>OX246747.1:32062988-32382988 GCA_945910005.1 Isoperla grammatica
AAATAGTGAAAAATAGTGAAATAAGAAGCTATTGGTTCACAACAGTCTCCTAGTACCTTATTTCAGTAGTCAAGCCAGTGTTTTAATATGTATTTACTTTCATTGACGACATCAACAACAGCATTATCCGGCACCACCGTTTTTGTTTTGATCTCCGTAGTAGGTCTTCTCTTCTGGCTCTTCTGCGTTCTGATTGGTTCGTTATAAGGAAGTTGAAATAAGAAATAGAATTGATTAATTTCTTATGACTATTTCAATCCACTGTGACAGTTGTGAACCACAGCATTGTTATTGTATGTTCCAATTCGCTTAAACCTTGTTGCTATTTCACTATTTCAACTCTTATTTCAATAGGGAACTTGCATGAATTTTCTACAGCTCTGAAAGTACGTGGAATATATTGTTATTCATCTGAAGACATCACAAACCTAATTTAAAAGTTTTAAAATTAACTCATTATACTTCTATACATGTTCAAAGATTTTGATTATCTGTTTCCCGCACTATTATTTTTAAACGGTATGTGACGTCACATGCCATGAAAATCACTGCTTATATGAATGACTTTGCATATAACCTCCTTGGACTTTGCCACCGCCTCCTAGACGAAACAATCACATTTTCAAGGTCATCAAGCTAACCTTGTCAAAATTTTTACGCAAGCCGTTGTCAAGTCTGCTTTATATGAATAACAACACCCAATATTTACTGATATTCTATGAAAATAGGTTTGGTATTATTGTTTTTATAGTAACTGGGCTTCAAAATTAATTACTACGCTTACTAGACATTAATTCGATTTTATATGATTTTGGATATGATAATTTCCAAATAAGCGTTATGTTATTTATCTTTCTTTGATTGGTTGATTGCTGATACATGGCAAGTGACGTATGCCCCGTTTTTCCCGCCATAAATATGTGTGAAACTTTCAGCTCGTTTTTATAAATGAAACTTAATTCTATGTCACCGAAATAAAATATTTTTGTATTCAGGACGTTAATCTTAATCTAGTAAAATGCTGAAAAAAAGTTATGCATGTTCCCCATTGTGAATCGGCCTTTAGTTCATCAGTGCTGCCATCTCTCGTCAAAGCGCGACACTATCCTTCATCCCTATAGTCGGGGATATTTGGGTCAGCGCATTAATCCATGCGCGCTGATTTTCATGCTAGCACAGCAGATTAATGTGAGTTAGGGTATAATACGTCATTACAACCGTATTATCGTAATACTGATACGGTATAGGCTGGGTAATGTAAGCTTGTATGTGCATGGCGGAGAGAGATAGCTGAATTTGGTTTTGTATCAGATATAAGCAGTGATAAAAGTGAGCCGGGACGCCGTACCAGTACTTTTTTTTAATACCGGTGTATTGGAATATCCCATCATTACTAATACCCTCGCTCACTCAAGCAGCCGTTACACGTTGCGAACAAAGGCAAGGTTAAGCTACGTTATACTAAGGTTATATTGGGTTAGGTTAGGTTAGGTTAGGTTAGGTTAGGTTAGGTTAGGTTAGGTTAGGTTAGGTTAGGTTAGGTTAGGTTAGGTTAGGTTAGGTTAGGTTAGGTTAGGTTAGGTTAGGTTAGGTTAGGTTAGGTTAGGTTAGGTTAGGTTAGGTTAGGTTAAGGTTATTTTGAGACCCCACGTTTTCTTCGGAAGCTCGCTTCGCAACGTGTAACGCAATCTGAGTAACAATATTTCAAGGGTAAAGATATTCTGTTACACCGGAGCTGAGCTCCGGTACTTTTTATTTGTAGACAAAATTAAAGCGATTTCTAACTTAAAACTGATTACTTATAAGCAAACGAACAAGTACCACTGACATACTTTAACAATAGAAAACAGTTCTTTCTGTTAAGTGAGTAAAAGAAGAGTAAAAAAAAAAACGTGAGGCCATAGAAAACTGGTTTATTTAAAACCAGTATAAATATACCAAATATAAAAGTTTTAAAAATGTTTACTGAAAATTGAAATTTTCACTTCTTTACTCTCTGTTTATACCTCTTGTATTGGGTGGGGGGGGGGGGGGGGGGGGCAAGTTATAAGAGTTTTAAGTTCTCTAGAGGAAGACACATTTAGCAGTACTTTATGACAGTTTTAAAACATTTAAAACATGTTTAACAGATTTAGAAATATGAAGGTTCACATGATAAGTGGACATACACCTCTCGTCATACGTTACCTTGTGTGTATAGGGTGTATTCACGTATTGCGCATGGTGGCCACATTGGAGGCCACAATGTCACGTGATTGGTAGTTCATTGTTACTATGTTTCAGCTGGCGTTTGATGCAAATTCAACTGTTCTCTAACTTTGGTTTGCTATTATTACTTAAAATCAACATAAACAAACTCTTTTGTCTCGATTACTCTTTTAATCTTTTACAAAGGCATACAATAATCATTTCCGTACACTTTATTGGGGGATATACGTGTTCAAACTTATCATATTTCCCCGTAAACAATTTTATTTGTTTTCTATTGACAGCTAAATGAAACTTGAAATAGTACTATAGGTGGCCTCCAATATGGCCGATGTGACGTCACGTGAATACTCCCTATACTGAAACAATCCAAAACAAAAAGAAACGTGTGTAACAACCTTATCTGTCTCCGCCTATAGAGCCGCTAACAATAATCGCGGCAGTTAACCTGGCAACAGTGTCAACACTGCGGGTGTGCGTTAGATTTATGTGTGTGTACGCTACTCTGATTCATAGCCAGGGGAGGGGGGGGGGGGGGTCATTGTTTCATACTTGGCGACGTGTCTATTAATGAAGGCTCTCCTCACTATTCTAGGCTTTAAGAGAAGTTTAGATGAGGATGAGGGAAACATAATGATATATTTCCGTGGACAGCTCATTTAACAGGGAAGGATACCTTTACGTCAAAAACAGCACCAAATTTCAATTTATAAATTATATCACAAGAATGGGCTTCGAAATCGGAAATCTGAATCAACAGCGCACTGTGGTTTAGTAAGCCCTACATACTGAATGCTCTAAGTTGTGTCTTACATTGTAATCAGTATGTTTGTTTATATATTATAATTATTTTGATACTAATTATCGAATTAATAATCAAAATAACTACGCTAATGGTTATATTTCATTCAGTCTGTATGGCTTACCAAACCACAGTGCGCTGTTGTGTTAGATTTTCGATTTCTTGTTGCAATCTTGAGATATAATTAAACAATGACAATTTTCTGCGGTTTTTGAGGTAGAGACTACGTCCCTCGAAACAGAATCTGTTTTTAATTTTTTTTCCCCAAAACGTAAGGAATGTTTATTATTACTCGACAACTAGGTCATATGACATCGGGGGATGCTTGGAGGAAAGGTCAAATAGGATATAAATGTGAGAAAAAGGGATAGGTAAGAATGTGGACTGCATTTCGTCTTGACCTCTCCCGCTCAACCTGTCCGGCTAGGGGTATTTACAAACTATTCCCCCACTGAAAATCAGTTTCGTTACTGTGTGGGTATAGACCAATGATATTCAACAGCTATAGTAGGCTAGATGCGCAACCTAGCAACCACAGGCCTGTCAATAAGAAGCCATCTTGAATTGGGCAAAAACTACAGACGGGAATAGGAGTCTCTAACTCGACTTTCTGCTGCTTGCAGCGCTAGCAGTACTAAAAGGTCCAAATTAGCATGTAAACTGCCCAATTCAAAATGGCTTCAAATTGCTACGCTCGCTACTGAGTGAAAGGTTGGGGGACTGGTGATCTAGCCTACAATAGCTGTTGAATATCATTGGTATAGACTCTAAATGTGAATTTATTTATTTATACAATTGTATTTATAATAATATAATAACATAAAGGGCGGGTTGGGAGGTTGTAGTGGGGGGTAGTAGAGATTCGTTGACTTGTAGGGCGTGCCCACTGTTTTTTTGTGTGGCTGTTCATTTCCCATCGGCCCTTTAAATTCCAGCGGTGTACTCGCACGGTTTCAGTCTATTGCCATCCGTTATATACGACCCACCTCCCGGCCTCAACCACCGAGCCAGCCACCACGGCCAGCCATATATTATACACACACACATAGAGTAGGGGCATTCAACGTGAATAAATGGCCCTACTTTACTGAGTCCGATATATTTTGTACCTTGTTGAGGGAAGTATGTAAATGTTTTTGTTTTTTGTGATTGGTCAGTTGTAAAGGTATCTCACACACCAAGAAGTAAGATAGTGTCAGGGGAGTCAGGACCGCCCACAATTAGTTTCGAAGCTTAACAAGTGCGAATCACTAACGTTTTTCCCTATTATCTAGTACAATTTGGTTGCGTTAAGTTTTTTTGACGGAAGCCTGCTTGCACAAACACATAAAGTAGGGGCATTCAACGTGAATAAATGGCCCTACTTTACTGAGTCGGATATATATTGTACCTTGTTGAGGGAAGTGTGTAATTTTTTTGTTTTTTGTAATTGGTTGGTTAAAATAATTAAAGTCACGTTAAATAATAAACAGTTAGATAATTAGTTAAATACATAACAATAAAAATCGCAATATTTTTAAGTTTAAACATTAATAATTTAGCCGATATAAAATAAATCACTTTTTCAATTTTATCTTGATGATAATGATGATATTTGGATTTTACGTCCCGTATTTTTGCAACTTGGCTAGTGTTGGTGTCTTCTCAAAATATCAATAAATATCGTTAATTTAACAAACTGGACTCCCCCTTTCCTTGACAATCACCAAATAATAATCTCTCCCCCCCCCCAAAAAAACGAGAAATCAAACTTACATTATAAACCAACGTCCAAACCCTTAATTGATAAAGTGGCGCCATTTCTATCCCATAAAACAAATCGTAAAAAAACTCCTGAACTCAGGATCACTTTTAGAGCAAAGTTAAACTAGTTAAATGTTTTTTAACTCATTGGATTAGCAGCGGTAATCAATTTCAATTTACGCTGGAGTTCAAGTTGGTCCGACTCCTGAACAATGGAAGAAAATATCTGAGCTCCAATCAGCTGGACAAGTGCATTCGTTGAAAATACTTACTCGCCATTTGCCGCTCGCGGTATAGTAAGATGAGGGGGAGGGTTAAAAGGGGGGGGGAGGGAGGAGAGAAGCTTCTTTCAATCACTCACTTCCCTTTCATAATATCAAACTTGAGGAAAGTAAGTTAGGATGGAACAGCGGAATTACTTAATGTGCACAATCTTTGTCTTCGCCAAGAATCAATCAAAAACTTTCTGAGAGGCATTATGTAAATTTTCACCGAGCGCGCGCGGGCGCGCGAACTCAAATTGAATTCAAAGAGATCCGGTTGGGGGGGGGGGGGGGGCGGACGTTTCCGGCCACGGATGATTTTTGGTTCTGATTAATAGTGTAATCGTTATTTCACGTCAGGTATTTTAGCGGTTTATATGTCGTGTGCAATAAGGTTTATCGGGACGAACATTTTTTGCTAATATGACTGTTGGAATAAGTGTACACATCAGCTCAAAAGTTAAATGTTAACAACATCAATACCACATTTTTGTTTCTCTCTCTCTCTCTCACATATGATGATATTGGGTTTTGCGTCTCATATTTTTGCAACTTGACTAATCTAGACGATGAGTGAGTGAAATATGAAGATAAAGGTGTTTGGAGGAAAGGGGCAGGTAGGGGGATGGTTATGTTGATGATGATCGGGTTTTACGTCCCATGCAAGTAGTAGGGCGGAGAGGTAAAGTGAAAGGGGAATCACGAATGAACTGTATCTCACATACATTGTATTTCTCTCTCTTTATTGTCACTATATTGTCCGAGTCAATTGAAAGAAAAGTATTTTTATACTAAAATTCGCCCATTTTTCTTGTCATATTTTTCTTGTATGTTTTAACTGTGTGTTTAAACTGATTGCATATGTAAAAAGAAAAAGAAAAAATGTACACTTTTATTACTATTATTATCATAATACATTTTTTACATACACATGTATGTATAAGACTTAATTCATCATGTACTTTTGTATGGCATATAGATATTATATTTTATATTTATTTAACAACGCAAATCATTCATTGGGGATATGATTTTAAAAATCCTACCAATTGGTTGAATTACAATGGTGAAAACAATTTAGTAGCCCACTAAATATTTCACAATACCGGGCCTAAATGAATTAACGCCTCAATGAGCCAATGAATAACTGAATAACTGTGTATATATAAATCAATTAAATACTCAATTAATAACTCAATCGCTAATTGATGAATAATTGTATACGTCATGAATAAATGAAAAAAACTCATAATTTGAAATGTCTGAAACTGGGCCCGGATTCACAACAAGAGGTCCTAAGTCTTTTTCTGGTCTTAACTTTAAGACCAGGCCTAGCTTTGAAACTCTGGTAATTCCGGCAAATATGTAAAAATAGATTTTATTAAACATATTATTGTAATGTTCATTGCGTCTTTGTTCCGACCAGGAATTGATAACTTTTCATGTGACCTGGGTCTGGTTCCACAAGAGGTCCAAAGTTGGGCCGGTTTTAGAGGTAAGACCAGAAAAAGGCTCAGAACCTCTTGTGAATCCTGGGCCCAGATTCACAAAGGTGCTTAAGTGCTAAGACGTCCTAGTTTAGGCAAATCTTAGTGATATAAATCACGCATATGTCTTTCTGCAATCTCATAAATATAAAATATAGTAAAAAATCTACGATTAAAGTTATAATATTTTATTTGTGAATGTGTCATAACACCCATGAGATGATTTAACTAGCTAGGATTTACCTAACTTAGGACTACTTAGAGTAAGGCATCTTTTAGAGTATTCAGTTCCATGACTTCTTGTCTTAGGAATAAGTAAACGGTGACTTTGGTGCCGTCCTAGCAACGAAGCACTCAATAAATTCAAAGTTGTTCTGAATCGGCCTTGTTGATTCTGACATTTGTCCGCAGGTGTTCGCACTGTCCAATCACTGATTCTTATGTTTCATATTTGAAATATAGATCTTTGATTGGTTATCGCTCACTCGTCGATGGTGTTTGGAGCCTATAGGGTTGGTTATGCTTTAAATTAAAGTCCCCCACCGAAAATCAGTTTCACTAGTGAGTGGGTAGACTCTTATTGTGAATTTATTTGTTTATTTGTGAATCGTGTGCCAGGCCGATGTTTACCAACTACTCTCATCATAACTTGTTACTTATCTCATATCATACTTATCTCAGTCTATTATCACAGATAATTATCTGCGACTCTCGTTCTGACGTCATGGTCTCATTCAGATCCCACTCACTCCAAGACTCCAACTTTCCGGCAACAAAAAACGAAGCAACGCACTCCTCAAAAATGGTAACAGAATTTGTCTTCTTAAGTACCGTAATTCTCGCGTCACGTCACGGTTAATAGCGTCACCGAAAACTCTCCACTTTAACTCTCGCGCAAAGTTTTGCCGCACTTAGTAATCCAAGTAACTTTTTATTGTTATTGAAGTTATAATATAAACGTAATTCTCGTTTCGTCTACTGTGCTGCACAAATTCTGAGCCATTAAGCGCTCCCCCTCCCCCTCATCTACACCCTCCCCTACTTACCCCCCCCCCTCCCCACCCCCCGAACGACGCGTTGTCGTGACTCGTGATGTTCCGGGCACGATCGGGTTTTAAAACAAATAATACCGGATTTGTTATTATTTTTTATTATTATTAGTATTATTATTATTATTATTATTATTATTATTATTATTATTTTATTGTTGCAATACATACAAACTCGGTCAAAACCGGCATAAACATGTTGTACGGACACAAATGTCAAGTATTTCCATGTGTTTACCTTATTAAAATCTACTTAGAACTACTTAATATATCATTGTCCACATTATTTTTTCCAAACCGAACTGTGGATGCTATGTACGGTCGTGGCCGATTTGTACTCATCCCAGCATTCGCTCTTTGTACGGTGGAAACCACGAAAACCACCATCAGGATGGAGAGCTTCTTGAAGTCTTCATTCTTCTTAGTTCAAAAATTTTCGGACTATCCTACACGTGTTCAAAATAATTGCTTTTTGCATCTCGATGTATATGTTCGGTTGGAGACCAATTAATTTAATACTGTCATGGAGTTTACGTGGAACAATGCCATTTGCTGATATAATTAACGGTATAACAGTTACATTAGTCTGCTTCCACAACCTTTTTATTTCAATAGATAATTCCTTATATCTGTTTATCTTTTCCCGCCAAGTTGTCTCTACATTGTGGCATAAAGGGACGGCAACATCAATTAAAATCGTTTCTTGTTTCTTCTTGTCAATAAATATAATATCCGGTCTATTGTGATGTATGGTTTGGTCTGTTATAACTGCCCGGTCGTAATATAATTTGTAGTCTTTACTATCTAATACCTTTTCAGGCTTGTATTTGTAATACGCAGTGGTTGTGTTTATAAGTTTATACTTCATGGCTAATTTTTGATGTACAATGTTTGCAACTTGGTTATGCCTATGAAGATAATCTGTTTGACAAAGCATTTTGCACCCAGATACGATATGTTCAATTGTTTCGCCGTTCATATTACATTTTCTACATTTATCTTCCACTGTGACGTCTTTCAGTATGTATTTTTTGTAATTGTTAGTCTTGATTACTTTATCTTGAATAGCGATCATAAATCCCTCTGTTTCGCTGAAAATGTCCCCGGACGTTAACCATTTGTTCGATGCTACCCTATCGACGCTATCCTTAAGAAGTGCCTTATAATGTCTGCTATGTAACGTCTTTTCTGATATTCTGATCTCTTTTGCTGTGTCAGAATTAAGTTTTTGTAGCAAGTTTAAATTTCCGTCATTTAAATTGAGGGGAGAAAGCGACTTGTCTGCCGATACTTACTTACCGATTATTATTATTATTATTATTATTATTATTATTATTATTATTATTATTATTATTATTATTATTATTATTATTATTATTATTATTATTTGTATTTTTATTTTTATTTTTATTTTTATTTTTATTTTTATTTTTATTTTTATTTTTATTTTTATTTTTATTTTTTTTTTTATTATTATTATTATTATTTTTATTATAATTATATTATTTATTATTATTTGTTTGTGAATATGAAAAAACAAATTTTCGTGAAATAACTCACTTTCAAAATAGTGTATTGTTATGATTGTGCTTAAATTGGAGTGGGTTGAATGAAGTTGATTGGATTTAAATGAGTTTGAATTTTAATCATTTAGAATCCAATGTAACTCAGTGGGGAACATAATATTTTTTATTATTTGGTGTTTAATGACGTACTTGACAACTATGATCATATGACGTCGGGGGGTTATTATTAGGTACTATAAAGATGACGATGATGATATTTTTTACTTTTATGTCCCAGATTTTTGCAACTTGGCTAATCGAGACGATAAGTGGGTGAAATATAAAGGTGAACAATAATAATTTGTATTTTTTTTTTAGTTTATATTTTATTACAATGTTGACTATTTAGTTCTCGATACATTTAAAACAGCCAAATAATTAACACATAAACATTTTCTACATTCTCCTTTTAAAGCGTATAGCCTTAAACACAAAGTCTTTTTATTTCGGTATAAAAAAACCCGCACACAAAAAAGAACATTCAAATTAAAAACCACTCCACGAAACTGATTCCAAAAACTCTCAGTCGTTGTAAAACTCATAACGTTATAAACTTTTCCAGTAACCTTAGATGAGCATATTCCATTTCTTGTACCTACGTGATGTAAGAAAATAATTTTTAAAACTACTCCCTGGGCTGTCGGTAAAAATTTCTCTTGTCGCTCGTGTTGCGTGGTAGACGGCTATTACCCCTCCACCGCCCCTCCCCCCCCCCTCCTCTCACCCCTGACCCCGCCCCCGCATCAAGGTGCAATGCAGTTGAATGGAAAATACAAACTATTAGAAACATCTGCATCTTGTAAAGAATTTAAAGGAGACAATCGTTATGATAATACACAAGAACATGGTAATCTAGTGTTTTAAAAGTTTTAATAGACCTTTTCAGAATTGTTCTAAAACCCTTAGATAGAGCTAATCACGCTGATCTAGATCTTCAATGACAACAATGCACAACAGTGAAAAATGCACCTTAACATAACTATCAAGAACCCTTAAAAAGAACTAATCATGGACATCTAGATCAATTCTGAAAATCATCTATTAAAAACTAACTATTAAATTTCTTTCTCTCAAACTGCAACTGACCTTTTTCAGAATTGATCTGAAGTAGATAGAGATAGAGATTAGAGAAGATGAGAAGTAGATTAGATAGAGCTAATCATGGCTCTCTAGATCTTCAACGACAACAATGAAAAATGCACCTTTACATAACTGTTAAGTACCCTTAGATAGAGCAAATCACTGCTTTCTAGGTAAATTCTGAAAATCATCTATTGGTAGCTCTCATTAAAAAAAACTATGTAAAACTAACAATATTTTATTGGTACCTTGAAAATGGATGCAAGATAACGAAATAGTGGTAAATACCCATTGTTAAATGTTTTCGGTTGGTGTCAGCCTAACACAAATAATTAAAAAGTTTTTATTTTGTTATTTGTTGTTTTACGATAATTATTATATATTTTATTATAAGACGTCGGGGGGTGTTTGAAAAATGGTACATGTAGGACGAAAGGGGTGGAAAGGGAAAAGGGGAGGACGTAGACTGCCTTCTATTTCGTTTTTTAACTTCGATTTGTCTGGCTATCTAGGTATAACTACGCTAAAGGGGGTGACTGAACGAAATGTACAATTGGAAGAATTTAAATTTAAAAAAGGAAAAGAACTCATTTCGTCGTCTCTGACCACTAGCAGAGTCACCATGGCCAAAACTCTACCCCGGCCCAGACGGGAACAAAAAACGATACACCTTACATAAAAGGTACATTTTCTTCGACCCCCGAAGGTCCCCTTTGTCCCCGGATCCGGTTTCCGATATCCGTACAGGCAGTCTATCTATGTTTTAATGGGCAGCGCATAAAGGTTAACGATATCCCCCCTGCCCTCGCCCCCCCTCGTATTAATCCTACTTGTTGCTGCCGGACCCGTAACAGCCGGAAACCTTTGAGGTACCGTTTCACCCCATCACGTGATCTGGCCGCGTATCCGGTTCCGACGTGTGTTACTGTCTGTGTGGCTTCGTGGCCGCTCAATGCTGGGGAACCGGCTCTACAAGCAGTCGATAACGGGAGGATTTTGTATTTTATTGATTAATTCAATTCAATTCATGTTTATTTATCAGCAACTTTTGCCCCACAAGTGCGATACAATAATAAAAAAAAATATCACAATATATATAATAACAAACAATACAAGATACAAGATAAAAACACTAGACACTAGATCAGTGCCATGTCAAAAAAATATCACCACGCAAGTACTAAACACACTTTTTAAAACTAAGTAGGGACATAAGTGTTGAAACACTCTTAGATTCTGTTAAAACAATTAAATTTAAAGGTATTAACACGGCACTTGGGTAAAATAAACAAATCTTGCTTGCTATTTTTTTTCTTGCTGCTATTTGTAGTTTAACGACGTAATCGACGATGATGATGATGATATTTGGGTTTTACGTCGCATGTGTTTGCAATTTAAGAGTGAAAAATACCTCTAGGTCAAAAACCCGCAGATAATTTTCATTTTTTAAAATTATTTTATCTCAAGATTGAAACACAAAATCGAAAATCTGAGTAATCATAGCACTGTGGTTTGGTAAGCCCTACAGACTGAATAATAAATGTATCTAACATTATAAACAGTATGACTGTGATATTTATTTCCTTAGAAATTTAATGAAATAAAAATCACAGTCATACTGATTATAGTTGTCCCAAGACAACCTTACACATACTTTCGTCACAGGCGACTGGTTCGTAGCCAATCAGCGATCGGTATTGGCCCAGATGAGTCTCGGGCGGTTTGCTGGTTGGCTACGACTGCCCCGGATGTGACGAAAGCAGGTGTAGTAATCTTGGGTCCACTATACAACGTTAATTACATTAGCGGTAATCTCATCTCCCAAATCGTTCTGCCACCTTCGCGTATTTCCGTGACTCGCGAATAACCTCCTAAACGAATCACGGTTACCACTAATTAAGACATTAAAACACTTCTGGCGTGAGAATAAATCGTAAATGTTCCTAGGTAGATGTGATTCGGATCGACTAGAATTTAAGTTGGTATTACTGATTTTCGTTGTATAACCGTAATGTAGACATTATATTATCGAAAACATGAATGTATGGGTGGATATCATCTTTGTCGCGTGTTTGGTACTGCAATTAACTGGCCCCGATCAATGGGAATTATAAATGGGGCTGATTAACTTGTATAGCTATAGCACTCACTTTACTAATGGTTAAGTGGTGGTGTTTTTCGGGCCGGTTGACGTGTTTGGCTAGTGTTCGAGGGAGTGATAAAGATCTAGGGGGGTTGGATGGAAAGGAGGGGGGGGGGGGGGGAGAGGCGGTCATGGTGACAATGACGATGACGATGATTCTTGTCTTAAGAATAAATAAACGGTGACTTTGGAGCCGTCCTAGCAACGAAGCACTCAATAAATTCAAAGTTGTTCTGAATCGGCCTTGTTGATTCTGGCATTTGTCCGCAGGTGTTTCCACGCACTGTCCAATCACTGATTAATATGTTTCGTATTTGAAATATCGGTCTTTGATTGGTTATCGCTCACTCGTCGATGATGTTCGGAGCCTACAGGGTTGATTTAGTCGCTTTAAATTAAAGTCCCCCACTGCAAATCAGTTTCGTTACTGAGTGGGTGGACCCTAAATGTGAATTTATTTATTTGTTTATATTTTATTTATTTGATGATGATGATGACATTTGGGCTCACGTTCCATATGTTTGCAATTTGGCTAATCGAGACGACGAGTGGGTGAAACAAGATTGAGGGTGGTGATTGGAAGAAAGGGGCAAGTAGGAGGTGAGACAGGAAGAGGTTTAAGGATAAAGTGAAAGGGGATGTGGACTACTTCTCCCCCTCGACGTGTCCGGCTAGGGTGGCCCTACCAGAAGCATACGCTTCCACCGGCATATCTCTCGGGATCAGCAAAGCGCGCAAACCTGCCCACCACGATAAGGTAGCAGTCCATGGGCAGGCCGAAAATCACAGAGACTTAATGCTACAGCAATCATCATCACCACTAAGGCAGGACTCTGCATTCATTGTATTCCCAAATATTTATTTATTTTATTGTAATTAAGGCCAGTGTAGGGCACAATGCCCTCTTTAGCCTGATGAGTGATGATTGGTGAATGCCAATGAGGAAGGGAGGGGAAGCCTTGTACTGGCACGTAGCCTACTCATGTCGAAAAGTACCAAGGGGACCATCGACTTCACGTCCCATCCGAAAGGACGGTGTGACTTTGACCAGTCATACAGGTTCTTCCACTAACTTGGACTGTTGACGAGAAGAACGAAGCTGTTACACAAGCTATTCCCAAATAGAACTTTCAGTAGGTATTCTGCATCCCCCGATTGATTTTATATCGTAGTCGCAACCAGCCTACCTAACCGTTTGAAATATTTCGCGTTTGTTTTGTTTCGGCGTTTTTCCGTCGGCGTTTGCCGTCATGACAAATTTATCAGCGCTCTCGCTGCCTCACCTCCCCCAAGTGTTTTATTATGTTTGAAAGCCGGATCGGTTCGGTGAGTCACGTGACACGAGGTGGAGCTCTGCAGCGGTGTTGCTACCTCCTCCCTCCCACAACACCGACAACACCGCGATTGTATATTTAACCCTCGAAAGGTCAACGCGATAACGTTACATGTCGCGTTTTAGAATGTTTTTAAACATTTTTTTTTTTTAAACTTGATTTGCGTGGAAAGATAATATACGTTTTTGTATTGGAAACGATTATCTGTATAAAAATACTGGAGTCTAATCGAGATTGTCATACTCATAGGAAGAAGATATAGTGATGATAAGAGCTTTGATGAAGATGTATGTATGATCGATCGGTAGAGGTGGCTTAATGGTAACACGCAAGATTTTGGCACGTGAGGTTGCTGGTTCTATACCGATAGTGCTGACTGAAATGTTTTCCAGGGGTTTTTCTCAGTTACCATATACCTGCCCAGGGACTGCTACCTTATCGTGGTGGGCAGGTTTGCGTGCTTTGTTGTTCCCGAGAACTTTAGTGCGCAGCTGGACACTGTTTGCGCAGTTGCAAAAGTCATTTGTGCAGCTGCAATTTGTGATTTGCGCAGTTAAGAATTAGTCTTTAAAAGAACTGATGAAATAAAAAATATGCTTCATTTTTATTTTATTTTTTAATCCTATAGAGCTTATACTAAATCTACAAGTATATTCTTCAATTTCTTAACGTCTATTTAACTTTGTATGTTTTCTGAGGAGGTAAAGCGCTTGGTGAATCGCGGTAGTAAATCTAATAAAATGTATTGAAGACCATCTCAAGCCATTAAAACACGTTCTTGAAAAAAAGTGAACAAACAAATTCCCCTGCGGGGCTAACCTGGGGGGCCGCGCCCCCCAAACCCCCCGGCGCTTTGCCTCTAAAGACTAGTTTGCGCAGTTCCACTTTTTCCTTAAATTAGGCACTGCCGAGAACTATGCTGGCGGAAGCGTATGCTTCTGGTAGGGCCACCCTAGCCAGACTGGTCGAGGAGGAGAAGTCAGACAAAGTGCAGTCCACACCCCAATCCTCTTTCTTCCCTTTTCCCCTTTTCTCACGCGCCCTCCTACTTGCCCCTTTCCTCCAAAGAGCCCCCAATTTCATCTTCATTATCACCCACTCGTCGCCTTGATTAGCCAAGTTGCAAAAATATAAGACGTTAAGCCCAAATATCAATCAATAAATCGTTACCAGTCACCGACATTCTTGACTCGTGTTTTTTCAGAGGTTTTCCTCTGTCGCATTAAGACCTACTAACAGTCCCTTCCTTCCCAACTATCGAAACTTTATAATGTATTTAATATTTACTGTCTCACGACGTACTCGACAACTAGTTCATACGACGTCGGTCCTTTATTTGCCTATTACGACAGGCAGAGCCGACCTGGACCAATTCTACCCCGTGCTTAGACGGAGTAACCCCTATTCATTGTGTATGTTAATTCATTGATTCATTTATTTTCACCGTATGATTTGTACAGAATACAAATATTGGTACAAACTATACAAAAAACCTATACATACAAAATAAAATATACATACACAACTACAAAACTACAAAATACGTTCATAAATAACGGTAAGGATGGGTAAGAGAAACGGGAATTTAAGTTGTTAATTATCAATAAATTATTTCAAACTGTAGAATGGTTTAAGAAAGTTTTTAGTATGTATTAAAAAATTGGAAGAGATGTAGAGTTTTTACTGATTGGGAGAGTTTGTTATAAATTTTACTGCAAAGGTGGGTTGGACAATGGTTGTTATATATATGGTTGGAGGTGTGGATGAAAATGTTAGCGCTAGATCTTGTAAGATTGAGGGCCGGTCTTACAATCTCCTAATAGGAAAGTTATTTGTAGCAATTAAGCTATTTGGAGGATTTCAAGGGCTTTGATTGGTGGTTGCCATGGAGAAAACAAGCTATTCGACGAATAAGTAGTTATTGGGACATTGTAAGACTGGACCTGAGTATATTAACGATGTACTCGACAACCACTATGGTCATATGACGTCGGGGGGTGTTTGAAGGAAAGTGCATGAAAATATACTGTTGTTTGTTGTTAATGACGTCACTACAGCTAGGCCAAGTGACGTCACACGCATATCGCCGCCCCGCACTAACGCTCTGCCTCTCTCCTCTCTGTTACAGACCAGTGCAAGTTCCCGGTCAAGTGGCAGGGCTCCTGGTTCCAGTCGGGTTTCCGGCAGCCGATCACCATCGAAGGTAGCCGACTGAGCACGAAGGGCCACTGCCTGATGTCGGAGGGTGACAAGTTTGTCGTGGTCGACGAGAAGGGGTGTTACCGTTGTGTCGTCATCCACGAGAAACACGCCAATGTGCTGCAGTACAAAGAGAGTGAGTACATTCATTACATACACTGCCTTCTTTATGTTGTTTTTCATAGCAAGCAAGGTCTACTTGATCTCCGCCTAGCAGGACGAGCCTCCGCTAGGCGGAGATCAAGTAGACCGTGCATAGTTACAACATGGACTTACACCTATCTGGATGTGCAACATGGTTGGAATACGCGTCTGCGATTCTCATTTCCGGTTTTTGACATTCTCGGACATTTTAGCCCCTATCGCTAACCAATTACACATCAACAGTCACAACAATGTGAACAATGTCAAAATCCGAAACTTAAGGGCTATAATGGCTGCCCACCGCCTTCTTCCGTGGCCATTTCATTGGTACATTGATTTGTTAGCTGATTCAGGTCCAGTGTAACGAAGTTACTATTATAGTCCATGGTTCCAAGGTTTATAAGGCCCGGTATAGGGCACTAGCAACAAATAGCAACACCGAAAGACAACAATGAAACAAGTGAATTGAACTGATGGACAAACAATCAGCTGTCAAAATAATAAAATTGCAACCATAGAAATAAAAACAAGTGTAGCAATAGTAACTGCTTGCGATTTAAAACTTTTAATGATAGACAACGACTAAGTGAAAGTTTTGTATGTGTATTTGTTGTGTTTTGTTTCGTTTTCCAAAATCAGAAGAAATTATTTTTTGACAGCTTGTTTGTCCATCGATTTAATTCATTTGTTTCATTGTTGTTTTTTGGTGTTTCTAGTACCCTATAAGGTCCGGTATTACAACGCCTGGCTAAATGTTTTATACCACCGCTAACTTGTTTTCTCCTTTGGCCCCACGCTTCTGATTGGCGGTTGCCATGGAGAAAACAAGTTGGCGGTGGTCTGAATATTTAGCCGGGCGTTTTAATGCCGATTAATAAGGTGCGAAAGGTGTCCTACGACATCACATTACAACGGGTAATTAAGAACATCTGAAAAACGGAAATATTGATTGGTACAAAGAAACATTCTTAAGACAGAGCACTGAATTCTCAACAGGATGACTTATCTTGATTTACATTTGGTAAAATTTAAACACATATTAAAGCAATTTTATTAGAGCGAATCGGGGGTTGCGGAGGTTAGTTGGACAAACAGCCTTAATCAATAACCCTCAACCCCCGACTGTTAAACGGTGTCCATGGACGTATTTTCCAAGGGAGAGTTTTTCTTTACTCAGAACCAAAGGGAAACGTCAGGTCAGGTCTTTAATTCAACCAACCAGCCAGCAGACACCCCCTACCAATTACCTTGGAAGCAGCATTCAACTAACGAGCCCTTTAACGGTTTGTTAGCGTGTACAGTCCGAGCAGAAAACTGGAGGGTGGGTGATACGTGCATGGGGCGATCTGTTCTGAACATGAATGCTAGAAAATTTGATATTTGTTTATGTTTATTTTGACATGTGTAAATGTTTATGCCTACATTGCAGTCATCGATTATATGATTTATTATTTGAGTTTAACGACGTACTCAATATTTGATATTTGGACTTAACGTCTCATATTTTTGCAAATTGGCTAATCGAGACGATGAGTGGTTGAAATATGAAGATGGCTCGACAGTAATATGACCATATGACATGAAATCTAAAATAAATTATCTTTTGATTTCATTATTTTGGTGTTTAACGACGTGTTCTCGACAACTAGGTCATATGACGTCGGGTAGAGAAAAGTGACAATTGTGAGATCCAGTAGGAAGACTTGTATTCTAAGCAGTTCTAAGGAAATTATAGAGAAAGGGAGAGATCTCCTTTTCTCGCCTCTTACAATCGGCAGAGGTATACCCTGCGGTATATTCTAGCCTGGTTGTTGTTCCCATATTTTTGCAACTTGGCTAATCGAGACGATGAGTGGGTGAAATATAAAGATGACATACAATTAATATGACAATATGACATAACAAAAAATAGATTATGTTTTCATTTCATTATTTTGGTGTTTAACGACGTGTTCTCAACAACTACGTCATTTGACGTCGGGCAGAGAAAAGAAACAATTGGGAGGACCAAAAGGAAGACTTGTATTCTAAGCAGTTTTAAGGATATTGTAGAGAAAGAGAGGGATCTCATTTTCTTGCCTCTTACAATCGGCAGAGGTAACCCTGAGGTAAATTCTAGCCTAGTTGTTGTCCCATATTTTTGCAAATTGGCTAATCGAGACGATGAGTGGGTGAAATATGAAGACGAAGATATTTGCGGGAAAGAGGCAAGTAGGAGGGCGGGGAGCAAAAAGGAAAGGGGAGGATGTGGACTGTAGTTCGTCAAAATTCTCCACCTCGACCTCTCCCGCTAGATTATTTGTAAATTATTATTATTGACATTTTAATCACTCTATTATTTTTTGTATTTTTTCTTGTTTAACGACGTACTCTATAATCATGTAATATCGGGTGGTATTTGTAGGATAATGATAATATTTGGGCTTTAAGTCTTATTTTTTTGCAACTTGGCTAATCGAGACGATGAGCGGGTTACATGTGAAGATGTTTGGAGGAAAGGGACAAGTAGGAGGGCGGGGAGGAAAAGGGAGGAAAAGGGACTAGGGACGATGTGTAGGAATTACATAAACCTGTTACCTCGTATTGTCTCTTCAAACCTCTAATTACAAAATGTCCCACAGTGTCCTGCCACCCGTTCCTCGGAACACTAGTTACATATAGACCTCATTAACCGTCCCGCGTCGGTGGTGTGGGCGCCCCCCCTCCCCTCCCCCCCCCCCCCACTGCTCTGGTCTGTGTAGGTCTCACTCGACAGGCCGCACCGTTTGTATAGGTCTCATTACTTAGCGGGACAGAGTCATCTATTTGTCGTAGCAAGGTAGGTAGAGACTGGCTATATAGGGGTATAGGTGATCGTTTTCTATTGGTCGGAGGTGTTTTAAACTAGTGTATATATATGGTGTGACGTTAGAATGTCCACCATTATGCGTGAAAGCATAGATTCATTACCTCAATCCAGCGACTAGTTTTTTTCTTATTGTAGTTTAACGACGTACTCGACAGCTTAGGCCATATGACGTCCTCCGAGTCAGATCCATTATACATCGTGGGGGTCGTCATAAGGGGAATCCAGCAAGGGAGGGCTGGGCCAAGTGGGAGGAGGAATCTTAAGTAGGGCAGCGGGGGGAAAGGGGCAGACTCTTTTTTTGTCGCCCCTAACGACTGTCCGAGTCATCCTGTACCAATTTTACCTTGGACCCGGACGCGGGAGATAGACATTATTTTGATATTTTTAATTTTAAATTGGAATTGAATTTTATTTGGTTAAAGAGCGCCAAATTAATATTAAATTTCAAAAATTCAATCCCCCGTCTGGGCATTCAAATGACGCATTAAAGGGGCAGTAGATACTGATCTGATGTCTGTACGAAACTAGTTGCGTTGTAGCTAGTATAACCATTGAGATTATTAGTGTAGAGTAGATGGGCCCAGGCCCATTGGCTGTCTACCCATAAATCGTTCGTGTACGCTAGTAGTACTGGGGGGAGCCGCTAGGTGCCGCCACATCAGCGCGGCCTAATCTGTGGGTACGTGTGGTGGCACCTAGCGGCTCCCCCCAGGACTACTAGCGTACACGGGCGGTTTATGGGTAGACAGTCACCAATGGGCCTGGGCCTCTACTCTACACTAATAAACTCAATGGTATAACCACCACCGCATTGCTCTACAGAGTACAGACAGAGGGCAATATTAGCCCCAGGGTAGCTGCCCCTGTCTGTCGGTATTGCATAGGGAGCATCCTAATGAACTAGACCCCTCCGAGTGCATCTGCACTCATTAGAAACCAGAACCACACTGCACCGTACACAAGGGAATACACAATGCAGCACAACAGTAGAAGCATGCATCGTGTACACTGTACAC
This sequence comes from Isoperla grammatica, assembly GCA_945910005.1. NCBI lineage: Eukaryota > Metazoa > Arthropoda > Insecta > Plecoptera > Perlodidae > Isoperla > Isoperla grammatica. The sequence goes on from OX246747.1 coordinate 32,082,870, forward strand.
ACTGTACATATAGTATTCCTCCGGGGTTTCTTGCGGCTTTGATGCAGATTGTTCTTTGTACCATTCTCACTTGATGCTGTGTCTTTTAATTACCTTAATAATATTAGTTTATTTAAAAATAATTTGGCCTACTTTAACCCTACCAGGAATACAGGTTTCATTAAGGTACTTCACCCCACACTTTATTTTGCTTAATTTTGCTTATTTGTTGTTTAACGACGTACTCGACAACTATGATCATAATTATGTCGCCGGGTGATGTTTGGTGGAAAGGGACAAGTAGGACGTACGTAGAGGGGAGAGAAGGCATTTGAATGATTGATTGATTATACTATTTGGGTTTTACGTTTGTTATTATTATCTATCGTTTTACGATTTGGTCGACATCTCGATCATATGAAGTCGGCCTTTTAGTTGCCTCTCACGACAGGCAGAGCTACCCTGGGCCCAGACAGGGAAGAAAGAATAAATAAAATAGATTCACATTTAGAGTCTACCCACTCAGTAACGAAACTGATTTTCAGTGTGGGACTTTAATTTAAAGCGACTAAACCAGCCCTGTAGGCTTCGTACACCATCAACGAGTGAGCGATAACCAATCAAAGACCGATACTTCAAATATAAATCAGTGATTGGACAGCACAAACACCTGCGGACAAATTAAAAAAATTGTTTTTAATTAGAATTTTTTAGGGAGGGAGTAATGTTACCTCGTTTTCTCGCCTCTTACGATTACCAGAGTAACCTGGGTCAATATTTTACCAGATGGAGTAGTTGATAGTAACTTGTTTTGAAGACAAGTGCAATCTCTTCATACTTGCGTGCTCATACTTTATGTTGTCTAAATCGGGAGCCTAAGATGTAAGATTGCCCAGTTCGCACTTCACGATAACAAATCTTGTGTTCTCTCCGACCATTTTGATAAATATCTCACGTCCGTTTCACCGGACGAACAAATAGTTCAAGATCCGCCCGACAGATGGCGTGCGCACTGTTCGGTCACGTGACGTAGGCTATACACAACCTGGCAACACTGTTTGTCTTGGTCTGTTTGGTCACGTGACGTTGTACGCGATCTGGCAACGCTGTATGTCTTGCTCTGTAGGCGGGAGGACGAATGTTGGCCTTCTTTTCTTGTGTTTAACGACGTACTCGATTTGATTTGATTTGTTGTTGGTTAACGACGTACTCGACAACTATGATCATTTGACGTCGGAGAGGGTGTTTGGAGGAAATAGATAAGTATAGTTGTCCCAAGACTACATTACACATGCTTTCGTCACAGGCGACGGGCTCGTAGCCAATCAGCGATTGGTATTTGCGCGGGTGTGTCTCTGGCGATTCGCTGGTTGGCTACGAGTGCCTCGCCTGTGACGAAAGCATGTGTAAGGTAGTCTTGGGCCAAGTATAGGAGGTAACGAGAGGAAATGGAAGGGACTGCCTTTCGTCTGACTTCTCCCCCTCGACCTGTCCGGCTAAGGTGCTCCTAAACCAGAAGCATACTCTTCCGCCGGCCTAGCTCTCGAGATCAACAAAGCACGCAAACCTGCCCACCACCACGATAAGGTTGCAGTACCTGGACAAGTCCAAAAACGACTAGGACTAATATTGAAAGGAATTAAGGGGATTCTAAGGAAAAGATGTTCATTTTCTCGGCTCTCCCGATCGGCAGAGCTATATCCCACCCCATGGACCAAATTCTACCCCCTGACCAGAAAAACATGGAAGAGATTAACTATGAAGTCTCTGAGACTTATCACTTGCGCTCTTCTCAATGCGTGTCTGTATCCTTCACGATAATTATTAACCCTTTCTTTTCTGTTTCGTTATTTATTTATTTGTTTTTATTTTCCAACTCGTATTTTTTGTTTGAGATATGATACCAGTCTCTAGTTCGCTGGAGGAAACCTTTTGTCTGATGGTTCACGGAAACATAGTTTTGTTTTTTCATTTTTCAGAGTATGATTCACTTTCTCTAATTTCTTTTTTGAAAGCTCAACTCTCAGTTTCTATTCGTGGTTCCCGACCATGGTCTAAGGATATCCTAGGTCTGGCACTCCCGCGCGCCCTATCTCGTCCGGCCCGCGCATAGCGTCACGTGGATACAAGATCGCTGGCCGGCTGCCGCTTCGCGCGTGTTAAAATGCTACTCTCCTCCACTGATTAAATATCTATCGTCAAAATTAAAGTCGTATTTCAATGTGTTTGTTACATGATTTCTAACAATGCATTATATAAATGGATCGAAATATTAGCTCAGTAGAAACTACTATACTATTAGGCGTACAGTGGTAACATGAAGACGTGACCGATAAACACATCTTTGCGTGATTATGTGTCATGTGAACGTGATAAACCGTTACAGCAACATTAAACACACAATACGCATTTTGTAGGCAAATATATAGTTACACCAAACACATTTTAGCTGGAATTATTTCGCTTTAGCATTGTCATTTTATTCGTACCCAGAGTTACGCCTAATTCGATTACGTCAATTATGATTCGTATTTCGTACCATTTTCATTTTATAATATTGCGTATTATTATATAATGCTTACATGGGCCAAGATTCCAGTACGGTACTGGACTAAAGCCCTTGCCACGATTTTTGGTATCGTGATCGTAATCGGTTTCGTGATTGCAATCGTACAATTTCCCATTACAATCAATTACGACGTTACGATTTAGTTGTGAACAGTGCCATAAGAACCATGTAAGTTAACTTTGTGACGATTTCCGACTTGCGATCCCGATCTCGATACCGAAAATTGTGGTAAGGAGGCATGGTTAGGCCCATGTAAAAGTAGCACATAATAATGCCGTTCCGTACACTGTACAGTATAACGTCACATCACATGCAATAAAAATATAAAGTCGGTACATTTCATTTGTAAACTGTTCAAATACGAATTATAATGTGATTGCGTGCTGGCTTTAAATACGAGCGTAAATGCAAATTCAAATACGGTGGTTTTTCTCTCTAGATATTACGTGTAAATAATATAAGACGTTTGGAGGTGATGTTCATCAAGACCTGATAACGCGAATCAGTTGTAAGTTTTAAATTACATTGAATATGCCAGCAAATTAAAAATAACAATAACATCATTGAAATTTAATTGAACCAGATGAGATGACGGCATTGCTTTGACTAGGCCTATAGCAGTAGCTTACTGTTCTGCAATACAAAATAATAACGTGAATATATTTAGAGAATGCTTTATGTGGGTGCCTTTATGCCTTTATGGAGATGTTCGTATATGACAGTCAGTAACAATATTATTCTGATATATTTGACTTACCGCGGTGAAGACTCGACTACTCTATGTTATAGTTTTTTTTCTACTTTGGGTATCGAGCCTTGTACCTCCGTGGCAATTTGCGAAGCCGACATTAGTTTTGAGACGCATCCTGGTTTGACTTTTCGTGATTTTTTTGGTGAATAACCCAACAACTAGTGTTTTAAATCCCAATGCAAATCAGAGAGTTCAAAATGTTCAGAACAATCAACAAATTCTACAATTCTTTCGATTGAATTTGTCAGACCCTTAACAAAATCGAACCCAAATTAAGCACAATCCTTTATAATTAGGGAATCTAAAAAAATGAATTGTATTTATCCGTCGGCACTCTGTAAATCGCTTTGTTTGGTAGTGCTTCTGTTGTTACATCCACTCACCACACCATCATCATTGTTAGTATTTTTAACTGTAGAGTACATTACTACGTAATAATGTATTTAAAAAATAAATAAAAAGCTTTTACGAACGAAGCATACGAATAAACAGTTGCTTACTAATAGTTAACGCTATACAAACGTGGAGAACCAACTGTGTAGGTCAAAATATGCAAATAGTATCACATCACGTCACACTTATTAATATCTACAAAAAAAAAGTTCATATTATCATATCGGAACTTCTAATTGACAATGTACGTCTAAAATAACACTATTCTTCCGGAACTAAGCACTTTGGGTAGAAAATTCTACTTTTTAAACACTCAAATCAAACACACTGACAACAGTTCTCAATATCTTTGTAGTATCTACACTCAACGAGACGTTTGGACACTACTCCTTGCACATTGGAAGCAGACGACACACTACTGAGAGGTCCAGATACAGCCAGTGAGAAAAGTTTATAGACATTTGTGGAAGTAAGCAATCGTAATAAATTTATGATGACTTGGCGAGAATAATGCTATCGTAAAAAGGTTTCGAACTAACAAGGATCGAGCGAACATAACCGAGAGTAGTTTTGTGTGCGTGTTTATTTACGGAAGTGACAACGCATGATGGCCGAATAGACCAATTGCGGGCATAAGAGAAGAAGAAGAAGAAGAAGAAGAAGATATCGGTATCAAGAAAATGCAATGTAATAGTTCTGTTGTGGCAATATTACTGATATCTGAAGAAGATTATAAGTTGTCACCAAGACGGCAACCATAAACAAAGTGCGAGGATTTGAAATATGAGTGTTTAGTTTAAGAACAGAGACAGTATTCATTGATTACCCCTGTCAATAACTCAGAGCGGAGCCCTGAATGCGAGCACTTGACTCGTGCGCTGGGCGATTCTTGTATCCACGTGACGTCACGAGCGGGCCGGCTGCCGCGAGCATCTGCGCAATGTCATACCTAGCCCACACAGTAATATCATTATTGTATCATGGTTCCCGACGTACTAACGTAGGTTTCGGCTGAACAGTACATTCTCGATTTTTAGAAGATTATTTGGCGTTTAACGACGTACTCGACAACTATGATCATATGACGTCGGGGGATGACTGGAGAAAGGGACAAGTAGGACGTAAATGGGAGGTAATGGGAAAGGAGACGATGTGGACTGGCTTTAGTCTGGCTTCTCCCCTCAACCTGTCCGTACGGAGATGGACATATCACTATACATTATCTGTTTCCAAAATTTTCAAGAGAACGATCTGTATCTAGATTTAAGCATGGTCTCATATGTTTCCAACTAAATATTTAACATCCCACTAACTTGCTTCCATTATGCCAACCACTAATCCGAAACTTTGCAAATATATCGTTCCAGACAGCTAAATATTTAGTTGAAAGTCTCAAGACCCCATGATCTAACTTAGTGCAGATATTTCTTACCAACCGAGCACCGCGTACAATTGAAAAGTCTTGGTAGTTACATGAATATTCTAACATCTTTCATATAGATAGAAAGTCTCCAGTCTAGCTGCAGTGGTCTCTTCTTACTTATGTAGTCAATGTACAAAGTTGTGGTTACTTCAGCGAAAGCTTTGTTAATAATTTAATAATTTTTCGTAGGAATACCCATTATAGGGTGCACAGCTGTGCCCCGCTTCAGGTGACTAACTAGGTTATTAGGGTGTTTGGATAGTTGGGAAGGAATGTCCGAGGGCTTATAGTAGGACTCAATCCCAGCATTCGCTTTAATGACTGAGGAAAACCTCGGAAAAAACCATCAGTCAGGACTGCCGGTGGCCGTAATCGAACCGGCGACCTCCCGAATTAGAGCCTCGCGTTTACCGCTGAGCTACCTCTATCGGTAATACTCGACAACAAGGTATATGATGTCGGAGGTACAGACAAGTAGTAGAGTCTAAAGGGAAGAAGGGAAAGGGGATGAAGTATATGTTTCTGGTAGTGCCACCTCAGCCGGACAGTTCGAAGTAGAGAAACCAGACGAAAATGTACAGATAAAAAGTGTCGGTCTTTCTTTACATGAATATTCTAAGATCTTTCATATAGACAGTACCTTGAGAGTCTAGCTGCCGCAGTCTCTTACATATGTAGACAATGTACAAAGTTGTATGGTTACTTCGGCGAAGACTTGGGTGCTTATTTGTCTTTAACGACGTACTCGACAACTAGGTAATAGACGTCGGGAGTATAGACAAGTAGTAGAGTCTAAAGGGAAGAAGGAAAAGGGGATGAAGTAGATGTTTCTGGTAGTGCCACCTCAGCCGGACAGCTCGAAGTAGAGAAACCAGACGAAAATTTACAGATAAAAAGTGTCGGTCTTTACATAAATATTCTAAGATCTTTCATATAGAGACAGTAACTTGAGAGTCTAGCTGCCGCAGTCTCTTACATATGTAGACAATGTATAAAGTTGTGGTTGCTTCGGTGAAGGCTTATGCCTATGTGTGAGACGGTAACATATCTTTTGTTAATGTTTATAATTTTTCTATTGATGTTTAACGACGTACTTGATAACTTTGGATGGCATATAACGTCGGGGGGTGGTTGGATGAAAGGGACAAGTCGACGTGACGGGGAAGAAAAGGGATTGATTGATTGATTGATATTTGGGCTTTACGTCGGATATTTTTGCAACTTGTCTAATCGAGACGATGAGTGGGTGAAATATGTAGATGAAGATTTTTGGAGGAAAGTGGAAAGTAGGAGGGCGGGGAAGGTGAAGGTAAAGGGGAGGATGCGGACTGCATTTCGTCTGTAAGGAGAATGTATTTATTTATATTTGTATTTGAGCTTAACGTCTCACATTTTTGCAACTTAGCTAATCGAGACGATGAGTGGGTGAAATATGTAGATGAAGATTTCTGGAGGAAAGTGGCAAGTAGGAGGACTGAGAGGAGAAGTGGAAGGGGAGGAAAAGGGAAAGGGGAGGAGTGTGGACTTCATTTCGTTTGACTTCTCCACCTCGACCGGTCCGGCCCGGGTGGCCTCCCTACCACAAGCCGGCATAGCTCTCGGGATCAGCAAAGCACACAAACCTGGCCACTAATCTAAGGTAGCATTCCATACCCAGACGAAATTGTACAGAATGAAAAGTGGCTCTATTTACATCTAGATTCTAACATCCTTCAAATAGACAGTCGCAAGTGCCTTACATACATATGATTGTAGACAATGCACAAAGTTTTGGTCGCTACACCGAAGACTTGCATGGGTCTCTGGGTGAAACACACCAACAAACATATCTCCCGCTTGTGTCATGATAATGCAGTGTGAGAGAGACAGCCCAGCCGGGTCTCGGTCTCTATGCTAATGCCTCAAACACACACACACAAACGGAACAAAATTTGATGAAGTTAAATTAAACTAATTGAAGCTAATTAAAAGGAAGATTAATACGAAGCTGCTACTCTCTATGAACTCTGCGGATGGATATAATTCTTGATGCCGCCAAGAAGTTGGGTATATAACGTGCATGAACATGTTACCTTTATGCCACCCACCCTTGGGAATCTTTTGTTATAGTTAATGCGGTTACTGCGTTGAGGGGTTGTGGGAGGGGGGGGGGGGTCGGAGGAGGGGGGAGGGGGGCTGTGTGTTAGCTGGCGCCGGTAACACAGCCCGCGGCATCTTGTCCGCATGCAAAACCACATATAGGTCTCTCGCAGCAAGAAGTAAGGTAGTATCATTGAGTTTATTAGTGTAGGGTTAGAGACCCAGCGGCCATTGGCGGCTATCTACCAATAAATTTCCCGTGGACTCTAGAAGTACGAGCGCGTACCGCTAGAAAGCGCTACACGTACCCACTGATGTCAGCGTTCCTGTGGAAAGAAGGGATACTACGTAGTACGATCACGTGGCTTAGGTCTAGCCTAGGTCTAGGCCCAACTTATTTAGTCTAGGCCATTACTAGGCTACAATAAGCCTAGGCCTACATTAATAGGCCTACATTAGTAACGTAGTACTACAGCCTAGCCTATATAATGTATAAAACCTTATATAATGTGTTGTAATAAAGTATTAGCTTACTTATTGTTAACTTCGTGCCCGTTTGACATGTTTATCAGAACAGATGATAATGCTTTAATAACAATATCCACCGCCATCTGGATACTACTACCTAACCGACTTTGCATCTGCGCGTACTACGTAGTATCCCTTTCTTTCCACAGGAACGCTGACATCAGTGGGTACGTGTAGCGCTTTCTAGCGGTACGCGCTCGTACTACTAGAGTCCACGGGAAATTTATTGGTAGATAGCCGCCAATGGCCGCTGGGTCTCTAACCCTACACTAATAAACTCAATGGTAGTATCAGGACCTCCCACAATTTATTAGTTTTCAACTTAACAAGTGCGAATCACTAAAGTTTTCCCCGATTATCTAGTACAATTTGGTTGCGGTAAGTTTTTTGACGGTAACCTACAAGAAAACATGCATCCAAGCAGGTTTCCGTCAAAAAACTTAACGCAACCAAATTGTACTAGATAATCGGGAAAAACGTTAGTGATTCGCGCCTGTTAAGTTGGAAACTAATTGTGGGCGGTCCTGACTCCCCTGACACTATCTTACATGTGAGAGACCTTTACCGTACTTTGTTTATGGTTGAAGGTGCCGTCGTTGCAGTGAATGGGTGTACTTCAAGAGGTTGGGTTGTCACCACAATAATGTGTGTGTGGGGGGGGGGGTTATTCAGGGGGGGGGGGGTGGGGTTACATAGTGGTGTGCGCGGAAGGGGGGGGGGGGTTATATTATTTTAGTTTAACGACGTACTCGACAGTTTTAATCGTCATATATGACGTCGGGGCTGTTTGAAGGAAATGGGAATGTAGGAAGGAGGTGAGAAAAAGGGAAAAGGGAGAAATATGGAGGGGGAAAGACACATTGTGAGAAGAGTGAGGATGGGGGGTTGGCACTTGCCTCCTTGGATTTTTAATTTACAAATTAGAATGTAATGATTTTTAAGCTAGCTATTCCATTCTACTTTTATAGTCAGCTTACTTGTTTTTTTTTCTTTGTTTTGTTGTTTAACGACGTACTCGACATCTATGATCATATGACGTCGGGGGAGTTTGGAGAAAAGGGGAAAGTAGGAGGGCAGAAATGGTGGGGATTGATATTTTGTTTTACGTCCAATATTTTTGCAACTTTGTAAATCGAGACGATGGGTGGGTGAAATATAAAGATGAAGATGTTTGGAGTAAATGGGCAAGTAGGAGGGCGGGGAGAGAAAGTAATATTGAAAGGAGTTAAGGAAGGACAGGGATAGGGGAGGACCTTATTTTTTCGGCGGAAACGTTTTTTTTTTTAGGGAACGGTAAGGGGAGGACGTGGATTGCCATTCGTCTGGCTTCTCCCCTTCAACCTGTCGCGTCACTATCATTATATTATCTACACTTCACTACACTCTACATTCACACCAATAACATTTACATGTGATATTACTCTCATGAACTCTCATTCATGCCAATAACATTTACATGTGATATTTCTCAAACAATAACAGTCGGTACGCTTATTATTGCGTCGTCTGCAGTCGGTACAAACTTCAATTACATTGAAAACAATTCACTCTGCAAAGCTAACATATCGTAACCCAGCTGCGAGCCGGCATTGAGGTAGAGAGTGAATGAATGGCGGTGGCGGGGGTGGGGGTGGGGGTGGGGGTGGGGGTGGGGGCGGGGGCGGGGGCAGCTATTGTCTTTGCGCGATCCCGAACTATGTGTCAACCCTTAGCTCGAACGCCATCGCAAAAACATTGGCCTTCAGTGTTTGGAAGTGTCGATGTCCAATCCGTAGCTCGAACGCCATCGCAAAAACATTGGCCTTCAGTGTTTGGAAGTTTCGATGTCCAACCCGTAGCTCGAACGCCATCGAAAAAACATTGGCCTTCAGAATCTGGAAGATTCGATGTCCAAACAACCTTTAAACTTTGTCCGAGGCAAAGCAAAGAACGCCGCAGGATATTTGTTTCACTGCATTTATAAAAAGTTGTTTGTACAGCCCAAGTGCAACCGCAGTTTTCTTAAATTTTTTGGGTCCGAACTGTCAAAAACTATCAAATATAATCGTTTGATTGATGTGTGGACGCTTATTATTTGACTAGATGTTGTGTTTCCAAGAAATGTGCGCAACTTCTGTTATGGCTTCCGGTAATGAATTCGGGGATTTCGTATCATGTTTGTGCTAGCCAGTTAGTGGGGGTGTACACAATATTTTGTGAAATAACAAGATCGACTGGTTTTCTTGTTCTCAACTAAGCCACGGACCCACTGTATACAATGCCACTTCCACATCCTCCAATCCTCAACCATATCTATACTCTTCTATTTTCTTTATAGCATACTTTACTGCCGTTTTTATTTTTATATAAATCTATATTTGAATGTATTTATGGTGCAGGTTTCATATGTGTCTGTCGATAGGTTTTGCACAGCATCTGACAGCTTTATTGTAGATATTTTACAAGTACCTTCAGAGAACACGGGACGCATACGTAAGCGACTACCAACCCAACGAAACGCAACAAACTTTCTTGCGGTGTATTTAAATATTTAGTTGTCGACTTCCTTGGCGTTGTCTGTCTAGGTTATGGAATATGCAGCACAGCCTCAAGGGTACCTCTACGTCAAAAACCGCATACAAGTTTCATTTAAATAAAAAATAAATACATTCGTATTTATAGAGTCTACCCACTCAGTAAAAAGACTGATTTGCAGTGGGGGAACTTTAATTTAAAGCGACTGAACCAACCCTGTAGGCTCCGAACACCATCGACGAGTGAGCGATTACCAATAGAAGATCTGTATTTCAAATATGAAACACATGAATCAGTGATTGGACAGTGCGTGCGAACACCTGCGGACAAATGCCAGAATCAACAAGGCCGATTCAGAACAACTTTGAGTTTATTGAGTGCTTCGTTGCTAGGACGGCTCCAAAGTCACCGTTTATTTATTCCTAAGCCAAGAAGTGATGGAACTGAATCCATATTAGAAGTTAAAAACTTTTACCTGAAGCGGGATTTGAACCCGGAACCTTCTCCATTGTACCAACGAGCCACTTTCAACTCGAATATGGGTCATATCATAATTATATACTCCGAGCCCAGACAGGGATTTATACATTACTAAATATCTCACTCAATTACAAACAAACTCGAATATGGGTCACGTACTCAAAATGGCGGCATTCAAAATGGCGGCATTCAATTTGTTACATATTTCCACCGTCTGTGCCACTTTGTAAACGTTAGATCCTTTATACAGACTGTTGAATGTATATAGACTAACCGACTATCAAATACATTAGTGCAACAGCAATTACCAGTGTTAGTTTGTGTGCTACTACTATTACTACTACTACACCTACTACACTGAAGTAAACAAACAGAACCGTTGCAGTCGGTGCAATGATGTTTCTGAACATCCACGTAAGTCTGTGCTTAGTGATTTAGAGCAACTTGTTACTAAGTAGAGCGGAAGCGACTAGACCCGTGAGTATTTGGCAAATAACGCATGAGCTACCGTGATCGTTTAGGAATACTCATACAAATAGCACTGAATATCTAGGACAAGATGTATGTGATTTCCATATTATTGTAGGCACAATATTCATGTGAGTTAATGTACTAGGGGTTCACAAAGATGCCGGAAGTTGTAGACTATATGTAAGCAACTCTAAGGGACGTAAGCCTACAGATTAGACTGATGTTCATTCTTCAGCATAATTATATTATGAATACAATATACCCTAATATAGTATTACCTAAATAATGAAAAAGGTTACACAGTTAAAACTGAAATTTGTCTTGAGCTGTATTTCTTTATTTTTTATTTTTTTAATGTCTATCCTATTCAGTTATAAAACATTTAAAAGAGAGGATAATAAATTTAACTATGTTAACAAATGATAATGCGGAATTATAAATTACCAACTATAAGAAACAACAAAAGATACTTTACTGCACTATTGAAACACTTTTTAATGTTATGTGGTGTTTAACGACGTACTCGATTATTAATTTGTTTATTTGTTGTACTTTGACGACGTGCTTGACAACTATGCTGATCCGAAGAAAGGCATAAGTGAAAGGATTAAACTTTAAATTTGTTAAATGGTGTAAAAATCATCATGATCTCTGTATATTGGCTTGTGTATGAACCAGAGATTACCTTTCTTACACTCGCGTCACTCCATCTACTCGAAGGCGATAAAACAAACAGTCGTTAATTATGTCACCGCCACCACAACACATGTTTACAACATTCTCAAGGTCTACTTGATCTCCGCCTAGCGGAGGCTCGTCGAACTCCCGGGTTAGGTCGTCTCAAGTGAACCAAAATCGCTTTTTGGATCCCACTAAAAAAACTGTTATAAGGATTAAATTTACTTTGTAGATTATGTAATACAATACTTAAAACACGTTAAAGACACGTTCTGATAAAATATAATGATTGAAGGTCTTGGAATATGACTATTTTTCCCTTTTGGAAGGTAATTTTATTTGACAGTTCACTTCATTTGTTTTCTTTCACATTTCTCCCATTTGAATAACATGTGATTTTTAACATTGTGGAACGGACTGCGACGACCTAACTTGGGAGTTCGACGAGCCTCCGCTAGGCGGAGATCAAGTAGACCTTGCAACATTCTCAGCGACCACTTAAAACGACCGTCGTTGTATTTTGGAGTCTAACCTGAAATATCCCACTCGTTATTTCACTCACAGGTGAATCTAGTCTGCGTTTCCTCTAAGGAACGACATAAAATGTCATCTGTGTATGTTATGACCGACATTAAACTAGTTTGTGTACTGGGGACGACCTCGTAAATATTATTTCGTACGACGGTAGTTTAATGCCGTCCTATATATATTGTGTGGTTAGTTTAATGTCGTGCTATGTATATATATATATATTGTATTGTATGGTTGTTAATCTTGATTAGTTCATGTCGGCGGTTTGTGATTGCCTTGGTTGTTTGAGGTTTGAGCATCGACGTAAAAAGAGACGAGCTTTTAAGTTCTTTGGCGGTTAGACATTAATTGAGGCTAGTTCTCGTTAACTTTAATTAAGAGATGATGAAATACAAAGGTACCAAATTCGACCCCGGGCCCAGAAGCAATGTAGAAGGAAAGTGGTCGATAAGGCGTTGGTCTAATAAACCGCGGTTACTGGATCCTAGGTTCGAATTCTGGTTTGGATATGAATGTCATGTGGCATTTTATCAGCTCCATAAATTTTCATTAATTGTTGATTCTGGCATTTGTCCGCAGGTGTTCACACTGTCCAATCTCTGATTCATATGTTTCGTATTTGACATATTGATCTTTGATTGGTTATCGCTCACTCGTCGATGGTGTTCGGAGCCTACAGGGCTGGTTTAGTCGCTTTAAATTAAAGTCCCCCACTGAAAGTCAGTCTTGTTACTGAATGGGTAGACTCTAAATGTGGATTTATTTATTTATTTAATTGCTTACTTGTCTCGATTACCATCGTTGAAAAAATATGATACCTTAATTTATCATTTTGTGTTTAACGACGTACTCGACTAGTCATATTATGAGGTCGGGGATGAGGGTGACCTGAGGGAAGGGGAAAGTCTGTGGGAAGTAAAGGGGAAAGGAGAAACCCCAAATGTCATCATTCATTATTATAAAGCAGTGCCCCTAAATTCACAACCCCTTGTCAATATCTTTTTACCTCATACAAATCAATACCTCTAATCTACTTTGTTTTCGTTTTTACTCATACCAAACCAACCACTCTTCATTATCTACTTAAATTTTCTAATACCCGCAACGATAATTTCCATTTTTACAATATTACTCTGACCCGGCCAAACTAACATTATAAATCAATTAAAGTGTCAAAAAGTTAATATGATTACACTTCTCGTTCGTTCCTGTTTCCCTGATACCGACTAGACTGTTCTTGCACCACCTCGGTCTGTATTCATGGCAAATCCAATAACGAACGGGTTTCGAGGCTAAAAACTATCGTCGGTTATTTTGGACACTCAGGTTGCAAAAACAACGAACCACGTTCATAGTTTATGAGTTTTGGTGTGCTCGGAAAACAATGTCGGCGCCATTTTGTGTGGTCTAGTTTGACCGATTACATTTTGTGCAACTATAATAATGTGGCTCTGAAATGTGCAGATATAACTGACAAGTTTGTTTTTTAAAAACAAGAGATTTAAATTAATATTTCATGCAGTTGCAACTCTTGTTCAATGCAGTCATTATCTATGGTTTTAATGAATAGATCAATGGTATTGTGGAATTGTTTCTGCTTTCAATGTATGCGGTATATGTCCTGGATTCGATTTGCGGTTAAAGTTATTTTTGTTTTTGCTTTTGCGGAATTGACCTATGATAGATTATTAATTGGTGTTTCATGACGTATTCAACAAATAGGTCATATGACGACGGGGCGAGGGGAGGTGTTAGAGGGACATATAGAACGTTATGGGGGGGAACAGCGACGAGAGGGGGGGGGGGGGGGGGGGGGCGTCAAATTTTATTCCGGGCCTAGACAGAAATAATCGAGGGGAAAACCCGGCACCTGCACCAAAAATGTGGATTTCTTACCGAAATGTCTTCAATAAACCCTTTTCATAGTTTATGATTAATTCTTTGATAGTTGTTTAACGACGTACTCGACAACTATGATCATATAAAAATGGAGGGGGGGGGGGGGTTGGAGTTAAGGGACATAAGGGGACAATATGTATAAGACTTAAAGGGGTTCTCACCCGCTACACCAAAATAATATGTTTAACTAAGGCTGATTAGCTATGAAATTAGCGACTAAATGAAAAGAAATCGGGTTCACCATAACCCGGGGAAAAAATATCAAAGTTAGTGATTTTCGAGCTAGGTCCCATCGGCGAAAATCTCCCATAAGAAATAGCATTGGGACGACCTGTATGCTTTGGGACCTTGGAGGATTCTGCTCCAAAAAAAAAATGATGTAATACTTTTCGCTGCGTCTTTCTTTTCTGCGTATTTCGTATATTTTGGTTTTGTAATCGAAGCTTCCGTTCAGGTACAAATTAAAGATGTGTAATCGGGTGCTCCATTTCGTTTTGAGCGTTGCTGTGCGTTGCTGTGCACGTCGAGTCGGCGGGTGTCGACTGTCGAGTTGGTGTCAAGTAAGCCAAGCGAGAGAGAGAGATAGAGAGTGTGAGAGAGAGAGTAGTAGTATTAAGAGGGGAAATAGTCAACGCATGCACAATGAACGCGGTCTGCTATGCGGTGTCGAATGGAGTACACCAAGGCCGTCTAGATATATCGCTTCGAGTACACTCGCACCAAAAGCCGGCTGACACCAACAGTCGCCGCGGCAGTTAACCAGAAATTTCATTAATTAATAACAATTCACAGGTTTCAACTTACGATGTGTAATGGTTCATTATCGATTGGTGTGGTGCAGTAGATCATATGGTAAAAAATAAATCTAGCGGGTGAGAACCCCTTTAAAGGGAAGGATCACATTTTCTTCAATATCATTTTAGACTTCTTTGTATTTTTGTTTAAAATATTTTCTGCTACCCGTTCTTGAACGTGTTCAATATTCATTCATTTATTTTTATTATTATTATTATTATTATTATTATTATTATTATTATAATTTTTATTATTATTATTATAATTATTATTATTATTATTATTTTTTTTTTATTATTATTATAATTATTATTACTATTATAATTATTATTATTATTATTATTTTTATTATTATTTTTATTATTGTTATTATTATTACTCTTTATTAGTTGTTTAACGACGTATGCAAAATAAATATACCTATAGTTTAATCGCATGCGGGAGTAACATGACCGCAGTTTTTACAGGTCGACAGTTTCTACAGATGGTTGAGCACTCTGAAAGATATTACTAACCACGTTATGGCCACGACAAAGCAACGGTTGGGCATCTCTTTGTTGTGAAGGACTTAGAACCTGCTGGAGGTGTTTTTCAGTTCGACGCTTCGCTTCTACACTGAGAGGAGTTGGTTTCTTTTCTGTTGTGACAAGGACGCTACTTAAGCGCGTTGAACCGAGTTGAGGGAGAGATGTTGTTATAGGTCGTTGGTAACACGGTTGTATAACAAGGGTGGCCTTCATATGTGAATATTAAGAGCGAAGGATACCTTTACGTCAAAAACCGTAGAAAATGTTCATTTTTAATTATATCTCAAGATTGCAACACAAAATCCAAAATTTGAGTCAACAGCGCACTGTGCTTTTGTAAGCCCTACAGACAGAATGAAATATTATAACGATTAGCGTAGCTATAAATTCTATAATTAGTAATAAAATTATTTTGTTGTATAAGCCATACTGATTATTATGTAAGACACAATTTAGAGCGTTCAGTATGCAGGGCTTACCAAACCACAGTGCGCTATTGATTCAGATTTTCGATGTCGAGGTCCATTCTTGAGATATAATTTAGAATGGAAATGTTGTGCGGTTGACCCTACAACGGGGAGGATGTGGACTGTGGACTGTATTTAGTAAATGTGTCTGACTTTTCCTCCTCGACCTGTCCTGTTAGGGTGACCCTATAACGGGGAGGATGTGCATGTATGTGTATTTACTTCTATTCAATTCCATTACTTCAATTCAATTCCGTTACTTCTTGTCTTAGGAATAAGTAAACGGTGACTTTGGAGCCGTCCTAGCAACGAAACACTAAATAAATTCAAAGTGGTTCTGAATCGGCATTGTTGATTCTGGCTTTTGTCTGCAGGTTTTCGCACTGTCCAATCACTGATTCATATGTTTCGTACTTGAAATATCGATCTTTGATTGGTTCTCGCTCACTCGTCGATGGTGTTAGAAGCCTACAGGGTTGGTTTAGTCGCTTTAATTAAAGTCCCCCACTGAAAATCAGTTTCGTTACTGACTGGGTAGACTCTAAATGTGAATGTATTTATTTATTTATTTAAATAAAATAAAAAATAAATTCACATTTAGAGTCTACCCACTCAGTAATTAAACTGATTTGCAGTGGGGGACTTTAATTAAAGCGACTAAACCAACCCTGTAGGCTACGAACGCCATCGATGAGTGAGTGATAACCAATCAAAGATCGATATTCCAAATACGAAACATATGAATCAGTGATTGGACAGTGCGAACACCTGCGGACAAATGCCAGAATCAACAAGGCCGATTCAGAACTTTGAATTTATTGAGTGCTTCGTTGCTAGGACGGCTCCAAAGTCACCGTTTACTTATTCCTGCCAAGAAGTAATGGAATTGAATCCACATTAGAAGTTAAAAACTTCTGCCTGAAGCGGGATTTGAACCCGGGACCTTCTGTAATGGAAGCAGGGATGCTAACCACTGGACCAACGAGACACCTGGTAATAATTGTTTGTATGTTTCCTTGTTGCAGCCTACTGCCACTCCCGAGACAACTTGTTGTCGCTGTGCTCTCTGATCACCGGCGACGCTCTCCTCTTCTCCATGTTCCGCATCGAGGCACATCCGGTCCCCTGCCCCTTCGAGGGTCCGTTTACCTTCACCTATAACAGGGGTCACGGGGACTGTCGGTCCCCAGTTTCCGGCATTGACTCCTGCACGGAGGAGAGTAGACTACTACTGAGCTACCAGGCGTGTCCTGACGTGCACGGCACGGAGAGCACGGGTGAGTGTGTTAGAGGTCACTAGAGGTCACTAGAGGTCAATAGAGGTCACTAGAGGTCCCCAGTTTCCGGCATTGACTCCTGCACGGAAGAGAGTAGACTACTACTCAGCTACCAGGCGTGTCCTGACGTGCACGGCACGGAGAGCACGGGTGAGTGTGTTAGAGGTCACTAGAGGTCACTAGAGGTCATTAGAGGTCACTAGAGGTCCCCAGTTTCCGGCATTGACTCCTGCACGGAAGAGAGTAGACTACTACTCAGCTACCAGGCGTGTCCTGACGTGCACGGGACGGAGAGCACGGGTGAGTGTGTTAGAGGTCACTAGAGGTCACTAGAGGTCCCCAGTTTCCGGCATTGACTCCTGCACGGAGGAGAGTAGACTACTGCTGAGCTACCAGGCGTGTCCTGACGTGCACGGGACGGAGAGCACGGGTAAGTGTGGTAGAGGTCACTAGAGGTCACTAGAGGTCACTAGAGGTCCCCAGTTTCCGGCATTGACTCCTGCACGGAGGAGAGTAGACTACTACTCAGCTACCAGGCGTGTCCTGACGTGCACGGGACGGAGAGCACGGGTGAGTGTGGTAGAGGTCACTAGAGGTCACTAGAGGTCCCCAGTCTCCGGCATTGACTCCTGCACGGAGGAGAGTAGACTGCTACTCAGCTACCAGGCGTGTCCTGACGTGCACGGGACGGAGAGCACGGGTGAGTGTGTTAGAGGTCATTAGAGGTCACTAGAGGTCCCCAGTCTCCGGCATTGACTCTTGCACGGAAGAGAGTAGACTACTACTCAGCTACCAGGCGTGTCCTGACGTGCACGGGACGGAGAGCACGGGTGAGTGTAGTAGAGGTCACTAGAGGTCACTAGAGGTCAATAGAGGTCACTCGAGGTCACCAGTCTCTGGCATTGACTCCTGTACGGAGGAGAGTAGACTACTACTCAGCTACCAGGCGTGTCCAGACGTCCACGGGACGGAGAGCACGGGTGAGTGTGTTAGAGGTCATTAGAGGTCTAGAGGTCACTAGAGGTCAACGTTCAAGGTCTATCTAATTATTTGTTATTTTTGTTGCACGGAGAGCACAAGTGAGTGTGGTAGAGGTCACTAGAGGTCATTAGAGGTCACTAGAGGTTGCTAGAGGTCAACGTTCATGGTTTTCCTAATTATTTGTTAATTTTTGTTACACACGGAGCACAAGTGAGTGTGGTAGAGGTCACTAGAGGTCAATTGAGGTCAACGTTCAAGGGCTACTTAATTATGTGTTAATTTTTGTTGCACGGAGAGCACATGTGAGTGTGGTAGAGGTCACTAGAGGTCACTTGAGGTCACTAGAGGTCAAAGGTCAAGGTCTACCTTATTATTATTTATTATTTGGCGACCTACTCGATAGCTAGCTGATCATATGACTAGGGGGATGTTTGCAGGAAAGAGACAATTAAATAAGAGATAAATTAGTCAATTATTGTAATATACAAACTTGGTCAAAACCGGTGTGAACATGTTTTACGGACATAAATGTCAAGTTTTTTGATGTGCTTTCTTTGATTATTCGTTGGTTAACGACGTACTCGTCAACTATGATCATATGACGTCGAGGATGTTTGGAGGAAAGAGACAATTAAACAAGAGATAAATTAGTCAATTATTGTAATATACAAACTTGGTCAAAACCGGTGTGAACATGTTTTACGGACATAAATGTCAAGTTTTTCGATGTGCTTTCTTTGATTATTCGTTGGTTAACGACGTACTCGTCAACTATGATCATATGACGTCGAGGATGTTTGGAGGAAAGGAAAGAGACAAGTATTTAACGTAAAGAGGAGGACGTGGACTGCCATTCGTCTGGCTTCTCCACCTCGACCCGGCTAGGGTCGCCCTACCAGAAGCATACGCTTCCGTCGGTATAGCTTTCGGGATCAGCAAAGCTCATAAACCTGCCCACCACGTTAAGGTAGCAAGCAGGTATACTGCAAGGTATACTGCACAGGATCTATATACACCTCTATCGTCAGAGAGCTCTATCGTTATAAATTGTAATACATATTTTGCCGTTTGTGTTAAAGTGACAACCTCCATTAAGGAAATATTGAAGCCTTTCTAGCTAATGGCCGGAGCATGTAAGAAATTTAGAATGAATTACGGGTGTCCAAACTGAAAACCTTGTGACAGTCTGGGGCGTTATTGTGTTGACATAGTACTTTAACCGTAGTTTCAGTCATAATAAACGTCAAATACAGCTCTCGATAGACATGAATTAATTAATTCGATACTATTCGGTGTGTAACGACGTACTCGACTGCAAAGTCATATGACGTCGACCTTTCAGTCGCCTCGTATGACAGGCAGAGCAACCCTGGACAAAATAGCACAAGACTCAATTCTAAAAATAGCCGTGTTGCCGTGTTTTGTTTCGGGCAAACATTGAATATGCACCAATCAAAGAAAGATACAACAATGAATGGAGTTGTCTGGCAACACATTGTTTGTCCGCCTGTGATGTCACAGCCCCCTCAATTGAGTCTTGTCCTATTCTCTCCCCCAGGCCCAGAAGGGAGAAATTGTAAAATATTTATATATGATATAGAGATGCCAGTTTGACTTCTTCATGATAAAATTATAGAAAGGGTTTCATTGACATTGTGGTTTTTAGTTTCCTAGTAACTGAACAATATACGAATAACGTTTGGTAATCGGTGATGTTTTTTTTCATTTTGGGTTGGTACTTGTTTCGTAACGTTAATTTCACCTTGTTTATCACATCGTATTACAAAGTCAAAGTTTGCCATTTAATTGAGTTACTCTCATGTATATCTGCCACGAACGTACATCTAAAAACATAGGTAGGTTTAAAATACAATCTAGCTTTTATTTATGGTGGTACTAGTTTCGTACGTAACGTTAATTTCACCTTGTTTTATCACTTCGTATTATAAAGTCAAAGTTTGCCAATTAATTGAGTCACTCTCATGTATATCTACCATGATCATACATCTAAAAACATCGGTAGAGTTGAATTAATGTTTCAAATAAAATCTAGCTGTGCAACATCCAGGATTGCAATATTGGATTTGCTCTAGCAAAAGTAGTTTCGTGTGACGTTTTTGTGTTCTGGAATGAATTAGTTTAGCTATAAATAGTGTTGCTGCCTTTTCACCTCGGTAATCTATTCAAACGAACACGGAGTGAAATCAATGACGTAGGTAGGTATATACAGAAATAACTGGCGCATAAAGCAGACGCCTATGCAATAATGTTCTCTAATGAGTATTAGTGAGATATAACTTATGTGATAACGCTAGTGTACAAAAAATTGTAATAGATTATTATTTGTAGATTAGTTGATTGATTGATTGATTGATTGATTGATTGTGTGATTGATTTATTTATTTATTTTAATTATTTATTTAATGTCTATCCTATATTCAGTTATACAAACTGATTTACACAGGAGGACCTTAAATAAAACTGGGCTATGCAAACAATTAATAATAATGAAATCATAAATAACAATGACAACAAAAACAAAATAACTACTGTACTATAAAAAAATCAAGACCAAGAAAAAATAATTGAGAAAGGAAATTAAATAAAATAAAATGGAAATGCAATATATTAAATAATAAAAATAAAAGTATGTAAATAAGAAAGAACATGAAGAAAAATTGATATGTGGGCTCACGTCTCAAATTTTTTGGCTACATGGCTAATCGAGACGATGATAAGTGGGTGATATGAAGATGAACCCTAAATTGTGGCCGTCTGAATTCCCATTTAAAAGTGAATATTTTTCCAAAACTTGCACATTAATAAATTTTGCACTATTTTTCCTTAGCGGGGATAAGAATTTACTTTGAGCGAACGTGTGAATAGTAGGCCTAGCGCACGTAGATCCTAGATTGTATCGTACATTGTATCACTCTACACAGCTAAGAAAATAATAACTCCGCTGAACACCGAAAATGTCGATTTTTAAATGAAATTTTGAAGAACATAAACCCACTTTCACGGGGTTCCAGTTATTTCTTGTTTAGTGACGTGCTTGTGCACGTATTTGACATTTATGTCCACGGGTACAACATCTTAACATCGGTTTTGACCGGGTATGTATGCATTACAACGTTAATAATAATAATAATAATAATAATAATAATAATAATAATAATAATAATAATAATAATAATAATAATAATAATAATAATAATAATAATAATAATAATAATAATAATAATAATAATAATAATAATAATAATAATAATAATAATAATAATAATAATAATAATAATAATAATAATAATAATAATAATAATAATAATAATAATAATAATAATAATAATAATAATAATAATAATAATAATAATAATAATAATAATAATAATAATAATAATAATAATAATAATAATAATAATAATAATAATAATAATAATAATAATAATAATAATAATAATAATAATAATAATAATAATAATAATAATAATAATAATAATAATAATAATAATAATAATAATAATAGTAATAATAATAATAATAATAATAATAATAATAATAATAATAATAATTCACATTTTAAACTTTAGCGGCCCGGTAATAATGAAATAAAATTGTAACTTGAACGGGATGTTACGCCGCGTCGTGGGTGATAAGGTTATCACCCACGACGCGGCGGAACATCCCGTTCAAGTTACAATTTTATTTCAATAATAATAATAATAGTAATAATAATAATAAAAATAATAATATAGTAATAGTTTGAATAAGTACATTTTTTACAATATTTTTAAATACTTTAGATGCCTTTAATGAAAAGTAAATATTTATATACATAGATGAGATAGTTTATATAATATCGGTATACTGCTGTATCAAAAAAGAATAAGGTATATTTCAGAATGTTTATGTTATTCATGCTTGGGACGGTTGTTTGTTTATGTTGTTCGTGTACTATTTTGTTCTTGTGCTACGTTGTTCATGAATTCTTCATTGACTTAGTGGTGTCTGGGTTCGAGAGTAGCAGCTGCTGAGTGTGTCTGTGTTTGAGGGTCTGGGTTGGAGGCTATCTACTACTTCTTCTTGTGTGCATACAAGTTCAAGATGGACGCTATGTTGTCTGGGTTCGAGAGTAGCGGCTGCCGATTGTGTCTGGGTTTGAGGGTCTGGTTTGGAGGGTATCTGTGGTGGAGAGTATCTGCTCTGGTGGTGTCTGAGTTGGAGGCTATCTACTACTTCTTGTTGGATGCATAGTAGTTCAAGATGGACGCTATAGTGTCCGGGTTCGAAGGTAGCGGCTGCTGATTGTGTCTGTATTTCAGGGTCTGGTTTTTAGGGTATCTGTGGTGGAGAGTATCTGCGCTGATGGTGTCGGGGTTGGAGGCTATCTACTACTTCTTCTTGTTGTCGTAGTAGCTCAAGATGGACGCTATAGTGTCTGGGTTGGAGGCTATCTTTACTACTTCTTGTTGGGTGAATATTAGTTCAAGATGGACGCTTTGTTGTCCGGGTTCGAGAGTAGCGGCTGCAAAATTGTGTCTGGGTTTGAGGGTCTGGGTTGGAGGCTATATTTCTTCTTGGTGTCGTAGTAGTTCAAGATGGACGCTATAGTGTCTGGGTTGGAGGCTAACTACTACTTCTTGTTGGGTGAATAGTAGTTCAAGATGGACGCTATGGTGTCTGGGTTGGAGGCTATCTTTACTACTTGTTGTTGGGTGAATAGTAGTTCAAGATGGACGCTATAGTGTCTGGGTTCGAGAGTAGCGGCTGCCGATTGTGTCCGGGTTTGAGGGTCTGGTTTGGAGGGTATCTGTCATGGTTGGTGGAGAGTATCTGCGCTGATGGTGTCGGGGTTGGAGGCTATCTTTACTACTTCTTGTCGGGTGAATAGAAGTTCAAGATGGACGCTATAATGTCCGGGTTCGAGAGTAGCGGCTGAAAAATTGTGTCTGGGTTTGAGGGTCTGGGTTGGAGGCTATATTTCTTCTTGGTGTCGTAGTAGTTCAAGATGGACGCTATAGTGTCTGGGTTGGAGGCTAACTACTACTTCTTGTTGGGTGAATAGTAGTTCAAGATGGACGCGATGGTGTCTGGGTTGGAGGCTATCTACTACTTCTTGTTGGGTGCATAGTAGTTCAAGATGGACGCTATGGTGTCTGGGTTCGAGGGTAGCGACTCCCGATGGTGTCTGGGTTTGAGGGTCTGGTTTGGAGGCTATATTTCTTCTTGGTGTCGTAGTAGTTCAAGATGGACGCTATGGTGTTGGAGTTGGAGGCTATCTTTACTACTTCTTGTTGGGTGAATAGTAGTTCAAGATGGACGCTATAATGTCCGGGTTCGAGAGTAGCGGCTGAAAAATTGTGTCTGGGTTTGAGGGTCTGGGTTGGAGGCTTTATTTCTTCTTGGTGTCGTAGTAGTTCAAGATGGACGCGATGGTGCCTGGGTTGGAGGCTATCTTTACTACTTCTTGTTGGGTGAATAGTAGTTCAAGATGGACGCTATAGTGTCTGGGTTCGAGGGTAGCGGCTCCCGATGGTGGTGATTGTGTCGGGGTTGCATCTCGTGGGCAATCATATGATACTGCATCGCCTCGTCGTGGTTGTTACGGCGGAGGCGATCGGGCAACACGAGGTGATAGATGAAGCTGCGGCCGTCGTTCGACTCGCAGTGTCGCGCGTACATGCGGCACATCCACTTGCACCTGCACGGGTAACAAGGTGTTAGTCGGAACATTTACTAGCACCTGCATGGGGGCAGGTAAGGCAGGTGTTTTTTTTTCAAGCAGCATCTTCCAATTTAATTACTTTGTTGTTTAACGACGTGCTCGTGTGATTATCTGAGTTTAACGACGTACTCGACAACGATGATCATAATGAAGTCGCGGGGGTGTTTAGAGGAAACAGGCGGTAAACACTTCTCTTACAGATTAAATAAATAAATAATACATTCGTATTTAGAGTGTACCCTCTCAGTAACATGATTGATTTTCATTGAGGGGCTTTCATTTAAAGTCAATAAACCAACCATGTAGGCTCAGAACACCATCGACGAGTGAGCGATAACCAATCAAAGATCGACATTTTAAAAACGAAATATCTGAATCAGTGATTGGACAGTGCGTGGGAACACCTGCGGACAAATGCCAGAATCAACAAGGCCGATTCAGAACATCTTTTGAATTTATTGAGTGCTTCGATGCAAAGAGGCATAGCTGCTGTCACAGATTGTCTTACATCATTTCAGAGAGCCTAGCCGCCACCGTTTGCTTCCTGTATTTTGGGAATAAATAAGCGCGCCCAGTAAAACAGAAAATACATCATGGCAAAACCAATAAGAGTGACATGTTACTAAGTGTTGAACCATTAATTAGTTTTCAGATAGCTAAACCAATTAGTTAAAACAAAGGGTCCGCGTAGAAATGCCAAATAGCAGTAGGGCCTACAAGCGATAATTATTTAGAAATTAACTTTTGGTGGAGATTGATACCGGATGTCAAGAGCAGCCACGCTTTATTGTAACTTTGTCTGAAATGTTATTGGGTCTGTTATCAATACAAACATATTATTAATTGGTGTTTAACGACGTACTCGACAAGTAGGTCTTGTGACGTCAGGGGGTGATTGAGGGTAAGGGTCAAGTAGGACGTAAAGGGGAGGAAAAGGGAAAGATGAGGATGAGGACTGTATTTCGTCTGGCTTCTCCCCCTCGACCTGTCCGGCTAAGGTGGCCATACCAGAAGCATACGCTTCCGTCGGCATAGCTCTCGGGATCAACAAAGCCCGCCCATTTCTGCCCACCACGATAAGATAGCAGTCCAAGAAAATGGACAATGAGCAATTCACTTGATTGCATTTTTCAGTTTACTTATCGTTTTCTAGTATAGTACATAACTAATATGTTTTGAGTGAAATTAATGTAGGTTATACAAAACTTGTACAGTGTTGTAAACTTGTTTTGTTGCTGTCATAAGCAGAAGCTTGGGAGATCGGCAACAAAACATACGTCTATACCTATGACTCCTATGAGGAAATAAAGATTAGTTAGGTCTATAGCTAGGACTATGTAGCCTATAATGCTATATATAAAGGAAAAAATTACGTGAAAGCATAGTATGAATTCAAACATGACAAGCAGTATATAATATGAAAGTGGTTAGCCTAGTTAAATATATATGACATGCCCTATATAAAAATAGGTATGACTGTGGTACATGTCCATGCATATCTGCAAGTAGTGTTTTTTATTATAGTTTAGGTCCATACTTTAAACCTAGCTTTTAAGAAACTACATAAACAACTGTATGTTTTTATGTAAAGAAATGACAAGGCTAATGTTATACAATGGTTGTACTTGTTACACCATATAAAATGTAATTTAACAGCTGCGAAATAAATACAAATACACATTAGTTATCAACGTGCCTAGGCCTAGACCTAGGCCTAGGCCGCCACCATATAAAATGAAATTCAACAGCTGCGAAATAAATACAAATAAGTTATCAACGTGCCTAGGCCTAGGCTGCCACCATATACAATTTAATTTAACAGCTGCGAAATAAATACAAATACAAATAAGTTATCAACGTGCCTCGGCCTAGGCCTAGACCAATACGTACGCGTCATAGGAATGGACCAGTAGACAAAGTCCCAACACGACATAACTGTAGAACACGAACCAATAGAAGTATTCCTCCCAGGATCTGCAACTGATCTTGTTGATGAACTCCCACAACGGAGTAATCATACTCTTAAGATAGGATTTAGACATGTGTAATGAATTGCGAATGTGTCAGGCATCAAAACAAAAATAAATTATAAAACCAAAGAGGTTAGAATGGACAGATGTTTATGTATAGTCCACCGCTTTGTAAACATTGTATTGATTGTATCCAAGGTCTACTTGATCTCCACCTAGCGGACACTTCTTCTACCAAAGATTACAAATCTTTGCTTCTACTTTTCCAATGTCTTTGCTAACGGAGACTCGTGGGCTTAAGAGTTCGAAAAGCCTCCGCTACGCGGAAATCAAGGTTTATTCTCAGGCGTTCATATATTTTTTCCCTATGGTTCGTGATGAAATAAACTGCTAAAAGTGCTTTTAAATAACATGTAAAGTCATTTTATTAAACAATTTAACTTCATGAGAACAATCTCTACATTTTGTGTAATGGTTGCTATGCAGTTGCTAGGGAGAAACAAAAATCAACAATGTCCAAGTGCTTTGCAAATACTTGAAGGCAAAGCCCACGTAGGGAGTATTATAATATCTTTGGCAAACCACTCGGTTATTTCAAAGCACTTGAAGAGTAATATAGCGCACTTTCTCCGACAATTCATAGGACACCGACCGGTTTGACGCCTCTTACGACAGGCAGAGCTATTTTTAGACAGGACTTATTTTATCTCGGGGCTAAAAAGGAGAAGCTTACATGAAAGGGAGACGGGAGTATCTCATTTCTATGCCTCTTTCGACTTGCAGAGTCACCATGAACCATTTCTACCCCGGGCCTAGAATAAATACAAAATAAAATTATTAATTACTTACTTATAGTCAGCACTTTCTAAGTAGTAAAAAATTCAAAAACATGTCTAAATAAAATAAATTCACATTTAGAGTCTACCCACTCAGTAACGAAACTGATATTCAGTGGGGGACTTTAATTTAAAGCGACTAAACCAACCCTGTAGGCTCCAAACACCATCAACGAGTGAGCGATAACCAATCAAAGATCGATACTTGAAATACGAAACATATGAATCAGTGATTGGACAGTGCGAACACCACTCAGCTCTTGTCCATCATTGCGGTCAATATTTTCATAACCAATAGTATAGATCCCCTTACTTATCCCTCGCATTCATTAAGATTCGCCGCTATTCATTGATTCATTCATGCATATATTCATTCAGTGGTGTGTAGTCCCTCAATTGGGTGACAATACCCTCTGAGATAGTGATGACGTGGACTAGATCACTTGACGACCACTTAGCGGGGCAATTTGCGTCGGCGTTGGCCAGTATGTCTGTCTGTCTGTCTGTCTGTCTGTCTGTCTGTCTGTCTGTCTGTCTGTCTGTCTGTCGTATTAGCTGGGGCGAGAACATTGCCCGAGGTTAGGAGGGGCGGGGGAGGGGCAAGGAGGCCGCATATGAGTATCTAATATTAGTTTACACGATCTATATGAAAGGTGGTGCCGTCTTTTTTAAAATTATTTGTTGTTTGACCACTGTACTACTTTTCTTATGACGTCGTTAGGGGGGGGGGGGGGGGGGAGGTGTTTGGACGGAAGGGACTAGTAGTAGTAGATTCAAAGCCCGAGTTAAAAGGACTGCGGAGATGTGGAGAAAAGGTATAACTAGAAGGAAAACAAATATGTAGGGAAAGGGGTTAATGAGTGGTGAGAGGATATTGTAATACCTCATTAGTACCTCTTACTACTGGCAGAGTCTGATTTCATCATTTGGAGTTAAACGACGTACTCAACCATTTAGGTCATATGACGTTAGCCTCTTGCAATATGTAAAGGTATTCTGGATCCGTTCTGCACCGGGCTCAGGTGAAAAGAAGGCTCCTTCACTATGTTCTTGACCCTATGACCTTGAATTCATGACTTTATGACCTTGAACTTCAACTTATAGTGGAGGAGCTACAGTGCCTTGCCACCTAGAAGGAAGGATCTTCGCGCTACCTCATTGGCAAGGTCCGTCACAACCACGCCACCTTGACCTTATGACCTTGACCTTCTGACCTTGACCTTACAGTGGAGGAGCTGCAGTGCCTGGCCACCTGGAAGGAGGGATCGTCGCGATACCTCGTCGGCAAGGTGCATCACAACCACGCCACCTTGACAATATGACCTTGACCTTATGACCTTGACCTTACAGTGGAGGAGCTACAGTGCCTGGCCACCTGGAAGGAGGGATCGTCGCGATACCTCGTCGGCAAGGTGCATCACAACCACGCCACCTTGACCTTATGACCTAGACCTAATGCCCTTGACCTTATAGTGGAGGAGCTGCAGTGCCTGGCCACCTGGAAAGAAGAATCCTCGCGCTACCTCGTTGGCAAGGTGCATCACAACCACGCGACCTTGACCTTATGACCTTGACCTTATGACCTTGACCTTACAGTGGAGGAGCTACAGTGCCTGGCCACCTGGAAGGAAGGATCCTCGCGCTACCTCGTCGGCAAGGTGCATCACAACCACGCGACCTTGACCTTATGACCTTGACCTTATGACCTTGACCTTACAGTGGAGGAGCTGCAGTGCTTGGCCACCTGGAAGGAGGGATCGTCGCGCTACCTCTTTGTCAAGGTCCATCACAACCACGCCACCTTGACCTTATGACCTTGACCTTATGACCTTGACCTTACAGTGGAGAAGCTGCAGTGCCTGGCCACCTGGAAGGAGGGATCGTCGCGATACCTCGTCGGCAAGGTGCATTACAACCACGCGACCTTGTTCTTATGACCTTGACCTTATTGTCTTAATATTATTTACTACTATAATATTAAGTAAATAACTAAAGATTGAATTTAATAATAAACTTTAATCTTGAGCTGTTATTAAACACACAAAACATGCTACTGCTTTATAACAATGAATTGTAAACAAAAGACAGTGTATTTACTTCTAAGCTTCTAGAAGGCAGTGTGATATAAAAGCAAGTTCCCACAGCCATGTGACATGTTCCTTTTTTTTTTTTTTTTTTTTTTTTTATGCCTCATATCGAACTGGGGCATTGATTATTCTGCCTCGACGTGTTCGATATGGCACTGACGTATTCTGGTCTTGAACTGGTGGTTCTGGATTTAAAAATTGTGAGTTATTTCCCATCGTCGTTTGCTGCGGAGCTTCAGGAGACCTCTTAGCGGTTGGTGTTTTCAGCGGAGAACTTGGGGTTGATCTAATTACTGGAGTTTCCTGAGGAGACCTGTGAGGTGAAACAATTATCTCTCCTGATTGTTCAGTTTGCTGCGATATACTTGCTTGTGGTTCAGGTTCTGTGTCCGGGTCTGTGGTAGGTTTTATAGGAATGGGTTTAAGGTGAACCCTATTTCTTCTTATAGTTGATCCTTCTGAGGTACAAACACGGTAAGAACGAGGACTGTTGTCAAGTTCCAAAACTTTTCCTTGGATCCAATTTCGTGGAGATTCCTGAATCATGATTGGTTGATTAGGGGCCAATGCACTTAAAGGGTGTGTTTTGGTTTGATAGTGTTTTTGTGAAACTTGTTTCTTCTTTAGAAATCTGGTTGTTTTAGATATGTCAAAATTCGGTTGCAGTAGTTTATTAGGAGTCGGTAGTAATGTTCTCAACCTTCTACCCATAAGGATTTCGCTTGGGGCTTGCATGCCTGGCTTAGGGGTTGCATTGTAATCCAAGACAGCCATAATAGGGTCATTTCTTGATCTTTCTGCCTTGATCACCAATCCTTTAGCTATCCCTACTGCTCGCTCTACCATACCATTACTCGCTGGATACATCGGACTCGATGTTGTGTGTTTGATATCCCAATCTTTGAAGAAAGTTTGCATTGTTGCTGAGAGAAATGGTGGGCCATTATCAGAAATCAGTTCTGAAGGAATTCCGTGAGTTGCAAATATCAACTTTAATTCAGAGACAACTGTAAATGCTGTGGTTGACTTCAACTCTCGTATTTCTATAAACTTTGAAAAGTAATCTGTGAGAAGCATAAACTTTCTCTGTGCTATTTCACAAAAGTCAATACCAACTTTATCCCAGGGTCGTGTAGGAACATCGTGTTGTAGGAGAGGTTCCTTGGAATTACTTGATGAATAACTCAAACATGTTGGACAAGACAAAACCATCTGACGAATTTCAGAGGCCATGCCAGGCCAATATACTGCATGTTTAGCTTTTTCTTCACAAGAATTAACGCCTTGGTGCGCTTGGTGAATGATTGATAACACATTCTTCCTTTGATTTTTCGGTATAACTAGCCTGGACCCTCGGAAAATCAAACCTTCACTTTCATGTAGTTCATCTTTGCAGTGCCAATATGCATTTACTGCCGAAGTGCAAGATTTAGGTTTTTTCTGGGGCCAACCAAGAGTGATATATTGCCCAACGATTTTGAGTTCTGCATCTTCTTTTGTGTCGTGGACAAATTCTTCAATCTTTTTGTCACTGACGCTTACCAGGGAGTGTACTGCAGACGCTTCACCGTGAAGAAAATCTGTATTAACAAATCGTTCAGTGAGAGGAGCCCGAGACAGAGTATCGGCTGTTTTCAACTGCTTTCCAGGGATATGAACTATCTTAGGATTATATCTCATAAAGCGTACCAGAAGTCGTTGCAGTCTAGGTGACAATTTCTCTACTGGTTTCTCCACCAATCCTAACAAAGGTTTGTGGTCAGACTGTACAGTATAGTCTCGACCATACAAGTAAAAGTGGAAATGTTCACTTCCCCATGTAATAGCAAGGAATTCTTTCTCTATTTGGCTATAATTCATTTGCGCAGGCGTAAGTGCAACTGACGCATATGCCACAGGACGTTCATTTTGTAAAAGTACAGCTCCAAGACCGTACTGACTAGCATCAACTGATAGTGTAATTGGCAATTGTTTATTGTGAAAAGCCAATACTGGTGCTTTACTTATAAGGGTTTGCAAGGTCTCAAACATTTCTTGTTGTATTGGTGTCCACACATATTCATTTCCCTTTTTCAAAAGTTGTCGAAGGTAATATGTCTTCGATGCAAGATTTGGCACATAACGAGCTAAATAATTTATCATGCCTAAAAACCTTTGCAATTCTTCTTTATTTTGTGGAGGTTGCATTTTGTTTATTGCTTCAGTCTTTCGATCTTCAACTGCGACGCCATTTGATGTAATCTGATGGCCTACAAACTTGACATTTTGTGCACTGAGCTGTAACTTTTCTTTGCAAAATTTGAAGTTCAATTCTCGTGCTCTCATTAACAACTTTGCTAATCTTGCATCATGTTCTTTTTGAGTTCGCCCGTACACTAGTAAATCATCCATATAGCTACAGACGCCCTCTTGACCATTTGTGAGGTTATGTATCTCTTTCTGTAGAATTTCGGGTGCACTATTCAATCCGAAGGGAAGGCGAGTAAAACGGTATCTACCTGTTGAGGTTGCAATAGTACAAAGCTTGGAACTTTCGTCATCAAGCGGAATTTGCCAAAATGCTGACGAAACGTCTAAAACCGTAAAAAACTTTGCACCCTCTAGTTCCGAAAACATATCTGTGACTGTTGGCATAGGATAGTGTTCACGTTTTATGTACTTGTTCAATGGTCTGGGGTCCATGCATACTCTGATTTTACCATTAGGTTTAGAAACTAGCACTGTTGGATGCACCCAATCTGAGGGGCCATCTTCTTTCACAAGAATGCCTTCTTTTACCATACGTGCTATTTCTGCTTTTTCTTTAGACTTTAATGATAATGGTATCTTACGATGTGCTGCAATGGTAGGGATTGCATTGTCTGCAATATGTATCTTGTGTGTACTGTGCAATTTGCCAACCCCTTCGAATACATCTGAAAATTCCTCCACTATCTGCTCGGCTGAAGGTATTTGTAAATCTATGGGTGTTGTAACTGTATGCAAACGTTTGACCAAGCCCATGTCTTCGCATGCTGCAATGCCTAAAATTGGCGGGGATGTGTCGGCTATGTAGAAATCAATATTTATAACTGATTTTGAGCTTGATTTACATGGTAAAGTACATATACCTTCAAGTGGAATTTGATGCCCAGAGTAAGACGTAACACGGCTACTAGTCTTTCTGGTTGGTATGTTCTTCAGCTTCCGGAACTCTTTCAAAGGTATAATATTAACCTCGGAACCTGGATCTAGTTTGAATAAAACTTCTATGTCACCTACTGTTACCATCTGTGTCCATTCTCGACGAGAAGAGACTGCGTCAACATGAAGTGACTCAATTGTGAAGTTCTCCTGACTTTGAGAATCGTTACCATCTCTTGACTGGTATACAGTGTGAATGTTTGACTTATTTTGCGCTGTACACATTCTAGCATAATGATTTTCTTTTTTACACTTACTACATACCTTTCCATAGGCTGGACATGAACCATACACATGGTTTGTACCACATCGGGAACATTTTCTAGGTCTTCTGTTTGGATTTTCAGTAGACATATTATCATTTTGTGACTTGTCATATACTGAAAGCTTAGACCTAGACTTACCCTTGCTTTGTAGTGAGTGTGCAACTTCTATTCCAGCCTGTCTCTCCATAATGGTTTTGGCTTGTGACTTTGAACTGGCATCTGCCCGTAACAGATTCATTGCCTTAACCAAATTCATGTTTGGATCTTTTAATAGACGCTGTCGCATCGTTTCATCGTGAATCCCTATGATTAATCTATCTTTAATAAGAGAGTCCTTGAGATGCTCAAACTCACAATCTTTTGCTCTAGATTTTAAAACTACTAGATATTGATCATATGTTTGTTCTGGATTTTGTATCTCTGTGAAAAACAAATGCCTCAAATATGTTAGGTTTTTAAAAGGTTCAAAGTGACGAGTTATTGCATCTAAAATGACCTTCGGGGTTAAATCATCATCATTTTCTTCGAATGTAAGTGAATTATAGATATCAACTCCATCATCTCCCATCACCTGTAACAGGTCTGCTCGCTGCTTCTTGATGGGCCTAGCATCCACATCAGCAGCTTCGAAATAAATTAGGTACCTTTGACGCCATCGGGACCAAGCCTCTGCTGGGTGTGGCCCTTCTTTGAAGTGTCCTGGTGGTTGATAGTGAGCAGCCATTCTGTTGTAGATTCTTTTTATACTTCTGACACCATGTCTTAATATTATTTACTACTATAATATTAAGTAAATAACTAAAGATTGAATTTAATAATAAACTTTAATCTTGAGCTGTTATTAAACACACAAAACATGCTACTGCTTTATAACAATGAATTGTAAACAAAAGACAGTGTATTTACTTCTAAGCTTCTAGAAGGCAGTGTGATATAAAAGCAAGTTCCCACAGCCATGTGACACTTATGACCTTGACCTTACAGTGGAGGAGCTGCAGTGCCTGGCCACCTGGAAGGAGGTATCCTCGCGATACCTCGTCGGCAAGGTGCATCACAACCACGCGACCTTGACCTTATGACCTTGATCTTATGACCTTGACCTTACAGTGGAGGAGCTGCAGTGCCTGGCCACTTGGAAGAAAGGATCGTCGCGATACCTTGTCGGCAAGGTGCATCACAACCACGCCGCCTTGACCTTATGACCTTGACCTTATGACCTTGACCTTACAGTGGAGGAGCTGCAGTGCCTGGCCACCTGGAAGGAGGGCTCCTCGCGATACCTCGTCGGCAAGGTGCATCACAACCACGCCACCTCCAACGAGGACCGGTACCGATGTTTCGTCTACGAGAAGGTCACCTTGAACAACGACGGACCCAAGGTGCAGCAGGAGTACGCGACCATCGACGAGGACATAGGCGACGAGGCGGGGGTCGACTATCGGGTCGCCCAATCAGGGGACGCCACGTGTAACGGTCTATCGAGTCCCATGGAGGGGTCGCGGACCATGACCTTGAAAAGAGGTGAGTGCTCCAACACTTAATTTGATTATTTTGAAATCTATTTCGACAGCTTTGACGTCGGGGGATGTTTGGAGGAAAAGGGGAAAAAGGAAAGGGTGGGAAAAGTGAAGGGATATAAATAGGGAAAGGGAAAGATGTGGACTGGATTTTCTTTGGACAAGTATGATCATATGACGTCGGGGGATGTTTGGAGGAAAAGGGCGCTAGTAGGAGGAAAACGGAAAGGGTGGGAAAAGTGAAACGATATGAATAGGGAAAGGGGAGGATGTTAACTGCATTTCGTAGCTGACTTCTCCTCCTTGACCTGTCCGGCTAGGGTGGCCCTACCAGAAGCATACGCTTCCGCCGGCATAGCTATCGGGATCGACAAAGCACACAAACCTGCCCACCACGATAAGGTAGCAATCCTTGATTGATTGATTGATATTTGGGCTTAACGTCTCATAATTTTGCAACTTGTCTTGAGCAGGACTCAATTGATTATTTGGGGTCTAACGACGTACTCGTCAAATGAGTGATAAGACGTCGGGGGGTGGTTTAACGAAACGAAAAAGTGGGAAGACCTCACACAATTTTCATTTTTAAATTATATCACAAGAATGGGCTTCGAAATCGAAAATCTGAATCAACAGCGAATTGTGGTTTAGTAAGCCTTACATACTGAATGCCATTATTTGTGTCTTACATTATAATCAGTATATTTTTTGTGTATAATTGTTTTTATTACTAATTATCGAATTTTAATCAAAATAGCTATACGCTAATGGTTATAATATTTTACGATTGTATGTAGGGCTTACCAAAACACAGTGCGTTGTTGATTCAGATTTTCAATTTCAAGTAGCAATCTTGAGATATAAAAAGTAAAGAAACTTTTCTGCGGTTTTTGACTACCTTTTGCTCTTAAGTTTAATTATTTGTTGTTTAACGACGTACTCGACATCGCTATGATCGTATGACGTCGAAGGGTGTTTCTATGACGATAGAATAAGTGAAAATATCGCAATTTTCTCAAACAAGACGTCTTCTCAATTTGTACGTTGTTTTTTCTCTATTCAAAGCAAACATCTCTTGTGGAAACCCGTTTGAAAATTAATTACGTTCTTTGGTAAACTTGTAAATAACAAGTATACTCATATTCTTGTGCTCATGTTTTCTGTGAAAGATGAAGCTAAACCGACCCGTAATTGTTTTTTCCCTTCGTTAATTACCCCTCTTTGTGAGTTTCGTTATTAAAAAAAATATATATGGGTTGTGTATATATATAGTTTCCAGTGAACTACTTACTTTTCAACATGAAAATCCTTGAAAAATAATTACCCCCATATAAATAGGGAGCGGCAGGTGCTGCCCCTAGCCGCCGTACTGAAAGAAGAATAAAGAAATCTCAATTTAGTTTTACGCTCCAGATAAAACTCAAAAGAAGTAATTAAACATTTTATATTAACGAAGATCTGCATTTTAATTACAAAATTTAAAGAAAAAAACTTTTTCTGTATGGTTTTATCCTCGGAGTTGATTGCTTTTTCATTGTCTTATGTGTACAAAGATTGGATGGGCGAAATAAAGCGGCTGTGGAAATGAAAACACATTTTCGGATGTTGCAATGAGTACGCACGGTTGCTAATTTGAGAGTCTGCTGGAAAATAATTAGGTTATCTGTTTTGATGATGTTCAAATGACGATATTTTTATTTATGAAAACCATCCACAGGTTCTTTTATTCACGATAGATAGATATTTGGGCTTAACGTCTCCTATTTTTGAAACTTGGCTAATAGAGACGATGATGGGTGAAATATGAAGATGAAATAGTGGGGTGTTTTTAGGAAATGGGTAAGTAGGAGGGCAGGAAAGATAGGGAAGGGAAAGGTGGAGGAAAAGGCAAGTAGGAGGGCGGGGAGGAAAGGGGAAAAGGGAGGAAAAGCAAGTGGGGAGGAAAAGAGAGTAGGGAGGTTGTGGACTACATTTCGTCTGACTTCTCCTCGTCGACCTGTCCGGCTAGGGTGGCCCTACCAGAAGCTCAACCCTAAGGGTGAATATATAATATTGGCTGTGACTAAGGTTTGTCTTTACTTGACTAAGAAGTCGAACATATCTCGGAGAGCAGTATTCTCACTGTCGGCCAATAAGAGAAGCCTATTGCGGCTCGTCAGTTATATAAACGCGCTCTTAGTCGCTAATCCTTAATCACTAGTCAGTTATGTAAGCCCGCCATAACGGTCTGTTGTTATACCTGTTACAGCGTCTACCCCCGACAAGTGTGTGTTCCCCTTCTGGCTGACGTCATCAAGTCACTGGCACACACTCAACTACACAAGGTCATACTCGTTCCACCTGCACAACACCACCCTACGCATCACCAACACGTCGGCCATGAAAAAACCAGCCCTGATGCAACACGACTCGCAGTTCATACAACCGTTGGGATTGACCACGCGCGACGAGAACCAATCAGAGATGAGGGTCGTGTGCACGGAGATCAAGCAGAATACCCAGGACGTGGCGTATATTGTGACGCACTTCACTAAAGGCTGGTGAGTACACGCATGTTTTTTGTACGACACGACTCGCAGGGCATACAGCGACGCGCGACGAGAACCAATCAGAGATGACAGTCGAGGTTCAGAATACCCAGGACGTGGCGTATATAGTGACGCATTTCACCAAAGGCTGGTGAGTACTTGTATGAATATTGTACGACACGAGTCGAAGGGTATACAGCGACGCGCGACGTGAACGAATCAGAGTGGAGGTTCACGGAGATCAAGCAGAGTACCCAGGACGTGGCGTATAGTGATGCACTTTACCAAAGGCTGGTGAGTACATATTTGAATTTAATTTGACGTACTCGGCAATTAAGATCATATGACGTCGGGGATTATTGGAGAAGAGGGACAAGTAAGACGTCAAGGGGATGAACAGGAAAAGTAAAGGACGTGGACTGCCTTTTGTCAAGTTTCTTCAGGGCCTGGTTAGAGACAAGGGTTGAGTAGCAGTACATGCATTCTACTGAGTTAAAGAGATAAAAGAGAAATTGAACCATCTTGCCTGTTAGAATCGGCAGATGTATACCCTGGGCCAAATTCTACCCCGGGCCCATTTGTTGTTTGTTGCTTAACAACGTACTAGACAACTATGATCATATGACGTCCAAAGGGTGGGTGGCGGAAAGGGGTAAGTAGTAGGGCGGTTAGTCAAAGTGAAGGGAAAGGAAAAGGAAAAGGGGAGGACGTGGATTGCATTTTGTCTGACTTCTTCCCATCAATCTGTCCGTAAGCAAAACGCAAACCAGCCTACCACGATAAGGTCAGTGGGCAAGTAGGAGGACGAGCTAAGGTGAGAAAAGGGGACAGGGGACATCGTCGCCTCTTACGATTGGCAGTGTCTCCATTGGTGAGTATCGAGTACCGAACAATATCTGTCAGAATGGTTGTGGGGAGAGGGGGGGGGGGGGGGTCAGAAGGTGACTTACTTGTGTGTTGTTGTTGTTGACTGAAGGCTAGATTGTTGTTTTCAAGTTGCCATGACGTTTAATAACCTGTTTTGTTTGTGTAGTCGAATAGACGTTGACATTACTGACGCAAGCACAGCATCGAAGTCAACACGGTTTGAGAAATGGAAATAGTTTCCTGAAGATAAGGGGATGGTTTTAGAAACGACATAATTCCTTTATTTATAGTCTCGACTCGACGCGATAACAAGTTCGAAGAGGAAATAGAAATTGACTACCTGGCTTGTTTTGTTCCGTTTTGGGTATTGACTGAAATGTCTACAAACTAAAGTTGACAGGTAGTTTTTTTTTATTCTTATTCTTATTTTTAATGTTGGTTTTACACGCATAGACAGATTTATTAGAAGCGGAGAGGGTAATTGTGTCTGGGCCGGTGGCTTTTGATGACCACTTCAATAAATGTCTAGCTAGAAAAGTTTGGAAATGTTCTAAAACAGTGTCCAAGTTTGCGAGATAAGGAAATAGTTTTTCACCACGAAATGGAGCGAATGTATACGAAAGTTGAGCGATAGACATTTGCGGTGGTCCTCGACTACGGAGTTTGATCTTAATAAGAGATTTATCTTTAGTATCATTGATTTATATATTATGTTGGTACTGCCTTGGTAGACGATGAATTTTGGATTATTTGTTGTTTAACTACGTACTCGACAACTATGATCAGATGACGTCGGGGGCTGTTTGGAGAAAAGGTACACATAGGATGTAAAGGGGAAGAAAAGGGAAAGGGGAGGATGTGGACTGTATTTTGTCTGGCTTCTCCCCCGAGACTTGTCCGTCTACGGTGGCCCTACCAGAAGCATATGCTTCCGCCGGCATAGCTCTCGGGATCACCAAAGCACGCAAACCTGCCCACCACGATAAGGTAGCAGTCCCTGGGCAGGTTGGGGAGGGGTGGGGGGGGGGGGGAGGTAGATGATGATGTTTGGGCTAACGTCTCTCTCAGGCTTAACGTCTTGATTTATTAATATTTGGGTTTGACGTCCCACATTTCTGCAACTTTGCTAATCGAGACGATGAGTAGGTGAAATATGAAGATAAAGTCGGGGGCTGTTTGGAGGGGTGTTTGGAGAAAGACGACAAGTACAAGGGGAGGAAAAGATTGATTGATTGATTGATTGATAGATTGATTTGTTGATATTTGAATTTTACGTCCCATATTTTTGCAACTTAGCTAATCGAGACGATGAGTGGGTGAAATATGAAGATGAAATCGGGGGGTGTTCGGAGAAAAACGACAAGTTGAAGGGGAGGTAGAAATTGATTGATTGATTGATGGATTGATTTATGATATTTGAATTTTACGTACCATATTTTAGCAATATGGCTAATCGAGACGCACCCATCACTTCCGTCCTGATGATAGCTCGTGTGTAAACCGTACAGGTCGGCAGTACGCGATTCTGCGTTACCGGCGTCTCATCTGCACGCGAGACACGTTCACTGGTTCGTTAGGAGGGGTGTACACCCCCCGAGTTAAATGATCAGCAAATACCATGTAATACAGCCACCCCCCCTTCCCCCCCCCCCCACCGCGGGCTACTTCACCCTCTGCCGCGTTGTATACAACAACCTCTCCGTCTCCTAATTGTATTCCAATACTCGCAGAACCGTTGGGTAGTATTTTAATACTATTTTAGGGCAATTTCATATCTTGATAAATAAATACACTAAGGGTCGGTCTTACAATCTCCTAATAAAAAAGTAATTTGTAGCAATTAAGCTATTTGGAGGATTTCAAGGGTTTTGATTGGTGGTTGCCATGGAGAAAACAAGCTATTCGACGAATAAGTATAGTTATTGGGACATTGTAAGACTGGACCTAAGATAAGAGGCCAATTTCTACTGTTTTAGCTATTAATTTTAAAAGTGGAAGGATATATACAGTAAAACTGTGAACTTGTAAAGCTGTATTCACTTTGGAATCTGTTTTTTTCGTAAATTTATTTATTTAGAATTTTTCTACAATTTTAGGTTTCGATTGGTTTAAGCGCGCGTCAACCAGTTAGGTCATTTTGCGTAGGCTTATTTGTTAAACAACCTCGAGTTAAATGATCAGCAAATACCATGTAATACAGCCACCTCCTCCACCCCCCCCCCCCCCTCCCGCCCCCCTCTCCTCCACCACGGGCGTATTTCACCCTCTTCTGCGTTGTATACAACAACCTCAAGTCTCCTAATTGTATTCCAATACTCGCGGAACCGTTGGGTAGTATATTAATACTATACTATTTCAGGGCAATTTATTATATAACATAGCTTGATAAAAAGCCATTTAATTAATTAATAATATTTGGGTTTTACGTCTCATATTTTTGCAACTTGGCTTTAGTAAGAGTCCAATTTATACTGTTTTTGCCGTTTGTTAAAGAATACTTATATACTAAACAAATATACACTAGCATTCACTTTACATTTTTTTATTTTTTTTATTGATCTATGATAAAATGTTACTCCAATTTTAGGTTAATTTGTTCATTAAGGTGGCTACGTTGCTAAGCCGATTTATAAACGCTTCCTTATTTCATTTATGTATATCTATATTACTATTATTTTTTGTTTAACGACGTACTCGACAACTATGATCATATAACGTTGGGATCGGGGGGTGTTTGGCGGAAGATTATTTATTTACGTTTAATGACGTACTAAAAAACAACGTATAAACAAGAATAAAACAAATTACAAAAAAAAATGCCTAGTTCTACCTGGATTTTGTTTGACTATTTGGTATTTAACGGCATCAACTTTGATCTTCACCTTTTAGAATAGAGTAGATTGATTGATTGATTGATATTTGGGCTTAACGTCTCATATTTTTACAACGTGGCTAATCGAGACAATGAGTGGATGAAATAATGTGAAGATGATGGAGATAGATAAATAAATAAATGTATTCTGGACCTAATATTTAGCATGTAGCGGTGTTATGTAATGGATCCAAGAAGCCAAAACGAACGAACGTCAGGATTTTCTCGCCAAACAGCGCGTCCAACCAACCAACCCTGAAGATAGTGATAGATTGCGATCCCTCAGTGAACCTAACAGCTCTCGGTCGGCTCAACCGACCATGGCATTGTGGTTTCTTAAATTCACAGCGTATTAGCACAAATAACTGACCCCTTCCCCTCCCTCCCTCGTTTGTTTCGGGGAAAATTAACGTCTACTGTCTCGTTTAGTTTTCTGTTCGACGTAGCGTGGCCATCTATCTTCGTCTGTGCTTGCTTGCTGGCGGGCGAGCGAGGCCTCTCATTCAACGTTGCGTTGAATTTATTTGCAGTTCCCACCACTTCACACGGATGTAAACATGGCCATGACTTTGATACTATAGGCCTAGGTCTCTCACAGCAAGAAGTAAGATATATAGTATCAAGTTTAGTATAAATTTAGTATTTTAATTTAGTATCAACGTTTTTCCCGATTATCTAGTACAATTTAGTCGCGGTAAGTTTTTGTGACGGTAACGCACAAGAAAACGTGCAAGCAGATTTCCGTCAAAAAACTTAATGCAACCAAATTGTACTAGATAATCGGGAAAAACGTTAGTGATTCGCACTTGTTAAGTTGGAAACTAATTGTGGGCGGTCCTGACTCCTCTGACACTATCTTACTTGTTGGTGTGAGAGACCTTTATTAGAAAACATAATTGCTAATGATGTTGAACGACGTGTGTAGGAATTAAATTTGAGTTTTACGTCACATATTTGTGCAATTTGGCTAATCGAGACGATGAGTGAGTGAAATGTGAAGATGGTTGCAGGAAAGGGACAAGTAGGAGGGCGGGAAGGAAAGGTGAAGGTCAGGAAAAGGGAAACGAGAGGAAAAGGGTAAGGAGAGGAATTTGATTACATAGGAAAAGGGAAGATTGACAGAATCACTCTTGGCCGAATTGTACTGGGCCCAGACGGGAAAGGTAGTATTTTGTTCAATCATTGTGTGTAATTTATGAACCACATATGACACATTCATTGCAATAAATAACAAGTTATACTGTGTGAACACATTGCTATAGGCCACTCAAACTAGACTAGATACAATCTGGTGTCAAGCAAATAAACTTCTATGAGGAGGAGATTACTCATCGTTGATTTGTTGAAACCATCAATGGCGCAGATAAGGAGAGCAGAGTAAACGGTGACTTTGAAGCCGTCCTAGCACCGAGGCACTCAATAAATTCAAACTTGTTCTGAATCGGCCTTGTTGATTCTGGCATTTGTCCGCAGGTGTTCGCACTGTCCAATCACTGATTCATATATGTTTCGTATTTGAAATATCGATCTTTGATTGGTTATCGCTCACTCGTCGATGGTGTTTGGAGCTTACAGGGTTGGTAAAGTTGCTTTAAATTAAAGTACCCCACTGCAAATCAGTTTCGTTACTGAGTGGGTAGATTCTAAATGTGATTTTTTTTTTTTTTTATTTATTTATCTATTGCTAGTTTTAGTCTCCACTCCTTGTGACGTCACTAACTGAGTGTTGTTCCTGTTTTCAGTCAGAGCGGGTTCGTCTGTATGGTGTTCTACAGGAGAGACGGTCACGTGATCGAGGTGCAGACTGGTGAGTAACAGACCAACTAAAATGTAACTTTGGAAATATTTTGATTATTTGTAGTTTAACGACGTACTCGACAACTATGATCATATGACTTCGGGGAGTGATTGGATTCATTGATTGATATTTTGGCTTTACCTCTCATATTTTTGCAATTTGACTAATCGAGACGATGAGTAGGTGAAATGTGAAGATGAATGATATGAAGATGGGAGTGTTTGGAGGAAAGGGGCAAGTAGGAGGGCGGGGAAGAAAAGTGGTAAGTGGTGGAAAAGGGAAAGGGTGGAAAAGGGGAGGATGTTGATTGCATTCTGTCTGACTTCTCCACCTCGATCTGTCCGGCTAGGGTGGCCCTACCAGAAAGAGAAGCACTTTGACTGCCGTTAGTCTGGCTTCTCCAACTCGAATTCAGAATTTCGGTAGAGAGCGTACCCTGTATTATGTATACATTTCCCCACAGCAAAAATAAGTGTCTGCGACTGATGGACCATAAATACAAATTTCATTTATTATAGATACTTTTTTAGATAGCATACTACAGTTAAAATTAATCAATCGCTAGATAGTTACAAACTACTGAGAGACTACATTTCGGTGTTTCTGGTTGGTTTTGGTTTCATTAACGACAAGAAAATGTTACACAATTTTAGTCCACATTTAGCCCCCCCCCCTCCCCTCCCCTCCTGTCAGGTGTCCACGTCTTGTTAGACCATTTATCGAGAATGGCGATGTCAAAACACGACAGAACGTTCCTATGTGGGAGGTACGGGAGTGTTCTAAAATTAACGCGGGCATATTTTAAACCGTGGGCGAACCACAGTGCTGCCAAATCTCGTGAATGCGCGGCGGTGGTGTTCATTTGTCAACGTTGCCAAATCTCGTGATCGTGTGGTGTTCATTTGTCAGACACGCATTTCATCGAAGAATGTGTCTAAAAATATTGTTGTTGAGAAGAATTTGGCAACAGAGTATTTCGAACGTCTAAACTTTCCATAAATTAGGAGGGCCCGAGATATTTTTAGATGTCGCGTCGCATGTTTTATATATTAGTAGATCGAGAAACATTAATTCGAATGTTGCATGAGGGTAATCTAGATGAGAAGTGGGGGTTAGGTAGATGACTTTTTGAATATATATGATGATAATGATGATATTTGGGTTCTACGTCTCATATTTTTGCAACTTGGCTAATCGAGACGATGAGTGGGTGAAATGTGAAAATGATGGGGGGTGTTAAGTGGTAAAGGACTAGTGGGAGGGCGGGGAGGAAAGGGGAAAAAGGAGTGGGAGGATGTGGACTGCATTTCGTCTGGCTTCTCCTTCTCGACCTGTCCGGCTAGGGAGGCCCTACCAGAAGCAACCGCTTCCGCCGGCATAGCAAATAGAAAGGCGGGGAGGAAAGGGGAAAGGGGAGGAAAAGGAAAAGTGAAAAGTTAGGTTACTTTTATTACAGTTGCTTTGCTATATCTCCATATCCTTTTTTGTCCCTTATTGTAGCTTAGATTTTTCGTTGTCATAGTCATTATACTTTCTGTCATAGTTAAGTGTAAAAATTAATTGTTACCTAGCAACAACGGGCGCCACTAGGGGTAGAAGACGACTATAGTTGAGAAACTGTAAGAATGACGGCCCCCTATTTATCCCCTCTACTGCTACCCGACCCCCCTCAACTCCATGAAACAGCAAATTGACCAACTGAAACGAACTGATTTTCAGTTACGTATTTCATTTTGTCAGGTTGTCACGGAGTTGAGGGGGGTCGGGTTGCTGTGGAGGGATATGGAGGGGGCCGTCATTCTTACAGTTTCTCAACTATATGCAGAATTCCGTTTTTTTTTTTTTTTTTAATTTTATTATTCTTAAATTCTATTCGCCACCTTGTTATAAATCTCAAATTCACACCCCCTATTATTTTCTTCCAAGGACAAACAAACAGTGTCGGGGCGACATATAATTGTTCAATCGCGCGAAGTGACGCGATGTGCGCAACAAAGTTTATGTCACCCATCGTGTTGGGGGGGGGGGGGGAAGGGGGGGGTAGGGGGGTACGATTGCAATTAGGGCAGCCATTCACACAGGTCGCTTGACAAAACTTTTAGAAAGTAATTACCCGTTACTTCCGGTCCATTTAGCCGCGCGCGGATCCGTTCGACTCTGAACGCTCGGAGAAAGAGACCGTTACTTCTTCTTGTCGACAAGGCAGACTCTAGTCTATACTACTCCCAAGTCCCAACGAATGTATTCGCATACCTACTGCCCCTTTCAACCGCGCCAATTGAAAGAAAATCAACAGCAACCTGGCGTTCTATCACTACCCTAGAAAAATTCTTAACCCCGTGCCCAGAAAACATCACGTTTTTGATTATTATTAATTTTTTTTCATAAAAATAGTTATACTCATTGGAAATGTGTGTTTCTGTTGCAGGTTCGCACGTGCGTCGGGCTGAGGACGCTTGTAATCCCGCTCACTTCAACAGATCCTCTCTACCCTTCGTCACGTTAGTCAGTGAGTACAAGC
This sequence comes from Isoperla grammatica, assembly GCA_945910005.1. Taxonomy (NCBI): domain Eukaryota; kingdom Metazoa; phylum Arthropoda; class Insecta; order Plecoptera; family Perlodidae; genus Isoperla; species Isoperla grammatica. The sequence continues at coordinate 32,127,382 of OX246747.1, forward strand.
AGATATAAACACACAAACATAGACACGGACACGGACACGGACACGGACACGGACACGGACACGGACACGGACACGGACACGGACACGGACACGGACACGGACACGGTCACGGACACGGACACGGACACGGACACGGACACGGACACGGACACGGACACGGACACGGACACGGACACGGACACGGACACGGACACGGACACGGACACGGACACGGATACGGACACGGATACGGACACGAACACGGACACGGACACGGACACGGACACGGACACGGACACGGACACGGACACGGACACGGACACGGACACGGACACGGACACGGACAAGGACACGGACACGGACACGGACACGCACATGACACGGACACGGACACGGACACAAGCGCAAACACAAACACAAACACAAATAATTAATAAATTAAATAAATTAATAAATACAATATTATAAATAAATAATTAATAATTATAAATAAATATTATATTATATATAATTAATTAAATTAATATTAATAAATTAAATAAATACAATTTTTTTACAAATTACTGTATTGACATTTCAGTGACAATTGTAATTATTTTTCTGTTGCCACGTCTAAGGTTGGAATTCATAGTCGGCCCCTACACCTAGGGGCAACCATTGTTGCTATGGATTTGTTTTGTTTATGGGAAATAACATGGAAACAATTGTTACCTTAGCAACAATGGGCGCCTCTACGTGTAGGGGCCGACTATGAATTCCAACCTAACTCTTCGTTGGGTTAGGTTAGGTTAGGTAAGGTTAGGTTAGGTTGAGTAGCCTACATTCTGTCTTGTGTGTGTCTGCAGCCACCAGTCCGGAGCCTCGACAGTGTCCATACCTGGGCAAGTTCAGCGTGACGGGCGTGACCAGAGACGACCACAACCTGTTCCGCTCTCCGAGGTCAAACACAGGTCAGGGTCAAGGTCACCAACACAGCTACGAGGCCTCGAGGACCCTGCAGCGGTTACACCGTTCAAACAAGGCCAGCTTCAGGGGTCAACACAGTGAAGGTCACGACCTCGGGGAAGGTAATTTGAAACTTGAAATTTATTTGGTTTAAGGGTGCTTCAATCGGTTAGGTAAGTTACAATTTTTGGGAAAAATTGTTGTAAATTTTTTATTTTTATTTTATTTTTTTCAACCAGTTAGGTCATTTTATGCCACCGAGATGTTGTTTTACTAGCTTAATAATTAAGTAGCCAACAAATTAGTAATCTCAGATTAAATTTTATATAATTTCATTATGAGGTTTGAAATTGTTAATGTTTATAACGGTTTTACTGTACTTTAAAGGTCACTCGAGGTCATCAAACGGGAGGTTTTCGGTTGTTAACGGTTTTATTATATTTTAAAGGTCAGAAGAGGTCATCAAACGGGCGGTTTCCGGGTTTTAACGGTGTTATTGTATTTTAAATGTCAGACGAGGTCATCAAACGGGAGGTTTCCGGGTTTTAACGGTTTTATTATATGTTAAAGGTCATACGAGGTCATCAAACGGGAGGTTTAGGGTTTTAACGGTTATATTATATTTTAAAGGTCAGTCGAGGTCATCAAAGGGGAGGTTTACGGTTTTAACGGTTATATTATATTTTAAAGGTCAGTCGAGGTCATCAAACGGGAGGTTTCCGGGTTTTAACGGTTTAATTATATTTTAAAGGTCAGTCGAGGTCATCAAACGGGAGTTTTCCGGGTATTAACGGTTTTATTATATTTTAAAGGTCAGACAAGGTCATCCAACGGGATGTTTCTAGGTTTTAACGGTTAAATTATATTTTAAAGGGCAGACAAGGTCATCGAACGGAAAGTTTCCGGGTTTAAACGGTTTTATTATATTTTAAAGGTCAGACGAGGTCATCCAACCGGAGGTTTCCGGGTTTCAACGGTTCTTTTATATTTTAAAGGTCTAACAAGGTCATTATAAACGGGAGGTTTCCGTTTTTAATGGTTTAATTATATTTTAAAGGTCAGTCGAGGTCATCTAATGGGGATTGCCGGGTTTAAACGTTTTTATTATATTTTAAAGGTCAGTCGAGGTCATCCAAAGAGGAGGTTTCTGGGTTTTAACGGTTTTATTATATTTTAAAGGTCAGACGAGGTTATCAAACGGGAGTTTTCCGGGTTTTAACGGTTCTATTATATTCTAAAGGTCAGACGAGGCCATCAAACGGGAGGTTTCCGGGTTTTAACGGTTTTATTATATGTTAAAGGTCAGACGAGGTCATCAAACGGGAAGTTTCCAGGTTTTAACGGTTCTATTATATTTTAAAGGTCAGACGAGATCATCAAACGGGAGGTTTCCAGGTTTTAACGGTTTTATTATATTTTAAAGGTCAGTTGAGGTCATCCAACGGGGATTTCAGGTTTTTAACGGGTTTATTGTATTTTAAAGGTCAGTCGAGGTCATCCAAAGGGGTTTTATTATATTTTAATGGTCAAACGGGAGGTTTTAGGGTTTTAACGCTTTTATTATATGTTAAAGGTCAGACGAGGTCAACCAACGGGGGTTTCCGCTCCTCGCACGGCGTCTTCGAGGAGGACCTCGAACACAGGGGTGCCAGATTGTACCGCAAGTCGACGTCGTCGGGGGTCGACGCGCGGCGAAGGTCGACGAGCCAAGGTCGAGACAGATCGCGGAGGTCGAACCGAGACAACATGAGTTTGTCGCCGAATAATCCCTGCGCCGACTTCAAGAACTTTACCACCCTGGTGGTGGGATGCAGTACCATGATGGACACCATGGAGTTTCGCTCCGAGTGTACGGCCACAGACGTCGTCTCAGGTACACTCGCGTTCAGTTACTATTTAATACTGTTGTCCAGTTGGAATAGATGATTTTCAGAATTGATCTAGCAAGCCATGATACGCTCTATCTAAGGGTCCTTGATAGTTATGTTGAGGAGCATTTTTCATTGTTGTGCATTGTTGTCATTGAAGATCTAGAGGGCCGTCATTAGATCCTCCTAGATCAATTCTGAAGAAGGTCTATTCATCTACACCTAGGGGCACCCATTGTTGCTATAGATTTGTTTTGTTTATGGGAAATAACATGTATGCAGTGCTCAAAATTAACGGCAGCCCGAGGCTGCCCAAAACGTACTCGGGCTGCCACTTGTATATTCCCAAGCAGCCCGACGGGCTGCCTTAATTTCACATACAAACACATTATTAAATAGTGTTTTTTCTAAAATCAAAAGTGCCATGTGTTCTCACAACACACTATATTATTTTAACAAATAATCACAGTCCTCAATATGTATCAAACCAGATATTTTATTAATACATTGATTGATTGATATTTGGGTCTAATATTCCACATTTTTGCAACTTGGCTAATCGAGACGATGAGTGGATGACATATAAAGTGGAGGAAAGGGGCAAGCAAGACATGATGTTAATAAAAACACACACACACATTTATAAAACGGTAACAAAATCACTTACTTTAATAACCGGTGAATTTTCGGAGTAACACGCTCTTACTCCTTCCTCAGACCGAGGGAAACTGCGGAACGGTCTGAGGAAGGAGTAGGAACGGTTACTCCGAAAATTCACCGGTTTTTAAAGTAAGTGACTTTGGTACCGTTTTATAATTGTGTGTGTGTGTGTTTTTATATTTATTCCGGGTCAATAAGTTTCTGTTTGTGACACATGATATTAACTACATGACAACATGGTTGCAGCGTACTCGTGTCACGGTCGTTGGGAGGACAACGGTACGAACTACCTCATCACCACCCCGCTGAGTCGCAGTTCCCACGGCGCCCGGCGCTACTGCTTCATGTACCGGGAGGTGGACGGAGTGGTACACTTCTCAAGTAGCTCGGACAGCTGCCAGAGAAACATCAGCCCTGGGGTGGGAGGCGCCCTGGCCTTCAACGTCACCAGCAGCGGTAAGGGTGGAAATATTATTTATTATTTTACTTATTTATTTATTTATAGATAATATTTTATGCATATTACATATAATGTACAAAACAATTTACAATCACAAGCCTATAATGACTTTATCAGTGTCTTTGTTCAACGTCACCGTCATTTTTTTATTAAATATTTTTCTCTATTATTATTTATTTATTTATAGATTACATTTGATGCATATAATTTATGTACAGAACAAACTAAAACCACAAGTATATAACGGCTTATCAGTGGTTTTGATATATCTATAAACATATTTAGAAAAGATAAACACTTTACAATAAACTCTTGCATCACATTCACAACATCATAATAAAACCTGAAAAATTAATGTATTTTCACATAACTATTACAATAAATAAACATGTTATTGAATACAAACTTTTGAAAACAAAAAATTGAATACAAATGCATGAGATGTTGTGATTGATATTGATATTAACAACTGTGATCCTAATATGAAACTCGGCACCTCCACCGAAATGTGTGTGGGACTTTTATGATGAGGATGATTTGGGTTTTACGTCCCATATTTTTGCAACTTGGCTAATCGTGACGACGAGTGGGTGAAATATGAACATGAAGTTTGGAAAAAAGGTGCAAGTAGGAGGATAGGGTGGATAAGGGGAAGGGGAAGAAAAGGCAAACGGGAGGAAAAAAAGGGGATTTATTTTAATTGTTTTTTTTTTTATTTAAGGGTTTCTATAAAGTATTACAATTTAATGATATTATTTTTATTTAACTTTACTTGACTTACTTTTTAATTTTTCGATAAACGTGTTTATTCGTCGTCGTATCTCTCGCAAACTGACACCGTGTTTCCTCCTACTTCCAGGCCAGTGCGTTGAAGCAAACTCAGCCTCGCGTCTCAATCGTCGAGACTCGCCGCTTTGGGCGTTGACCGTCTTCATTGTCGCCGCCTCGACAGCGCTCGAGCTCGCTACAAAACTACAAACAACAATCAAGAGATGATCAGTACCGGATACATTAGCGGTGCAATCAATATGATATAAGTTATACGCGCGTCTACGATATTAATAAGTGCAGAATGTAGCTTTTCTATAATGCAATCTTCTTCGCAATCTTCGTTTTACCGTTTTTGCTAAACTTAAAAAAAACAAAAACATATTATTGATTTTTTTTTAAAACAGTTTTTAAACTCTTCTATATTACACGAGAATGATATATAAATAAAACACTACAGTCGTAAGAAAGGATTTGTATAGATTTTAATAATTATGATTTTTTACCATGAGGTCTTTAAAAAAAACACTGACCGTTTTCTATGTGGTAAAAATTTTTTCACTAGAAACAAAAAATACTAACTAATCAGGATTGAACAATATTGTTATTTTCACAAATAGCTATTACGGTATCAGTCACAAATCTAGATAATATTTGTAGCTTCAATCCGTACATATAGTAACAATTTACAAAGTTTTTTGAAACACACATATTACATTCAATTAACTTACAAGGAAGCATAGACGCTTACAGTTCATGTTTTCGCTAAATCGACAATTGAGATGTGGACTTGCGATTAAATACGAGTTTTTAAAATACATACAAGCTTCACTTCATCATTATACATTAAAATTAAAGGTGCACAATATAAGTCGCGCAATACAAATCTTGCGTAAGCTAGTTAAAAACAATACGGTCATTTAAGCCATTAATCAAATTATAAACAACAAATCATTGAATACTGTAATAAAAGAAAACGCAGTGAATAGATGATAAATACATTCAAAGAACATATATTATGATAAAATTTGTGCAGTGCTGTGATTTTTTTAAATAAGAAATGTGAAGTTTTTTTTAGATTGATTGACTGATTGATTGATCGATCGATCAATGTGCTTGCAATATTACGAACATACGTATATATTGAGTGAGTAATATATTTGTTTTGTTGGTTAGTTGTGTTGCGCACTGAAATGTTACTGTTGTGAATATTTCTTACAAATTGTTCAATGTTTTTTTTTTAGTATTATTTATTTATTAGCCAGGCCATACGACATCGGGGCTGCATACCAACTATGACTGGGAGTGACTGCAGTGACTGAGATCCCTACCAGCTTGACTCGCAGTCAAGCTGCAGTCACTGCTTTTTGCGTACCAGTTTACCTCGCAGTTACCCCTCCAGTCACTGCGATGACTGGGCCGAAAAGATCCAGCTGTCCCAGTCAAGGGGGGCGTGGCTAATAATTTTACCGCGAATTATGAATTTATAGACAATCTTATATGGTTTAAATAGTAAGTGACATCACAGCACCATATAATCTCAACTTAGAAGTCCCATAAGCGTTAAATTATTAATGTTATGTTGTAAGGTTAATTAGCAGATGGCAAATGTTGCTTTTATGAATGACATTTTCTGCTGTTGTCTGCTTTTGCTGTGACTGTGACTGCAGCCCGTACCAGCTGCTGCGTTCACTGCGTTGACTGGGCCGACCACCAGTCACAGCCACAGTCAACGCAGTCAAAGTTGGTACGCAGCCCGGGAATTTATCCAGTTTTCAAGTTCTGTGGGGTCAGATTTTGTACATTAATTTTGCTTGCATCACATAACAGTATAACATTCTTGGATACACACAAGAAAGTTGCTAACAATTAAATTTGTTATTTTATTCATATATTAAACACAGTTTTCAATATTGGAATTCATACTTGCAAAGGTACCTTTTACCTTTATATAAAACAAACTTCAGATATCCATATTGATAAGTTGTAAACATTGCATCAATTTGTGGAGAATATTCACATTTGTGTAACAAAACGAAGCAGATTATGTCTAGCGTGGTGATATTTCGTTGTTTAAAATGAGCAGGGAATGTTAGCAATAATAATTATCGGTGATATATTTATGGTCTAATGGTTTTATAGGATGGATTATTTGTTTGTAATAGTTTTCTAGTATAGATATTTATAGAGAAAATTACAATGGAATGTTTATTGCATAGAATGATCAAAGTTGCTCCATTATACTAAAATAGTATGTACATTGTAATAGGTCCTTACCAAATTTACACAAATTTATTAATACAATTTGACAAGTAAAAAATTGGTGTTAATTTTTTTTTTAATCGTATGATCTGTGAAATTTTAAATTTTTTGAAGTTAAAATTTATTTGGTTTAGGGGCGCTTCAACCAGTTGGGTCATTTTGCGCCACCGAGACAGTGTTTTGTAAGCTCCAAGGAAACAAGAAATTAAAAATCAATCATTGAATTTTTTATCATTTAATTTTGTTTAATATAAAATTTGATTTTCATTAAAATCAAGGATGCAATAATCCTTTTTCGTTATAGCCAAATTATTTATCATCAAATTATACAGTGAGCGCAGTGATTAACATTCCAATTTATAAGTAGAATATGCACGACAAAAATAACTAATCAATCATTATAATAGTGTGTTAAATATTCCATTGTAAAACACAATATACCTGATTTGTATGCTATATTTTTGTTTTTACTGCTGTAAAGGGAAAGAAGTTTTATGGTTTTCTGAAATATTTATACAAATATGATAGAAATATTGTGAATAACAATCAATTTGATGGAAGGGTTGATTTTATAGATGAATTTATTTCAGTGGTGTCGGTAGTAAATTGTAAATAATTCCCATAAACTGTTATCTTATGAATATTGTGTGGAACGTAGAAGAATAGTGTAATTAATTATTTAGCTTGAAGTGGAATTTTTAAAGTATGTTTTTAGTTTTATTTGTAATGATGAGATTGCCTGATTTTTAAATTGAGTTCGATTTGAATTTGAATGATAATCAAATGTTTAAATTTAAATTGATATTGAAATATAAAATTTGAAGTTTTGAAATTTTGAAAATCCATTACTATTATTATTCATTGTTTAATGACGTACTTGACAACTATGATCGTATGACCTCGGGGGATGTTGGAGGAAATCAAGGGAAAGTTACTGCGTTTCGCTCACGCTCAGCTGTTACCTGGTGAGGAAGAAACTACATTTCCTAAAAAGATCTATTTGAATTTGTTTCTCTTTTGATTGGTTGATTGATTGATTGATTGATTGATTGATATTTGGGCTTAACGTCTCATATCAAAATACTCTTGAAAATTGGGATACATAATTATGTACTTGTCAATACAAACTAAAAAGTAACATGTAAACATATCTACAAACGTTCTTAACACTTTGCAATGTTAAAGGAGACATTTTGAAATTAAAATTGAAATTTATTTGATTTAAGGGTATTTCTACCAGTTAGGTCATTTTGCGCCACCAAGATGGTGTTTTTAAGATAGATAACCATATGTAATCATGAAATAAGTCATCAATGATTGAATTTTATATTATTTAAATTTATTACGTATAATATTTAAAACGGTTTTATTGCATTTAAAAAAAAAAGTAATTCAGTATATATCTAGCAAAAAAAATCATTTAACCTTTTGAATTTAAATCATTTAAATCATAACATCATTCATTTTATCATCAATTTATCATTTTGCACTCATAACGTCAAACATGATTCTTTTGTGCATTTATTATTGAGATTCCACTTCTAGCTATTAAATAGTTTAAGTTTGAATGTTTGAAAGCAAATGCTGTGCCTTGCAAAATGGTGTTATGAGGATACATTTTTATTGATTTTACTCGACAATTTACCTACAAGAAGACATAGAGTTAAATTAATGACACAACCAAATTAAAATATTTAATATTTAATATTTTATTTAACTAACAAAAATAATAATAATAATAGTAATAATAATAATTATTATTAGTGTTTCAACCATTCGGTCATACTACGTCGGCCTTTTAGTAACCTCGTACTACAGGCAGATTCTTACCCTCAAATTATAATTTTATTACATTTTTTAAAATACAAAATTTGACTGTTCTACTTATTTCTTTAAAAAATTTATGATACAACATATAACTGATTGTTATTGTCATTTTCAAATTTAATTTGATTTGTATTTTGAGGAAAAATATTAAATTTATTTACAAAAGTTATATAATGATTTTTTTAAATAGAACCCTATGTCTTCTTAGTGAGTTGTTACCATAAAAGTATAAGCAATTTCTGTAAATATATGTAATTTGTAAATAGCGACAATGTAGCAACTTAAAACACAACATTTGACAACACACTGAGCTAGTTAAAGTATCTTATGTATTTATTGGCAATACTACATAATTATGTTAAGTGCACCCTTTCAAAACTTGAACCTCTTGTTCCAAAACATGGGATATATAGCCTACAACCCCATAGTTAGTCAAAAAATAGGCAATGTTTATTAATGAAATAGCCAAATTTACACAAATTTAAACTGTAGTTGACCAAAATGGAACAAGTACACAGTGAATACTGGTAGTAAACTCAATAGCAAAGTAAATTTAATTTATACAATCCTGCCCATGTCAAATTTTAGTTACTATTACTATGGTCCCAGAAGACACTGAAAATTTAAAATTTATTTTTGAAATTCATTTCGTTTAAGGGCACTTCAACCAGTTAAGTCATTTTGCACCACAAAATTGTTGTTTTCCAAGTTAAAATTAAGTTATCAAGAAATTAGAAATTAATGATTAAATTTTATATTACTGTATTGACATTTTTTTGGTATAAAATTTAAAACGGTAATATTTGTAGCAAGTGGTTATTATACACATTTTATGACACATATTGAAGATTAAGAACAAAACATTGAATCCTTGTTTATGAAAAAAACAGATTATTTAAGATTCCGGTACCAATTTAGTAGATGAGTTTCTGTATTAGAGGATAGGGTACCAACCACTCAAAATGATAATAATGATACTATAATTATTATTTATTTGTGCGCAAGCCCAATGTCTTCGTAAGATACTTAAACTGATAGAAATTTGGATCTATTGATAAATCTTTGACTGAAAACAGATGAATTGTGAAATATGTAAAATGCAATATTATTATAACAACTCATGTAAGTCACGAATTATTTTTAATTCCTCAAGTAAGTTTTATTGCAAATTGTTTTCCTGAACCATTAAATGTAACGTAAGGATACAAAATTATTATAAATAAAATGAAAAGTAGTTGAATATATTGATTGTTTTCATTGTCCGTAGCGTGTAGTATCCCTTTGATTGATTGATTGATTGATTGATTGATTGATTGATTGATTGATTGATTGATTGATTGATTGATTGATTGATTGATTGATTGATTGATTGATTGATTGATTGATTGATTGATTGATTGATTGATTGATTGATTGATTGATTGATTGATTGATTGATTGATTGATTGATTGATTGATTGATTGATTGATTGATTGATTGATTGATTGATTGATTGATTGATTGATTGATTGATTGATTGATTGATTGATTGATTGATTGATTGATTGATTGATTGATAGGTATTTAAATGCATGTCAACATCTTGGTTATAAAACATTATGTTAAACAGTCCAGAACTTTGGGTTTAAGAACAGGTAAAACTTACATACAGAATTCAAGTGTTTTAAAATTTACAGTTTATGAAAGAGTTTTAAAGTTAAACCCAAATTCCTCTTAGTTCTGAATTCAAATGTTATTGATTATTTGAGTTTAACGACCCCTCCACAACTATAATTTGTATGAAGTCGGGGGGTGTTTGGAGGATTGATTGATTGATATTTGAGCTCATATTTTTGCAACTTGTATAATCAAGATGATGAGTTGGTGACACATGAAGATGACGGTGTGTTTTGGAGGAAAGGAGCAAGAAGGAGAGCGGTGAAGAAAGGTGAAAGGGGAGAAAAAGGGAAAGGTAAGGACGTGGACTACATTTCGACTGGCTTCTACCAGAAGCATACGCTTCTGCCGGCATAGCTCTTGGGATCAGCAAAGCACGCAAACCTGCCCACCACGATAAGGTAGCAGTCCCTGGGCAGGAAGAGAAAGGGGAGAAAAAAGGAGAGGAGAGGATGTGGACTGCATTTGTTGAAAAGAGACAATTGGAGGTTGGGGAGGAAAATGAAAGGGGGGAAAAGGGAGAGGGGAGGACGTGATAAGGAGAAATTGGAGGACCTCATTGCGTCGCCTCTTACGACTAGCAGAGTCACTCTGGGCCGAGACTGAGTTGTATTTGTCATACATATATGTATCTTTCTGACGAAGAATAAAATCTAAATCTTAATTTAAATTCTACCCCGGCCCAGACGGAGTCGTTCTTGATTTTTGTTCAACACATTGTTACGTATATTGCTCACATTTGTGAAAACGCAACAAAGTTAGAGCTGGTTTTATTTCATTAAAATATTCAGACGCAAAAAAAAGCTCTAAAAAAATATGCAAAATGACGTGAGAAACGGGAAGGCCATGGATGAGGGGTCCTGGGTTCGAGCTCTGGTGGCAACGCACGATTATACGAGGAAGGGTCAGAAGGCTACGAGGAAGGGTACTCAAACACTAAAATAGTGCGAATACTAGCTATGCTATGGGTACGTTCCGAAACTAGCTGAATAGGCCATTTCCGTGCTGAGGCCGTTCCGTAACCTCCTGAATATCATAGGCTGGGCGTTCCGTAACTTCCTGCGCCAGCATATTCAGCATCATGAAAACGCCAGCCGTTCGAGCGAGGGCGTCTGCCAGCATTCACAAATCATGGCGGCGTTTTCAAAATGCAATAATTTAAAAGCTCGTCAAATTGTCAGTAATTATATAATTTGACCGTTATTTATACCACGTGTTGCAGGATTTTATTATCTTTCATGATGTATTCGATATTATTCAGAAACGATTAGAATATTGTTTTTTAATTTCATTTCAAATTTTTAGCGCGCATTTCCTCCATCTTTTCGCTTGTAGGCGTTCCGAAACACTTGACAAAATGTGACGCTGGGACGTGCTAGCTGATGCTGGAACCCCATCATTTTCAGGAGGTTTCGGAATGTACCCTATAGCATACATGAGACAGGTGAGTTTTGTACCATTGTAAGCGATTCAGTTATCATCGGGTGGTGTGGCATATACAGTAACCCGTCGCTATCCATGCTAGAGGTCTAGGGTTCGAGACCCACCACGATCAATTTTTTTTCAACTATTTTGAAAACATAAGGTGTGACCTTGGGATTTCTTGGATTATTTGGACTACGACAACAGTAATTGGTTGCCATGGAAACCATGCGTTGAGGCGGACTACGGACGCTCCTGCGATCTAGCCGTGAATTGGGTGAACTATTCGCCATCGCAAAGTTGAGACACGCTTCCTAGCGGGGAAACTTGTCCCTATAGCGTCCTTGAGAGAGCGAATTTTGCCATTGGAACTATGTGTGTTCGTGATGGGAACATGGCAAGTGAGCGAATTCTTAACTGTGCGAATCCTTAAGTGCGCGAAAAGTAAAGTGAGCGAAAAGGAAAGTGCGCGAAACGTAAACTGCGCGAAAGGACACTGAGCGAAAAGTAAAGTGAGCGAAAAGTAAAGTGAGCGAAACGTAGACTGCGCGAAAAGACACTCAGCGAAAACTAAAGTGCGCGAAAAGTAAAGTGAGCGAAAAGTTAACTGCGCGAAGGACACTGAGCGAAAAGTAAAGTGAGCGAAAAGTAAACTGCGCGAAAGGACACTGAGCGAAAAGGAAAGTGCGCGAATAGTAAGGTGAGCGAAACGTTAACTGCGCGAAAGGACACTGAGCGAAAAGTAAAGTGCGCGGAAAGTAAAGTGAGTGAAAAAACACTGAGCGAATTGTAAAGTGCGCGAAAAGTAAAGTGAGCAAAACGTAAACTGCGCGAATGGACACTCAACGAAAAATTTTCGCTCACTTTACGTTTCGCGCAGTGATGGGAACATGGACTGATATTATGAGTCAATGGTTATTTACACTGGAAATAACATCAATCTTTGGCGGTCGGCCTTACGGGAAATAAAAGCTGTGGCAGCTTTGAAATCTTTTCGGCATAATGTTCGATTTACTTCATAATGGATCAACTTGCTTATCAACGTGTCACACAGAGCGTTTTCCTAATAAATAATAACATTATTTTTTCGTTTATAATTTATTACATTGAAAAGCATTTCTTCTATGATGTTTATCACCGATAGAGGTGGCTAAGCGGTAAGACGCGGGACCCTAATCGGAAGGTTACCAGTTCGATTCCGGCCACCGGTAGTCCTGACTGATGGTTTTTTCCGAGGGTTTCCTCAGTCGTAAAGACGAATGCTGGGATTGAATCCTACTAACAGCCCTCGGACATTCCTTCCCAGCTATCTAAACACCCTAATAACCTAGTTGTCACCTGAAGAGGGGCACATCGGGTAAAGCCGGTGTGCACTCTATAACAGGGATTCCTACGAAAAATTATTATTATTTTTGATTGGTCAAGCCGAATGCTACTAACAGCTCTCGGACATTCCTTCCCAACTATCTAAACACCCTAATAACCTAGTTAGTCACCTTAAGAGGGGCACATCGGGTAAAGGACTAGTGATTCAACATGGCGGATGCCTCGGACAAGAGTGATGCGAGCTCTGCGTTAAATACAGTTTTCAAGTGTCTCAAGTGCTCTAAAAAAGTGGCAAACGGGTTGAAATGTGCCTTGTGCGACCACCGAATGCATGCGAAGTGTGCTGGGTTAGGTAGTGAACCGCTAAATGTTTTAACTGACAAAGTGAGTTCCGACATTGGACCTAGCAAGTGGGTTTGTTCGCGTTGCAAGGCATCGCCTGCCGATAATACCTGTTTTGATATCGATGCTTATAACGTGGTTATTCCGGTAGATGTGGAGAATGCCATGTTAAAGCGGGAGAACGTTCTCCTCAAACGATTATTAGATGAAATGGGTGTATTGTATTGTATTCTTTATTTGTTTAGTTTGGAGCTCTTTCACTCAGTTACAAAACATTTGACATAAATTTCTCACTAAATAAGTATAAAGTAATTATTAGAACCATTGATTAAGGAAGGGAGAAGCCCTTTTACAATCAATGTTTACAATCATAATAATAACAATATTTTTTATTTTTTATGTTACTTAAATACTACTAAATTTGTTTTTTATAATCATATCTCTAAATGTATTACAGTTTTTTGGCATGGGATTTAAAATTACTTCTTGAAGACCATTCCACTGTTTAATAGCAGATCCCAGAAAAGAATGTTTACCCACATCTGTGTGGTATCTTCTTACAAACAGCTTTTCAGTGACGTGTGAACTGCTAAAGAAAACAGTATCAAGACTTGAGGTAGAAATTGCTTCGATAACTAAGTCTGCAACGGCGTTTCAGACGTCGGTATCGACCTCGGTCAAGCCGGCCTTTCGCCAAGTGGAGACAGTGTCCAATACTGACGATTTGAACGATGAATCACGTAAGCATACTCTAAACAAAAATGTACGAAAGGACGACGTTTTAGACGTACAATCGGTGGAGGCTAAAGGAGTGGACACGTTAGAAGCCAGTCAAGTGGTTGTGCTGCTCGGTGACTCATTGGTACAAGCAGTACAAGGTGGCAGCAAAGTTCCCTCCAGCGGCGGATGTGAGGTCCGACCTACAACTGAGACGTTTGCATCTGTAGCCTCTAAACCCAAAACCAAAATGCAGGGTGGAGAAGACAAGCGAGTTCACGCTGAAGCGGGTGATAAGGAGCGCTTTCAAAGGGTTAAAAATAAACATCGACGAACCAAAGTTATTGTGGGGGCGAACAGCGTGAGAACACTACCAGTGGCGGAGAGGATGTCATGGCTGCATCTGTGGAGACTACACGCAGATGTCACCCCGCAGCAAGTACTTAGTTATTTGGAAGCTCAGGAGCCAGCGCAAAAATACGTGTGCGAACAGCAAAAAGCTAAAGGAAACTACAGCTCTTTTAAGGTGGGCGTGCCTCTTGAAATGCAGGATAAGCTTCTTAATGCCGACTTCTGGCCACATGGTGCCGCGGTCAGCCGCTGGTTTTTTCGGGTGAACCCCAGGGAGAAATCTGTGACGTAAACAAAGCACGGGGTGTGAATTCCTTGAAAATTCTGCACCTTAATATTCAGTGTATTAGGAACAAAAGAGTTGAACTGGAACTGTTTCTTAGTAGGAACAACTACGACATTTTATGTTTTACTGAACATTGGTTAGTGAATGACGAGTTAGCTAGTTTTAATATAGCTGGCTACAAACTTGCTAGTGCTATGTGCCGATCCCAGTATAGAAATGGGGGTGTGTGCATTTATGTAAAGAGTTGCCACGTCCAGTACGCTGTGGAGATAGCGAATGTTAGGAAATTGAGTGTGGAAAAGATTCTTGAATGCACTGCAATTCGACTTTGCGACCCTTCGCGTTCTACGCATGTTGTTGTTGCTGTTATCTACAGGTCCCCGACCCAACAAGACTCGAGTGAACATTTTAATCATTTCATCGCTAAGTTGGGTTCGATGTTGCTAGAGTTGAGCGACTGTAATACTCCCATCGTGTTGTGTGGTGACTTCAATGTGGATTTTCTAACTACCAGTGATAAGAGGAGCGAGTTGTGCGATCTTTTCGACAGCTTTACACTGAAGGTCATGATAAATGAGGTGACACGATTCAACGTGAATACAGGTCGCGGTACTGCAATTGACAACATTATTACGAATGTGGACAGCAGTGATGTTGTTGTTAATGTCATACAGCCCTTGTTGTCAGACCACTTAGCTCAGGAGGTAAACATGGCTTGGTCAATGACCCACCCGGGAGACGAGTCAATATTTACGTATCAAAGAGACTTTAACGAGAGAAATGTTGGCAAATTTAGTGACATGCTTGCGGTTGAGACCTGGGTTGGTGTATATTCTGCTACTTGTGGAAATACTAACGAACTGTTTAAAATATTTATGAATATATTTTTACTGTATTTTAATTTATGCTTTCCCATAAAAAAAAGGTTTCTGAAAAACTCGTCTGTGACAAATTCATGGTTTAATGAGGATCTGTGTTATATGAAAAAAAATCTAAGAGAACTTTATAATGTTATGAAACATGCTAAAACCCAAGATTCAAAAACTAGGTACAGAAATTTTAAAAAGGTTTACCGTGTAAAAGCCCAAGAAGCTAAGAAACATTACTATGCGTCCAAAATTAAAAGCTCAAATAACAAATCTAAATGTATGTGGAATATTGTTAAAAGTGAGACTGGAAATCGTCAATGTAATGTCACTAATAATATTTCTTTAAATAGTGAAGACGGAAGGGTTATCAGTGATCCTGTTGGTGTTGCCCAAGCACTTAATGACTATTTTGCAAATGTTGCCCAATCGTTGCTAGCTACTACATCCAATGTACAGAGCAATCTCACCCAAACTCCACGCTGTAGTAACACCATATATCTTAATGATGTAACGGAAAGTGAGGTGCTGGAAATACTCCAAGGCCTGGCGAATAAGAATTCGGCAGGACCTGACGAAGTACCTTGTTCACTTGTGAGGGCGACTCGAATATTCCTTGCTGCTCCTCTGTGCTATATAATTAATATGTCTTTTCAAACTGGAGTTTTTCCCGATTTGTTAAAAGTAGCTCAAGTGATTCCTATCTTTAAGAGTGGTCATAAACAGGTAATGAAGAATTATAGACCAATATCTTTGCTCTCTGTTTTTGCTAAGGTGTTTGAAATAGCCATGCATAGAAGAATTGTTGGGTTCTGTGATCGATACAACATTATATCGAATATGCAACATGGGTTCAGGACAAAAAGGTCGACAGAGTCTGCCATAATTGAATTTATTAATGAGATTTCAGTCTCTTTAGATGATGGTGGTTTAACTGCCGGGTTATTTGTAGACTTAAGCAAAGCCTTTGATTGTATAGACCATTCAATATTACTCTCTAAGTTAAGTATGTGTGGTCTCAGAGGGAAATGTTTCAACTGGATTAAGTCATACTTAAGCGATCGTACACAGTTTGTTAGTAATAAGTATCAAACTTCTCAAATGTTAACAAGTGCAAAGTCTAAGACTGTGCCAGTTACCACAGGAGTACCTCAGGGTTCTGTGTTAGGACCGTTGTTTTACTCACTTTACGTTAATGACATTTGTAACTACATTTCTAGGATATTTAAAATCATCATGTATGCCGATGACACTACCATTATTATACGAGCAAAGACTTTGGAAGAACTGATTGTGATTTTAAATATTTTACTTAGGAAGTTGGAAGAATACTTTGCTTCCAATAAACTTATTATGAACAAGGATAAAACTTATGTGATACTATTCTCTACAAAAGGTGTACCTGATAAATATTTGACTGATGTCGAAAATGAATGCAGTATTAAAGTATGTACTTTTATCAAATTTTTAGGAATATTTGTTGATCACAAACTTAAGTGGAGTAACCACCTGGATTATATGTGCGCTAAAATTAATTCTTTTAGCTATGCTTTTAGGCAGATTCGCCCACTGTGTGACTTAGAATCCCTTTTAACTGTTTATTATGGCTATGTTTATTCAGTCCTTAGATATGGGGCAATAGTTTGGGGCGAGTGCCCGAATGTCGATCGAGTGTTTAAAGCTCAAAAAAGAGTGGTGAGGGCAATGGTAGGGGTATGCCAAAAAACTTCTTGTATACCTATTTTTAAAAGATTGAGACTTTTAACTGTACCTAGCTTGTATATCTTGAACTGTGTTTTATGGGTAAGGAAGCACCCAAAAAATTTTACTTTCAATGACGAGGTTCATACATACAATACTCGAAGGCAGAAAGATGTACATACAAAAAGATACAATTTAGATGTTTTAAAACGAAGTCCAAATATTACCTGTGAACGATTTTATAACATGGTTCCATCTGATATTAAAAAAATTGACTCATTTGATCGTTTTAAGATTACTTTTAAGGACTATTTGATCAATCGAGTCTTATATAAGGTGGCTGATTTTTTGGACTGACACATTTCTGTTAGTAACGTTTAATCTCATATTTTAATTTAATTCAATTTACATGTGATTTTAATTGACATTGACAATTATTAAACATGAATGTAATATAATATGTGACGAAATCAGTTGTATGTACACAATGTATGAATGAATAATAAATGAAATGAAATGAAATGAAATGAAAGCCAGTGTGCACCCTATAACGGGTATTCCTACGAAAAATTATTATTATTTTTGATTGGTAAAGCCGAATGCTTCTAACAGCTCTCGGACATTCCTTCCCAACAATCCTAACACCCTAATATATACCTAGTTGTCACCTGAAGAGGGGCACATCGGGTAAAGCCGGTGTGCACCCTAAAACGGGTATTCATTCCTACGAAAAATCTTTATTATTTTTGATTGGTAAAGCCGAATGCTACAAACAGCTCTCGGACATTCCTTCCCAACTATCCAAACACCCTAATATATACCTAGTTGTCACCTGAAGAGGGGCACATCGGGTAAAGCCGGTGTGCACTCTATAACAGGGATTCCTACGAATTGATTATCATGATTGTTTTAATGTTCTGAACCCAGTGATGATTTCAGACATTTTTCCTAGGGGGGGGCTGCTAAAAATCTGGGGTGTTGCTAAATTAGTAACTCATTTTATGGCTTTTTTTGACGCCGTAACAAAAGGCAGGGGTTATGGTCTCTGTTGATGTCATCCTTTCAGTTTTCAAATATGAGGTGATTCCTATTTGCCATTCTTACCTTTACCTAACATCGTTTAAATAGAAAATAAAATATTGCAACATTTATGTAGATGAGTTTTTCGTGGAAATCGATTTATTTCCTAGTCCTATATGAGGTGGAAAAATATACCTCATTTTCTTGTATTTTGCATTTTTTTTTTTTGCAAATTTACATTACTTCATGTGATTTTTTCAATCTGCTAGGGGGGGCACTTACAACTGCCAGGGGGGGCTCCGCCCCCCCCCCCCCCCCCCCAGGATATGCCTGAAATGATCACTGTCTGAACCGCAGTTGTGTACTCGCCCGGCCTCAATCCTAGAGCCGAGTACGTCACAAGCCTGAGATGACTCACTCAGTCAGTCGCGCTCAGCGCATAGCACGAAGTGGATGTGTGGCCGCTGTTCTCCTGTCCAGGTAAGACTTTACATCTCTCAATCAATCTAATAAGCCAAATGTGTGTTTCGTGGTACGACTGTGCTGTGTACGAGAGCTGCGGGTGGTGGACAGTGCCGTACCGAAGGGGGGGGGGGGGGGGGTATGGGGTTCAAACCTCCATGCACCCCCCCAGAAAAAAATAAAATACGCGGAAAGAGGAAAGAAGGACTAAGGAGTAAGCTATCATTTTGATTTGTTATTGTTTAATTACATAAAGTCATACGACGTCAGGAAAAGCTACCGTGGACCTATTCTCTCCCGGGGTCATACGCGGGGAGGAAGTTAATTGGAGGAATGGGACAAGTTGGAGGAATATATTTTAAATGATGGGTGGAAGGGGTCAGGGCCGGCTTTTCTTTTCACATTGTCCGATTCTGAAACGTGTTCACAGGCGTTTTAAACGTCATAATGAAGAAAACGCCTCGGCCAGGCTATCACCTACCTATACCTAGCCCCCCCCCCCCCCCCCCCACATCAATCTGGGTCTACCTGCGCCCTGATTCTGAATACGTGGCAATACGTTCATCACCGGTTTTGTCCGTTACAAGAAAGCGATGAGCCAATCACTGTCTTGCATTCAATGCCTTCAATAACGACCAAAACCGGTGATAAACTTATCGTCACCCATACAGAATCGCCCTGCAGGTTGGGATATGGGATATTCGCCCCCCCCCCCCAATTGTGAATTCCTGGCTATGTCACTAATAGTGGAGATATTGTCAGCTGGTGTGTTTGTGTGGAGGCCTAGACGCATTGATGTATTTTTTATAACGACAGTTCTAAAATTTCATTACGAGGTATTTTACTAGATTTTTTTTGCGTAGTTTTAGACTCTTCCCATGTATAACATGTTCAGAGTGTATTACATGTCATTATAAAATATTATGATAACGATAAGTTCATCTACAATGCATATAATACATGATACAATATATATAAAATAATTAAACAAACAATACATAATATTATATACAATATGTACAGATGACACATCAATAGGTTTAACTGCAGCAAAGATCTATTGCATTCATGACCAGTTTCAATCTTATTTTAATTTTACAATTTGTGAGTAGTTATGACAGTGGAGTTCCGCGGGAGTTTACACCAATCTTAAACGTATAGTTTTCTTGGTACACCCCTAGAGCAAAGTCCAGTCGAGCAATTATCTCCATTCAAACTCGAGCAAAGACGAGGAATTCAGATGACTGAATACACTCATCACATTCTTCAAGGCGATGAGGTCCGATCGTTCTAGGAAAACAAGAAATCCCGGGTTATAGCTTATCTTTCAACGTATCTATGGATGTCCAAAGCCGGAGGGGGGGGGGGGGGGGGGGGGGGAATGGTGTGGCCATGGTGTAAACTCCCGCGGAACTCCACTGTATGCAACGAACGAGGGTAATCGCGTATCCTGTAAATGTTCTTGTTTAACTGTAAAACCATCATTGTTCTCTAAATATATGTATTAGTTTTTCTAATAACATTTATACATTTTCCTGTTTAGAACTTTTGCGTCGGCTTTATTGTTGTAGGGTGGCGTGGGGGGGGGGAGGGGGGCGAGGGGGTGATGATTCTGTGTTTGTTCTCCAACTGACCGTAGTAGATCGTTTCTCAATTTTATTTAAACTTTAAATCCATCATTGTCCTCTAAATAGTTACTGTATTAGTTTTTACTAACGTTTAAACACTTTTTTGTGTATAGACCTTTGCGTCGGCTTTATTGTTGTTGGGGGGGTGGGGGGGGGGGGGTGAAGGGGAGGAAGGGGGGTGATGGTGATTTCCATGTTTGTTCTCCAACTGACCGTAGTAAGTCGTTTCTCCATTTTATTTAAACTTTAAATCCATCATTGTCCTCTAAATAGTTACTGTATTAGTTTTTACTAACGTTTAAACATTTTTCTGTTTAGACCTTTGCGTCGGCTTTATTGTTGTTGGGAGGGGGGGGGGGAGGAAGGGGGGTGATGGTGACAGTGGCGTATCCAGGAATTGGGAAAGGGGGGGGTTTTCAACCCATATTATAGAGAGTGGAGCCGAAAAATAATTGGGGTTCCAGGGGGCTTGTCCCCCGAAAAAATTCTCGTCAAGGTCATTTTAGTGCAAATCTGTGAGTTTTACAGCGTCCAACTGAAACAAGATTACTCAGTTTCTGGACACATTTTTTCCTTAGCACCGCTAATAAAAGGAACCTCAATCAATAATATTTGCATATTTTTCGTATTGCTTTTGCTTTTAGTTACAACAATATACAGTAATTATAAAGTAAAACATCTAACTGTCTATTGAAATACTGTCTATTGATACTGCTATTGAAATGTAAACGGTCATTTTCCATGTTTCCTTTGCAAAAGGGGGGGGGGGTTTGTCCCCCCCCCCCGTGTATACGCCACTGGATGGTAATTTCCATGTTTGTTCTCCAACTGACCGTAGTAAGTTGTTTCTCAATTTTATTTTAACTTTAAAACCATCATTGTTCTCTAATTAATAGTTATTAGTTTTTACTAACGTTTAAACATTTCTCTGTTTAGAAATTTGCGTCGGCTTTATTGTTTGGGGGGAGAGGGGAGGAAGGGGGGTGTTGGTGATTCCATGTTTGTTCTCCAACTGACCGTAGTAAGTTGTTTCTCAATTTTATTTTAACTTTAAAACCATCATTGTCCTCTAAATAGTTACTGTATTAGTTTTTACTAACGTTTAAACATTTTTCTGTTTAGACCATTGCGTCGGCTTTCTTGTTGTTGGGGGGGGGGGGGGGGGGAAGGGGGGTGATGGTGATTTCCATGTTTGTTCTCCAACTGACCGTAGTAAGTTGTTTCTCAATTTTATTTTAACTTTAAATCCATCATTGTCCTCTAAATAGTTACTGTACTAGTATTTTTACTAACGTTTAAACATTTTTCTGTTTAGAACTTTGAGTCGGCTTTATTGTTGGGGGGGTGAGGTGGGGGGTGATTCCAAATTGTTTGTTCTCCAATTGACCGTGTAGTGGATCGTTCTCACATACTCTGTGTTACTTCTTTGTTGTTACTTATTAACTTAGGATGGAGTTGTGATGGATAGGTATCCATTGATTATCCGAGCTGTTATGCACTGTGGTTTTATTCAGCCATGACATTGTGAAAACTACATGATCAACTCAGGGACCGGAAGTACAACTCAACTCAAGTACAGTCTTGTTGTTGTGGTTGTTGTAGATATAAAATACATTTATATAACACTCTGCTTGTTACCTCTAAAGCTCATGAAATTCATTTCTTGTAAACTTTATTTTTTTAAAGTAGCCTATAGTAATGTTCTGTTAGTCACTTCTGACTATCTGCATTGGGAGGGGGAATCGTTAGTTTCACCATTGTTGAGCTGGCATTCTTAGCGACATGTTTGAAGCGCCAACTCATTGCGTTACGTCACAGGGTATGAGAGGCAACGCGCCAGAACAAGTCGTGGACTTTAGCCCCCCCGGCTTTGAATCAGACACATCGCTGACAGAGTCTGTTGTGACGCCCGCCTAGTGACCT
Organism: Isoperla grammatica; assembly: GCA_945910005.1. Taxonomy (NCBI): domain Eukaryota; kingdom Metazoa; phylum Arthropoda; class Insecta; order Plecoptera; family Perlodidae; genus Isoperla; species Isoperla grammatica. The sequence goes on from OX246747.1 coordinate 32,149,852, forward strand.
TAGCCCAGTGGCGTATACACGGGGGAGAGGGGGGGACAACCCCCCCCCCCCCTTTTGCAAAGGAAACATGGAAAATGACCGTTTACATTTCAATAGACAGTATTTCAATAGACAGTATCAAAAGACAGTATTTCAATAGACAGTTAGATGTTTTACTTTATAATTATTGTATATTGTTGTAATTATTTAAAAGCAAAAGCAATACGAAAAATATGCAAATTATTGATTGAGGTTCCTTTTATTAGCGGTGCTAAGGAAAAAATGTGTTGCCAGAAACTGAGTAATCATGTTTCAGTTGGCCGCTGTAAAACGCACAGAATGCACTAAAATGACCTTGACGAGAATTTTTTCGGGCAAGCCCCCCCCCCCCTCCCCCCCGGAACCCCAATTATGTTTCGGCTCCACTCTCTATAGGCCTAATATGGGTTAAAAAAAAAACCCTTTCTTCCTGGATACGCCACTGCCTTAGCCTCATAGGGGGGGGGGGGGGGGGGGGGACAGTCTGTGGTTTTGTACTGCCCAAGTCGCGGCGCGTTGATTGCATGACACGATGTTAGAGATATCCACGGTGGTTTCATTAGGACTAAAAACCATGCATTTTTTTTTAAAGGGAGTGAAATTTATGTCATGGTGCGCTATCTCATTTATTATATTATATACCCCTTTTTTATTATTTCTCCTATATAATATATAAACTTGCACTGAACACGGATCTTACAAGATATCATAATAATCTTATAACAACAATAAGCATGTTATTGTCACTTTCCTTCATTTCACTTTCACCTATACAGCAATTCAATTCAATATATTGTTTTCACATGTCTCACATGAAATCTTCATTGAAGACACAATAATATTCCTGAAAATTACTATAGTCATTTATGATGGCGGTCACTAATTAAGTATATATACGGTGACAAATTAAAGCCAAATTGTCAGTTAGTCAGGAGCTCCACATTGTACTGGATTCGGTGAGTGGAAAACTTAGGTCATGGTTTGTCTGAATTGCCGGCTGCGGCAGGAGACTATAACGTATATTAACTAATTGTAAGACTCACCTGAGTGTGTACTTAGTTAATATTGGCCTTGATCTAATACTATAAGTTACACTTAGTTTAAAGGCGTAGTCCCGAATTGCCGGATGCTGCAGGGGAACTTAGGTTGGAATTCATAGTCGGCCCCTACACCTAGGGGCACCCATTAATTGTTGCTATGGATTTGTTTTGTTTATGGGAAATAACATGCAAACAACTGTTACCTTGGTAACAATGGGCGCCCCTAGGTGTAGGGGCCGACTATGAATTCCAACCTTAGTCGGTATCCACCTGAAGTATTTTCTCAACTTAAGTTAAATACCTCAGGTGTATATCTCCTTACTATATTGTGACAGTCTCAATTTAGACTGGGTTTTATATTAGATATATACATATTGCAACAGTCTGAAATACTATAGTACATAATATGCACCAAGAACCATCAAACGCCTCCTTATAATTAAAACATAAATAAATACAATGTCTAAAGGGTCCGTGGCCTTACAGACAGTGGTGGGTGGCAGCATATAGTCTAATCTATTATAAATTGTGATATAAAAGATGCTCTACTCATTATTAACCTTGGCCACGCTCACCTCCCTTTCCACCTCTCGACATTTATATAGGGAGAGAGAGAGAGTGATGGAATGAGGGAGAAAAAAAGAAAAGGTTAGAGAGATTTAATAAAAAGGGGGATTAAGGTCTGTAGGGCACATTTTTTACATAATATATTTTATGTCAACAATAGATTTCAAGTTATAAAAATTCATTGTAGGCCCTAAATAAACCCACACTAATCTCAAACTGTATCTCTGGTTTCCTACGACGCTGAGCTGCCTCCATTGCAAGACTGACGCAGCCCGATGCGACATGGCTTGACTTCTACGCGAGCATCGCTACAGCCAGCTTACCTCGAGGCCTTCGTTGCGGTGATATGCCCGATGCGACATGGCTTGACTTCTACGCAAGCGTCGCTACAGCCAGCTTACCTCAAGGCCTTCGTTGCGGTGATATGCCCGATGCGACATGGCTTGACTTCTACGCGAGCGTCGCTACAGCCAGCTTACCTCGAGACCTTCGTTGCGGTGATATACCCGATGCGACATGGCTTGACTTCTACGCGAGCGTCGCTACAGCCAGCTTACCTCGAGACCTTCGTTGCGGTGATATGCCCGATGCGACATGGCTTGCCTCTACGCGAGCGGCGCTACAGCCAGCTTACCTCAAGGCCTTCGTTGCGGTGATATGCCCGATGCGACATGGCTTGACTTCTACGCAAGCGTCGCTACAGCCAACTTACCTCGAGACCTTCGTTGCGGAGACCTTCTAGCGGCACATATTACCCTCGTATGAGGTGAGTAACAAACAATTTAAATGAATTAAACAATTAAAAACAAGAATAACAAATTTTAAAATACGTCATAAATGCACAAATAATATGTAAAGGTCTCGCAAAACAACCTCGGTAATGCTTTCGTCATCAATCAATGACGTGTTTACGGTCTCGGCCAACCCGAGCAGGTATCTGAATTAGCCACGGTCGCTGGTTGGCTGCCGCTCACCCACCCGTGACGGAAGCACTACCGAAGATCTTTTGCGGCGAGTTTAGTAGTACTACTACATATTATTTGTGCATTTATGACGTATTTTATTTCATAATATAAATTTAATGGACAATATTAACGCGATATTTTTTGGCACCTATATTATCAAGATAATTTTTTTTGGGATGATTATTGATATGGAATTTTACGTTGGTTGACATCCCTAAATAAGACTGTTGTTTTTCTAGGATCTTCCGAGAGCAACGGCGGCCACTTTGGTGCGTACCAACGTTGCCCGATGCGACAGCTTCTATGCAAGCATCACTACAGCCAAGCTTACCTCGAGACCTTCGTTGCGGAGACCTTCTAGCGGCACATTACCCTCGTATGAGGTGAGTTCACTGATACGGCTGTAACTTGGCACCGACTCCATTCTACTTTTATTGGCACTCGTTATAAATAAATATAAAATATAATACATTTTATTGTAATTATGCTATAAATTTATAAGTCGTAATGAGTGTAATAAACAATTCTAAAAAGACATCATAAATGCACAAATATGTAGTAGTAGGGCTTATTTCATAATATATCGCAATATAAATTTAATGGGCAATATCGACGGAATATTTTTTGGCACAGATTATCGCAACATTGTTTTGGGGGGATGATTATTGATATGCAATTTTACAACGTTTGACATCCCTAAATAAAACTATTCTATCTTTCTAGGATCTTTGAAGAGCAAACGGTGCCTTGTTCGTACGTACTGACGCAGCCCGATGAGACATCGCTGGACTTCTACCCAAGCATCGCTACAGCCAGCTTACCTCGAGACCTTCGTTGCGGAGACCTTCTAGCGGCACATTTTACCCTCGTATGAGGTGAGTTCACTGACATGGCTGTAACTTGACATTTGCCATTGCAGCAGTAATTAAGCGAGCATCTCCATTATACTTTTAAATTTAATGGTACTCGTTCTGTTTTTTTTTCTTCTGTCTTGTGATAGCAGACAAATTTTCAAATTTGTGCCATCCACTAGCTAACACTGAACATACTTCTTCAAACATATTGGTCAAAAACATTGATTTCACAAGTGTTAAAAAATAAAAGCATGACAAAAATGTGCAAGAAATACTCATTAATAAATCTCAATTTATTGTCTACACACTCTAATACAATAACTTATTATTGTTTTTGTAGCTAGCATTTAAAGCAAGCAAACAACATTTTTATTGTAATACAATTTTATATCAATATAATATGGAAACACATGAAAGCTACCAAGAAACTATCTAATAAAACTGTTATCTTTCTAGGATCCTTTGGAGAGCAAAGGCTGCGCAAGCATTGCTACAGCCAGCTTACCTCGAGTACTTCGTTGCAGTGATATGCTCGATGTGACATTGCTTGACCTCTACGCAAACACGCGAGCATCGCTATACAGCCAGCTTACCTTGAGACCTTCGTTGCGGAGACCTTCTAGCGGCACATATTACCCTCGTATGAGGTGAGTCCACTATGGCTGTAACTTGACACGTTACTGCTGCAGCAAAAACTATAATATCACATACTTATTATGTTGCTGCCACCTATTGGCACTGTTACCTAGGGTTGCCAACTCTCCCGTATTTCCCGGGAAATCCCGTTTTCCGCTGTGATTTCCCGCTTCCTGTATCAACTCAACACGGGAATCAATTTTCCCGTATTTTCACAATTTGTTTTAAAATACACATTTCGTAAACTTCCGCTTACTAGCTGTACACAGTTTCAGCATTTGAGCATTTTGAACTTAAAAGTCTAATGTTGAGACAATTGTTTCATTATTATTTATTAATGGTACATAAATGGTTAGACAATAGAAACAGATCAACGAGCTGAGTTATTTGTTGTTGATATTTATTCTCTTTCGTGTCAAAAATTTTATTATTATTTAAAAGGGATTTATAAAGATTCTACGTGATGCAAAATAGCTTGACAAAATGTAGAGGTATACTTTGCGCCAAGTTAGTAGAGCGATTTCTCGAGCCCTATTGTACAAGCATTATACGCATCTTTAAACTCGACATTAAGATGGACAAAAGGCTGCAATTCCAACCGCAGGTGGAATATTGCACTACCCGTCTGCACAGAGAAAAACATCGACCTCAACTGGTCAACGGGTTTGCACACAGGTATGGCCATTACCCAAATGTTTTCATCGCAGGTAGTAACATTACCAGCACGTTCTTCGATGCACTGAAGCGCACTGGAGGGTGTCATTGGTAATGACAGGTTTTATTATTCATTGACAGGTACAAGTTGTCGCATAACAGTTCAACCAAATACAAAGAAAAAGACGGCGCTCTACTAAATTGGCGCGAAGTATAACCAGCTTAAACTATAGATATTAATTCAGTTTACCCTCCCAAATTAAACGTTAATTGATTGAGATTGAGAAAATTACACCTGCAAAGTTATTATTAAATCCCTAAACTCATTTCATTTTCTGGGACCTAACGTCTATTATAATAGGAAAACATTTGTTTGCGCCTGCGGCGATTTGGCCTTCGGCAACTGGGACATTGCCGTCCTCTTTCCCTCTACATTTCATATCAATGTTAAAATTCCCGTATTTTCATATTCAATAGTTGGCAACCCTACTGTTACCCGTCTTGCTATGTTCAATTGTCTTTGTCAGTTTTTTTGACATGTTAAATGTAGGCTATGTAGGTAGTACATCTAAAGATATCCCACACTTTGGGTTAAATGCTCCAAGCAAAATTTTATTTGTTTGAAAAGTAATTATTCTGTTCCATGACACCGTAAAATGTGAAATAAATCAAATCAAATAATATATTATTTTTATCAGGTCTCAGTGGCCTGAATAGACTGCCACATGTACATAATTCAATGGCATATCAAAGGGGGGGGATTATTGGTTTCAAACCCCCCAGCTGAGAAAAAAAAATGCAAAAAAGGAAGGAAAGTAGGAGAAACTATTTAATTAATCACATTACAAGTAATCTTAATTGTATTTAATTTTATTTGTGATCATTTGTACATTCTCCTCAACAATCTCTATGACATTGTCCAATTCTAGCACAGGTGTTTAAAACGTCATACAGTACATGGAAAAAAAATCACAAAACGGGAAAACATCTCTGGCGGTTGGGGCTATCGCCCCAGACCTTTTCTGATTGGAATGTTCGACCCCCCCCCCCATTGCGAATTCATGGATACACCACTGTAATCTACTAATTACCTACTCAATACAACTAGTATAAAACAAAGACTCAATTCCAATATCATCAACAAAATGACAAAGTTTTCTCTGTTGGTCTTGAAAGTATATGAATGAAGTCGGGCCCTATTGTACCCGCTAGAAGCGGCCATAAAAAGAAGGTTTACAGAAATCTCGAAAACATTCACCTACGGAAGTCAAAGTGCGGTCTCAATTACAGAGCACTGAAATGTTACAGTGGTGAGGGTGAATGTTTTCTAGATGCCGTTTGAGCGGGGGTGGAAAGAGCATGGGCTGAGAGAGAACAACAGATCGAGGCTCCATTCATCCACTATGTTTCCCAGCGCTGATTCCACAGTAGTCATGTCACAGTCTTCCCTTTCAATCCTGAATTAATGTCGTAGGCGGTAGGTTATATTAAAATTTCAAGTTCATAAACTAAGATAATTATTTTTTCAATTCATGAAAAACATTGTTCAAAATTTAAAATCTTAATTTTGAAGACAGCTGATTGACCAATCCAGTAGGCTGTCAGCTGTCAGTAAATGCATAGGTAGAGTGTAGATATAGTAGAAAATGGTATTATTTTTTTAAACCATGAAAACATCAATACTGGCATCTAAACTAATTTAGGTTAAAAATCACCGAAAAAGACTATTGTATATTGTTTATTTTGTTTAAAACTCTTACAAACAAAGTTCTCAATGCTAATTTGTTCTCTTGTTTGAGTTGCAGATGGGAACACACCAAGTTGACTGCAGCTATACAACGCACCTAGTCGACTGGAGCTTCAACACGTCAAGTCAACTGCAGACACAACGCATCAAGTCAACTGCAGCTGCAAAGCGTCAAGTCGACTAGAGCCCCAACCAGACCTTCACGGAGCGCCAGCAAAGGAGCAACAGAGCAATGGTTCTATGTCCACTGATTTTAGAGATGTGCAAAAATGGTGTTTTAGAGAATTGATTTTCACGGCTTGAGACTGTTCATTCCACCGCCGGTAGGGACAAATTTTCGCACTTTAACGCGCTGCTGTAGACTCTTACTCGTGTTGGCGATATCTGTCGATGACTATTATTTAGGGCTGCCCAGCGATAAAAAAAATCATATCGATATAGCGGGAAGAAATATCGATATCGCGTCGCGATATCGAAGTTTTCAAGTGACGTATCGATATCGGCGATATCGCCACATCGAAACTTTTCTCGTCTGTTTTTAGGATTTACAGGCCAGCTAGAGGTAATTCTTTAAACAATATTACGTAAAGAAATATTTTAGCTTTGAAATGTCTTACTATGTGTGTCAATTTGTTTGTTGTATTATTCAAATTGTAAAATATCCACACAAAACAGCGATGGCGTGGTTGGCGTGACGTGATACGTAATCGGTTTTTTGTATCAATTAGCTTATTAGGCACAAGTTCGATATCGTGGTATGTACGATATATTAATTCTATATCGATATCGAATAATTTATCTATTATCGATATTGTATCGAATTATCGATATTGTTGGGCAGCCCTACTATTATTTAACTTAATTAACCCATTCAGAAACTTCCATGAGTTCTGCCCATGGTAGACTTTACAGGGGTGTCAAAAATATGAAGGGCTATTTCCATGTAACACATTTTAAGTGAAACATTATTTTGCAAGTTTGGACACTGCAAAATGCCCAAAAATTGAGATAAAAATACTTTTTGAAGATTGATTTGAAAAAATAAATTCAATACAATTTTATACTTTGGGATTTATTCCAAATCTAAAATTTGCCAAATTTTTAAAGATTTTTTTCTCTTTAAAATTGTATGTTTGATTATAGTTGCAGAATTGAACTTTCACAAAGGGATAATAATGATGTCTGAATGGGTTAATTAAATGCTCATTAACAAAAAGGCATGAAGACCGGAGCGTTAGTCATTAGCCGGACTCGGATCCTAGCGCGAGCCGTTTTCTCTACTACAGTATTTGCATGCGTGTTTTCATTCGAGAGTTTCTCGGGAACCCCGAACCAGCAACATGATTTTGAATTTTCACCCACCATTGAACCATAGAATCTTCAACCGATTACATGTAACTTTATTATTGCATTACATAGCACTTCTTTTTAAATCTGTTAGAGCAATTACAGAACATACTAAATATAGGTGCAAAAACACCAATACAGCAACAATTTTTAACTTTGGACCCCTAAATTAAAAAATTATGAAACTATCAGGTTGATCTAACCTAATAACATGTTCTGCCAGGTATTGTGAAAAAATGAACACACACATGTGCTGGTTTTATTTAAACTCTCGAATGAAATTTGACTGCTTTAACATCCCGGTACGTGCGAATGGCAATTACGTTATTATTTTTTACATTTTTATTTTCTATGCCGAGAACCATATTTAACAGTTGCAACCATTAAAAGCAGATTGCTAGTTCATGTCACAGTTGCTGGTTGCACAGTTGCGTGTATTTATGAAAGCCACAAGATTTGCTTCTGTAAGAGTAAAAAACAATGGGTGAATGATAGGGAAGTTCGTTAAAACGCGACGGTAGAGTTTAAACGTTTAGAGCTTTGAACAAAAAATAAACGTAGTAGAATTTTCTTTGTTGCTAACCAGAAAATCACAATAGTATCAATTATGGTGTTTTATTCAATTTCTCAAGTCGGCTTAAACTCAAAGCACTTCCTGTTAATGCTGTGCAGCCACTGACTTTCTTTGCTTGTCACCGTCAACAATCACTATGCGTGGTATACCCTCTTTGAAGGTATGATTCCAAATAAAAAAAATAAACTCTTTTATCATGTGTGGGGGGGGGGGGGGCAGCGTATTTACGTTTAAACGTCGTTTTAAAACGAGGATAATCATTTAGGATGTTAAACACGTTACCCCTTACCTAGTGCTTGATGATATTGACAAGCATAGCTTTAATTGTCATTTTGCATGTTCCTAACGATCGATTTCACAAACTTCAGAATGATTTACGTCCGATGTCGATTGATTTAAAAGAAAAACAACTGACAAGCAAATAAGAGTAACAATCGGTTTTCATTTTGAGCTCAAATTCATCAAAAAAGTTTAGAGCGAGAGTAGAATTTCGCATGCTAATTCGCGTTTTAAGATAAAATCGCTAATTTTGCCGCTAGTTTGCGGGTTCAACTATAATATCGCGAAAATCACAAACTGAAATTGATACTCTGAACCGCAAGTCAGGTGACTCGTGTGCAATTGAATATGGATGGATTAGTGTAACTTAAAAAAAAAACGCGAATTTCATTGGCACCATTTTTGCACATCTCTTGCTATTTTTCTTTCTTCTCTCTCTCTCTCATCATCATCATCACCAACATCATCTTGCTATGAACAGTGATGGGAGGCGGTGTGGAGGTGGGCTGGATGGACATGAGACTTGTCTTGTTGCCATGTAACCCCTCTCCATGCCGCAGCCTGCGCGACACACTCTAGCGCAAGCGCTCCCATCACTGTTCACAGATCCCATTCACTTGTACTCTCTTCTCACATTTCTCATGCTTGCTTCATTTGTTTCTTTGCTTGCTTTATTTCATTCTTTGCTTGCTTTATTTCATTCTTTGCTTGCTTCATTTCATTCTTTGCTTGCTTCATTTTATTCTTTGCTTGCTTCATTTTATTCTTTGCTTGCTTCATTTTATTCTTTGCTTGCTTCATTTCATTCTATTCTTTGCTTGCTTCATTTCATTTTATTCTTTGCTTGCTTCATTTCATTCTATTCTTTGCTTGCTTCATTTCATTCTATTCTTTGCTTGCTTCATTTCATTCTATTCTTTGCTTGCTTCATTTCATTCTTTGCTTGCTTCATTTCATTCTTTGCTTGCTTCATTTCATTCTTTCCTTTAGTAATCATTCTTTGCTTTCTTAATTTTTGCTTGTTTCATTATCATTGGTTATATTTACTAATCAATAATTTGTAACTCATATATATATATATATTTTGTAATCATGTTTATTTGGTAATAATTAATATACATTTCATGTAACAACATATATAATATAAACATATTATATATAGTATATAATAAACATTGTACAATAGAATAAAATAAATAATATATATAAGTATTTAAAAAAAAAACTAAGTCTTTTTAATGAAAAAAAATAAACTAAGTCCAAAACCTGGTTCCTTTTTGAAGATTTTTGAAAGCACCTGTTGGAGATAGCCATTTTTTCACAGGCAAGAAATCGTGCGACCAGGTTTAGCGCGAAACTTTGGCATGCCACTCGGACTATACTGTCCAACGCCGGACGAGACTGATGACTGCCGAGAACAAGGATCGAAGGCAGCAAAGCCAGAGTGAAGCGGCGGCCTAAGTGTCGGCCACCACTTCACTCTGTCTTTCTTGCGTTCGATCCCTTGGAGTTCACATAGTCATCAGTCCCGTCTACAGAGCGATTGGTTTGCCAAAACTTCCTGCAACAAGTAAGTATACAGTTATGAGCATAAGTAAAACAACACGGACAATTATTGAAAGGTAAAGACGACACTCCATCATTTGCATCTCGGCCATAACTAACAGTGTGTTCCTATTTGATTTAGTCATTTAGCATTCGTGCCAGTCAACTCTTATGGATGTTGTCTTTCATTTGGCAAAGTATCAGACAATTTGAGTTCACTTCAAATTTTGAAAATTTATGAAGACTAGCCTACTAAAGTGGCTCCAGCCCTGTGTTAAAATATATGAAGTAAATTTCACTTATTAAGCATCTTATGGGTGTTGTCTTTGATTTGGCAAAGTATCGGACAATTTGAGTTCCCTTCAAATTTTGAATATTTATGAAGACTATAGCCTACCCTTAGTTGACAAATTGGCTCAAAGTTTTTTTTTGCAATTTTCATAGTTTTTATCATCAGATCACATTCTTAGGTACTTTTTGAATCCAAACAGCCCATCAGTTCCTAAATACATTAATATTTGGACTTACAATTACAACAAGAATGAATCGAATTGAATATATTAAAGTGGCTCCAGTGTTATCAACATATATGAAATAAATTTCACTTATTAAGCATCTTATGGGTGTTGTCTTTCATTTGGCAAAGTATCGGACAATTTGAGTTCACTTCGAATTTTGAAAATTTATGAAGACTATACCCTTAGTTGAAAAATGGCTTCAATTTTCCGAGTTTTTATCATCAGATCATATTTTTGGGTACTTTTTGAATCCAAAGAGACCATCAGTTACAAAATCCATCTATATTTGGACTTACAATAAGAATGAATCGAGTACAATTTATTAAAGTGGCTCCAGCCCTGTGTTATCAACATATATGAAATAAACTTCATTTATTAAACATTTGAAACTATGTAAACTGTATAATTAGAACAACATAAGAATAAATGCGAGTGTCGATAAATTAAAACGTAAACAGCAGAGTTGTCAAATGCGCACGGTGGAACACATTTGTTTTCAAGTGAACGCTAATCCCATACTACTCACAAAAGATGAAAAGGAAACGCAAACACTACCGGCAGTGTTCCTACTTGCTATGCTAAGCATTATTATTATAAATTGTCTATTCTTGTAATCACAAAAAAAAAATCAAAGTTTTGACAAGAAACTGCGTCGACGCTAGCAAGTATGCAAATGATGGAGATGTCCCTTCAACACAGTTATGCAACGCGTGAGCACAACTCTCTCTCTCACGACTACTATGAATTTAATTAAGTTCACATTTAGTTATGCTCGTAATTGTACACAAATAGCCAGCGGTACATAATTAAGACATTCAAGCCACACACCATTTAAGAAATTTCGGTAGAAGAATTAAGTTTACGTGTTATACACTGAATGAATAGAGTTGTAATTGCAAGTAGGTAAGCATATATACCCTATATGTAGAGATACGTTTTGTAGATATGTATAATTACGCATTAATTTTTTCTTTTCGTCAAAACATTAATCAATACCTCAACTGGGGACAGTAAAAATGAAGTTCTCAACAAGTGTCAAGGGAGTTACAAAGATGCACAAGATAAGATAGATACTAGATAGATAGATAGATAATGGTCTTTATTTAAGGCGTGATTAAGGCCAGCAAGGCCTTATCTTCCATCCAACCTTATAACAAATAATACAATGTGGTAATAAGAAGAAGTGTAGTAGTGGGAAAAGAACCGGGATAACAGAGATTCAGGTTTAAACAAGGAAATAACCTCTAAGATGGGATGGACATAGACAAGATACGTAATAAGATGAGACTTTGAAGCAGCAGAGGTGAGGAAAATAAAAGTAGGAAAGGCGAGAGAGAAATGGGAAAGATTAATTATAGAAGATATTGAAAAAAACTATATAAATTGTGGGTGGATCTGGCAAGAATACAACTGTGGGAAGACCGAAAAGAGTGGAATGAATTGGTGGATAGGCAGGAGGAAGAAACACCGAGTCTGGCAAGTTCAGTATCTACAAGTTTCATGCCCTAGATAAGTGTGGAAAACCACCACTCAACCCCACATAGGTGGAGCTTAGTTTAGCAATTATTATTTTCATCAAAACCTTGAATATGAGAGAGTTTCTTGCACTTCTAATAGAAACTCATGTGCAGGTATTTAAAATCAATTCATTTATAACTATTTCGTGGTTTAGAACGTGTGAACTACATCTCAATAAGAATGGGAACACCTTATTTTTTTGTAAAATTAGCATTTTTTAGCATTTGCAAAAATACATGTCACCGATTCAGCATCTAAAACCTAAAAAAACGTATCTCTAACTATATAGGATGTAATAATCTATAAATACCAAGAAATTATATCGTAATAATGTGCCGCTTTACCAAGAATGTCTAAATTACATACCGCTGGCAAAACACACAGGTTACAAGTGGTGGTGGGTAGTGGTAGCGTACAAACATTACAATAACACTGCATCTCATTGAATTGATTACAGCCGTACGAAAGCGCTTCAACCCACTACCTCACCACCAACAGATCGTCACTAAGACAACGTGGCCGACGCGTGTTTACACTCAACGAGCTCATTAACGCTGACAACGGGGAGGATTCCTAACGTGGGCTGGGCTACCCAATTCACTACGGGGAGGAGGGAGCGTTTAAACGTTGAAATCTGAAGTCTGTTAAAGTGTTAATTTAATAATATTATTATTATGTAATATTTAGATTGTAATGTATTTATTATCACATTGTTAAATATTAATAATAATAATTATTATTATCAACATTAAGAATCAACACTAGCTCACAATCAGAAGCACAAAGGACGCTACAAGGAAAGCGTAATGTTTGCATGAATGAAAGCATAGTTGGCAAATTTAAACGTTTAAACTATAGGTCGAATGTTTGGGGTTTTATTCGAGCTGGAGACGAGGTCACGAGTTAACGGCGGTAAAAAACAGACAAGAGTACACGATACCGTTAAAAATAGTTAAAAATAAAAATAAATCCAAGCATTAAAATATAGGCTAATTGAAAAAAACTGAATAAACGTTTCTCCTGCTAATGATGACCTGCATGTTTCATTAATATATTCACCACGGAGACTAAATGAACATTTCAGTTAAAAGAATAACACGTCGTGGATCGAGGTAAAACTTTCAAGTAACGCTATCCGACGGTCATCATCAGTGAGTATGTTTTGAGCACTCGTACCTGTTTTCCCCCACTAGTGGCTTCTTCTCCATCTCAACTAACCTAGCCCATTGCTGTCTATTATCAAACTCAATAATTAGCATGTTTACTTTCCAGCTATTCGTTATTTTGATTGTTATTTTCTTGAAAAACACTGTATATTGTATCAATGAACCAAGACACTGAAAGAACTTAAGCACGAAATGAAGGTATTTCATAGTAAAATCAAGTCTCTAAAGACATTACTACTGAACATTGCTGTGAGCATTGCGCCACGGGAGGGTAGGTAGGAACAAAGCGAGAATGAGTCGTTGAGCTTGACGTGTCACGCCACGAATCATTGCTAGTTCCAACGTTGCCAGAATTGCATCGTATTATCATAATGTGTGCATAAGAGTTAGTATGAATTACCCATTGCTATGCCATGCTAGGTTGCCAAAGCTATGAAGACTGCATATGTTGCAAAATCATTTAAAATATTTTACACCTAGGTTTCACACCTAGCTAACAACTGAACAGAAAATTAACATTTTAGCTGATGTGATGATCCATCACTAATTCGCCCAGGTTCAATGGCACCGCTCAGAGCCAATTGAATCAATCTATCGTCTTTCATTTACCAACCGGATCGAAATGAAAACAAATAAGTAAATAGATTTATTATTTATTTATATTTTAGGCTATTTATTATTTATTATTTATAGTCCAACCACTCAGTTATAAGAACTGATTTTCAGTGGAGGAGGACATTTATACAATTAATTATGTACCGTACTTCGTTGCTGAGATGGCTCCAAAGTCACCGTTTACATGTAAACCGATTCAAGTCAAGTTGCAAAGTTAAAAAGCACTAAACTTGCTGGACTTGTAAATATAAATGTTCCTACAAAAGTCTACGTGAAACCTAGAACAACTCTCTTGTGAACTGGCAAGGGTATAAGCATACACAACCCTCATGCACGTACCTCGACACAAATCAAGAAACCTAGACTCGGAGTGAGAAGCTACGCTTAATTCACTGCTTGATGCGCGTTGGAATTAGCAACGAGATCTGTTTATGCGACCTGTAAGGGTTAACCCCTTCTATTACTCAAGGTTGTTTTGTTTCACTCACACATTCTCCCACGTCGACTCCTTCCATTGACCTTGACCGAGCAGCCTCCTGCAACAACAAAAGTTCAAGGTCGGCATGAGAAACATTGCCCGACTGCATTCAGTGATGCCAACTGCTTAAAAATGTTTGATAAAATACATGAATCAGGGAGATTAAGATCAGTTTGGTTATGTAATTAATACTGGACGTAGTAACCTAGGCCAAAGATAAATCATGGCAAGAATATGGCGTACAGGCATAAAGTTCGAACTTCGACAGACGAAGACTTATTGGGAAAATATTTGCACCAAATAAAGAGTTTATGAAACTAAATGCTATTAAAAAGTGTATGAACAAGACAGAAACCCCCATATTAGGAAGATGAAGGAAAATAAACTTTTTACTAAGTATAATATGCCCACTTTCGAACCATATGGTTCGAAAGTGGGCATTTGAGAAGCTTTAAGTAGGCTAGGTATGTATTAAGAGCCTATGGACTTTTGAATGGCTAACCAAAATATAGGATTCATCAAACAACATTTAAAGCAAATGATTCCACTCACCAAGAATAACTTGGGCTCGCAAGATGTTCGTTGACCAGCGAGGGGATGATCTGCTATTGCCGAGGAAGAAGCAAACACAAACAGGCATGGACATGTTACAGGCAATACAGTTACACAACATGGCAAGCAAGTACAGTAGTAGGCCTACAAACTAGGGATGACATCGGGTACCCGACTCCATTTTCTCGGAGTCGACTCCTTCAAACGTCGGTTGTTGTGTGTAAGTGTATCATGTATTGGCGGTCTGTTACCCTTTCTGTTTCCCTTTCCCTCCAATATTTGCCTAATATTACAAATCAGTAATAAAAAAAACAATAAAGAATTGTACTTTACTGCCAAATCACTTTTTTTGCTCCCGCCTGGAACACACGCAACCCGCCGAGGGTGTTGCATTGCAACAATGGTTAAAATTAATCGCTTTTCCTTTATTTTTTTGTCGTTCGAGGAGTCGACTCCTACCCGACTTCTAAGGCTCAGGAGCCGACTCCGATATTTACTACCCGATGTCATCACTACTACAAACATACATGGCCATATAACAAGCAATACAGTTACACAACATGACAAGCAAGTACAGTTATCAGTACAGTAGTGTACAGTAGCAACAAGCAATACAGTCACACAGTATGACAAGCAAGTAAATCAGTACGGTACATTTAGAATCAATAACTTTTCTTCATGCAATGTATCTCATTTTGAAAATATTTTCTTCAAGTTCTTCAAGTCATGTCATTTCACTTCACATGATCAGTCTTCTCTTGTCAAATAAAAAGCAATCATAATAAAAACACAAAACATTTTAAAGCACGTGAAATCAACTATGAAGACAATCATGAACAGATTTTTGTAAAAGTCAATTTGAAGTTCCCACTGTTCGTTCACTTCAGTAAAATCTCCATGTAAATTTTGTTTTTGAGATCGATAATTACTTAATTACAAACATCATATGCTAAATAGTAGGTCATTATATAATTATTAACATATAAGCACTGTTAAACTTCATTCCTTATTTTTGTCAAATGTCATTTGGAACTTTTCTCATCTCTGAAATCAGTAATCACTTTTGATAAGACAATATACATAAATACATAAGAAGTGAGCACATCACTGTTCAGATTAGACAAGTACCGGTATCAAAAAATTCAAATGTTCTTTAGCAGGTCTGCAAAAGTATGGATTATATACTAATACTGTAGGGGTATAGATCAAAGACACTTAAAAAAGTATATAATATTACACATAACTTACTATTCTGACTTGACTCTTGACAGTTATGAAAACATTCTTCAGAAGAATTTTGTAATCTTGAATTAATCATCAATTGTAATCTTGAACTAAGAGAAATGTAAAAAGAAATTAAAATTATGTAAATGTAGTAGGTATGTAAAATGTAATGTAATGATAATAATAAATAATGTTATGTAATAAATAAATAAATAATAAATAAATAATAATAATAAAATAATCAACAGTAAATTATGATTCTCTACTGAACATACCAATATGTACAATTCATACGATCATACATTTCTAAATTATTGAATCATTTATACACAATCTACTTAGGCCTACTTGAATTACATGACTGTTTTTGACATTAATTAGTTTTACAATGTAATTGCAAGACAATCAATAGCCTATTATAATAGGCAGAGGCTGCTTATGAAATTCCATATATAATACGTAACATCAAACACTACATAACGGTAGCCATACGCACAACCTAGCAAACAATATTTGACATAGGCCCAACGCACTATCTAGCCAATTTACAGAATACATTTAAACACGAATAATCATTCAATATGCCAAGAACAGAATAATCAATCCGATTAATTCAAAAGTATTAACACTTAGGCACCTATTAAGTTTTCTTGTAATGTTATAGTGAAAAAGATTGTTTATGAATCTTGATGGTAAATGCCAAGTGTTGTAGACTACTAAATGTAGTCCCATGTAATAGTAGTATTTTACTAGTAAGTAGTAGGCCTACCAAAATTATTTTAAGTGAACAATAATACTGAATTAGACCTATGTATTGGTACGGTAATTATTCTGAAGTAACAATTGAACTGTTTTTAGCACTTTTTTAATATATGTCCTTTGCAAGTTGCAATTGAACTGTTAATCTGGCCTGCCGTTGACCACAATATACTTTAAAATCTTGAGAATGGGTCAACGTGACCTAAGCCTGCATGCATTCACTGTTGAATCTGAAACAATATACACAGAAATAAATTTAAGTACATACCGTAGGCCTACCGTCATATTAGAAGGTCTTGGCTTACACGTTGCTTCTTTGTCCCCACTAATATCGATATTGCCTTATACCCAGGTAGCCAATATGGTCTATGCTCCCATTTAGAAAGCGTTGCCTTGCTAGGGTAACTTATATTATTATTTATAGTATAGGCCTATGCAGTAGTAGTAGTAGTAAAAACTTTATTTATCACAGTTGCTATTTTTACACCCATTACACTCTATACATATTATACAGGCTATAGAATACAAAATAACATAAATATCCAAACAGTAAAACAGTCAATATATGGCCATTAAGGCCTCATTAAAGGCTATAAATTAAAAATTAAACATAAAATACACTATTAAACATCACTTACACTAACACAGTACATTAGGCTCTGTCATATAACTTCAGGAAGTAGGCCTATCCCAAAAAGTGCCTTTTTCATATGGTTTGGCACAGAGTTTACCTTCTTTTATAAGACTACTACATTCCCTTCTGAAGAGAACAGGATTTTTTTTCCGTATTTCCAGAACGAAATGGTCCGGCGTTTACACCTCGCAGAAAGGAATGACGTCAAATCACGTTTCGGACACCCAGCAGATCCGTTACCGGTTACGGACCAGTTAAAGTCGCTGAAGGTGTTGATGGTGGTGTGAACCAGGTTTCGGACCGTCCCATAAACATGTTTGAGACCTCTAGCTGGAAGCTATTTGATTTTCTCTTTAGGTCCATGGAGCGTTTGAAAACTTTATGTCTAGGTCCTAAGCCAAGAAAGTAGGTGGTAGGCCTAGACCTTACCAAATAGGCAAATACTCTAAACAGCCAAATAGCGGCTGGCTGGAAAGCTGTGGATTTTAACGGTTTGCGGGAGACCAATGCCGAGAGCGGTGGTAAATCATTCGTGTGTGGCAGGGGTTTTTCGCCCAAAACTGCAATACAAACCTATTTCAAGTGGGCACCCAGGACCCTTCAAGAAAAAGCAACCTATGTATAGGGTTAGTACAATCTACTTACCTCATGATTCTCGGTTTTGATTAGGCCTGGGCCCTAGGGCCTGCCAGGCCTATGGCAACAAGTGGATGAGGGCCTCCCGAAGCCGGTACCGCGTAGCGAAATCGTTACGGTACCTTAAAATAACCAAATACACGAATTTAGATTGCTAATTGCGTAAGTGTAAAATAACATTACTGAAACATGAACTTAAACAGTACTTACATGTTTATTTTACAACAAAGTTAAGCTAATTCACAGATAAGTTTTGCTGTCAGCCATTTTGGGAGTGGCTATTCTCACGGTACGTGAGAGTAGAATCAAGTACGTATACATACTAAAGCCCGGTTTACACACCGTAATAAGGTTTAAGGTCTAAGGTTTAACCAAGTTGAATCAAGCTAGTAGCATCATGGCGTTCACATAACTTCCTAAGATTTAAGGGCTAGGACGAAAGTTGAAACTATTCCAACTTGTTAGCCCTTATCCCAAAAATTCTTAGCCCAGCCAATGAGAGACGAGCTTTTATAAATCCGGCCAATGGTAGCGATCCTAGTAAATCAGTTTGGAAAATACTTTCCTTAGAACAAAATATTAAGGCAATGTCTCGTACCAGACAACCTTCTTGATACTAGCACCCCTGGCGGCCGTAAGTGCAACTGCTACAGCCTGTCTGACAGAAGTGCGGCCTAATTAGGCAACACTGCTACCAGACTATCTGTCAAAAATTGCACGTTTGGCTGCCAGACACCCTGTCTAAATGATATAAACGGCTTAAATTACCAGGTTTGACGTACATAAACTCATTATTAAGTGCAGCAAATATACTCCTTATGCTCTTGGCTAATTAATTTATTGGTTTAGGTTCAGTAATTCGCTTATATTATTCTTAATTTAAATCAAATCACAATCATGGTGTACGCTAGAATAGCTACCAGACAACCTGTCAAAATGACATAAAAGGTTAAATTGCCAGGTTTTACGTACATAAAGTCATAATTAAGTGCAGCAAATATACTCCTAATGCTTTTGGCTAATTAATTTATTGGTTTAGGTTCATTAATTCGCTTATATTAGTCTTAATTTAAATCAAATCACAATCATGGCGTACGCCAGAATAGCTACCAGACACCCCCGTCAAAATGACATAAACGGCCTAAATTACCAGGTTTTAGTACGTACATTAACTCATAATTAAGTGCAGCAAATATACTCCTAATGCTCTTAGCTAATTAATTTCTTGGTTTAGGTTCATTAATTCGCTTATATTGGTCTTAATTTAAATCAAATCACAATCATGCCGTAGGCCTAGGCCTAGGCTTGTAGCAGGACCCGCTGCGCTGCACTCCCAATGGGCATGGCGGATCTCATCATTCCATTCACGGAAGTTTTGCTCCCGTGTTCTTTCAGGTTTGTGGTCGTTACACCGCATGAACTTTGGTAAGCATAGTTCTTTCATGTTTTTCATATTATTTGCTTGAAATTAAAGTATAATTCGTTCCAATAGTCTTTTATGTGTAATGAGAGTAAGCCCTATGGCCTAGCCGCTGTGAGCCTAGCCTAGGCCTAGGGCTAGGCCTTTGGTTTTAAAGCGTAGATTATAGGCTAGGCCTAGGCTAAGTCTAGGCCTAACTAATGCTTTGTATTTAGAGCAGCCAGAAGTTTTGACTTTTCTGTAGGCCGGAATGACCCAGGTCTAGGCCTACGTGTTTGGTTTTTGACGGACACTGAAGGCCTAGGATGCAGGCCTAGGCTAGGCCCTAGGCCCAGTTGGCGTAGCCTGGCTTTAACCTAGGTAGCACCTCACTTTAAAAACAAGCTCCACAATAGCCTGGGAAGGAGGTTTCCCTCAGGCAATGTAATGGGCCTACTTTCGTGTTACATCTGTTATAGACTCCTTCCCATGCTTTCGTCGCAGACCTTGGCTTAGCGTTTAAAGTCATAGGCCTAGACCTGCCGTAAGCGATCAGTTTGCCCTGCTCAGTCGTGATTAAAACACCAATTCTTTGAGTCTGGGATCGAGATCACTTGTTACCCGATCAAATAATGGGACATGAAATCGGCGACCAGGCACAGGCAAACAAAAAACTTCCGGTTATGGCGCGATAGTGGAATGATGCTGGAGTAAAGCAAAGTGAATCGATGTTAATCGGGGGAAAAAGGGAGAGTAAAGGGAGGTGGTGTTAAAATAAGGAAGATCAAATATTAGGGCAGGTGTTGAGGCGGAGTTGGACAGAGTGTTTGGCGTGAGATGAAAGAAGTTGAAGTGGTGGGCTTGTAGTGCCGGAAAAAGTGGGGTTAGAGGGTGGCTTGTACGCGGAGTGGAGACAAGAGAAGGCAAGGGTAATCTCTCTCTCTTCTTCTCTTATGCCCACATTGACTCATTTATGTCATCATAATACGTAATAACTAGGGAAGAAGGAGAAGTTCAAGGCACAGCCGGTTCTTTGGAGGCTGGGACACTGGGGAAGGCAGGAGGAAGGAGGAGAGAAGGACACGGAACCAGAGCTAAATCCAGATATCTGGGGGACAGTGACTAGTAATTGAGGGCCAGGTAGGAGTGGGACCTAGCAAATTTATTCTCTTCTTCCTGTTTTGCTGGCAGAGCTAGACCAGGAAGAGAATGGGTAGGGTGGACAGTAGGCTGACAGTAAGGGAGAGTAGTGGTAGTGACTGGCAGGGATTGGATAGTAGAGATGGTGTGTGGGCAGTGTGGTTGCAAGGTGGTACATCGTGGGGTTGCGTGTGACGTGTGTGGGCTTTGGTACCACCCGAGTTGCGGGGTCTACAGGACAGGGAATACGAGAGGTTTAGAGGAGAGAGGAGCATGGCGTGGTCCTGCAAGAGGTGAAATGGGTTAGTGAGGAGAGGAAGAAGGCAGGAGGGGGGTGGTGAGATGAGAGTAAGGAAGAATGGAGGCTGAAGGTGCAGGGAGGTTTAAGCAAGGGACTGCGTAAATTTGAAGGGTCAGGAGGGCGGAGGGTAACAGGCGGACAGGAAGTGGGGACTGGATTTCGCAGAGAGGTAGCACGAGGAGGTGGAGAGTCAGTGATAGTCATCAGGACGGAGGAAAGAAAGGGTTGTAAGGAGGCTAAGGGGCCAAAGGGAGGGAGCAAGGCTGACAGTAGGGAGGAGGGATGAAGGTGAGAGAGGTCTACGGGGGCTGGAGAGGTAGTGGTGATAGGGGGTAAGGGAATGGAAATGGGGAGCAGGTAGTAGCCAGGGTAAATCTGAGTAAGAAACGAAATGAGGGGGTGGCAGCGTGGAAGAGGGAGATGTTGGACAGGTTGAACGAGGTGAGGGTATATGGATGATGGCACTAAGATTTTTAGTGAAAAATGCTGCAGAGGTAAGGGAGATCTGTAGAGAAATAACTGGGAAAGAGGGGTGTAGAAGGTAAGGAGAGGGAAGTGGAAGAAGGGGGTGCGGAAGGTTTGATGATACAGGGAGAAAGGGAGTGCAGAAGGATTGGTAATGCAGGAAGGGAGTGCAGAGGGATTGGTGATGCAGGGAGAAAGGGAGTGCGGAGGGATTGGTGATGCAGGGAGGAGAGAGAAAGGTAAGTGGGAATGTCGGGTGAAGAAAGCGAGAAGGGAGAGTTGGAATCTTCTTCAGAGGAGGAGGAGGATGGAGAGGGCATGTCATACCGGGGGGGATTGGTCAGGAAAAACAAGGGGAAGGAGGCTGGTGGGCGGACATTAGTGGAAGCTGGGAGGAGAAGAGGGGAAGTTCTTGCTATTTTTAAGTCCCACTACCACTCTTGTTGCTACTTCGTCCACACATTCCAAGTGGCTCCCTACCATCTCTCGCCCAGTCCTCTTTCCCTCCATCTTCCTTGAAAACACCTGCATAGTATGTATACGTATGAAGTTCCTCTAGTTTTTCCTGGTTTCCTACCAGTGGCCTCCCATCCCTCTCTACTAGTGATAGAAGTCTCCCCTTGCCCCTTTTTTACCTCTGACGTACCTAAACATCCTATTCCAACTACCTTGCTTATTCCCTTCGGCCGTCATCCCCTTCATACTCCTCCCACTACAGCTTTTTCAATGCATTTAGCTCTCTTGCAACCCTTTTTGCAACCTCCCTGACTCCCTGTCTCCCCAGTTCTCTTATATATCTGTTATGCTCTTTTGTGGATAAGCATTTCCGCCTTTCCTTTTTCTTGGTATCCACCTCTCCCTTGCGTCCATACATATCTTCACAAATCCCTTCCAGAGTTGATTTGGTCCTCCCTCCTCCCGTGCTCGTATTACTAGCTCCTATTCTAGCTCCTTTTTTCATCATTTCACCATCTGCCTTCTTATAGAACCTTATCCTCCTGTTTTCCTTATTCCCTCCCCCCTCCGTGATATCCCCTCCCCTTATCTACCTTAACCCTCTTTTATTGCACACACTGCCTTGTTATCACTTTGCTCTACTCTATCCTACACTCTAACCATTATTACCTATGTCTAATCGGTACCCTCCTTCCTCATGTCTCCTCGTACTACCCCTTACTATTTGCTCCATCCCCTCATTTATTGTCTCGTTTACGAGCTCTTGTTTGTCACTCCTGGCCTCAGCTCCTCCTCCCCTGCCTCCCACACTTAATCCCGGGTACTGGTAGATAACCTGCCACTAATAGCTACCCCCCCCCCCCACACCTTATGCCTCAACCTTCTCACTAACTCCATCTCTCCATTTCCTCATGGCCTATAGGCCGCTACTATTTTGTCCTTCACTCCCCCCTGTTACTCCCATTATTTCTCAGTTAACTTTCCTCCAAATTGGTCTTCCTCTGAATTCCTTTTTACATTTTTATCATACCACCGCCCCGCTAGCCCTTCTGTATGTGGTGTATCCAGCGTGTCCTATCTCCTCGTCTGTTACTCCCTCTTCCAGCCATGTTTCCACAGCAATTACCACGTCTGGTTCCTGTAACTCCACCATCGTCCAAAATTGAAATATCAATATCTTACCCTTGATACTCCTGCAGTTTACTAGCCAAACCCTCAGATTTGCCTTATCCTTCTTTCCCTTCCCTGCTATGTCAGCCTTTCTCCCTTTTAAACCCTCCCTCTTTTCCTTATTTTTCTCCCTTAGCTGATCTGTTCCTCCCTCCCCCATCACCTACCATCCCCCTGTGCTTCCTCTCCCCCCCCCCCCTTCCTCCCCTGTTACCTTTCTCTTACCCTCGTCCCCTGTTTGACTTCCTGCACCCTTCATTTTCCCCCCTCCCTTCCCTTCTATATCTTTGGGTCCCTCCATCCTAAACCTCTCCTCCCATTTTCTTGTCTTGTTCCCGTATCCTTTCCGTTCTCTGCCACTCCTTCCCCTTGAATCCTGTTCTCCTCCCTTTCTCCTATTTCCCACCTTACTGTTGGTAGCATCTCTATTTTCCTCCTCCTTCCTCTCCCCTTCCATCCCATTTTTCCTCTTGCATTGCAATGTGAATACCATCTGCCCTGTCTCCCTTGCAACCCTCCTACGTCCGTGTCCGTTCCCTCCCCTCCTCTATCCTGGAGCTCCCTCTGCTCCATCCTTAATTCTGCATATATCATTTTGTACCGCTCATAACCACCACCACCTCAGCCTCCCCCTAAGGATCGTGGCAAGTGTAGAGGTCGTTGCCCTTCCGAAGGCCCAGACCTCTGCCTCCCCTTTTTTTTGCAGAACCCTCTGGCATAGACGAGTCTCCAATTACTAGTAGTATCCCTTTTTGCTTTTTCCACCCCCCTCTTTTGCTTCCCTACACTTCCCATTTCCTTTTTAACGTCCTCTTCCTCGCTGGCCTTCCCCCTGCAAGCTATGACTTTCCCTCCCTCTCATGCTTCCTTCTCCATCAGTGAGTCATGCGTCTACATTGGCGTAACACGACAGAGACACGACATCAGAATCGAGCCCCAAAGAACAAACCACCACTTATCTTATAGGTACGTGTGCCATAACAAATAGTAACCAGTGGGAATCAATTCTCATCTCGTAAGTCATAACAAATGGGAACGTACCGTATTTGATTACACATATTTCCAATTGCTTACGGTTGCCATTAAAAACTACTCGTTGGTCGTTACTATTCATTACGGCAACATTTGGGCTTGCTATGCATATAATTCCTATGGCTCAAGTTGCAATTGATCATCATTCATTACAGTTTGTTACGGTAACAGGTGATTAGTGCGTGTTACCATTAAGTACTATTGAAACTGGTTAGTTCCTAGTCGCTACGTTCATAATTATGACTCGTAACAAACCGTAACGAATGGGAATTTTGAGTAGGGTATTATTTGTTACGGCTTGCCAATGTATTAAAAAAAACATTACTGTTTTGGTCACCTTGCCTACCTCAAGAAGGATTTGTGCTGATGATTTGTGCAGTCACTTTGACAGAATTGTAACTGATTTCAAAATCTTAAAAAATTCAATTTAATCTGTTAATCCATGTATTAACATCTTTGTTTCATGAATACTGTTACGCCTTGACGATTGAAGTACTTGAAGCATGACACTGTCCTACAAATGCCTCAATATATATAAGGGGCTGAGGTAAATCGTCATTTGCATCAGGTGGGGTGGGTTGCTGCCTAGGTGCCTTGTCATTAAATCTTTGGGTACCGTACAGATGGAGTGGACTGCATCCGTATTCAAATGATTATTTCAATGACTAGATTATTTTCATTCAAAGATTTATTCTTAATACAGTTGTGTGTTCACAAACAAGTACATGGTAGTAATGTTACAATACATGTATCTCACTAACCTCCTTTGTTCTTGAAATCCTGTATTAGGGCTCTGAAAGAAAAACATTGTCTACATTTACAGACTCTTCTAAGACCTTCTTCCATTCTTGTATAGTCCTCCTATTTACATATTATGTATGACTATCAGCATGACGATTGCCCATCTGCCCACATCTGTCCTACTGTAGAAGAGTACTATTTTCTTTGTCAGACACTCCTTCAATCGCACCATGAACTTGGCTTTTCTTTACAATCCTATAAATATTTCACAATTGGACTTCCTCTTCACATCTCAGATCGTCATCATCTCATTTGTATTTTGTACCAGTTGCATGATCTGTCTTTTAAGTTTTAACCTTGTTAACTCTCATGGTTGGCTGGCCATAGGACATACTGGTATATCCATAATATAGGCCTACCGTATCCGTATGTGTGTGATTGCGAAACATAGCCTATATTGTCTTATACATTACCAGTCGTCCCATTTTAATTCAAAGTTCAAGGGACCCTAAAAACTCCAATTTGAATTACAAAATTTTGAATTAAAATAACTTTCAAACACCATACTCAAATCTTCTGCTGGGACTCCATCAATACTTTTAATTGTACATAAATTAAAATTTGAATTAACTGAGTTTGAATTAACGAGGGACTACGGTACCTACTGTAGTACTTTAAAATGTATTGTCTATTACCGTTAACTAGCAATAAATCAATAAATTAATAACAAATACTTTTCAGTGTTGTTTTTCCTGTTGTTATCCTGATTTTTGATACACTTTTTATTAATTCTAATTTGTATAAGGTTCATTTTTAGGTTGTGTCAATCATCATTCAAAAGTCACTTATGGTAGCAAATATCAATTTTCAACAATAACTTGCTTTAATGTTAATTTTTATTACACTGGTCGCCTTCGTATTGGTTCCTATTACTACCTGGTTGACTAGTTGACAGAGTGCCTTATGTATTACAACTTGAGGCCTCAGAAAATTTTATTTTTAATGCAGCTGAGATCAATGATAAACATTTATTTCGTAACAATAACGAGACACTCAGGATATTTTAACTATCCAGAGAAATTCTTACATTATTGCTTAACATCCTTATGGTATCCAGTGCTACATATATCATGTATACTGGCCCCGAAACAATCTTACAAATGTGTTGGTCATAGACGAGTGGTTGGTGGCCAATCAGCGATCAGTATTTGAGATTGGGGCTTGGCAGTTGGCTACTGTTCGCACCAAGTATTCAAATACATTTCCGTTTCCCCTTATTTCAGTACCTTCCCCTATCTCCCCACCTTCAACCCCCGATTCACAGTCAGAGAGCTGTCGACCGGGCTTGTCTCGGTCTCTCTCGTCGTTGATCGCTCACGGACTACACATCTTTTCGTGTTTCGTTGCCCTCGTATTCGAGACGAGGGCAAAAGTGTTTACTTCGCCATTCTCACAGTGTTTCTTTTTTATTTGTATTTCTTCACGTAACTCTACTTATTGACTGTACATACGTTGTGTTTTTGTGTTTATTTTCAACCATACTTCAAACGCGACTAAACTTCACTCATCTTCGTTCACCACGGCCCCTCTGCACCCAACATCTTCGAGCTACCGGAAACTAACAAGGTAAAACAGTGAAATCGGTCCTTTCCTCGCCTCCTGTCTTGACCAGTCCGTTTTCCCCCTCTTTTTTCTTGCCTTGTTCGCAAGAGCTAGGAATCGCTCATATATGTAAGGCTGTTTTGGGGCAAGTTTATCACAGCTACAGTAGTAGCTACACAGACAAAGAAATAACTAGCAATGTACCTGCATTGAGATATTTGGCCTAGGGTGGTTTGGTGGTTTCTGGTCATAAGAGGTGACTAAATGAGGTCCTCCCTGGTATGTCCCTTTTAACCATTTAAATCTGGGGTGGTTGTGTGACTGAATGGAGGGGTGATCTGTTTGAGCTGAATGGAGTGCAGGCACTAGCGCATTGCGTGGGTGCAGATCTGCAGATGAGTGCGGGTATTGCGAGGGAGTTTCGTGTGAGGTATGGAAGGGTGGAGAATCTGAGGAAGCAGGGTAAGCGTGTTGGTGATGTGGCTGAAATGAGTGTAGATGGACGAAAGTTGTTCTACATGGTGAGTAAGGAAAGGTCGAGTGGGAAGCCGAGAGTGGAGGATGTGGAGGAATGCTTGAAGAGGTTGAGGCATAGGTGTGTGGAGGAAGGAGTGGTGAGGATAGGAATGCCTAGGGTTGGATGTGGATTGGATGGTTTGAGTTGGGAGATTGTGAGGAGCCTGATTGAGAGTGTGTTTGATGGGGCAGGGGTTGAGGTTGTGGTGTGTGTTAGAAATGAGCATAAGGTTGGGGGAGGGGGGAAGGGGGGTGGGAAGCAGAGTAGGTTGCTCATTGGGGATTCCATGATCCGGAATGCGGCGCGTGTGTGGGAGGCGAATGGAGGGGAGGCTGAGGTTTATGGAGGTGCCAGAGTGTGTGACCTGGTTGAGATTGTAGGCAGTAGGAAGGGTAGTGAAGATGTGAATGTGGTGGTGTTGAATGTGGGGACGAATGATCTGGGGAGTAAGGTGGATGTGAAAGTGGTGGCGGAGAGAGTGAAAGGGTTGGTGCGAGTGGTAAAGGAGAAGTATAGTAAGGCAAGGGTGGTGGTTGGGGGGATATTGGATAGAGTAGATGGGAGGGGCATAAGCAAGGAGATGATTGTGGAGGTGAATGAGAGAGTGGCTGAGGTGTGTGTGGTAGAGGATGCAACTTTTGTTAACAGCAGGTTGTGGGTGGGAAGGGGCTTACTGTCAGGGGATGGGTTGCATCTGAATAGGAGTGGGGCAAGAGAGCTAGGTAATCTTTTTGTTAGGATAGCAGATAGTCTCGCGTGACAGGAGGATGGTCAAACCAAAGGGAGGGATATTCAGGGGAGGGATAAGGGGAGGGTTAAGATAATGTCAATAAATTGCAGGAGTGTAAGGAGTGGGGAAAGATTGGAGCAAATGTGGACGTTGATTGAAATGTATGAGCCGGATGTAGTGGTATGTGTGGAAACATGGTTGGATGACGAGATTCTAAATGGGGAGCTAGGGCGTAAGGGATATAACGTGTTTCGCAAGGATAGAAATAGATATGGGGGGGGGGTGATGATTGTCTGTAGGGAGAATGTCAAGGGCACATTGTTGTGGGTAGATAATGTGGTTGAAATGATGTGTGTGCAGGTAAGGGTGGGGGGAGGTCCTTGTGTGGATGTGGTGGGAGTATACAGGCCTAAGGATAGTGGGGAGTGGCAGGTGTTAGATAGGTTGGAAGAGGTAGTGATGGGTGATAGAGGAAGAGTGTTAGTAATAGCTGGGGATCTAAACTTGCCTGGAGTTCACTGGGAGGGGGGGAGGGAGGATCTTGGAGGCAGAAGGCAGGAATGGGCCTGTAAACTTATTAATGAGGGGTTAGTGCAAACGGTAGGAGAGGGGACGAGGATTTGTGGGGAGGGGAGGAATAACATTTTAGATGTAATATTAGTAAGGCCGGAGGAAGCATGGGTTCACTCGGAGGTAGTAGAGGGAATGAGCGATCATAGGGCCCCAATAGTAGAGTTAGCACTAGGTAGTGGGTGGGAGGGAAGGCAGGGAAATAATAGTGAAAGTAGGGACAAGACAATCTGGAGATATGATAGAGCTGATGTTCAGGGTTTGCAAAGGGAGTTACTGGTAATGTATGAAGAGTGGTCTAGTAGGGATGTGGGAGTAAATGAAATGTGGGAAAGTTTTCTGCAGATATATAGGGGCTTGTTGGAAAGGTTTGTGCCGCAGGTGACTAAGGGGGGTGGGACTGACCCAGTATATTATAATAAAAGAATTAGGTGGTTGAAGAGAAAGTGCAGAGAAATATATAAGAGGTATAGGAAGACTGGTAAAGGTAAGGAGAAACTTAAGGAGTGGGAGGGAGTTCTTAATAGGGCAAAGGTCGATGCAAAGGATGATTATATGATGCACTTAATGGATGATGAGGGATTCCAAGGTAAAGGGAGAAGGTTGTATCAACATCTAAGGAACCAGAAAGGGGGGGGGCGAAATACCCACACTTAAGGGGACTGGGGATGAGTTATTTACTGGTGATAAGGACAAAGCGGAGGCTTTGAACTCACACTATGGGAAGGTATTCCAAGAGAGGGAAGATTCTAGTATGCAGTGGGAAGGGGGGAGGGGTAGCAAGCCACTCACGATAACGAATCTTGATATTAGAAGGGTTTTAGGAAAGATGGGAGGGAGAAAGGCATCGGGGCAGGATGGGTTGATGTGTAGATTTTTGAAAATTGGGGGGGAGGGGGTTGTTAGGTTTGTAGGGGATATTTGCAGGAAATCGTTAAGGGAAGGTACTATACCGGAGGGTTGGAGGGAAGGACTTGTAGTGCCAATACATAAGGGGGGGGATAGAAGTCAAGTAGGGAATTACAGACCTGTTAGTCTCACTTCGGTAGGGAGCAAGATAATGGAAAAGGTAGTAGCAAATTATGTTAGGGAGGTGTTGGAGGGGGAGGGATGGTTGGTAGATAGCCAGCATGGGTTTAGGGAGGGGTATTCTTGCGAGACGCAATTGATAGGTCTTGTTCAGGATATAGGGGAGGCTCTAGATAAGGGGGAGGAGGTTGATGCAGTTTTCCTTGATTTTGAAAAGGCTTTTGATAAAGTGTCTCATGGGATTTTGATGAGGAAGGTTGATAGTGTGATTGCAGATAAAGGGGTTGTAAGGTGGATGGGAGATTTTCTAGCAAATAGGTCGCAAAGGGTAAGGGTGGGGGGTAGCATATCAGCAGCTATCGAAGTTACATCGGGGGTGCCGCAGGGGTCGGTGCTGGGTCCACTGTTATTTATAATGTTTATTAATGATATAGGAAGGGATATTGAGTCAAGATTAAGGTTGTTTGCTGATGATTGCGTCTTGTATAGGGTGATTAAGGGGGTGGAGGATGCTAAGTTGTTGCAGGATGATTTGAACAGGATAGAGGAGTGGGTTGATGTTAATAGGATGGGTTTGAATGCGGGAAAGTGTAAACTGGTTGGGTTCACGCGTAAATTAAAAGGGGATGCGAGAGAGTATTTTCTTGAGGGGGTAGTTCTAGAAAAGGTAAAGAAGTATAAGTATTTGGGAATTTTATTGGCCGAAGATTTGGGATGGGGGGACCAGGTGCAGGAAAGTGTAAGAAAGGGATATAGAAACTTAGGGTTTGTTATGAGGAATTTGAAGGGAGCTAGTAGGGAGGTAAAGGATATGGCTTACAAAACAGTGATACGGCCTATATTGGAATATGGTGGTGCGGTGTGGGATCCATATAGGAAAGGGGAAGTCATGGAATTAGAAAAGGTGCAGCGTAGGGCGGCAAGGAAGGTTACAGGACAAGTTAGGAGATGGAGGTATGTGGAAGATAGGTTAGGGAATGTGGTAAGGGCTTATGATAGTGTTACAGCAATGATGGGGGAACTGGGTTGGGAGTCCCTAGAGGAGAGACGGAGGAGTGATAGGATGTGTAATTTATATAGAGCAGCTAGGGGGAAAGGAGGGTGGGGGGAAATCCAGAGCAGGTTACAAGAAGGAGTTTATAGAGGGAGGGGGGATCATAATTGGAAGTTTCAGCGTCGGGTAGTGAGAAGTGATCTGGGTAGGTTTGGGTTTGTTGAGAGAACGGTAAGGGAATGGAATGAGTTGCCCGAGGAGGTTGTTGAGTGCGATTCAGTAAGGGAATTTAGAAATAGATTGACGAAAAGGAGGTGACGAGGGAGGGTGGGGAGGGGGGAGGTTTGGATAGGTTGCCACCGGGTAGTTGTGGCCCATTTGCAGCCTTTAAGTATTTTAATCTTAATCTTAATCTTAATCTGTTTCCCACTCGTCCCTTTTGTCACCCAGCCAGTTTCCTGACGTCATTTGACCTACGGCTTGCAATAATCAACGGAGACATGAGAAATGTTACATGTACATGCATGCAAAGAATGGTGGACGCTCATGCTGCTTGAAACGTATTCTTCATTTTAATTGCTCGTTTAAATCGTTCAGTTATTTCTTTTGGATTACGTTGAAACGAGTAACAATCAAACTCTTGTAAGTGTCATTACGTCATTAAGTTTGAACTAAGAGTCTACCAGCACCATTAATTCACATCACTTTTCAAGAAAGCCAGTCAACGAAAGAAGCCCATGCACAGCTGTTGACTGCAAGTCAAGAAAAAACATTATTCCACCCCGAAATACACAGACCACTTTTTTCGGGCCATCTCGGCTGCAATACTGGACAAGGAAATGAATATAGGCCTACTAATTTTAAGCAAAGAGAACGTGCTCTTACTTGCTGCACTTCTAGAGTGCATGCAGGTATTCTTAGTTTGACATTGTTTGAATCTTCACCCCCTAGTTATATGACCATTGCCCAGCACAGTGGCATATCTAGGGAGGGGTTTCAGACCCTCCCCAAAATTCCAGCTTTTATTATACTCTGCAAATCATCTAAATTTAAGTACAAAGTTTAAAAGA
This sequence comes from Isoperla grammatica, assembly GCA_945910005.1. Lineage (NCBI taxonomy): Eukaryota > Metazoa > Arthropoda > Insecta > Plecoptera > Perlodidae > Isoperla > Isoperla grammatica. Next base: position 32,181,394 of record OX246747.1, read on the forward strand.
TTTATGTATTCATTATTCTATATAAGTCCAGAAAGAGTTGCGTCCCCAGTAAACCTTGAGACGGTCGACCAGAAACATGGATTCGAGTCCATAGCAGAGTGGCATCAACAGGTAGGTCCGCGACCGCACGTGAACCCGCTAGATGATAACATCAAATTATTGAGAGGAAGGCAATCGTTTGCTAAGAGAATGTATTTACTTACTGCACTTAAATATGATGCTTACTTAGGGCTAGATAAAACGTGGATATTTAAGCTGTTTTGCCTCACTTTTGTTGGACAGGGTGTCTGGCTGTATGGCTCGACTGTGATGTATGACCCATTTCGGGACTAATATCATCGAATTAAAGAGCCTAAACGAAGACAACTGTTAACTAAAAGCAACTGAATACCTGCTGAACTTCAATATGATGCTTACTTAGATAAAACGTGGATATTTAAGCTGTTTTACCTCACTTTTGTTGGACAGGGTGTCTGGCTGTATGGCTTGACTGATGTATGACCAACCTCAGGACTAAAATCATCGAATTAAAGAGCATAAACGAAGATAATTGCTAGCTAAGAGCAACTGAATGCCTGCTAAACTTCAATGTTTATTTAGGCCTACATCAATAGTGGATATTTCAGCTGTTTAACCTCACTTTTGTCAGAGCAGAACTGGCTGTAGAGCTAGGCCTAAGGCTACACTGTGACATAGGCCTATGATCCATCTCAGGACTAATGTCATCGAATTTAAGAGCCTAAACGAAGATGATTGTTAGTTAAGAGCAACTGAATACCTGCCGCACTTCATTATGATGTTTATTTACATCAATAGTGGATATTTCAGCTGTCTAACCTTAGTTTTGTCAGAGCAGAACTGTCTGTAGGGCTTGACTGGGCTTGACTGTGATGTACGACCGATTTCAGGACTAATATCATCGAATTAAAGAGCATAAACGAAGATAATTGTTAGATAAGAGCAACTGAATACCTGATGCACTTAGTTATGATGTTTATTTACATCAATCGTGGACATTTCAGCTGTTTAACCTCACTTTTGTCGAGCTGTAGGGCTTGACACGGTGACAGTGACATGTAAGACCCTTTCCAGGACTAATATCACCGTATTAATGAGCCTAAACGAAAGTAATCGTTAGCTGAGAGCATGGTTTTACCTACTGCACTAAATTATGATGTTTATTTACATCAAATATGGATATTTTAGCTGTTTAACTTCAATTTTGAGCGAGGTTGTCTGGCTGTAGGGCTACGGCCTAAATTTACTTCAGCCAGATAGTAGGTTTGTTGTGTTTTTGAGGTGTTGTCTGGTAGCAGTGCTGTCCAATCACAGAGCACTACATTCAGACAGGTAAGTACCACATACCACCGCCAGGTTTGCTAGTGGACTTGTCTGGAACGAGGGACGGCCAAATATTAAATGTTAAACCTTAAACCTTATTCCGGTGTGTAAACCCACCATAAATAAATATAATATAATAAAATATGTTCTGCTTATGTTATATAGTAGCTAAAATATATTAAATCCAGAATTCACTACCAGGTGTAATTAAAAAGTGAAACAAATACTCCAAAATTAATTTCCCGTGAAACCTACGTGAGCCATTCTTCAAACTAGCTGGCCGAAGTCGGTAGTTCGAGACCGTCCAAAGAACGATGTCGAATGAAGAAGAATACATTTTGAGGTTATGTGAGTCTGTGTCAAAAGCAATTCGCCGATCAAACTCGTCTCGTGTATTAAAACAAGATAATACCGATAATACAATGGCAATACCGTCAGCATAACAAGTACTTGAGGAATTTTTGGAGTTTTAAGTGTAAAGGCTGGGTTCAAATCTTCTTCTTTGTTAGCAATATGATGAACACAATGTTTTTCCGGTGCCAGAGTCTCCAATACAAAACAACGAAATTCAATTCCAGTTTGGCAGATTTGCCAAAAGCTTTTTTGCCGACGACAAATCCTGCATTTGATCAGAAACATAAGCCTAAATATCGCAACCCTGAAAAAGCCGAGTCCATGCCCGTTGTACAATTTCCAATTGCCTCTCAAATGGATAGGAGAGTGTATGTTTGGGGCCTTGCAGAGCACGGTGCTCTAGGTAACCATCGCAAAGACGGCAGTAGGACTCAACACTACAAGCACAGACCGGCCAGGCTTCACTTCGCCGAGCTGCACAGGATTACCGACATTGCGTGCGGTTACGGTTTCACGGCATATGCCGTCAATTCGAAAGATCAATACAAAGTGTTTGGTTGTGGTATTAATACGGATTCCCAAATCGGCTACCATGCTCCTAGAAGAGAGCATCCATTAGAAATAATCCTTACCCCTTCGCCAGTCGAATTGCCGTTCGCTAACCCCGATACGATCAAGATTACGTCATTGGCTGCGGGAAGAGCTCATTTAGCCGTACTAACCAATAACGAAGGAGTCTTTCTTCTCGGTAATAACGCGTACGGACAATGCGGTAGGAAAGTAATCGAAGACGAAAATTATTCCGGAAGTCAAACCGTTCACAACATCGCAAACGTGGACGGCGACGAGATTAAAAGCGTCGAGTGCGGTCAAGACCACAGTATGTTTCTGACGGAAAAGGGCGAAGTTTTCACGTGCGGCTGGGGTGCGGACGGACAGACAGGTCACGGACATTACAACTCCGTTTCCACACCGGGAAGAGTGATCGGCGACATTCAAGGCGTAAACATAGTGAAACTTTCTTGCGCGGCAGATTGCGTACTGGCGCTGAGCGATAAAGGCGACGTTTTCGGCTGGGGCAACTCGGAGTATTCTCAGCTACCCACCACGGGCGACAACCAACAAGTGAACGTTTCTGTGCATCTCAAGGAGTGCGAGAAGCTCGGGAAAATAAAGGACATTGCCGCCGGAGGCTCGTTCTGTAGCGTCCTCACAGAGAGTGGGGAAGTGTTCGTTTGGGGTTACGGTATTTTAGGGAAGGGACCGCAAGTGGACCAAAGTCTTACGCCGACGCAAATACCGACGACGTTATTCGGTTGCAACGAGTTTTCTCCCGATACCAAAGTGGTCTCCTTGGCAACGGGATTGGGGCATTTGGCTGCAGTAACCCAAACCGGCGACCTCTACATGTGGGGTAAAAACCGCAGTGGGTGTCTCGGTTTAGGGCACGTCAACGACCAGTTCTTTCCGTTGCGAGTAGCTGTTGGTGCAACGGTGAAGAAAGTTTGTTTAGGAGTAGACCACACTGTAGCTCTGTGCAAACCGTTTGTGTAAAACCAGACTCGATTTAGATTTTAGACCAATGTGAGCACATCACTTGTTTTCATCAGAATATAACTTTATGAACTAGTCAGATAGGAAAAGCATAGGCCTAATATAACATACATGTCTTTGTTTTTCACTTAAGTGTACATATTATTTATTTATTCTTAGCTCCGAGTGTACCATCGATTAGTGATAACCTAGACAGAGACGTTAAAACTACTGTTAGGAAAGTGAGCACAACCATTTCGAACATAATTTTATGTTGGTATTTTGTTAAAAGTTGTAGTTATGTGTTGTAATATTGAGCCATACCTGTAGCCCTGAGCTGTGCATATTTGATACTTTAACACTGTATCAATAATTAGAATTTTAAATGTCAAATTTCATTTATCCGTCATGTACTTGAATAGTCTTACTTGTATGTTTTGGAGTAGGTTGGTTGGACAACGTGCATCCCCGTTTTTACCACTTTGTACAGTAGTAGGTTACCAACTTACCAGTGATAGGTTGTACCTCTTTTCTTATTACTAATTCTTGATAAACTTTCTCTTAAATTCAGCCAACCCCGCTTCTTGCCGTACCTTTTTCTGTGTTCTGCCCTCTTTAGTCTTTATATTTCCTAATTTTCTTGGAGATTTGTTTAACAATGATATTACCATAGGTATATAACTAGAGAAGCTAAAATAGCTTCCAATAGGGAGTTTGTAATAACGTAATTTGATTTATTTTCCAGTATACCATGTGGGCATAGCCTTCTGAAGTCCGCTGGAATTTTTTTAACTTTTGACTTGTGATTTATTGTAGACAATGTTTGGTTGACAGTTCCAACATTTTTAAACATTGTGAAAACTGAAAACCACAGTAAGAAAACATCCTTGTCTTTACCACGCGGTTTGATGTGAGTGTGTTGTATGCTGTTCAAATTAGGGATGGGAAGGTTAAACATTTAACCATGTAGTGGTGGGTTGAAGTTATTAAATTTGTCACAGGGTTAAAATAGCATACCGTATGTTAATAAAGTTTAAATAAATAAAGAGGAATATCATAAAAATTGGGATTTTGACATCTGCTTGATCCACAAACTAGTACGTACTGTCTATATTCAAAATGTTTTGGTTGGGTGGCCCTCTGAGAAGGGTGGGGTGGGGGGGTGTAAATGACCATCATTCAAGTGTCTTCTTTGCAGCTGTGAGGGAGTACAGGGCACCATTTAAAAAATGTTAGGACTACTAAATCAGATTTTTTTGTGGGGGGAGGTAGCTGTTAACTGTTTAATCGCGATTAATTTATGGGTTTAACCATTTAGGAAAATAGCTGATTTTTCCCATCCCTAGTTCAAATACAGCTTTGATAGGTAAGGTATGCGACATTTATAAGTAAATCAAGGATAGGTGAGAACATGTATTTACTTTAAACACTCTTCTGCGCTCGTGTTGTAATAATAATAATAATAATTATAATCTTTATTCAATAGAAAGTATGGCATTTATACATAGATAAATACATTAGTTATAGAATGCGTCAATTAAAACTAAATTAAAACTAAAAGTCCATGTAGTCTTTGACAGTATATGGGCACATCTGGACTAGGTAATTTTTAAGATGAAACTTGAGGCTGCGCCTGGTCATGTCCTTGAGGTGGCTTGGGAGCTTGTTGTATCCGACATAGTTATCGATCATCGTTTCCCATCCATGAATGTTGTCTATTGATTAGAAATTTAGATTGAGCCAAAAAAATAACAGGTCGAGTGCTGGAAAGTGTTTATAGAGTAGACATGTTCAGTCCGATTTACGTATGTCGGCAAGTGTAGGCCTACGTAGCTATACTGTGATTTACACTGATGAAACCAAAAGTGTACGAGTCCTTTTGCCATTAAATAAATAAATAAATATACATATATGTATATATTTTTTTTCCTATGCATATATATATAGCCTATTCATGTATAGGCCTATCGCTATTCTTTATTCCAACATCATTTAGTTGGGTAAAGGGGTGTTTCCACCGTTGATCTTAGGCATCCCAGAAATCAGAATCGGCATGCCAAGCTCAACACATCATTTTCTTCAACTTTATTCTCTTCGTGAATGAATTTCTCTGGCCTTTCCACCAACTAAATATAACTAATAATAAATAAATAAAATGTTTTTTATTGTTGACACCATGGTCGCCATTCTTGTACATATTTTGCTATCTTAAGTTAGTAGTACGTAACTATGTAATATTATACCAGTAGAACCGCCTTTGTACGTTTCGCTTTTCTACGTTTTTTTTTACGAGATCCCGGCGAAGCCTTTTGGCATTTATGCATAATTTATTTCTTTAATGCGTTTCCCAATATTACGTTTTTTACGTTAATGCGTCCCAGAAATCAGTCCGTCAGGGAAATTTGATCCAATAGTACTTTTTCTGTGTTCTCATAATCTCGGTTTTTCCGGCCAGCCAGTGAGCCGAATTCCAAGTTGTTATTGTTCAAGCGCGACCACGTTAGTCATTCATTCATTCCAGTTCTACGAAGATTTGTCCGAAACAAAACACGGCAACACGTCTATTTTTGGAATTGAGTCTTGTGCTATTGGACACATCAATGGGCAAAAATAAAAATTTGAAATCATGGTGGCAGTGCCAACCAATGTGTCATCAAAGACCTTAATATTAAGGTCCAGTCTTATAATGTCCCAATAACTACTTATTCGTCGAATAGCTTGTTGTCTCCATGGCAACGACCAATCAAAACTCTTGAAATCCTCCAAATAGCTTGCTACAAATAACTTTCCCATTAGGAGATTGTAAGACTGGTCCTTAGTAAACTAGCAGTCAAGACAGTAACCTCCCCGTATTTATTAGCAAAACATATTTTACGTCGAGACAACAAAGAGATTTGAGTCGGTTCGATCTAGAAGGGTTGATAAAGAAGTTTATGACAGAGAGACGTCTTTATTGACTCCAAAATTTAACTAGATACGCTCCGCGTGGCGGCGATGTTTTCATGTCGTTGCCTCTATAGTGAATGTTGAATTGTTACACTGTTACAATTGTGTGGCTCGTTGGTTTAGACTCTTGTGGGTTTATTCTTGAGCATTTCCAATGCAGAAGGTCCAGGGTTCACATCCCTGTTCAGGCACGGGTTTTTCAACATTGGAACTTGGCTTTAATTTATCAATATGATACTAGGCTACAAGCAACACCAAAAGACAACAATGAAACAAATTAATTGAATCGATGGACAAACAAGCTGTCAACAAATAATTTCTTCCGATTTTGGAAGACAAAACAAAAAATAACAAATACACATTACAAAACTTTCACTTAGTCGCTGTCCATCATTAAAAGTTTTAAATGGCCAGCAGTTACTATTGCTACACTTGTTTTTATTTGTATGGTTGCAATTTTATTATTTTGACAGCTGATTGTTTGTCCATCAGTTCAATTCATTTGTTCCATTGTTGTAGTCCGGATGTGACGTCAGTTGCGGGTTCCCTATACTGGTGCATGGTATGTTAATGGTGACTTAAGAGCCGACATAGCAACAAAGCACATAATAAATGGTACGTATATTATATTTTGTCCCACAAGGAAAAACAAGTTTTTTTAACTGAATCGTTAAGACTATAAATACAAATTTAATTATTTATTTTACAGTTTTGTGGTTTGACATCATGATTGTCTAGACCTGCTAGACGAGATTTTCTTAGTTTGAGGCTCCCCTGCTGCTCCCCTCTATCGCTGTGACCACCCCTTACCCCCGTGACAACCCGACAATCATATCATACTTAGGTCCAGTCTTACAATGTCCCAATAGCAATAGCCAATTGAGGCTGTTGTGACATCACACGCAGACAACGTGTTGCTAGGCAACTCCATTGTTGTATCTTTCTTTGAAGACCTTCAATGTTTGTCCGAAACAAAACATGGCAACATAGCTATTTTTGGAATTGGGTCCTGTGCTATAACTACTTATTCGTCAAATAGCTTGTTGTCTCCATGGCAGCGACCAATCAAAACCCTTGAAATCCTCCAAATAGCTTCATTGCTACAAATAACTTTCCTATTAGGAGATTGTAAGACCAGCCTTTATTCATTTCATATTATATTATTTGTATAATTAATCATATTTGTTATGCTGGGCAGTGGTCACATGGGTTGGCACTCAAACTAAAAATATCTGCCGTTTTAATATCTTCGGCTTCAGTCTTGAGATTTTTGCTCCTCGACGTTGGTCCCGAGCGCGTCTAGATCCGAGTTGTAACCCCACGCCACCCCGCTCCGCCCCCTCTCCGCCCCCTTCACCTCCGTCTGGCCCAGCTTCTGCTCCAGCCCCTGCCAGCTGCGCGTCGACAAGAACTCCCCTCCCGCCGACGCGATCGCCAGCGTCGTGTCGGCGCGGAGCGCGACGTCGTCAACACGACCCGGGACGACCGTGTCGGGTGTCGCGCCTACGCTTCGCAGCCGGCCGCTGATGAGCGAGACGTCGGTGGACGCTTCCTCGGACCCGTCCTCGATCTCGGCGTAGTGGCCGCCTCCTGATGCAACCCAATCAAACAATCAGATAAGTAAAAAAAAAAAATTTAATTACATTTTGAAAAAATAAATTTTGAAAAATAAATTTTGAAAAATAAATTTTGAAAAAATAAATTTTGAAAAATAAATTTTGAAAAAATAAATTTTGAAAACACAAAAAATAAATTTGATTTTTTTTTTTCATATCGCCACCAAAACATGTGGGTACATTGTTCTCCGCAATCAGCAAGGTGAACGGTAACGGGTGTACGACACTTGTACATGTACAATTATTTGCTCCCATGCTAAGACAGACTCCAAAGTCAATATTTACATTGTAGGTACACCAGTATCATATCATAGATACCGTACTAGATTAAAGTAAAGTTCCAAGTTAGAAATTCCCAGCCCGAAATGGGGTTCAAACCCTGGACTTTCTTTCTGCACGGAAGCAGGAATAAACCCACCAGAGCCACATTTAGTTGTGTTAGGCGAAAGGAGACCAACAGCTTACCTGTAGCGGTAAACCGTTTAAAACCCGACTAGCAGGAATAAACCCACTAGTGCCAGTGTGCCACATAGAGTTGTGTTTGGCGAAAGGAGACCAACAGCTTACCTGCAGCGGTTGACCGTTAAAAACGCGACTAGTTTACGGGTTTAAACATTTAGGAAAATAGCTGGTCTTTCCCACGCATCACTAATACGTAGTAAATGTCTACAGGTTACGACCACTCACCTGGCAGAAGCTCCCTGAAGTCGGTAACGTATGTCTGGCCGAGTTCTCGTTTTGGATTCAGAGCCAGTTCAACTTCGTAAGGTGTGACGATCGGCCTGTAGAATTCCTTCGAGTCCAGCAGGCAGTTTTCCGAGCAGGCGATCAGAACGAAGATCTCGATCTGCAACGAGAAAACCAAGTGTTATAGATAGGCCTAGATCGTACTATTACTACTACTATTATTTTGCCAAAGGAATGAATTTGATGTGGTTAAGAGCTTAGAAATCTTGAAACATTAGAACATATATCTACCAGCTGTCACCTGTCAGAATGCAATGTTTGTAGGCCTACCGTCCCCCGTGCTGCGATCTCATTATGAATAAAAACAGAACTATAGGTCTCTTAAAACAACTTCGGTAATGCTTTCGTCATCAATCAATGACGTGTTTACAGTCTCTGCCAACCCGAGCAGGTATCTGAATTAGCCACGGTCGCTGGTTGGCTGCCGCTCACCCACCCGTGACGGAAGCATTACCGAAGATGTTGTAAGACGAGTATAACATTGATGACATAAATAGAAACATGTGTTTCATATTTGAAATATCGATCTTTGATTGGTTATCGCTCACTCGCCGATGGTGTTGGGAGCTTACAGGGTTGGTTTAGTCGCTTTAAATTAAAGTCCCCCACTGCAAATCAGTTTAATTACTGAGTGGGTAGACTCTAAATGTGGATTTATTTTTATTCATTTATTTAACTAAGTTTAGAAAAGACAATTTCCTATATCATGTAGGCCTACTTGATCCACTGGAAGCTAATAAAAACAAACAAACCTCTGGAAAGTTGGCAAGTTTGGCAACGTTGGGCTTGCCGACGGCAACGATGTAACTCTTCTTCCCCGAGCGCCGGGCGAGCTGTTTGACCCTGTCGACCGCGCCGAGATAGTTCGACACGCCGAGCGTTCCAACGACGATGCCGAGCGTTCTGGCATCCTTGACGCGTTCCACCAGATACATCCGTCGCATCAGGAACCTGCTCGTCTGGTGTTCGTAGACGTTCAGGCGTTTCGCGTCCGGGTCGTAGAGATGGAATGTCGCGCCTGGAAGAGAACGCCCACGTTTAATTTAATAAAGATAATATACCGGTAATAATAATAATTAAGTAGCTTCCTAGATAGTCGTTCGAATAAAGGATGAAAGCGTTTGCTACTTAAACGATTGTCAAGGTGTTGTAGGCTAAATGGGGCATCAGTGTGTAAAAGAAACAAATAGTATGTTTTTTGATAGTAAATTTCCATTTTTACAAATACATCGTTTTGACATGTGAATCATGTTAAATATGGCAATATGCAGTGTTGTTAAGTAACGCGCTACTTGTAGCATGTTACTTTTTTTGGTAGCGAGACTGGTAGCGTGCTTCATTTGAAAATGCGGTAAAGTAGCGAGTAGCAAGCTACTATATACGAGTAATTTTAGCGAAAAGTAGCCGCTACTCTATTTTTGCAATAAACAAACACACGTTCGTTTCGCTCGCCGCAATTCCCACCGTCACAGGTTCGGAATGACGACTGACATTGGCCTTCTAGCTCTATAGTCCTAAAACCGCCTCCCCAGCACTGAGTTTCCTGTTTCACCCCGTGAGCTGTGATATGAGTATGATTCACTTCTGGACCTTACAGCCGTTTCAATAAATAGTACGTACTCTTGGTCCTTTATAAAAAAATGAAAGTAGCTGTAAAGTAGCGTCACTACGTTTTTTGAGTAGCTGTACAAGTAGCGAGCTACTTGACAATTTAATACAGAAGCTGAAAAGTAGCTAAGTTACTTTCAAAGATCAAGTAGCTGTAGCTGTAACAGTGCTACTTTTAAAAAGTAGCTTTAACAACACTGGCAATATGGCATACGTAAGTATATGAAAAAACCCTAAAACCAGTTCGACCGTCAGTATGAATCCTTGGATGAATCCGTGGCTTTTAGTTCAAGACGTTCAAAACGTTAGGGGAGGTGTTGAACTGTAACCACAATAACAGCCAATCGGCTGTTTGCAAGCTTTACCAAAATAAATACCTTCCATATCCATAACAAAGTTTGTTAAAGTACGCCCATCTTTCCCGATGAAGACGATTTGGTAATCTCTCAACGTCGAGCCTTCCGCCAGAACAAACTCCCTTCCTAGTTTCTTCACGGTTTTGTCGTCGCTTTTTTCATGCGTGCGTTCAGTTGCCAATTTGGATACGATCAAGTTTGGATAGCTCGGCGCTAACTTTTCAAGCACGGCATCTGCAGGACGAAAAAAAGAGCTGCAATTTAACTAGAGCCGTCTACAAGTTCCACGGTACTCGCCCCTTGAAAGGCCAATAACCCGGGTAATGATCTGCCTTAGTATTTAGGCCTAAAAACATAGCATCATAATTTCTACACTTGAAATTTAACAGCTTACCAATCAGATGAGAATAATAAACTTCATACAGCAGTAAAATCTTTGATTCGGAGGTAAAATTTGCTTGGAAACTTGAGAGAAAATCGTCAATATCAAGCTCATATTTTTCAAAGATGTACAGTACTGGGAGACGACTGGTTGGACTTAAACAAGCCTTGCCGAAGTGTATCACTGCATCACCAGCCACATGCTGTGCCGCTACTTCATCGACGCAACAGCTGCCGTAGGAAGTATCGCCAAGAATATAGACTTTTACACCAATGCGCTTTTCTAAACTGAGTGCTACGTTAACAGAGTCACCCAATAGGGCATCTGGAAACTGGAGACAAATCTATAAAATAAAAGTAAGTTACAATTAGGAAACTGCAAAACTAGAAAAGCTAGGCGTAGGCTAGAACAGTACCAACATAACCTAACTTTTTACCTTCTGTGCTTTTATATCTTTGATCCAATCTACACATCTGTCAAGATCGTAATATAATTGAAGTGAACCTCTTTTAGTTAATCTTATACAATTATCTATATCGACTGTTCTCTCTAAGGACGTGGCCTCTTTAGTACTAAATGCTGACATGTCGATGACATTCAAGGTCGGTGCACAATTGCCCGGTAACGATAACTGTAACTATAACGATAACGATAAAACGGTAACGGGAAGGCATTCGATGCACAATTGCCCGTTAAGCAGACGTTCGGCTATTTGCTAATACTTTTAACAGGCCGTGGACGCTTGATTCTGATTGGTCCCGGTAACGAACTTGGCGAACTTCCCGTTACCGTTACCGGGCCCGGTAACGGGAAGCTCTTGTTGTGCATCGTATCATAATTTAACATGAAATCGAACTTCTTTCCCGTTATCGTTATCGTTACAGTTATCGTTACCGGGCTATTGTGCACCGACCTTAAGTATACGCCTACACCGAGCACGTTGTTTTATTTGGGAAAAACCACCGCCCACCATCGTCTGAACTGATATCAGATGGCAGTGGTGGCATTGGATTAAAAAAATATTACATCAAACTGTCCATCAATGAACTGTCTAATCTTTGATTACATGAAAAAAATAATTTTTTTAAAAAACAACGCTTATATTTAAATGCACTAAAAAGTAAAAGATAAATTTTCGCCCAACAAATGTTTGCCTCACTCTGTAAATAAAAGCGTTGGGCGCTTTCCCTGCATAAACAGCAGAATACTGCAATCACAGATAACTAATTAACTTGCGCAAGTTAATTAGTTATCTGTGCTGCAATGTATGTCAATATCAAAAGCGCGAAAATTTGTTTTTTGCTTTTTAGTGCATTTAAATATAAGCGTTGTTTTTTAATAAAATTATTTTTTTCATGTAATATTATTTTATACTTTTTAGTCTTAAAGAATCTTGCAATCGAATATATGCTCACTGGACGTGTCAGAAATTAGAACACTGCATACTTGTCAGAAAATACGACTGTGTGAAAAATTTCAGCTCGATCGGACGTTGGGAAAAGGGTGAAATATCGATTAATTAATTTTGATGGTTTAATTGATTATTTAATAAATATGACAATTGATTCATGTATTGTAATTAAGAATACGTCTGTGTGAAACATTCAACTCGATTCGACGTTGGGAAGTGGGTGAAACATCGATTCCCATTAAAACATTAATTAATTATGATGAATTAATTGACTATTTTTAGTAAATATGATAATTGATTCGTGTATTGTGATTAAGAATACGTCTGTGTGAAAACTTTCAGCTCAATTCGATGTTCGAAAGTGGGTGAAATATCGATTCCCATATAAAACATCAATTAATTAATTATGATTAATTAATTGATTATTTAGTTAATATGACAATTGATTCGTGTATTGTCATTAAGAACACGTCTGCGTAAAAACTTTTAACTCGATTTGACGTTGGGAAGTGGGTTAAACATCGATTCCCATATAAAACATCAATTAATTAATTATGATGAATTAATTGATTATTTAGTTAATATGACAATTGACTCGTGTATTGTCATTAAAAAATACGTCTGTGTGAAAACTTTCAACTCGATTTGACGTTGGGAAGTGGGTTAAACATCGATTCCCATATAAAACATCAATTCATTAATTATGATGAATTAATTGATTATTTAGTTAATATGACAGTTCATTCATGTATTGTCATTAGAAATACGTCTGTGTAAAACATTTCAGCTTGATCGGACATTTAGAAGTAGGTGGAATATCGATTCAAAGATTCATCGATTTCCATGTAAAACATTAATTAATTAACTATGATAAATTAATTGTCAATTTAGTAAATATGACAGTTGATTCATGTATTGTCATCAGGAATACGTCTGTGTAAAAAATTTCAGCTTGATCGGACATCTAAAAGTAGGTGGAATATCGATTTAAAGATTCCGTCCAGACAAACAAGGCAAGTTAATATAAGCGTTGTAAAAAATATCCAAGAGTATCCAAGAAGCTGTTTTTTAAACACCCAAAAATCCAGTTTCAACACGTCTTTTAAAATCTTATTTGATAGATCTTGATCGCGTGATCGCGAAAAAAAAATCGTTTGTGGAAACCATTGATTATAAACAACCTGTTTAATCAATGGTGGAAACAACGACTAACAAGTCGATTGACCATTAAAAATAAACCGTGTCCAGCCAAGTTGATGCATTGATATAAATGCGTGAAAATGGTGGAAAAAATAGTGGGTGTGACGGGTCTCGAACCCCAGACCTCAGGTATTCGAAGCTACGACGTTACTGCGTACGCTATGCCAATGGATGGAGGTAGAGTTCTGATAGATAAATAACACACTGGTCTCAATGTATGGCATAGCTTGTATTCAGATAGCTCGTCAACACGCCAACATTAAAACATGTTTCCTCGGCTAACCGTTGATGCAAGGCAAGCATTAGCATGTTTCATGTATAGAGTAACAATGTCCAATGGAGAAACTGTAATCATTATTTCCTTAACCCTTTAACAAGAGACGCTACGAGTAGTCAAAGACGTGCTCAAATACACTCTGTTTTTTAGAATTATATTCTTTACGGCTATATTGTTTATTTAGGCGATCTTAAAATTAATTCCTGAGGTAGATCTGAAAATTGTCTACTTTGAAAAAAATCATCGCCTCGCTATCGTCGTTGTTAACGACGTTAGGCGTCGCCGAAATTTCAAAGATTTTCTTGTCACGTTCCACTTTCGGTACCGATTGTAGATGAACGGTGGTACCTAGTTAGTCGTAGCGTCGAACTTAAGGTCAGTAAAAATCCTTGGTGACGTAGTATGAGCGTCGGTAGCGTCAGTTTGCACAGGTCGTCGTGAGGCGACGCCAACTTTAGGTAACCAAAAAGTAGACTTTTTGAGGGTTTTATTTTTTTTACGGGTAAACGGTTTGAGATAGAATTTTTTGGTGGCCAATTCCTTCATATTCATTGCTCTCTTTATATGTTTCGTATTTTTTTTTAAAATAAAAAAAAATAATCATTTCAAAATTCTCCGATTGTGCTCTTCTGAGACAAAATTTGATATTTTGGGCGCCTGTATCTCTGTTAGTATGACCCCCAGCATATTTTCGTTTTCATAATGTCTAGATAATTAACGCAAAAAAAAAATAAAAAAAAATACAGAAACAAATTTGGACCCCCCGTGTGGTAGCTACGAGCGCTAGAAAAAAAAATTTCCCCTTAGTAAACCCTTCTCAACTTTGCTCGTCTGAATATGGAAGAAAAAAAGTCTGCCAGTTACGGGGATCGAACCCCGGACCGCGAAAACACTAGTCGACGCCGCTACAGCGTATGCCATACCACTCGATGGAAATTGGGTCGCTTAAACTAGTATAGATAACACACGGCTCTCAATGTATTCATGTTACCAAATATATATGGATTTACGAACAGGGGGTCTCATTGGATTTAAAAAATATCCAAGAATACGATCCGATGATAAAAACTCCTGCGAATTGAGTTATAAACGACATAAATGTGTGAATATGGTGGGAAAAAAAATTGGGGGTAATGGGTTCCGAACCCCAGACCTCATTATTCGAATTCGAATCCGAAGCGACGGCGTTACTGACTACGCTATGCCTATCACGATGGAAATGATTTTGCTTAGACGGGATTGGGAATATAACACACTGGTCTCAATGTATGGCATAGCAAGTTGTATTCAGTTCGTCATCACGCCAACATTAAAACATGTTTCAAGGCAAGCATTAGCATGTTTCATGTATAGAGTAACAATGTCCAATGGAGAAACTGTAATCACTAATCATCATTTCCTTAACCCTTTAACAAGAGACGCTATACAGTTCAACAACTCACGGCTAGATCGCGGAAGAGTCCGTAGTCCGCCTCATCGCATGGTTCCCATGGCAACCAATTACTGTTGTTGTAATAATACTACTACTACTGTTGTAGTAATACAGTTCAGCAACTCACGGCTAGATGGCAGGAGCGTCCGTAGTCCGCCTCAACACATGGTTTCCATGGCAACCAATTACTTTTGTCGTAATACAGTTCAGCACTCACGGCTAGATCGCAGGAGTGTCCGCAGTCCGCATCAACGCATGGTTTCCATGACAACCAATTACTGTTGTCGTAATACAGTTCAGCAACTCACGGCTAGATCGCGGGAGTGTCTCTAGTCCGCCTCAAGGCACTATCTCCGATCGATGGTAGTTTCACCTTGTTTTTTTTATATCTGTTCGCCTTCAGTGTTTCGACTTCGTCGGCCGAGTGAGGAGCTCGGAACAACCGCTCTCGTTCGAACTCTAACCACGAGGACGTTCGTAATAATTATACATATTATCGGGACTATTACTTTTAGTGATTTCCATTCAAGTCGGAGGAATTTCCACGGGAAACTGATTTGTTCACATAAGGTAAACATTCTAAAAATATGTTTTTGCTAGTTTTGTAAAGTAATGTATTTTTATTTATTTGTTGTTGTTGTTATTGTTATTATTGTTATATTGTTATATATAAGTCCGGCATAAGAACTCGATTTTCCGGCTGTAAGTACCGATTATTTTATTGTTGCGTTATTAAATTCAGTCAAAATCGGAGTTGAAATGTGTACGCGGTCATAAATGTCAAAACTTCTATGTGTTTATACCGCTTTAAAACTAACTTAGTATCCAATATATTTTATCCAAACAGACTTTATATTGTAAATATTTATGATCGTGACCGATTGTTGTATTGTATAGCCATCCTGGAGTATTCGTTCTTTTTATGGTTGGAATTTGGAAAACTAAGATAGCCATCATCAAGATAGATGAATTTAAAATCTGTTTATACTGCCCTACTAGACGTATTCAATGGAAATGTTTTTTACTGGCTTTTCGGGAAACAATATTGAATATTCTATTTGAAGATACAATTTAATATTTTATTATTATATTATTTATGAATTTTGGAATGACTCGGGGCTATACACACACATATTCTAAAAAAAAATTATGGGAGCTTAATTTTGTTTCTATAAAATTAGACAATTTTAAATGATAGCCCAAATTGTCTAATTTTATCAACATGTAATTTATTTTTAATCCTTTTCTTGGAATATTTCCGTAGATCTATATAATATCTAGAATGGGGTGTTCCCAAAGTTTTGCTACTGACGGTAGTTTAAAATGAATATACAAACATTTGTTGTACGCCAACCTATATTCTACAGAACTCCCGATTTCGGTAGGCCTATGTTATTGCTTTAAAATATGTTTATAATTGTCCCATATGCAAATCAAATGTCATCCTTTAAAGATTTTAATTCTCTTTCTTACTAATGTATTATTCAAATCAGTATTTCCGTTTTTCAGATGTTCTTAATTTCCTTTTGTAATGTGATGTTGCTGTACACCTTTCACACCTAATTAAGAACATCTGCCAAACGGAAATATCTATTGAAATAAAAAATCATTCATAATCAAGGGAATTAAATTCTCTATAGAATAACATAATATTTTGAATTTCTTTTAGGACAATTTAAAAATTTGTGTAGCAATTTGAACATTCGAAATCAGGTGTTCCGCAGGGGGTACGTTTACGTCAAAAACCTCAGCAAATTGTCATGTTTTAAACTTTTAATTATATCTCAGAATGCACCTTGAAATCGAAAACCTGAGTAATCAGTGTTCTGTGATTTGGTAAACCCCACAAAGTGAATGATAACTGTATTTAACATTATAATCAGTATGACTTTAATCTTTATTTCATTAAATTACTAATTAAATAGGTATCACAGTCATACTGATTATTATGTAAAATACATTTATCATTCAGTCTGTAGGGCTTATCAAACCACAGCACGCTGATTACTCAGATTTTCGATTTGGAGATGTATTCTTGAGATATAATCAACACATTTATATATTTATTTATTTAGGACACATAATATGTATACATTTACAGGTTTAATTATAATGCATTATATTATTTAGAACAGTATTCACCATATAGTCCATAAATCCTTATGTTGGTCTAGGCTATTGTTCGATTAAAACTAAATACATGGATGTTTTGGCCTATATGCCTCTATTCCTAATATAACAAAGGTTACATTTAAACATTTTTACAATCAAACAGGAAATAACAATGGTGAGTGGCTATGAAAGCAGTGATAGTATACAATTGCCTTCACGTGGTTGTTTTACATACATTGTTTACATATGCCTACATTTACATTGTTGTTATACATTGTTGTTATAAACTAATAAAGAGTAAGTAATTTTAGTAATATAATGTGTTAAGAATAGTGAAAGATTAGTCATGACAATTTACTGCGGTTTTTGAGGTAAACACGTACCAATCGTTCTTAATTTCACACGCTTATCGATTAGTTTGTTTATCGAACACTCATGTTAGTGTGCAATGATTGCATATCCATGTGAAATCGAACAGATATTAGAGATTACTGTACACACAACACTGATTTTTAATGAATATGTGACGTAGTAATGAACAAACAAACCCAACGCGTGGTATTTTGAATAATCTTCTTTTATCACTTCCAAGATACCCTGATTTCAAATGTCCGTGATTGGTTTATCATGTTAGAACGATTTACTCAATCAAGTGACAATGATGATAATGACTGACCTGCGTCTTTTTTATAAATGTCTTAACATGGTCCCAAAAGAAAATCAAAACATGTCATCATCTATAGAATAGATGATTTTCAGAATTGTCCTAGATCAATTCTAAAAAAGGTCTTTTAGAAGAGCATACAAACCATTAGACTGTAGGAGCATGGACTTATAATAATGGTAGGAGTAAAGACCCAAGGTCCATCGATCCCCTAGCGGAGGTTTGGTTAACCTCAAAGGAGTTCGACAAGCCCTCGCCAGGGGATTTACGGACCTTGGTAAAGACCTACGACAAAATTGTCGGTATCGGGATCGCTATCGCAATACTGAAATCGTACTTACATTTCAGAACTAAATCGTAATCTCGTAATGATTGATAATGGGAAAATATACGATTGCGATTCCGATGATTGTGGGAAGGGGTTTAGACCCGTGAAATTCACGATTGTCGTAGTCATAGAAATATGTATGAATGGTTTTATTTCAAATAATATTATAACACCAGTAAAATTACAAATTGTAATTGATCCACGTTAATGAATAATATGGAAATTGAAATTAAATAAATTTGCACATTTATGGTCTATCCACTCAGTGACAAGAATTGATTTTCAGTGAGGGGCGTTCTAGTAACTTACAAAATTTATGGAATACCTACTTCATTGTTGCTAAGCGATTCTAAATTTCCGAAATTAAAAACCCACAAAAGTTTTATCATTTTGTTTGCACATCATGAGCGGGGGGCACTGTACCGTGTTTTTGGTCAACAGGTGTAGGTTTTTCCAATCTTACAATGGGGAAGATATGGGGATTGCGTAATCTTTAAGTCAAAATAACTCAAAAAGTAAACCGGTGACCCCCAATTGTTTTCATAGATAATTCAAAAGCACATTTTCGATAGTGTATTTTGTGAATTTCAGCTAAATATCATTATAAATAAGGTTTCAAATGATCGACTTTAAGCCTTACACAACGCAAGAGTCATGCTGTCACACGGAGTAACATGCAAACGGCAAACCCACTATTTTAAGTACATAATTTAACTATGTTTAATTTCATGTTGGTCTTCTGTACGGGGCAGTAGGTAAACAAATTTATAACGTTTTAACACCTATTGGGATAAAGACCCAAAAAGCTGGATGTAAAAAGTGTCCTTCTTTAAAATCACGATTACAAATTCTGCCATGCAATGTGTTAACGCTTTAAGAATTGGAGCACACTTGGGATACATACGGCTTTCTGATTTGATAAAACGGTGCTTAAGTATTATATTCTTGTCTTATAACTTAGAGGGAAACTACGACGCACTTAGCATTTAGCAGGATTCTGATCCTGAAGCCAGAAGGAAAGTTGTATTTTTAAACTATTCATAACTGCGCAAGTCCAGCCCTGAACCAATTGTCAGATTATAAAATCGACGTGGATAAGGTTTCAGTGCTATTAACTTTATAAACGACCTTTAAATTCTAAAAAAAAACAACTGTGGAGTGATATTTTGTGATTCGGAATTGACTAACGCTTTTTAAAAGAACTTAGTTTTTTTGTTGATTTTCTCGATCCTTTTAAAATGGGTTAAATTCTTAACTCTACCTAAGGAAACTATGGACGTTAGGCGTTCGGATAGTTGGGAAGGAATGTCCGAGGGCTATTAGTAGGAATCAATCCCAGCATTCGCCTTTACGACTGAAGAAAACCTCGGGAAACCTTCAGTCAGTCAGGACTGCCGGTGGCCGGAATCGAACAGGCGACCTCTCGAATTGAAGTCCCGCTGAGCTACCTCTAAAGCAACTTTTGTACTACTAGGAATAGAGGCATATAGGCCTACCCATCCACATATTTAGTTTTAATCTAATTAATTAATTTATTTATTCATTTATTTAATGTCTATCCTATTCAGTTAAAAAACTGATTTTCAAAGGAGGACCTTAAAAAATAAAACTAGGCTATGCAAACAATTAATAATAACGAAATCATAAATAACAATAACAACAAAAACAAAACAAACTACTGTACTATAAATAAGCATTATATCCTAGATTAACAATGATTTATGGAACACACGGTGAAAACTGCTAAAGTCGCCCCACAGCAACGTTGGGGCTGGAGACGTCACAGATGGGCGTGTCGGAGCCAATCAGCGGGCGGCTTTCATCAATACTCACATCTGGTTGGCCAAGCCTCACTCATCTGTGACGTCACAGATGGGCGTGTCGGAGCCAATCAGCGGGCGGCTTTCATCAATACTCACATCTGGTTGGCCAAGCCTCACTCATCTGTGACGTCACAGATGGGCGTGTCGGAGCCAATCAGCGGGCGGCTTTCATCAATACTCACATCTGGTTGGCCAAGCCTCACTCATCTGTGACGTCACAGATGGGCGTGTCGGAGCCAATCAGCGGGCGGCTTTCACCAATACTCACATCTGGTTGGCCAAGCCTCACTCATCTGTGACGTCACAGATGGGCGTGTCGGAGCCAATCAGCGGGCGGCTTTCATCAATACTCGCATTTGGTTGGCCAAGCCTCACTCATCTGTGACGTCCCCAGCCACAAAGTTGCTGTGGAGCGACTATATAAATAATATTATACATTATTATCAAACCTGTAACTGTATATAGGCCTACATTGTGTGTCCTAAGTAAATAAATAAAATATATATCAGTTATACATACGTAAATCCCGTACATATGTAAATCATATGTAATCACTAATCAATAATCATAAATCGATGGTGTTCGAAGCCTATATATGGTTGGTTTAGTCACTTTAAATTAAAGTCCCCCACTGCAAATCAGTTTAGTTACTGAGTGGGTCGACTCTAAATGTGATTTTTTTTTAAATTTTATTTATGAAAATCTCGGGGGTGTCTGCACCCCCAGGATTTGGAATAACCCCCCCGGGGATAAAACTCTGAATTTAGCACTGAGTATAAGTACACGTCCCAGTTACATACTTGAGCAGTGCATTATGTAAAACACATGTAATGAGCTAGATCGTCATCCATCATTAATTCCGCTCTAGATAGTTAGAATTCTTCGATCTCATGTCTCACAGATAGAAACGCCATAAACTGACGCGTGCGGCATTCGAAACATTTGGCACAATTAGATGGTAGAAACGGTCTCATCGCAGCTAAATGGGACACAAAAGGGAGGAAAAGAAACGAAAATAGCCGTTCGTTCACACGGCTTAACAGATGTGTGGGACTATTTTTGGGTGTTGGTCGCTGTAAAAAGAGACAGAACTGACTGAGAGAGAATCTTGTTCTTGATATTTTTATATATAGTACTGTAGTTTGTTTTGTTTTTGTTGTTATTGTTATTTGTGATTTCATTATTATTAATTGTTTGCATAGCCTAGTTTTATTAAAGGTCCTCCTTTGTAAATCAGTTTTTATAACTGAATAGGATGGACATTAAATAAATGAAAGAATTAATGCATAACTGAATAAATGAATAAATGAATAAATGAATATATGAATAAATGAATAAATGAATAAATGAATAAATGAATAAATGAATAAATGAATAAATGAATAGATAAAAAAAGTCTCTATACTGGGAGATTAGATCGATAGTGGATCGGGAAAAGATTCACTTTTAATCTTCAAATAATTTTGTATTTTACTTCTCCAGAAATATTGATTTATTTTTTCCTATACCGTTCCGTATAAAACTGAATTATAAAGGTGGATAATAAATAAAACGAAACAGTTTATTTACTATGAAACAATCAATAGTAATTGAAAAAAAAAGTACCTCAACAAAACAAACTACTATATAGTTTTAGAGAAGAGAACAGGAACAAGAGAAACTGATCGTTAACAAAATAATTGGGGAGCATCAAATTAAGACAATCAAGCTAAGTCTACGTGCGTTTTTTCGTGACAAAACAAAATATAAATGCATAAATGAATATAAATAAATAAATGATCGTTAACAAAATAATTGGGGAGCATCGAATTAAGAAAATCAAGCTAAGTCTACGTGCGTTTTTTCATGACAAAACAAAATATAAATAAATAAATGAATATAAATAAATAAATGATCGTTAACAAAATAATTGGTGAGTGTCAAACTAAAAAAATCGCAAGTCTACGTGCGTTTTTTCGTGTGAGCACTCGATCGCGACACTTTAGGCACCGTGTGTTAGTACATACAGCGCTATATGTGGCCAAATGTAGCAACTTATTGGTGAAAGATTGCATTCCGCTCCGCGGTTGAAAATAGTGCCGGATATTATTGTGAAATATCTCGTTTTTTTGTTTTTATTTGTTTGTTTTTTGTTGTTGTTGTGTTTCTTCCTTGTTTGTTGTTTGGTTTTGTGTTTGATTTTGTTTTTCATTGTCTTGTGTTTTGTTTGAGTTTGTTGAGTGTTATTTGTTGTTTGTAAGTCTAAAACGTGTCCTGATTCAAATGACGCCTTGCCTTCTAAGATTTACTGATGAGATTCATAATCTGCCAAACAAAATTTTAAAGCCGTATTTAATTAAACAATTTTCACAATCTGCCATTTTCGACGTGGGAAAAACGACGCTGCTTCATCAGAAAGCTGCGTGACATTGACACTTGAGCGCTTCATTCGTTTTCACTAGCGCCCTCAGTGGCCAAACTCGGTGCACCCTTATGCTGTGAGCCCGCTTTACAATAGGGCACTAGCAACACCAAAAGACAACAATGAAACAAAATGAATTGAATTAATGGTCAAACAATCAGCTGTCGAAATAATAAAATTGCGACCATAAAATAAAAACTAGTGTAGCAATAGTAACTGCTCGCCATTTAAAATTTGAATGATAGATAACGACTAAGTGAAAGTTTTGTATGTGTATTTGTTTGTTTTTTGTTTTGTTTTCCAAAATCAGAATAAATTATTTTTTGACAGCTTGTTGTTTGTCCATCGATTCAATTCATTTGTTTCATTGTTGTCTTTTAGTGTTGCTAGTGCCCTATAGAGGTGTTGTGAACCTGCCTTACAATAGAATAGGTGTTGTGAACCCGCCCTACATTAGAATAGCTGTTGTGAACCCGCCTTACACTAGAATAGGTGTTGTAAACCGGACTCTCGCTCGAGACCGGACGAATAATTTCACACTTCTCCATCTAGCTGACACCTTGTTTCATCTGTAGCGGAAGTGACGTCAGCTTCCCCTCTCCTCCCCCCCCCCCCCCCCCGCGGTAATCGCAGCCTCAGCCGTGATACCGTGGACCGGCCATGCAATGAGGTCACAGTAGGGATAGGCTACGTGCCGGTAGTACCGCGTACTTGGTGCGTCTGTTTTGCTTGCGTGCAGGTGCGGACTGGGATAAAAAGGCCCGGGATGCTGGGTCTTGGTGCTCAAGAAAAATGACCACTTAATGAAACTGCTATTCTACTACTTACAAATTTATTATGATATATATATATATATACATATATATATAATATAATATAATAATATAATAAATATATAATCCTGATGTAATACTAATATAATATAGTTTTGTTATTATTGTTATTATGTTATTATGATTTCATTATTATTAATTGTTTGCATAGTCTAGTTTTATTTAATGTCCTCCTTTGTAAATCAGTTTTTATAACTGAATAGGATAGACATTAAATAAAAAAATTAATAAAATCCTGAATATTCATGGTCGAAGGTCCATGTGGTATGGAGCTGTCTTTACTTCTATGTTAGAAGGTAAGTGATTTGCCAAATAAAGGGGATGATTGACAGCATTATGCTTGTTGCACTACATGGACGTCGACGAGCGCCGAGCGCCGGAAGTAGATGATCCGAAGAAGTTGGAACCAACCAACTTCGGCGCTTGCAAGCGCCGCTGTGCCCTGATTGGTCGGATCATCCACCTCCGGCGCTCGGCGCTCGTCGACGTCCATGTAGTGCAACAAGCATGAGCCTCCTTCCAACAGTAAGAAACAGTTCCTTTTGGTTCGCATTTTACCGGCGGTGTATTTTGAATTGAGACGGACTGTAGACTGTTGTTAGTCGGTCAACAGTATTCTAGCACCGCCTGTACTCCGTCCGCTTGTGCTTGTAAAACAACCTTCGACTTTACCTCGTACGCTGGGGGTGGGTGGGGTTAACGTGATGTACATTGGGGTGTGTTCGTCCGGTGAGGCGAGCCGTGATGCGCGGTAGTTTGCATCCCTAATGTAGGGGAGGCGGGCGAACAACCTCTGTCAAGGTCACGCTATAGGGGTGGGGATCCACCGTTCAAGGTCATATCACCCGCACAGTGTTCTGTAACATACCGATAATGATGTTTGTCAACTGCAATTTAAATAGCACCCCACAGTTTCATCAGGCTGAAATATTAACAGGGGCTGGGAGATCAACTAAGGCATTATAAGCGATTTTAAAAAGGAGGTGATTGATTCGTATGGGTTTATTTATTAGTTTTTTTTTTGCCGTAAAGGACCAAAAAAGATGCGAGTAATTTTTACTATGGTTAAAAAAAAGATAAATGACCAGTTAGTTGCCCCAACAAAAGAATTCTCATGCTTACGACACAGCCGAGTCCAAGGTGACAACTCAATTGACGAGTGGTGATAGGCGGAGCTTGCGGCGAGTACTGTGTCACGTGACTAGCAGTTGGGAAAAGTCCCTACTGTCCGGACGGATCCACGCAAAACACATCCACACTTATCTCGTTCTAGCTGGTATAATATTCATTTTTAAGATATAACCTGGAAAACGTATTAAGTTCACATACCAGTGGTCAATATAAAGGTTAATTCAAAATTATAGACGAAGTAGTTAACTTGTTATAACAATTCACGCACTGAAGAGGATAAAATGAGCAAGGTGTGTTTTGTTTTTCAACTTCAAATGGCGAAAAACTAATGATCGGATTTGGACGAGAGTTTCTTAAGAATACGTACCAATAATGTGAGACAGTAAGCAAATAAACTTTCTAGATAGAAAATGCCCGGAACGAAAATTCATAGCATGCACTAATAATATGCAAGGTGCTTAGTTTCACGGTCAAAACCGCTACTTTTGAGGCCCAACCGCTACACCCTGCATATTATTGCATGCTATGAATTTTCGTTCTGAGCAATTTCTATCTAGAAAGTTTATTTGCTTATTGTCTCACATTATTGGAACACATGCTAAAGAAACTCTCGTCAAAATCCGATCATTAGTATTTCGCCAATTATTGAAGTTGAAAAAACAAAACACGCGTTGCTCATTTTATCCTCTTGATGCGCGAATTGTTATAACAAGTTAACTACTGGGTCTATAATTAAGAAATTACCTTTATATTGACCACTGTTACGTGAACTAATTACGCTTTCCTATAGGTTATACCTAAAAAGTGAATATTATAACGGCTAGAACGAGATAAATGTCGTACATTAAGCGCGTGAAAGCGTAACAGTTAGCGGATTTGTCCCAACTATGGGCGCCACGTTCCTTCGTGACGTCAGAGGGTGGGTAAATCACCACTCGTCCATTTCCTACTTCGCTAATTCCTACCATCTAATCTAAACAGCTCCCTTGGGGATAATTTAAAACCTTCCGTTGGTTGCCTGTTACGGTAGGAGTAGCCATACAGCCTGTGCACTCGACTAAGCCGAACCGTCTATTTACGAATGTGTGAAAGAACGCCAGGTATCTATTGATTTTCTTTCAATTGGCGCGGTTGAAAGGGGCAGTAGACAATGACCTGAGATCGGTATGCGAGTACTTTCGTTGGGACTAGTACAGATGATTCATGGTGTGTGTTGTTATTTCAGACGCCCCTAAAATAACCAGTTCATCCGTACTGTATTGGGAGAGGTAATACCAAATCAATTTCACTGATCAAAGGTAATAATAGACAGTTCAAATATGTACATAGACGGTTTGATCATCAAATTCAAAGTCAACATGTCTGTGTGTCTGGTGATGATGATATGGGTCGGACCGTAAACACCATGCGGGAAATTCGTTCCTGATTCAATAAAGTGAATCCACAATAGGCGCTTCTCCCTCGAATCCCCCCCCCCCCCCCCCCCCCCCCGAGAAACCAGAGCCGAGTTTTAATTTTAGAAATGTGTTTCTGGTGGAACAAAATCTTTAACTAGAATTAGTAATTTAAAGAATGAAAATATTGTTTAGCAAATCAAAGTGCGCGATAAGAAAGCAATAAATTCTTTTGTGTGTACGTGACTACGTGTGTCATATCTTTTCTTACGTGTAACAATTGCAAATATTTTAAGCAGTTAACATCCGGTTAAGTCAATTGCCGGCGGAAGCGTACGCTTCTGGTAGGGCCACCCTAGCCGGACAGGTCGAGTGGAGAAGCCAGACGGAAGGCAGTCCACGTCTTCCGCTTTACTACCTACTTGTACAATTCCTCCAAACACTCTCCGTCAACTTATAGTTTGTCGAGTACGTCGTTAAACCCCAAATAATCAATCAATCAATCAATCAATCAATCAATCAATCAATCAATCAATCAATCAATCAATCAATCAATCAATCAATCAATCAATCAATCAATCAATCAATCAATCCTCCCCTTTTCCTTTCCCCTTTCCTCCCCGTTAGGTCCTATACTTGTGCTTTTTCTCCAAACACTCCCCGACAACTTAATATGATCATAGTTGTCGAGCACTTCGTTAAACAACACGTTACACATAAATAAATGATAACATCATAATTTATGATATGATGTTACAATATACTATACTCTTGTACTTCAAAACCCGACTGTACGTGTCGTTATGTGATATTGGCTCTATATTCTTTATATTCACGTGACGTCACTGACGTTGTTGGTGGATATTCCCGTACATGAGGTATTGCAGTTCCTAGACATAGCGGCCACCATCCCGTACACGAAGTTATTGTTATAGGGCACTAGCAACACCAAAAGACAACAATGAAACAAATGAATTGAATCGATGGACCAACAACAAGCTGTCAAAAAATATTTGTTTCTGATTTTGGAAAACAAAACAAAAAACAAACAAATACACATACAAAACTTTCACTTAGTCGTTGTCTATCATTAAAAGTTTTAAATAGTGAGCAGTTACTATTGCTACACTTGATTTTATTTCTATGGTTGCAATTTTATGATTTTGACAGCTGATGGTTTGTCCATCAGTTCAATTCATTTGTTCCATTGTTGTATTTCGGTGTTGCTAGTGCCCTATAGACAAACAAATGACTGTATTGCATACCGAGATTAGATGAGTTTCAGGATTTATCCAAGACCCTCTAAATCGTCATTGATGACAACAATGCACAACAATTACAAATTATGCACCTTAACATAACATTTGAGAACTAGTTGTTATTGTTGAGCATTGTTATCATTGATCTACCAAAGAATAGAAGTAATCACGGCCCTCTAGATCAATTCTGAAAATCGTCTATTGTACTCTCTTCAATAGCTGACATGTTTGTTTACGGTACTTTGTATGATTCAAAGTATCCTCACCAGCAGAGTTTGAATAGAATTGTTTGAAGGCTCTAGCCAGACAGACAAGTAAACGTTTTACTTTGAGTATTTGAACAAAGAGCTTGTCAAACAAATTAGACAGACAGACCAACGAGACTGAAGTACTCGTATAAGCTCTTTGATTCAAATCCACATCGTATATTCAAGAGACAATAGATGATTTTCAGAATTGATCTAGAGGGCCGTGATTTGCTCTATGTAAGAGCAAGCCTTTTTTTATATTATTTGTAGATTTTGATTGATTGATTGATATTTGGGCTTAACGTCTTATATTTTTGCAACTTGGCTAATCAAGACGATGAGTGGGTGATAATGAAGATGAAATTGGAGGCTCTTTGGAGGAAAGGGGCAAGTAGGAGGGCGCGTGAGGCAAGGGGAAAGGGGAGGAAAGGGGATAGGGGTGTATACTGCACTTCGTCTGACTTTTCCTCCTCGACCAGTCCGGCTAGGGTGGCCCTACCAGAAGCATACGCTTCCGCCGGCATAGCTCTCGGGATCAACAAAGCACGCAAGCCTGCCCACCACGATAGGGTAGCAGTCCCTGGGCAAGCTGTAGATTTTGGTAATACCTATAGCCCTGCATAATTTCAAAATTTTAATATTGAACGTATAGTTAAAAGATAAGAACAAAAAACCTTAAACTCTCACGTTTTTCAACCTTTTTTGTATAGAACACTCTTAAACCAAATACAAAAATACTTTTTACTAGTCTGTAGTTATTCATAACTTAAACCGTAAATTCAAGATTGAATGCAAATTAGTTGAACGTAAATTTTAACAGTGTAATACAGACAGGATTTATGCTGGTTATACAAAGTCTTAACCAATTTAAATAGTGTTTATACTTTATTTATGTACGAAAACTGAAAATTGGGTCATCTGGAGGGTTTGTTTGTTTGTTTAGCTGTCTGCATCTGTTCACTCTCTCATCTCATCCTAGTGTGCAACACATTAATGGTGTTCTGTGCAAAGAACGTCTGCACGCTCTAAATGTTGACAGCCTGGTAAATATTTGTATCGTTAAAAAACCTATTTAGTGTAAAAAAATATATAAACTATTTTTCAAAGTTTTTTTTTTTTTTACATTCATCATGATACAAAACCAAATTCCGTTTAGGAATAACTTTTTCAATGTGTTGATGTGTTCTCGAGATATTCATAGGTTGCACGTACGTCACATCTGTGCGCGTGGCGGCCACATTTGTGATCAAACTTTGACGTTGCCATGGAGAAACAATTGAATTGAAGGCTGTTGTGGTAGAACACAGAAATTCTTAGTTCTTTAAAATTCAGCGTGTTATTTAAATAAAATTGGTATTTGTCGTTATTTTTAATTGTTTTATTGCTTATGTTCACTTTTTAAATTCTAAATTAGGCTTATTTATCGAATTTGAATAGTATTTGCCAATGATCTAGGATTGGTCCTCCTCAATTGTGTCGCAATCATGGCCGCTGTGACGTCACGTGGTTAACTGAACAAGGTCCTCTTTCCCAAATCCTTTACCCTTAAGAGCGAAGGATACCTCTACGTCAAAAACCGCAGACACAATTTTCATTTTCAAATTATATCTCAAGAACGGTTTCTTTATTTTGCTTTTCATATTTTTCGGCAACAGTGTTATGAAAACATGGCCGTTGTAGTTCTCAGTATGGCTACCGCGCGCGCACTGCATAAACCTATTCAAGCAACACTGCCATCTAGCGGACAACGCTGCAACTAATAGCGCTAGCGTCGAGCAAAGCTGGGATTCCGCTACAGAAATGAAATAACCCGTGTTGAATAAAATATGTTTACATGTTTTTTTTGTTTGAAGAGTAAATATTGATTTTTTTTACGTTTTTTTTTTTAAGCAATCAGATGAAACTCTTCTTATCTGGTCCGAAACAGCTGTCGCGTATTCGTTTTCTGTTATGGTTTGCTATACCGTGTGACTTTAGCTTACTGTGTGGGTAGTGGTATATTGACTATGTATTGAGCTATTATTGGAAGGTGGCAATGGGGTGGTTCAAGATTTTACCTCAATAGGCCGAGATATTAAAATTACACACATTATTTATGTAGGTCTAATGGTATAAAGCCAGATTGTAAGTAGGCCTATTATAGTGACGTTGCCATTATAGGAAGCAAAGGGAATTATAATATGATAACTTGTTATTTTATTAAATAAAAGTGTAAAAATGTCCCGAAGTAGATGTTAAGCCGTCAATAAGTAAATTTTAGAAATTTCTCAAGCAAAAATGAAGTTCAATGTGATAACTTTTTATTTTATTTATTTAAGTATAAAGGTAAAAATGTTCCGAAGTGGATGCTAACCCGTCAATTAGTAAATTTAAGACCAATTCTTAATACATTTCTCAATCAAAATGAAGTCATATCATATTTGAGACATTACTAGATTCGCTTAAACTATTAATGATACCAATATAGTTAACTATGAATTCAAAAAGTTTTCTTTTATACAAACTTAATATATTATTCCAAACTGCAATTATCATTATAAATAAAATAGCCTCAATAAAAAAAAAAAAAAATTCCAAATATGAACACGAACTCCTGTATAATAATATAACCTCAATTATTTTCCTCATTAGTCATTTGAACACAAACTATTCACTGCATTCGTCTGCCTACACAATAATTGCGTTTCCTCCAGTCTAGCCGGTGAATGCAATTATGCACCGCTTGCTAATTGGTTCCAGTTGGCCCATGGCGTGACGTGACTTCATACTGGCCTCGGTGGCTCATTTGCATATAACTATTGTACTGTATCAATATCCAATTACCAGCCAACACCTCTCATCGCGTAATTGCACGCAATGGTGGTGAGGCGTACTACAATTAGTGGTGTATTCGAGCCTAGGCGGACTTAGGCGCCGCCTAGGCACTTTTATTTGGAGGCTAGGCTAGTGTTTTTTCACACTAATATTGTTTAAATTTCAAAAACCCATGTAGTATTCACAATATCTTTAATTGAGAAAAAATATGTTACCTCATTGTCTTCATATTTTCAGGTTTAATTTCTGTAAAATCTTTTTCTGGCCACCTAAAACAATCGCCATCTCCCCCCCCCCCCCCCCCCCCCACATCACCCCACGTGTCCACAAGTAAATTCAACCGCCTATAGGCACACTTTATATTTTAGGAAAACACCACTGCGTACAACGTATATGTCTATAGTGTAGATATTTTAAGTTTTACATAGTTAAAAAGCTCCGCCCCCTAGTTATGTGACCAGTGCCCAGCATAACAAATATGACTGATTATAAATAATATAATATGATATGAATAAGTATTATATGATTGTCGAGTTGTCACGGGGGTAAGAAGTGGTAACATAGTGATGGACGGGAGGAGCAGGGGAGCGTCAAACTAAGAAAATCTCAAGTCTACACTGCAGAGCTGCGAGCGTTTTCCAATTCCGGTCACTGGTAGGGCCACCCTAGCCGGACAGGTCGAGGAGGTGGAGAAGCCAGACGAAATGCCCTCCACGTCCTACACTTTCCCCTTTCCTCCCTTAACGTCCTACTAGTCCTTTGTCCCTTTCCTCCAATCACCCCCGACGTCTTACGACCCCGTTGTCGAGTACGTCGTTAAACACAAAATAATAGCAATACTCATCTGTATTAGCAACTTTTTTCAAACATAAGTGATGTTATACTTTCTGCTCACGCCTAATGCCATTCAATTCTGCAGGGGCCATATTACAAAATAATTAAATAAATAAACCGACTAAGTTGCGTGCTAACCTAAGAAGCACACCCTGCCAATCACTAACCTCAAAGGAAGGCGATGGTTGTGACGTTCCACCCTACACGTCATGTGACGGTATAGTTGGAGGGGGTGAGATGATGGTGAAGCGGTGGGCTTGACCAGTGGACGTGGAGCCCTCGCTAAGGAAACACCCGTCTATTGCCAGCTACGGCGGCAACTAATGTAACTACGGTTGCTATTTACCATTGTCATTGGAAGTGCTTAATTAATTAAAGTCTGCTATCTTTTAATCAGTATACTTAATATTACTCCTTCCTATCCCGTGCTCCGGTACGAGGGAAACATTCATGGTATTGTGGAAATCATAAATGTCAATCATCCCCATTATTCAGCAAAGCACTCACCTTCTCAGCCGGTGCCGACAGCTGGGGAAGAATGTCGCCTCGACTCGACTACGGACGGGTATCGCGTTCTGTATATATAAAAGGTCCCCTTTTTGTAACTGTGTGTCCACCCCGTTGACTGCCGCTTGAGATTTTAGACAAGATTGACATTTACAACTGTCAACAAAGGAGGCGACGGTTAAGTCGCCCTTTGTGATTGGCAGGGTGCTTCTTAGGTTGGAACCGAATATAGAAATATTGTTGGCCGCCCGAAGAACGCAAGGTTGTAATAACAACATAATTACAACCTTCCAACCTTTTTATTTATTTATTTATTTATTCAATATTTCACATACAGCGTATTCTGCCATTTGGCGTGAAATAATAAACATAACAATTGAAACACAGAAACAAGCACAAAGAACACATATTACACATGTGTTTGTCAATACTACGTAAAATGAGTACAATAACAAAAACAAACAAAGTACAAAAAAATGCCGGTGAAAGAGACAATGCGCACAATGAAGTTTAAAACAGGTAAGAGTGTTAAAAACACAGGCAATAATATCTTTATACATATAGGACTAGATCCAAAATAATACAATAAAAACAAAAAATAGGAACGAAGAAGCTGCATTAGACAATAGTGTAGTCTTGTAAATAGTGTAAAGATCAGCTGCCTTCTCGTCGGATCATCACTTAGAATCCGTTGGCAAAGACAAACGTTTTAAAATCGACCTATTGTTTAGCTCACTAACTCTGGCCCACATATTAATAAAACGTGAGACAATGGACGAGGCCTCGCTAGCTTCGAATAAGTGGGCGGTAAACGGTCTGGCTGTCAAAACAACTTGCCAACAACTTGTCAACACCTGTCATTAATTGTAAACATTATAGTTCTTGTTTTCATAACATTTTTAAGGAAAAAGTTGACACGAGGTGTTGGGTGTAGTAGAATTGGAATTTATGGCACGTTTTCGTTTGTTTATATAGACAAGGAATCATCAAAACATGTTAGTTATAGTTTCGATGTTGTTGTTGTTGTTGTTGTTGTTGTTGTAGTTGTTGTTCTGTAATTTAACACAACAACCTAATGAATGAATATTTCAATATTATCTTATTTCAATAATGCCAACCTAATTTTCTACTTATCCAGTTTCTAACGTCTAGCATAATCGAAACCTTTACAGTAGTGAACGTTTTCGAACGTGTATGTCCACGAATATGTGCTTCCTGCGCTCTTCGCTAGATAGCACCACCTCATCCCTGTTTCCCGAACCAATAGCATCTCTTTCTACTTACAACAGCGACTGTAGCGCTCCTACGTCATCTCTAGTTAGTAGTTATTACACTCACTGTATAAGAATGTATTCAGTACTGAAACTCATATAAAGTCGCTCCACAAATCTTTGGGTCGGGTGACGTCACAGATGGGCGTGTCGGAGCCAATCAGCGGGCGGCTTTCAGTAATACTCACATTTCATTGGCCAAGCCTCACTCATCTGTGACGTCCCCAGCTTCAAAGTTGCCATTGAAAAACTTACGCAAGGTGACACTAGCGCGGCGTAGTGGTGATTTAGTTGACATACGTTGTTTACTATTACAAGAACTATCTCAAGTAGTAGTTATAGTCTGCATGTTAACGTGTCTGCAGCAAGAAAATAGTTTGAGTTTCGTTACTGTATAGATTCTACACTATTATTATTCAATGTCACCGGTAAAAAGTAAAAAAAGTAAAAAACACCATCCATCTTCGTTTCAGATCCGACTGACCGCATGCGTGCGCCATCTCTCGTCAAACCCAATAACCATCAGGAACACAGCCAACTACGTCATCATCACCAGTCTCTGCCAGGTGTGTGCCACATGTAGGCCTATGTTATGTCTACACTGCCTAGGCTGTCACTGTCCAATCCAAAATTTGCGTTCTATTTTTGTGCGATTAAGTGACTTACGTAACGCCACCCAACTGTATAGGTGGGCCTATCCCTATTGTATACACACGCACGCGTTTATAGCCTTGAAAAACAAATGAAGAAGGTGATAAAATTAGCGACCTAGGAAAGAATCTACAAGGACTGCATGGTCTGGTTGGCGACAAAATGGTATATTGACTAACTCAAAATAGACTGGATGCATTCTGGTGGCCAAAAAATGA
Organism: Isoperla grammatica; assembly: GCA_945910005.1. NCBI lineage: Eukaryota > Metazoa > Arthropoda > Insecta > Plecoptera > Perlodidae > Isoperla > Isoperla grammatica. The sequence goes on from OX246747.1 coordinate 32,215,085, forward strand.
ACTATTATGAGGAGGAGTTTCACAGTCAAGTTTGCATTGTTGGTGCTATGGGGAGGCGTAACAAGTGCACAGAGAGCGTTGCGAGCGATCCGGCCAACAGTCACTGAATATTGGATACACTAAACTTTTAACAATAACAATTTCAAAGTGATTGAAAAATTATTTGAGTTCTTTGGAATCTATGTATATTTTTCCAATAATAATTAGTGCACTGGCTTCTCGAGAGGTTTTCGGTGACTTCTAGCAGGCAGAGCTCAGTGGCCGGAACGCTCGAAGCGCTGCAGTGTAGTCGTTTGTAGTACGCCTCAAGGAGGTTGCTTAGCAGCGCTATCTATGTGTTAGTTTGAGTTCTCAAGTCGGTAGGGCTTACAAAACTGCAGCACGCTGATTACTCAGGTTTTCGATTTCGAGGTGTATTCTTGAGATATCAGTAAAACATGAACATTTTCTTGCGATTTTTGACGTAAACCTACTCTACTCCCCCCTCGGAAGTAGTCATTTTACCGCTAAAACATGCGTCTAAACTTGCACTCCTCACACCTAAACCGATAATAGGATTTCTCTCTAATTTTACGTCCTAGTATAAAAGTATCAAATTGATGACTTTTATTACGAAAACATAAGATATTAATGTTGAAAGAGTATATAAAAAATGATAAAATATGAAGTTTGTACACAATGTGGACCTAGTTTCAATGTGCGCAAATTTATACATCTTATCGTTTATTTAAATACTCTTTCAACATTAATATCTTATGTTTTCGTAATGAAATCATCAATTTGACAAGGTCAACTTGATTTCCGTCTAACGGAGGCTCGTCGAAGAGCCTCCGCTAGTCGGAGATCAAGTAGACCTTGCAATTTGATACTTTAAAATTAGAGAGAAATCCTATTATCAGTTTAGGCATGAGGAGTGTAAGTTTAGACGCATGTTTTAGCGGTTAAATTACTACTTCCGAACGCTCTTAAAGCGCTTCCAGACTGCCTGTCTGCCCGCATTCTATATGAATCACGCTTGCGCAGTCGACCGCCAAAACGATCGCCTAATTGATGTGCCCTTCATAACGAGATCATCAGCCCATATGTTTATATACATCAACCGTAATTAATGGTTTTAGAATAGGTAATTTTTTTTTCCTTGCATAGTCATGCGACCTTGATCTGAATAGTATCTATGGCACATCAAGGTGTCATTATGTAATAATAATAATATGCGGGATGGGTAAGCTGTGAAGAGTGTTAGTATATTATAGTGATTATTGTTTACTGTTGTTGTGAGTTGTGGAAGTAGGACAGCAAGCGCCGTATAAGAAAAGTTACAATAGTAATCTAGTTGTCAGCAGTACCATGAGACACCATTCATTTCCTACTCAGTTATAAAACCGATTTACAGTTGAGGAGGACAAAATATTTAACCATACATTATACTAAGCAAACAAAACTACCTATGTCATATTATGACAGCTGCCAACAGAGAAAATAGAGTAAATACTTTTGTAATTGTTTGAGTTTGAATAAAATTAGATTTCAATAATAATTATTTGTATTATTTGATGAACATGTACTATACTTTAAGAATCCTTTTTAAATTGTTTATCTGTAGACGTTGACAATATAGACCCACTTCTAAAAACGGTTAAAACCACATAAAAGAATCCTGCGGCGTCGTTGATAGGCCCCCCCTCAAAAAAAACAAATCAAAAAAATATTCCTGGCTAAACAGAAAATATAATAATATAATATATATTTTTTATAGAATTGCTGTCATGGGGATTGTGTAAATAGACCTTCATATAATTTCATATCGTATTTATTTATTTATTTTATTGTAATTAATGCCAGTGTTGTAGGGCACAATGCCCTCTTCAGCCTGATGAGTGATGATTGATGAATGATAATGAGAAAGGGAGGAGGGGAAGCCTGTTACCGACACTTAGCCTACTCCTGTCGAAACGTACCAAAAGGACCACCGGCTTTACGTCCCATCCGAAAGGACGGTGTAACTTTGACCAGTCATATAGGTTCCTCCACTAACCTGGACTGCCGAGCAGTTGACGAGAAGAACGAAGCTGTTACACAAGTTTTCGAACCCTCCAATCCGCTCTATCCAACGGTAACTAGTATTTCAGAGGCGATCGGTTAGTTAGAGTACGCCTCTTGTTTCGAATAATTCTATTTACTTATCCATCAAAGGAAAAAGCGACGCGACTACGAACATAGGTATATCCGTATAGTGATGATAAATTATTGACCAATCCAAGAGTTGATGACAGGAGAGTAGTTCACTGCTTAAAACATGGGCGACAAGGCATGATTGTTGCATTATTTATGAACAAACTGTTACAAGCCACGTCACAGCCGAAATTAAACTCATTTCGAATTTAAAAGCCGCTTTTTTTAGACTCGGTTTCGTAAACACTCATCCATAATTGTTTTGTATTTTTTCGTGTGTTTTATAATCTGTGTCCGTTTGGGCCCGGGATGACTTGGCCTAGGCGACTCTGTTTGTCGTGAGAGGCGACGAAATGAGGTTCTCCCATTTCACTCTCATTTTAATTATATATATTATATATATATATATCTTCTTCTTTTTTTTTTTTTTTGACAGTAAAATTAATTTCGTTTTCTACTATACTATATTCTATTATATTTTATATTATATTATCATATTCTAATCTACTCTTCTCGCCACTTGTCCCTTTCCATCCCTTTCAACGTGATATTTTTTAATCGTTACTACACACCACTAATGAATTAGACAAAAAATAATGTATATTATTAACGGTCTTAAAAAATTGGCAGGTTATGGGTGCGGCATAAAGCACCAACCACAGTTGTCGGCATCGTGATTGTAATCGTAATCCCGAAATCGTGAAAGAATTAACGAACTTGGTTCTTATGGCACTGCTCACAACTAAATCGTAATCTCGTAAGCATGAAGAAATGTACATTTGCGATCCCGATTAAGACCACGATGTATGCCGACTTGTGTTTGGACCTTTAGATGTAACTTGGCTGTTGCGAGTTACATATTTCCGACCATAATTTTATTGGATATTTTCAGAAAATGAAATAAATCTTGCTCCAGGTGGCTACTAACTATAAAATGCACAGCTTGCTTTGAATTCAGGCAACGAGTAATGAAAACGAAAAAACAAACTATTTGTGAAGTTAGAATGCCAAGATGGCGGAATGGCGAACAAATGAAACTTACCAGTTGCTGTCGAAGCGTAGTAAATCTTGTTTATTTTCTTAGTATCAGGTTTCTCAGTTTATTGTACATTTCGTGGATTATTTTTAGCTCAACTGGCAAAGGTTTGCCAGCAGCTGGTATTTCTTCTCCAAAGATCTTATATGCAGATTCGTTCTCGTTCACAAGCACTTTGCTTCTCGTTTTACACACTTGTTTAAAGGCTGGACCACACATTTTAAAGACATAATGCATAAGGTTTTAAGACGTTGTTTTTAGGGCTCTGGTTCACATAGTTTCGTTTCGTTCAAGATAGGCCTAGTAAAGTGAAGTACTTTGTAACGTTTTATCCTCAGTTAGTACATCATTGTGATACAACACAAATTAATTGACATTTGTATTATCCAAAATTAATCATAATAACCTTGTTTACAACAATTCCTGCACATCTTACAATTCATAAGTATTTTTAAAAAAGATGGTCCGTTGACGTGAGGTTTTCTTAAATTGTTTTATGATTTAAGCGTAAAGTTGGACATTGCCCAACTTTATGACAACGAACTACGCATAAAAACAACTTCTTAAAACGCAAACTTTGTGTGAACGCCAGTACGTGTTTCCTATGATCCAACATTATGACTACGCGTTAAACCTTAAAGCTTATGTCTTAAAAATCTGAGTTAAGGTTTAACAAAATCAAATCAAGCCAAAAGTATTATGGCGTTTACACACTTACCTAAGTGTTAAGATTTAACGAAACAATTTCTAAGTAATTAGCACTTATACCTAAAATTCTTAGCCCAGCCAATGAGAGGCGACGTTTTATAAATTCGGCCAATGGTAGCGATCCTAAGTAAAACAGTTAGGAAAATGAAAAGTGTGTTAATCGAACATTAATAATGAATTAATAATTAATAATAATTAATAATATTAATTATTAATTATTAATATTAATTATTAATTAATAATTAATAATTAATTTCGTTGGAATATCTGTTATACGGTCTATACCAGCTTTAGCTGGGTCACTATAGTCTTGAAAGTTGTCACTTTGTGGCATAACTCACTGTAAGTGCTATCTACGTATACAACTAAGCAAATAGCACCTAAACTGGGATTATATCTAGAGTTCTACCGCTGTTATACACTAAAATATCACTTATAGGAGTTATGCCACAAAGTGATACCTTTCAGGAATAAGAGCCCTATGATGTGCTAACTAAAGTAAACTAACTAAACTCACTAAATTAATTAAACTAAACGGAAATGTAGGTTTTCATTAAAAACGAATAAAGACTAAAAATTTATGCGACGTTGTAAAAAGTTAGTTCGTACCTTTTGTGCTTATATATTAAAAAAAACAAAATTATTATTATAACTGATTATGATTATGCACCGTATGTTTTGTAAATTGTAATCAGATATTTTTTTGTTTGCTTTTATTACACGCTACCTATTTGCAACATAAAGCACATCGTCTTTGTGAATACAAGATCATAAAAAGCGTTATGGGTGTAGGTTTAGGTGTATAGATGCGATATTCCTTTTGACACAATCGAATCGATTCCTCGAATCGATTTCTCGTATCGTTGAAATCCCGAGTAATCGAGGCAGCCATCAAGAATGACAAATTGCGACACTGAAATGAGAGTCGCCACAGCTTTGGCTTTATTATTCATGTCGAGCAGTATACCTATCAGCACGCAATGGAATTACGGTAATATAAGGGGTGGACTCAAAACTGTCCGCAGCGCTGTAGGCGGCAGTAATGGGCAACAGTGAGTAATTTAAAAAAAAATATATATATTTTTTTTTATTGTTGTCTTCTCACTCAGTTAAAAATTATATCGTATTATCGTATTTGATCTAAACTTAATGGAGTTTGTAGAAATTTTTGTTTCTGTATCTGTATAGACCCTGATAATAACTGTTTTGTGTATAAACTCAATAAATTGAAAGTGTTCTGAATAGGTCTTGTTGATTCTGACATTTGTCCGCAGGTGTTCCGACGCACTGTCCAATCACTGATTCATATGTTTCGTATTTGAAGTATCGATTTTTGATTGGTTATTGCTCACTCGTCGATGGTGTTCGAAGCCTACAGGGTTGGTTTAGTCGCTTTAAATTAAAGTCCCCTATTGAAAATCAGTTTCGTTACTGAGTGGGTAGACTCTAAATGTGAATTTATTTATTTTATTTTATTCCAACAGAAAATCTACTATTGTTTTATACCTTGTATTTATTAACTGTTTATATTTTGTAAATTTTCTATGTTTATTTGGAAACGTTTGTTGCTTATTTTCGTTAATTTTACATTTCTTGTTTTGTGTTTGTTTGAAGTGTGCATCCTTACTGACAATCTCCTGGTACACCCGAAAGTGTAATATTAAGTACTAAAAAAATATAATATAATATAATATAAAAATATAATTTCTAAGATGTTGTTGGTTGCAAAATATATAGTATGATAACATTTTTACGGTGAAACCAATCCAACGTTTATTTATATAAAATAATTGTCAACGTTTCGACGACTGTAGAGTCGTCCTTTTTTTCTTGTTTTCTTGAAAAGGACGACGACTCTACAGTCGTCGAAACGTTGACAATTATTTTATATAAATAAACTTTGGATTGGTTTCACCGTAAAAATGTTTTCATACTATATATATATCATGCTCTGCTGCCGCAGGCGCTGAATAAAGGGTCTATAGGAGAAATGGAACGTCAAGTTGGTATGATTGTTTCGTTAGAATGAGAAAAGTTAGCGTGTCTCAACTCGGCCTTGACTCTGACCTGACACGTGGAAAACAATCACACCGAGAAAGAAACTTGTGTAATTTGTTCGGAAAGAGAATCGAGCGATATATTATTCCGTCTCCGATCGTCGGAACTTCTTTTTACTCTAAGATCTTTGCGTTTGCGTGTTCGGGCGTCGTAGCGAACTTCTCCGAAAAGAACCGAGCGCGCGAACCGAAGTGATTCACCAAACATCATTCATACATGTGTTGTCGCAGAGTAGCAGACCGATTGTCACTTTACAAATTTATTTATTTTTGTATGTAAGTATTTATTTATAAATTTATAAGTTAATTAATTCACTCATTTCCTAATTCCTTCATTAATTTATATATTTATTTATTTATTTGTGTACATACCACGTGCATGCAGCAATGCATAGTATGACCATGGGAATGAAAGAGTAACATACAGGTTATAGAAACTCCATAAATCTCGAGATTTTGATGAAAAAAATAAAAAATACATGCAACAAAATGGTGAATTTAAAATAATTATTTCTTAATTTAGAGAAAATTAGTGCTAAAAGACATATCTCTAGTTATTATATTTATCTCGTACCAATATACTATGTAATTCTCTTAAAAAAAAAAATGGCTAATTGAGTCTATTTATAAATATCCAATACAACACCATAAATACAAATACCAATACAAATGCAATAGTCACAGCGCATATAAGTAAGTGTTGTTCTGCCCCCGCCCCCCCCCCCCCCCCCCCCGTTGAAACTGTAGAGTTTATAGAACTCATAGCTTCACGTTGGTTAGTACACAAGATGAGAAATATTACTGGTCAATACATTACTTAACTTAACGTATGACAAAATATTCTTCGAATACCAACAAAGAACACGTGTTGACTTATGCTCATACGACGATCGCATGTTGCTGACGCTGTCGACATTACGGCATCGATCGATATGTATCGCAGCTGTGACGAGAACAAAGATGGGGAATCCCCGTAGAGGTCACCTCTAGTTTGTCATCTGCTGGATGGCGTGCGAGGCGCTTTCCAGGAATATGCGGGGGAAGTGTGAACTAGTAGCGTTCCGCGGGAGTTAACACCATGGCCACACCATTTTCCCCCCGTTTTAGACACCCATAGATTGGTTGAAAGATAAGCTACCCCGGGATTTCTTGTTTTCCTAGAACGATCGGACCTCATCGCCTTGAAGAATGTGATGAGTGTATTCAGTCATCTGAATTCCTCGTCCTTTGCTCGAGTTTGAATGGGGATAATTGCTCGATTGGACTTTGCTCTAGAGGTGTACCAAGAAAACTACCTAAAAGGTTGGTGTAAACTCCCGCGGAACTCCACTGTAGGCTAGCTGTGCTCACTTCGCAGGTAGACTTGAGATTTTCTTAGTTTGACGCTCCCCTGGTTCTCCCCTCAATCGCTATGTGACCACCCCTTAAAACAGTCATTAACTTATTATTAGTTAGAAGAAAACATATACGAACAGAGTCAAGTTATCTCCTGCGTATGAGAAAAGGACGTTTTCATACACATTTTTCACAGCGCTTGTTGCTGTGTGTGAGTGTCCGAATCAGTGGGGTTTTTTTCAACTTTTTTCCCCAACACACTAGGCCTATACATGTTTTTGTTCTTTTCCACAACCTTTATGTTATCTTTAAATATTATCAATTTATTTTGGGAAAGTTAAGAGTTATTATACTCAGGAATTTCTGTTTGTATTGAAGTGTTGCAAAAAAATATGATTTATCTGTATGTTCAATAAAGTATTATTATTACCCCTTAAAACAGTCAATAAGATATTGAATACACTTTCAAAAATACTTTATTATTTTATTCTCTTAAAAATATCTCTAAACTGAATTTTCGATGTGATCTTTTATGTTAATGTTACAACAATTTAAGACCCAGAACAATGGTAAACCACAAAAAATCGCATGTAATGTAAAAAAAAGGTCTGGAGTTATCTTAAAGTTAAAACATTTTCTGGCAATTCTCTCCCCGTACAGAAAGTTAGCATGTGAGTAACATGGAACAAACGAGGTACGATGAACTTCCTCGGATGATTATTTGATTCTGTTTACTTCAACTCGTCTGGTAGTTTGCAACGCTAATCTCGCCTTTCACAGCTCGTCAGAGTTCATTTAGGTAAAGCCACATAAAGCCATTATGACGTAATACTTCTAGACGGTCACAACTTTAAACGATTGTAGTTTATCGACAAATAGTTATAAAATTCTTTCGACGGGATAGTTTGGCATAAAACAGATGTATATAAACTTACGGTAGTGTTCAATTTTCACTTTTCATTCCCTTTAAATAATTTATTTGGCAACAGAACTCGAAAACTTACGCAGAAACAGAGAAAACATTACACAATACACATACATTACAGATAAATACCAAAACTTCATTAATTCTCATCATTTCAAAGCAAATTTATTTATTTATTTACCATGCGACTTTTACAGGGTACCAATATTTGTAGGCCTACTAACTACAAACATAAATACTATAAATAAAAAATAAAATAAACATACAAAACTACAAAATACATTCAGACATAACAGTGGGTCAGAGAGACAGGCACTTTAGTTTGTTAATGATCAAAGAATTCTTTCAAAGTGTAGAATGGTTTTGTCAAGAGGAAATTTTTAGTCTGTATTAAAAAATTGAATTTAAAATAATTACTGACACTGGTTAAAGTTAAATTATTTTCTTAAACTCACTTGAGGCTTCTGGAACGAACGAGGTGTACGTCAAATTACTATGGATGAATATTTGATTCTGTTTACCGCAGCACGTCTAGTAATTTGCAACACTAATCTTGCTTGTCACAGCTCGTCAGAGTTCATTTCGGCAAAGCCACATAAAGCGTCAGCCAGGTCAATACATGCAAATGTCTATTATGGTAATCTTAATATATGTTATTGAATGTTGGTGCTGGAAGGCGGATGTGGCGGAGACTTTATTATCACACTTCTATTCAGACGGAAGCGGATGTGGAGAGATTTGTAGGGAGCCTTTGTGAAGTTCTCGTCCCCCCCCCCCCCCCAAAGTTAGCGGTATTTTATTGTTACTTTGAGAATGCTTTAAAAGAAATTGAAAAAGTGATTTTTGATTTGTGTCAGCTAAACAATAAATAAAAAAACTTTCAAATGTTGTAACTGGTATGATTGTTCTTTCTGTTAAGTAGTTCAATAATGTGTTAACATTAATTAATTAATTTCAGAAACCACCACCATTTAAAGCATCTGAAGCTTTTATTTGTTTCTTCATTATTTATAGCTGATACAAAACCGAGTATTTATAACTTTTTCAATACCTTGAACCGTTCTAAAGATATCGATAAAAAAAAAACTTTAATTTATGGACTCCCTTAAAGCCCACAATTGTCGGTATCGGCATCGTAATCGCAATCCGGAAATCGTGAAAAAGTTAACTTACCATATATGGTTCTTGTGGCGCTGTTCACAATAACATCGTTATGTCGTAATGATGTAGCATGAGTAAATTTACGATTGCGATCCCGATTACAATCACGATGCCGATAATTGTGGTTGAAGCTTATAACCCTTAAGTGTCATAAGTGGCCGGATGTTCTGCGTTCGATTCCCGGTCAAAGAATTTTTTATTTTATTTTTTTATTTCACAGAACCAAAGTTAATTTTCATTCTCGCGCGGGAATGCACGGAATTCCAACCCTCCAACCGCTACGAATGTAAATGCCGCGTATAATGGCATATTATAGCTCTGTTGTCACATATATATATTCACAGCCGAACTTTAAAACACATACGTACTAAAAAATGCAGTCAAGGGTAATTAATACCAAAAGTTGTTCGTGAATTGGCAACAGTGGACGCTGTGGTTATTTTTACACTTGAAAAGGCGGAGGATGTGTTCCGAATAGGCTACTATAACGCGCCGCGCTATTTCGGCGCGCGCGTTACGGGGGACGCATTTAGAACAGCGCGCGACGCGTCGGAGTGCCGCGTTGTTTCGGTTGTTTACAGTCACACATGTCAACAGGGGTCATCGTGATGACGCGATGATATGTCGTGACGATGTTGTCATTAAGGCCAAAGTGTATGACTCGTAAATCGCTAAATTAAAACAGTACCTATTTTAAGGTATATTGAGAGAGTAATTCTTCTATAAAATGTAATTGTTATACAATTGATATTTCTGTACATAGATACAATTTATTGAATAACAATTTTGAATAACAATAGTAAAAAACACAAGAAAAAATATAATATATATACAAAATAATAAATAATGATATAATATAATATCTGAAGGTTTTTAAATTGATTGTTTAGCTGATACAAAACAAAATCCCGGATTTGAATCGCTTTTTCAATATCTTAAAGCGTTCTCAAGGTATCGATAAAAAAACCGTTAATTTTGGTTGGTTTATAATGCGAGCTACCCATTGACTCAGCATTGTTTGCTTTGTTTACAATCCCATTTAAACAGAAGGCTCATCGCGACGATAACTACGTTTACATGCAGGTTTCAATACGATGTTACTTTAATCACTAGTTTAGAGTTTTCAAAACTCTGTGTAAATGTCTCGCAGCTGGGTTTGAGTCGGTCCATTAACGTCAAATTTCCCTACGATTGATGATTTTCGAGAAGCTGGCTTGAATACTTGTCGTTTGTATATTTAACTACCGCCAAGACGTTCGACTTCCGGTGTAGGCGTAGCTGCTTCGACTTACTATAACATTAGTTACGATTCAGGTGGCTGTGAAATCGTACAGTCATTTAGATCGGACGAACAATCAGTAGGGCACTAGCAACACCAAAAGCCAACAATGAAACAAATGAATTGAATCGATGGACAAACAACAAGATCAAAAAATAATTTTCTTCTGATTTTGGAAAAAAAAACAAAAAAAAAAACGCACATACAAAACTTTCACTAAGTCGTTGTGTATCATTAAAAGTTTTAAATGGCGAGCAGTTACTATTGCTACACTTGTTTTTATTTCTACGGTTGCAATTTTATTATTTTGACAGCTGATTGTTTGTCCATCAGTTCAATTCATTTGTTCCATTGTTGTATTTTGGTGTTGCTAGTGCCCTGTTGCTAGCTTTGCGGTTGTTTTAGAGGATTGTTATGGGCGCTGACATCTTAAAATTTGACGCCATTGAAGTGCTGCTGAAAGTGAATTCCACACTATTACAGAAGGCGTCTACCATTGTTACCAGTATTGTTGAATATTGTTGGTAAAAATAACACGGCCAACTATATGACACGAAAAATCCTAGCAAGGCCTTCTTGATCTCCTAGAGCAGCACTAAAACAACCAGCCCGTTGTGTCTTTCTTTGATTAAAATAAAATGAAAATAAAATAAATTTATATTTATAGAGTGGACCCACTCAGTAACAAGACTGATTACCAGTGGAGGAGTTTAATTTAAAGTCTAGACCAACCCTGTAGGCTCCGAACACCATCGACGAGTGAGCGATAACCAATCAAAGCTCGATATTTCAAATATAAAATATATGAACAAGTGCATGGTTGGACAGTGCGAACACCTGCGGACAAACGCCAGAATCAACAAGACCGATTCAGAACAATTTTTAATTTATTGAGATCTTCGTTGCTAGGACGGCTCCAAGGAGAGACAAATAGGACGCAAGGCCTAACGGGAGGACGTGGATTTCCTTTCGTCTGGCTTCTCCACCTCGACCTATCGCCCTACCAGAAGCATACGCTTCCGCAGGCATAGCTGTCGGGATCTTTAAAACACTCAAACCTACCCACCATAAGCCGTATGAGACAATCCTTGGTCAGGTAGAAATTAAGGTGGTTCTATAAGTAAGTTGGACTCAGCTTTCGTGGGCATGAGAATACTATGTTGAGGCAACTATAGATGATTCCTACATAACTACCACCCTGTCAATCACTAACCTCAAAGGAGGCGATGTTATTGTGTAGATAATCGAAGTCATTCGTCCCTGATTATTCAAACAAGCACTCGCCTTCTCGGCACAGGTAATCTTTTGTAACTCGGTGTCACCGAATCGACTGTCGCCGGAGATTTTTAGACATGTATACAACTTTCAACAAAGAAGGCGACGGCTTAGTAGCCCTTACAGGTTAGTGATTGGCAGGCAGGCAGGGTGTTAGTTGGGTTGGAACCAAGTATAGTACTTGACATTCAATTGAGTTGGCGTTAATATATCTACAAATCTGTCCGACATATTCAGTCAGTGCTCACAATGCATGATAACAGGTTGTTTGTCCGTATTCACGTATTGCGCATGGTGGCCACATTGGAGGCCAAAATGGCATGTGATTGGCAGTTCATTGTTACTAAGTTTCAGCTGGCGTTTGATGCAAATTCAACTGTTCTCTTACTTTGGTTTGCTATTATTACTTAAAATCAGCATGAACAAACTCTTTTGTCTCGATTACTCTTTTAATCGTTTACAAAAGCATACAATAATCATTTTCGTACACTTTATCGGGGGATATACGTGTTGAAACATGTCATATTTCCCCGTAAACAATATTATTCGTTTTCTATTGACAGCTAAAAAAAACTTGGAATAGTAACAGGTCCAATATGGCCGATGTGACGTCACGTGAATACTTCCTATTGTTGGGCTACGGATGCGTCAAACATACTTGACCAGGGTTCAACCGGGTATGTTGGTTGAGCAATATTATTATAATTACAGCTTCTAAGCGCGACTGTATGACGAGTTGTTGTCGCAATGAATGTGTTGTCCGACCCAGCCGGCGGATCGCGTGATTCGATTATCATCGTTTAGCTGGCTGGCGAACATGTTCAAGCTCTGTACATTTCCAGCACTGGCTATAAAGCTTAGTTCACACACATTAGCTAACGATAAAGAATAGTGACTAAGGTCCGTATGCATAGACCAGACTCAAGGCTTCCTCAACTCAGCCTCTCCTCAGCCTCGCCCAACCACCAATCACGGAACGGCATTGTCATGTGGACGGCTCTGTGATTGGTGGCTAAGTGAGACTAAGGAGAGGCTGAGTTGAGGAGGACTTGAGTGTGAACTATGCATTCGGGCCTGAGAGCTAGTGCCTAGACGTTCCGGTTCACACACAGGAACTAGAATAGCGAATGTCTATGATCTTCGAGAAAAGAATAGACCTACGGGAAGGCCTATCTTATTGATTTTTTTTTTATATCTGCTCCCTGTGTCCAACAATGAAGTCGGGTAGGGGATAGGCAATTAATCCCATCATATTCTTGCCTCTAGGTTCATCGAAGCCGGCTGGCCATGCCTGACGCTTCCCTCATGTTAACTTCCTCTGGCTCCTCCTTTTCACTTTCTTCTTCCTCTGCTCTTTCTACAAATTCTGTTCATACTTTTCTATCTTCCCACCATCGTCCCTGATTATTATTATGTTTTATTAATTATTATTATTATTATTATTATTATTATTATTATTATTATTATTATTATTATTATTATTATTATTATTATTATTATTATTATTATTAATTAATTATTATTTTTAATAATATTTATAAATGAATTAATAATAACTTTAGCTTATATGACATCAGTAGTTTTTATCAGATTGGTTTTCGCAAAAAGACATCCTAGCTTCTGATTGGATGCACCAGAATCTGGATAACGATATGACTGGTAATTAAAAGTTGGTTAAAGTGTGTGAACCGGCCTTTAGCAGTGATGTATCCGAAAAATAATGTATAGTCGGGTATGCGCTCTTTCCTGAAGAACGTACATGCTTTTTGCACAATGGAGGGTCTGGAGGGGGGGATGCCCCCCCCCCCCTTCCCAGGTAATGCGGGTCTGTGGGGCTGAGCCCCAGATTTTTTAAATTTATACTTTTTAATTCGTGACTAATCATTATAGAATGTATAACTTAGGTAATTCTGAAATCATCTGAGAGCAGTTATAGTTTTAAACTTACTTTTAATTTAAAAAATCAATTTTAACTTTGCACTGGTGTTACATTCGTGAAGTTGAGTGCTGTGTGCCAACAGATTTTCGTTTTGTATATACATTTTTTGTTAGTGATATTGATTTGATTCCATAATTATTGTATTTTGCTCTTTCGAGGACTTAAGCGATTGAAGAAATTCAGTGAGGAGTGTACTACCAAATATTGACGCTCTAGACTCCAGGGCCCAGATTCACAAAGGTGCTTAAGTGCTAAGACGTCCTAGTTTAGGCAAATGTTATTGATACAAATCACGCATATTATGTCGTTCTACAATGTCATAAAGATAAAATGTAATAAACTATCAACAATTTAACTAATAATAATAATATGTTATTTGTGTTTGTGTAGTAATAGGCCTACTCAGAGATAATTTATCTTGATTTATCTAGCTAAAACTTGCCTTACTTAAGACAACTTATGAGTTACGCATCTTTGTGAATCCAGGCCCAGCCTCGTTGGGTGCACAGACACCTAGATCACCCTAGCGGACACATCTCAAACCTCCCGTGAGCGCCCCTACTGGAGATCGCGCGAAACCCTCGCCACGTAGCCCGTATGAATGAATCCCCCGGCCAAGGTCAAATGACGTCACCGTGAATACCCCCAAGGTCGCGCTCATATAATCAATGCCGGTGTGCACTTATTATAACTGTTTACCGCGTGACTAGTGCGATAAGGCGCTAAATGTGTCCGCCGGTAGTTATGAACATTTTGATACGCGGGAATACTGATAGAACTGAGTGGTTGTATATGATAGCCTGGCTGCCTAATTGTCCTGTGGCCACGCGTAGGTTGATGGAGAAAATAAGTTTTTGGAGGTAACATGCCCAGATACTACCTGCTAAGGTGGCTAAGGGAGGAATGGGCAGTCAATCACTACGTTTATCAGGAGCTTTAAACCGGTTTAAGTAAATCGTTTTAAGGGTTGAATCGGTTTAATGGTGTTGGTAAACACATCGATTTAGTTAAAAACGGTTTAACTTTAGGTCACTTTCCAAAGTGACTTAGAACAGTTAAACCGATTTAATTTGACGTGATAAACACTTAAAACGGTTTAAGACGCCATCTTTCCGCAACCTAGCGGCAACTGAGTGTACTCATTTGACAATTATTGCAAGGCGCGAACGCGATAGGTTATGTAGGTGTGTAACACCGCTTACTGAATGTTGCGCACCGCCTTACTGTATGTGTTTTAAGACGATTTGACGACATCTGTCGGGAGAATATCAAGGTTACTTTTTTACGCGGAATTCTCAACGCCTTGATAAACGTATCGACTTACGGAAACCGTTTTACCTTAAATCGACTTAAAAAGCCCTGATAAACGTAGGTAGTGTATGATTTGTTTATGGTTATACTATGGAGTTTGTTCTTCTTATTGAAAAAAGTCCATAGCAACAAATAAATCCTGTAGTTAACTTGACAGTTATTTGTCTGTGCGCCCTAAGTATTGTTGTAAATTTGCAATAATTGGGAAGGAGTATCGGAGGGAGGTTAGATTGCCGGTAGCTGGTATTGAAGCGGATACCGTTTGAATTGTGCTATAGCGCAGAGCTAAAAATAATAAAAATGTTTGCAATGCGCATTCTTGAATTGTTGTTAATTGTTGTTTTTATTAGCTTTGAGAACTTTTCGCCGGAAAGTTCGTAGATATGGACATAGACGCGCTCGCTTATCAACGCGTCAAACAGAGGGTTTTCCCAAGCGGAATGTCCACACTGCTCGCACGCTACTAGCGATCTAGTGGACCTTAGGTTTTCGTAGTGTAGGCCTATAGAAGTATTTGTTTCAATGATAAATGCCAACGGTTTAGCCGCGGTCGCTTAGCCGGTTCCCATACGAACACCGAAGTTAAGCAACCTCGGGCTAGGTCAGGAGGTGGATGGGTGACCACTCACCTCTGAAACACTAGTTACCGTTGGTTAGAGCAGATTGGAGGGTTCGAAAGCTTGTGTAACAGCTTCGTTCTTCTCGTCAACTGCTCGGCAGTCCAGGTTAGTGGAGGAACCTGTATGACTGGTCAAAGTTACACCGTCCTTTCGGATGGGACGTAAAGCCGATGGTCCCCTTGGTACTTTTCGACAGGAGTAGGCTACGTGCCGGTACCAGGCTTCCCCTCCTCCCTTCCTCATTATCATTCATCAATCATCACTCATCAGGCTAAAGAGGGCATTGTGCCCTACACTGGCCTTAATTACAATAAAATAAAATAAAAAAAATGATAAATGGTAACGAAATGAGTCACACCGCCTAGATTTCAATCACCCATCTTCCTAACCCGTCTAATGGAAGGAATGCTCCCCGCTCTCTGATTGGTCATTCTCTTAGCCAACCACAGCGATTTCATTTCACGCTCTGTTTAGGAATAATTTGATCTTTGCTCTCTGCAATTAGCTAATTTGAGTTTGTGCGTTTTAAATATATTTATCATTCAGTGTGTAGGGCTTACCAAACCACAGCGCTATGGTTTATCAGATTTTTGATTTTGTGTTTCAATCTTGAGATATGATTAAAAAATGAAAATTTTCTGCGGTTTTTGACGTAGAGGTATCCTTTGCTCTTAACAGGGAAAGATACCTCTACGTCAATACCGCACACAATTTTCATTTATAAATTATATCACAAGAATGGGCTTCGAAATCGAAAATATGAATCAACAGCGTACTGTGGTTTAGTAGCCCTACATACTGAATGCTCCAAGTTGTGTCTTACATTGTGATCACCATGTTTTTTTTATATTTAATTAATTTTGTTACTAATTATCGAATTAATAATCAAAATAACTACGCTAATGGTGGCAATATTTCATTCAGTCTGTAGGGCTTACCAAACCACAGTGCGTTGTTGATTTAGATTTTCGATTTCTTGTTGCAATCTTGAGATATAATTAAATAATGAAACTTTTCTGCGGTTTTTGACGTAGAGACTACCCTTAGCTCTTAAGATTACACTAGGAGCTAGTAAGAGTCTAATGTATAAGTGTAACACACTTCGAGCAAGGACCTTGACGAAAAGATACACCTAGTGAAACCTGATTCTATAAGCGCCATTTATATTTATTTAAGACTGTATATCAACCAATTCTGCGGAATCCCCGATTTCAACCAATTAAAATGCTTAAAAAATTTTCAAAATATAAACCAAAATAATGAAATTCCTTTACTTAGAGAATGTTGTGATTGTTCCATTATTACAATAAATATTTCCGTTTTTTAAATGTACTCGTTTAGTCGTTTAACTGTTGTAATGTGTTGTTGCGTGCAACACATATTTCGCTCAATCAAAGTGGTTAATTTGAAAAAAAACGGCAATATCTATTGGAACGGAAACATTGTAATAAAAAAGAGCATTAAATTCTCTATGGAATGACATGTTTCGATTTACTTTTTGCTAATTTTAAAATCATTCCAAAGCAGTTTTATCAGACGTAGGTCGCGAGTTTCACAGATTAGATCGTCCATACATGTACTATTCATAAAATGCGCATGGTGGCCATATTAGATGCAAAAACTGCACGTTGTTTACTTTCGACTGACAACTACATTGTCTTAGAATTTCTTTGAATGTTTCTCTTTTTTACATTACAGTGTGTTATAACTAGATTATTTTTGTTATATCTTTTCAGCATTTAAATAAGTATCAAAATTCCTACTTCCTCTGTAACGTCATATTACATAATATCGACTGTATTGTAGAAGACCCTCTACCTGCGAGTAGTATACTCACTGGGGGTTAGTGATATTGTATAATTGTAATCACTGTATTCATTATCAATAAAAGAATCTGAATCTGAATCTGAAATGCTCCGTGGAAAGACTTTCAGGCATACAACAACAAACAAGTAGACAACGCGGAATAATCCCGCGACAAATTCCGTCGACCGTCTCTTCTGAGAATTTTACAACTAACACAAATTTTAATAAATATTAGGTTGTACGCGGCATTGACTTTATACAATAACATGTTCTTCCTTTTAAAAACCACAACATTTCGCGTCGCATCGAACACTTTTATTGTTTTCTACTCGATTAAAAACAATAACACGTCATTTAAACGAAAAACGATGTTTCTTTTGTTTTGTTTGTCCGCCCCCCGGGGGTTGATTGTGTTGACTACGGTGGTGGAGGGGGGTCGGCGGGGTAGGGGGGAGGGGAGGGGGAGCATTTCCCGACATCAAACGCACGCGACGTGGTGTATAGTTGTACGTCACGCAGGCCAATTATTATTTCATTAAGCTAGGTAGTGGCCTAGCCGCGGCCGGAGATAGGAAGGAACCATCTTGTTCTTATCTCTACACTTCTTGGCTTGACCTGCGCTCTAGCGGGCACAACACGCAATAGTCAGACACGGCCACGTGCAAGGGGTGAAGACAAATATATTAGTGTAATACCAAAGCCCTCAATTATTATTTCATTAAGCTAGGTAGCGGCCTAGTCGGCCGAGAGATAGGAAGGAATCATCCTGCGCTCTAGCGGGCACAACACGCAATAGCCGGACACAGCCACGTGCATGGAGTGAAGACAAAGATATTAGAGTAATACCAAAGACATTAATATAATTGCTATTTCATTCAGCTAGGTAGCGGCCTATCCGCAGCCGGAGATAGGAAGGAAACATCTTGTTCTTATCTCTACACTTCTTGGCTTGACCTGCGCTCTAGCGGGCACAACACGCAATAGCCGGACACAGCACGTGCATGGGGTGAAGACAAAGACATTAGAGTAATACCAAAGACCTTAAAATAATTATTATTTCATTAATAGGTAGCGGCCTAGGCGGCCGGCAGATAGGAAGGAACCATCCTGCGCTCTAGCGGGTGGAACACGCAATAGCCGGACACAGCGACGCATGGGGTGAAAGCAAAGAGATTGGAGTGATACTGTAGCAAATACCTTAGTATACAACCTATCGGTTGTTGTAAGGTATTTGACCATAAATCCATGATTTGACTGTAGTATAATACCAAGGTCTACTTGATCGCCGCTAACCGCGCTAGACTCGCAAAGCTAGGCGGCAATCAAGTAGACCAACGTAAATAGTCTCATACTGCTCTTATCTCCTTCTCTACGTCCCCTGATTCAACGAAAATTAATATATTCCTGCGTTATTTAATACATTCGTAAATGTAATTTTCGCATTAGTATACAGTACACATGCCTCATTGGTCAAGCCCACTGTTCGTCCGTATGCCGTATGTTTAGGGACTTGAAAAGTAGAAACCTAATCTGCGCTTGTAGACCCTTATATACATGTCACGTTTTCAAGGTGTTTCTTTCAACTGAAACTCAGCCCTTTAACATGGTAGGGTAGGGTAGGGTAGGGGTGCGAGTTTCTGGATTCTTATCTGCGTCACGCGACATTTTTCTGTACGTGTGTCGTTAATTTGTAAATTAAATGTTTTTATCCGTAGTCTTATCGCAATGTATTATTTTGCACCAGGCCCTGTTAAAATATTCAATCTGATAACCAGCTAATTATTGTTGTAGTGTTTCTATAATTTATTTTCTATTTGAAGTGATAAGGATTGTTGGATGGGTTTGTTATTGAGGTATATGAGTACATCCTATATGTGCAAGGTTGGATGTAGTTTTTGCATGATGCATGATTGTTATTTCCCGTGGGAAATAAATTGCATAGTGGCCATTGGACGCCACACTTCTGTGTTTTGGGAGCTTAGTTTGGCTACAGGAAATTGCACAGTGTAGAGGTGAATTCCTGAAGGAATGTAATATTGTAGAGGTAAACCGAAATTAGGGGATAGAGTGTGGACAGGGTTGCCATGAAGAACGAAAAGAAAATGCTTAACTTTACGGTCGCCAGATTACAATTATTGTAAAACATATAGGGACAGTCTAACAACAATGTAGTTGTTGAAAAGTCAGGGTATTAATTATTCTTTTGAAATTCACATATACTACCATAATAACTTGACACTTTCATATTATATTAACTTATTGTCATTTTTATGTTATAATAATATTATTTATTAAAAATACTGATACTGTTTCAAAAGTGTGTATTATAATTTTTTTTAGATTTATCTATGCTTAACAACAAAGTAAATTAAAAATATATTAACCATGATAATTACGATATTGGCAGATATTTCCCACATAGAAACTTATTTAGTTCTTATAAGTACTTTTTAGATGTGGTGTTTACAATTTCTCAGATATGATTAAGGTTAGGTTCTAGAGAGCGCCAACTTAATTCAAATCCGCGAGATAGCGCCACGGTTCCATTTCCCCTCTTTTACTTTCATCTCCCAACTTTCTCAACCTCCATTTCGCGTCACGTCAAAACGTTTTAAGTCCCAGCCATAACTTTGAGAATATTAAATTGTTTCTTTTCAAATCAAATCAAAATCTACCCGATGAAGTATGACCAACCTACAGCAATGAAACCAGGAAGAACGTTGGTACTTGGTATTATGTGTTCTAGAAGCTATTCCTCATGCAACTCACCTCCCCGGAAGCTGGGGCTTTGTCCCGCGGTCGGGGTGAGAGGATTTCTATTATTTCCGTTTCCGGTTAAATTTCTTGGATAATAATAATAATAATTGTACGGGATATGTTTGTTACGTTGCAAAGCACGACTGCGACTAATAACAAAACATGATAGTTTTAGTCGTAGGTGATATAGTTTTACGTCACGCAACGCTATATTACCGACCGATATTAGATCATCAGGGTGGATATGATGAAACAATTTACAGTAGGCCTATACACAAACAAACAAACAGGAAACAATTAAATCAGTCCATTATCTGCTTTATGTATCTATTTTCAGTTACGTCGTGTGTTTGTGTTATTCGATGTCATAGACCTTTCTTGTAGGTAGAGGGCAACCTTCCGGAAAAAATATAATTTTAGAAAAAGAAAATATAAAGCTAAAAAAATATGTACTTTTTCTATTGACATTTCCACGTCATATTTATTTACTGAATATATTAAAATTAAAGAATTGATTTATTTTTGTATAAGGTTTGTTTTCAAACAAAATAAATATCAATACATTATTATTCATATTCATTTCAATTAATACATATTTAGTATTTGAATGAATGTGGGTAAATTTTTGTAGGCATGTTAGGCCTATGCCCGATCGTATTTCGCCAGCCGCCTGTTAAGAGGAAGGACTACTCGCCAATATTAAAACCCGTGAAATTAACGTATTTTCGTCATATCTCAATAACGCCACCCAATATCGAAACAGTGACACATACGCATATTTTGGATTCGTGAGAGCTCAATACCGTATGAAAAAGATTTATTTGTTTGCCGTAATTATAATTATTATTTCTTATTTAAATAATTTACAAGTTAATTAGAAATTACAACTATAATTACTACAATCTACGAAATCTTTTTCATTTGGTATTGAGCTCTCACGAATCCAAAATATGCGTAGGTGTCACTGTTTCGATATTGTGTGGCGTTATTGAGATATGACGAAAATACGTTAATTTCGCGGGTTTTAGTATTGGCAGGTAGTCCACCCTCTTAACGGAATAAACTCTGCTGACTGTGAGTTGAATGAGTGCGTGAGTGCATGAGTCAGCGTCTGCGAAAGCTACCCGCATGTGTTAGCAACTCTAAGCCCCCCCGCTCCCCCCCCCCCCCCCCCCCACTGTTACAATCGACCACGTTGTCTTTATTGGTACCGGGACAACTTTTCCACAAAAATTACAAACCGGTAAAAATACGTCTTTTCAATGAATCTCTCGGGACGCCGGTACAAGAGTTCTGATAACGGTACTGTACCGGTCAAATTGGTAATCTGGTTAAACAACCCAAGGAATAAGTAAACGGTGACTTTGGAGCCGTCCTAGCAACGAAGCACTCAATAAATTCAAAGTTGTTCTGAATCGGCCTTGTTGATTCTAACATTTGTCCGCAGGTGTTCGCACTGTCCAGTCACTGATTCATATGTTTCGTATTTGAAATAGTGAACTTTGATTGGTTATCGTTCACTCGTCGATGGTGTTCGGTGCTTACAGGGTTGGTTTAGTCGCTTTAAATTAAAGTCCCCCACTGAAAATCTGTCTTAAGTTACTGAGTGGGTAGACTCTAAAAACGAATTTATTTATTTTATTTATTTATTTAATGTATATTAGTTCTTGGTTATCTCCATGGCAATCGACGAGGTGATATATACCCGAAAGCCAAGTTTTGTTATTACTGATCATAATTTAGATATAGTTATGAATTACACAATATAAACAAACAACCCCCCCCCCCTCATACATGATGACGTCATCAAGGTTAACGCCCCAATGACAGACATGACGTCATGACGTCACATATTGTTGAACTGTCGAACATATTTTTTTTAAACTTATTAGTGCTTGTAAACGACATTATGCCGTGACTGTATACAATATAAATTACATCCACGCCCATGTCCATTATATAATAAAAACATTTCGATCATTAATCTCGTAAACAGACAAATATTATAAAACAATGTACTGGTCACATACATGCAATAATATTTTAATACTGATGTGTCTTGTCTTTTGTTTATTGTTTCCCTTTTACTGATGACAACATTGTTGATTAATTTTTATTACCTGACAAAGCAATTGCATTGCAGATATATGTATTGTTATGTGTATTGTTATTGTGTTACAGCCTCATGCACAAAGCCACTTGCAGACGCAACTTTTGCCTTGCGCCCGCAAATCAATGAAACCGAATGCACAAAGGATTTACCGACGCAAATATTTGCGAGAGCTCGTTAAAGTTGCGGCTGCCTCGACCGTCCCACAAACAGATAAAATGGCGGCCCTGTCAAATACGGTGGACAACGGGCTCCCGCGATCTCGTGTTTTAGAGATTGCACCAACGTATTGGAAGTTCCGGATTACATTTTTAATACTAGTTATTATCTGCCGAAACATTTGGCTCAACTTTTAGTCGAAAATCTTGGTGTAGATTCAAGAATGTGCGATAAGAAAAAGTTACGGTACCTTCCAGTTGACGTTCAGATAAGTCTTCTTTTAATATTGGCCTAGGCAAGCATACTTGTAAACCATGTGTTAGTGCGGAGTGTCTAGCTACACGCCATAACAAATCTAAATGTGTGTAAAACCCAGAAAGTATCAGCTCAGCCCTAGGCCTGGGCTATAAGCAGGCGTATCGTGAGGCCCTAGGCCTAGCTAGCCCTAGGCCTAGAGCACAGGCTTCTAGGGCTTAGCAACTTGTGGTATTGACAGCTTCAGTTCAGTCGTAGACGAAAAATAAATAAACGCTTTCTGTGTAAACAGCTAGGTAGGCATAGGTCTAGGCTTAAGACGCCTAGGCCTAGGCCTACCCTACGCCGCGTAGGCTGTGTAGGCCTGGGATCCGGCATTCGAAACCTCGCAAAAACCTGGGGAGACCGCCGTAAATCGTAGCGTAGAGAGAATACAAATACAATTATATTCTTGGCCGTAGGCCTAAGCCTAAAGGATTGGTGTAGTAACAGTAAACCTAAGTTATAGTTTAGCCTAGACCAACGTATAGGGTAGGCCTAGGCCTACCAGTACATACCAAGTACTAGGCCACTAGGCTTAAGCTCAGACCACCTATTATGCAAATAGCCCTGACCATTCTGGATTTCCATACCATTACCTACACTAGGCTAGGTCTAGGCCCGCGTAAGAACTATACTAAGAGCTAGATATAGACCCAAGCCCTGATGGGAATACACTAGATTTTAGGCTGATTTATGTCGATGCCCGTACGTTCTATGTGTCAACAGGGAATAAAATAAAATTTCATTATTACAAGGATGAATTTTGTAGGCCATACTCATGTAGATACATGTCTATAGTCATGCGTTGAACTTATTTTATCCACCTCCCCCCCCCCCCCCCCACACACACACAAACTGGTTGCTGACAATCGCCTCCCCCCCTCCCCCCAACAGCAAGAGGGAATAACATGAATTTCATTGTAACAGGCCTGAATCATATAGGCCATAAACATTTAGTTGAATACTTCGTATGTTTATTTTCTCCCCCCCCCCCAAACCACCCACACACATACATATGCCTACTGTTGGCACACAATCGCTCCCCCCCCCCCCCCCCACCAACCAAAACAGGAAATAAAATAACACGTCATTATAACAGGCCTGAATCACAGAAAAAAGCCATCATTTAGGTGACTTCGTGTGTTTATTTTGTTTATCCCCCCCCCCCCCCCAAACAACAACAACAACAGGGAATAACATAAAATTTCATTATATCAGACCTGAATCATGTAGGCCATAAGCATTTAGAAAAAGGCTTAGTTGTGCGTTTATTATTATTTATCCCATGCCCCCCGCCACCACCCCCACAAAATGACAAAAATGTCAAATGTCAAAACGTTTTCTGCACAGTGCTCACAAATGTTCGAAATCGTTGTCTGGTTTAAATCTCGTCATGCGTTCCGAGATCCTAGACCCGTGATTGGTTCGGGTAAAGTCGGCCACGTCGGTAAAAGAAGTATTGGAACTTGTGGCGGTAAATCAAACGAGCATCATGGCGGACTTGCGTGAACGCTTTGTGCATTCGGATTTCCGCAAATTTATCTGCGTCTGCAAGTCCGCCATTTTTAACGAGCGGTAACTTTGCGTCCGCAAATCTTTGTGCATGAGGCTGTTAATGGTTAATATTGTTTTTTGTTTTGTTTGGTGGTCACGCCTATTGGCATAAAATGCTATAGTGTCCATGTACTGTAAATAAATAAATACATAAATAAACAAAATGGTTGTTATTGACAATAAAACTGTCATTATTTCGGTATAATGCGCAGTTTGTTTTCAATGACGACGGAAGAAATATGTAAATCGTAGAGGTATCATGTCTATATTGTATAGAATTGTTGTGGCGGAGTCGAGCTGTAGAACTGACCAACTAATATTTAATAAAACCCTGTAAGAGAATTTAATAAAACCGCACAGAATTACCGTCTATAAATAACATTCTCTATAGAATACTATACAATAGAATAGAATAAAATGGAATATAACTTTATTTTCTCCTGATTATACAGTATAAATTGCATTTTAGTACATAGTAGTTTACAAAAGGAAGAAAGCCACCTAGGATTGGAGTCCTGTGTGTGGGAGTTTTCTAATATTACATATAAATTTATAACATATAGAAAAAGTGAGGACACAATTCCCTGTGATTTCGTTATAGGCACTAGAGAACATTAGCGTAGCCAGGAACATATTAAGGCAAGGGGGGGGGGGGGGGAATCCTTCAAAACAGCGCTGTGCAAGCAAAATTTTTTAGTAATGTTTTATGTGGTTAAGTGCGTTGTTACAGCAGTACAGGACATCTTGCTGAATGGGAAATCTTTGAGTAACTGGTAAATTTCATTCTATTACACTATAAGTATAAGCCTCATCCCCCCCCCCCCCAACCCCCTACACGCTGCTGCTACCTACAGACTATGTGGTACATATTTCTATGTTATATAGTCACAGTATAGATTGGTATTTTTTTGTTTTATACGTAACAACCGTAAAAACTACAATATTGAAAGTATTTTTAAATACAATGTTTAGCCGATACAAAACAAATTATTTTATAGCAATCACTTTTTTAGTATTTTGAAGCAATCAACAAAACACCGTTAAGGCGTAAGTTTACACGAACTAGCCTATTACAGCAATTTACTCTAGTTTCATGACAAGTAGGCTAGGTACAGTTGTTCACGAAGTTAGTAAACGATTCCCTAAAACAGTTAGCCAACTTAAGTACTGTAATTGGCAAGTTGGTAGTTCGGCTACTTCAATAGGTTATACACGACGCGATGTCGTGCAAACCACAAGACTTATAAAACATTTAAATTGAATCGTTTAAGTCGTTAGTTATTACGAGAAGTGATCGTATCTTGTTAAAACTCGATATAGATTGATCAGATAAACATTTCGGATAATAATGTGAGATTGTTTAACGGGTGAAATTGATCGATCAGATATAAGATAAATTAAGGAACCTGTTTTCGGAATTATGGTTGGCAGGTTTATTACCATAACACACTAAATGGTAAAGGGGACCGACTGAAGCTAAATTATCGCTTCAATAGTGTTTCTTGAGAACGCTTCATGATACATAACCAGCTTTTGGTTTTGATGAGCTATACAATGAATTGAATAACGTTCGTATATTGAAATTACTGCGATTTTCCTTCAGCAATAAAAGAATTATATTCACATAAATAATAATTGTAACGAGTATAATATTTGCAAGTTTTTTAAATTAGTTGTTTAGCTGCTGATACAAACTAAAAATCCAGGGTATTGATAATTTTTTTAAGTATCTTGAAGTTTTCTCAAGATACAAATAAAATACCGTTTATTTGCGTGTTTTAATATTGTGAAGTCCGATCATACTAACTGCCCAGAGCCGTCACTGGTCAAGCAACCAAAGCCACTTTGCGAGAAGCACTAAATCAAAGATCTTAGATATTTGTGAACTTCTTTGCTTTAAACATATAATCATTTTACAAGAGGTACTAAACCAAAGATCTTAGATGTATTTAAATTCTTTGCAGAAAACATACAGTCGGAATCAAAACCTATTTATGAAAAGCACTAAATCAAAGATCTTATGATATTGTAAACTTCTTTGCTCTAAACATATAACCACTACACAAGAGGTACTAAATCAAAGATCTTAGGTGTTTTTAAGCATCTTAGCTCAAAACATTTACTCGTAAGCACTCTGCGAGAAGATCAAAACCAAAGATCTTGGATATTTGTAAACTTCGGTGCTCTAAGCAAATAATCACTTTACGAAAAGTACTAAACCAAAGATCTTAGATGTTTTTTAAATTCTTTACAGAAAACATACACCCATAAGTCAAAACTTATTTGTGAGAAGCACTTTAAATCAAAGATGTTAGAATGTTTTAACTTCTTTTCACAAAAAAACACACTCATAACCAGAATCAAATACAATAAAATTAATAAGTAAAACGTGGACGGAATAAAATTGAAACACTATATTGATCGTCATATTCAGTCTCATTAATATAAACAACGTAACTAGTTTGATTCTGACACATAAGATGACCGCTTATGTCACAAATACCTTTTCATAATTGTATGTATGTACTTTGATTATAAAACTAGGCTTCCTTTATAATAACAAATTTCTATATTTTTTAAATGACTACCGAATGAAAAGCTATTATAATTCTTTCACCTACTATCTTAAAAGTAAAGATTACACATGATTGTATGTGTTTTGTTGACACATAATCATTAAAAGTTATTCGACACATCAGCGCTGGTATTCCGGTATTCTGTCAAGAACAGAGAAAGCAATTTACTCGGAAAATCCGTCAGACAAATATTTGATTTGACTAACTCATAATTGTGTTGTTTAAAAAGTCGAAGATAATAAAAATGTGTCATGGTTGAGCTATTTCATCACTAAGATAGAGGTCGTGCATGTATCATGTATTTCCCAATGATTGTTATTTACCTAGATGATGGAGTTTTAATGTAGACTACTTTTTCGTAACGTCGCCACTGTTTGTTTCTTGTTTTTGTGCATATTTCCATGACAAAGTGTATTTTTATGTTAATTTGTAACAACACCAAGAGCAATTAGAGTTAAAAATTTAAAACTTATCTACCCTTAATTCTTGTTTCTCTACTCTATTATAGTCCCCCCCCCCCTAATAGGGTACGAACAACACCAAAACACAACAACGAAACAAATGAATTGAACCGATGGACAAACAACAAGCTATGAAAGTAATAGCTTTGCGAATAATAGGGGGAAAACAATTAGTTTTAACGATAGTGGCTGCTCGCCAGTTAAAATTTATGTTCAATGATGGACAACACAACGATCTGAAAGTTTGCAAACGTTTGAAACATTTGAATTTTCCAACTTTAGAACATTTTATTTTTTGACGGCTTGTTGTTTCTCCATTGGTTCAATTCATTTGTTTCATTGTTGTGTTTAGATGTTGTTCGTTCATTTGTCGAATTAATTGTGTGTCTCGTGGTAATCTTTGAAAGCCACAAAATTGTTTATTTGCTATACAAATAACGTATAAACAATAAAGATAGAGAACGAACCCCTATGCTCGCCTAGGATATGGTTATCTTACTGACCTTGATAATATTTTGATTGTCATTGTGATGACGTCACTATCAAACAATCCCAATTGTTTATTTGGCTTATCACCTATCGCCTTATCGTGAACAGCTGTCACAACCGCGAATTCCTGTAATGTATAGATTTTGATTCTACGGTTGTTGTTAATTTACTTCATAAAGTTGCCCTAATTTAAGTACATAGTTTCATGCTTAAGAAATATAATGGACTTCAATAGTATCAATTTATTTCCTACTTCCCTAATTCTGAAAAATTATTGATTTGATTCTAAAAAAAAAAAATGATCTCAAACCTAATTTGTAATTGATTATGACAGCCACGCATGGTTTATGGTGCTTGTATGGTGGAAAAGGTGTCTTGGCAGATAGAGAGTTTATTTCCCCACAATAAATGTACATTACATTTAAATATGAATTAAATGTTACATTACTAAAAAGTATTAAAGGTATTAAAATTAAAAGTCACAAAAGTTACAGTATTAAAAGGAGGGGAAATTTTTCGAAACCCTGGCGCTATCTCGCAAAGTTGCATCAAGCTACAGACCGTAATGAAATATCATTCATAACCATTAGCACAATTATTTTTATTATACTAATTATCGATTTAATAATCAAAATAACTTCGCTAATGGTTGTAATATTTCATTCAGTCTGTAGGGCTTACCAAACCACAGTGCGCTGTTGACTCAGATTTTCGATTTAATGTTGCAAATATGAGATATATTAAAAAATGCAAATTTACTGCCGTTTTTTACGTAGAGGTACCCTTCGCTGTTCGTCAGTGGGAGTTTTACAGATGTTTTGGCCGTCAAGTAATTACTCCTAAACTAATAGTAGGATCATTATAAATATTTACCTATTTGTAGAGGAATGTCAAAGCTATGCATGGTATTAAGTACATATGTGACCAACCTATAAAAAAAATAATGTACCCATTTTTTAATAGATCCTCCGTATTATTTCGCCGAACATTTTCGACGAAAGTAATTTATTTGCATAATTCAAACATGAGTATATTATTTTTGAGCAAGCTTGTCACAAATGTACTTAATACCATGCGTAGATATGACACCCCTGTGCAAGCAGGTAAATTTCCATAATAATCCTTTTATTCGTTTAAGAGAAATAAGTTGACTAAAAACATCAAAAATATTTCCGAACGCTCTTAATAAACTGCACGCTGAAGGTGTTATAGTGTCCACGAATGTAAAACCTACGCCAATAATTCTCGCCTTGTACTTTGCGTCGCGTGTTATGCCGAAATGTAAAGACATCGTTTCTGCATGAATCATTCATGTATGAAGCTGCTGCAATTGTACAAATCACGACAGGAAACAATGAATATATAATTAACCACCTAGGAAATCATTATCATAATGTCGTAAAAACCCTGTCTGAATCATTTATTTCCCTGTGTGCGGTATAGGACAATATAGGCGGAGTAGATAGACGGGCCGCAGTGTGTTAAACCTCTTGTCTGGCTAGAGATCTAGGCGTACCAACGTGACAGCTAGAAATCATTAGTAGCACCTTTATGAAGTGATATTTTGATTTCGTAATTTTTTTAGTGAGTGTCTGATTTTTCTTGTTATAAAACTGATTTTAGAAGGAAATTAATGGTAAAACTCTTGTCTGGCTAGAGAGCTAGAAGTAGGCTACTAACGTGACAGTTAGAAATGATTGGTAGCACGTTCATGACGTGATATTTTGATTTGGTAATTTCTTTTTTTTTTAGTGAGTGTCTGATTTTTCTTGTTATAAAACTGATTTTAGAAGGATATTTGTTAACTCTTGTCTGGGTAGAGATCTAGTACTAACGTGACAGTTGGAAATGATTGATGCACGTTTATGAAGTCGTAATCGTAAATGATGTTACGTAAATAATCGTAAATGATTTGATAATTTATTTAGTAAAACTCGTTTTAAAAGGAAAATGTGAAAGCTCTTGTCTAAGGGTAGATCTCGTAATACCAACGTGACAGCAAGAAATATGCTTATCACATTTTGATGACATGTAAAATGAAGATTTTTCAATTTAAAATGTATTCTTTTATCATATCCACAAACAGTATTGTAACATGCGTGTTACTAAAGGTAAATAGCACTTACACAAAGTATAAGTGAAGATTTATAACCATCTATAGTTTTTTAAAATTAAAAATGTATTGAAATCGTGTCAAAAACAAAGGATCAACATACTATGAGGACATAATAATTACATAAATTAGAAAACAACATATTTTTCAGGAGAAAAATACGATGGCAATCCCAACATCGATGTTGTAATAATTATGGGGACAAAAACAAATCACTCATAATAATTCATAAACGTCCCATCTAGGAAAGAAAAACAAACAAATTAAAAGAAGATATTCCTCACGAATAACAAACAAGTTATTGTTTCTTTTTTAATGATAGACTTTGTATTTAAGTATCTATTATAATAATCAACTGGATTAAACCTCCCATGAGTCACATAAAAGAGGGAATCCTTTCCTAATTGACATGAAATTGCAATGGATAGATTTGTGTGGCTGTAATCTGAGTCGATCGGCAAAGAAGGTTTTGACGGGGAAACTTCTTTATCGACTCTAACTTTAACTAGAGCCGCTCCGCTTGGCAGCGCTGTTTTCATGTCACCCTAATAGCCGTGATGTAACGGTATTGGTATTTTATAGATATCTCCATCACTTCTTGGCTTAGGAGTAAATAAACGGTGACTTTGTAGCCGTCCTAGCAACAAAGCACTCAATAAATTCAAAGTTCTTCTGAATCAGCCTTGTTGATTCTGGCGATTGTTCGCACTGTCCAATCACTGATTCATGTGTTTCATATTTGATATATAGATCTTTGATTGATTATCGCTCACTCGCCGATGGATTTACAAAGTGATTTAGTTTTTAATCAGCTAAACTCTGAATTTAAAAAAACTTTCGAATACAGTGTAAATAATACGGTTGTTATTTCTAATCCTAATTAGATAATTAATTTATGAATAACAGTGAATTATAGATAATATAACAATCTTTACAATTACAATATTTGAAAGAATAAAAATATCACCGTTACGCCAATTCAAAACCAAATCTCGGATAAGAATAATTTTTTCAATATCTGGAAGCACTCTCAAGGAATCAATAAATAAAAAACATGCTTTTTTAGCGTGTTCAGTCCAGTTAGTTAAAATCTCAGGGATAAAACGTTTTGTGAATCCGCCCCCTTAGTTTCTAGAGTAATGTAATATAAACGGTGATTTATGGCTGCGTGGAGTTTTACAGGATAACAACGACACAAGATTACGCCCTCTCCCCCCCCCCCTCATCCCCCCTTGCCGGTATTCAACCTGACACGCAGGTACCTATACTGGACAGTTGGCAACTGAGGTCAAGTCTGTAAGCTACTCTGCGTGCCAACCTAAGAAGCACCCTGCTAGAAGAGCTGCCCTTCGCTCTTAAAGGGTGATTTAACATTTTAAAATGTTCATCAAAGTGTCTTTGAAAACTTTAGAAAAGCCTGTAGTGATGGTTGACAGTGACGTGGATCGAATCAACTACCTCCAGAATCAGACTCACTTTACATCGATGAGCCATCGTCGGTCTATATAACAGATGTGAAAGTTAATTAAATCCAAATGCTATCCATCATATCGATATTTGATTGCTTTCAGAGATAGCAAATATCTCATTTGGTTTATATTAGTATTCTGGGGTATTTACTTTGCCGGCGTTCTCACTGTATTCATATAAGGCTCCGTGATGTTAATAAAAAATGAGAGTCCATAGGGAAAATGTGAGGATAATGATCCACCCCGTGTTTAACTAGAACTGTTAATTAAATATTGATTGATTTTTTTTAGAATGTTAAGCCGGCGCAGTTGGCCGAGGTCGATTAGGCGTTGGTCTAGTGTGTAAACCGCGGTCTCTGCGTTCCAGGTTCGAATCCTGGCTCAGGCATGGATGTCGTGTGGCGTTTTGCATCCTCATAATCAACCTCACCCCCACTCATCGTCTCGACTAGCCTCGTTGCAAAAATGTGGGACGTATAACCCCAAATATCATCATTTATTTATTAATTATTCCCATTCATTACAAAAGTGAACATGGGTTGGCAGAAAAGAGCACAGCTCCAAACACACAGAGTGACTGCCAACCCATACTAAAATTACTTAAAATCTAAATATATTAATGAACAAAAAAATTATAAAAATATATAAAAGAACTTGGAAATGATAATGATAACAATACAACCACCCAAAAATAATTAAATATACAAAATACAAAATACAAAACAAAACATAAAAACATAATATGAATGAAAATATAATTATAAGACAGAACTGTTAAATATGAAGTAAAAAAGAATAAAAAAATGAAAATTTACAAAACAATGTTTAAAAAATGCTCTGTTAAAGACGCTTTGAACACATCTAATGAGCGTGCCATCCTGATCTTTATTGGAAGAGAATTCCACGATTGACAAGCCCTATAATAGAACCCTTTCTGCAATACTAAAAAAAATGTTTAGTATTGTTTTCATATCATGTTCGTTGTTCGGTATATCATGATATCCCGCTAAATATTAACTTGTCTAATAGCGACTTCAGATCTTTATCTACAGCCAGCACGCTGTTTCAACAGAAATCAACAGATTTCTGTCATCGATCATGGTTTCCTAATTAAAAACTAGCATATTATTAAAATAGAACATGTTTTAAAACTATGGGAATGTGTATTTTTTTAAGAAAAATTTAAACTTTACACGAAAAAAATACCAATATACTAACCAAAATAACAAACCATTATATAGCCTACGAATTGGAGCAATTTTACAGATTTTATAGTCGGTCATACTTTTTCTGAAACTACATCGCCCTTATTTGATATTTTTACAATGTTTTGCACAGCAACATTCCAAGACACGGACATTTCTCACGATTTAGGGCACAATCGTTCAACAACAGTAGAACAAAAACAACACGCTTCTTAGATTATACTCCCCCCCCCCCCCCCCCACAAAAAAAAATAGAAAGATAATTAGCATAAACTCTAAACTAACTAGAACGATTTGTCGACTATGCGAAAATATGTTTTCCTGATATGATTACCTCATAGTCACAGCAGGGGTAACGTCTGTCATGGCATCCAACGATTGACCTGCAGTCTGGCGAAAACAGCCGCCATTTTGAATAATTGCGATGGGGAAGTAGCGAAAAACAATTACGGGGTGCGTTTTGTACTATAGTATAGTCCTTTGCAACTAAAGAAAAATGCCAGGTAGGCCTATCAAGAAGCGGAAAACCATTAGGGTGCGTTTTGTACTATAGGTGTCCCAAGACTACCTTACGGATGCTTTCGTCACAGGCGACGGGTTCGTAGCCAATCAGCGATCGGTATTTGCGCGGGGTTGTCTCGGGCGGTTCGCTGATTGGATACGAGTGCCTATAGTCCATGACGAAAACATGTGTAAGGTAGTCTTGAGACAAATATGACTGACTGATAAATGTATTTAACATAATCAGTATATCCCTGTGGTTTTTATTACATTAAATTACTAATTAAACAAGTATCACAGTCATACGGATTATAATGTTAGATACATTTATCATTCAGTCTGTAGGGCTTACCAAACCACAGCACGCTGATTAGTCAGATTTTCGATTTCGAGATGCATTCTTGAGATATAGTTAAAACATGATAATTTGCTGCGGTTTTTGACGCAAGATACATCGAGGTTATACCTATATAAGGTATTAAGCTAGTACAAGAGCATTAGTTAAAGGGATAGTCAGATGAAGAACTAAAAAATCACCAATTATTCATTAGTCCATGAAATTCAGTTATGTGTAAAATACAATTGATATAGGTTGCTTCAATGCAAGAAAAAAAATAGTGAACAATTAGCTATTCTACTAGATTCCCTTCGGCATCTCTTGCTGCATTTTTCTTCTAAAGCGTAGTGTAACTGTATCGGTTCTGAGGTCGCTGGCGCCTTCCCGATAGACAGAGGACTCATTGTGTTACACGAGACCAGCCCGCGCTCCGCGAAACGCTCGGCGACTGCGGACAGTACCGCTCAAAACAGATTGCAACTTTTCTACACATCATGTCACAAAAAAATTAATTGCAGGGCATGTAGTAGAAGTAAACGTTCGTACTAAGAAACATGTTATCGGTAAAGAAACGATGCACATTAAACCTCCTGATCGATTTTTGATCAGTGCCCTATTTTAGCGGTGGTTTTACTTTCTCAAGGCAACATTTTTTTTATATGGGAATTACCATGAGAAAAGTTGCTCGGTGCTACTTGGTAGCACCAAACCAAATAATCGCGTTTTCTTTAATTTTTTAACCGCCTGCTTTTAAAGTATGGTATCTTTTAGTCATGTTTTTTATATTTAAAGGTGGACATCTACAAATGGTAGTTCTTTAGTTTTTCACCCGACTATCCCTTTAAAAGTTCACATTATAGTGACACATACAGCTGTTGTCGACACGCTAAGTAATGTTAATCATACATCTTAAACGTGTCCTAATGGTTACTTACTGTAACACTCCACTTATAATATTGATCATACTCGGCGTTTACTTAGGGCCGGTCCTACAATCTCCTAATAAGAAAGTTATTTGTAGCAATTAAGCTATTTGGAGGATTTTAAGGGTTTTGATTGGTGGTTGCCATGGAGCAAACAAGCCATTCGACGAATAAATAGTTATTGGGACATTGTAAGACTGGACCTTAGACTAAAGGTCTGTCTCTCACACTAAGAAGTAAGATAGTGTCAGGGGAATCAGGACCGCCCACAATTAGTTTCCAACTTTACAAGTGCGAATAACTAACGTTTTTCCCGATTATCTAGTATACAAGATTATCGGGAAAAACGTTAGTGATTCGCGCTTGTTAAGTTGGAAACTAAATGTGGGCGGTCCTGATACTATCTTACTTCTTGCTGTGAGAGACCTATACACACATTTCGTACACATCTATGTAAGTAGTTTAAAGAGTATAATTAAAAACACGGACAGCTTCGGGGTTTCTCAGGTATAGCTGCTGCCAAGTATCGTTGTTACAATTGTGTGTCGGTATAGACAATAATAAAACAAACTCGGATGTCAAGGTCATACAACTAAGCTAAGATAATCGCGATACAATGTGCGTAATCCAGGTTAGTGGAGGAACCTATATATACGACTGGTCAAAGTTACACCGTCCTTTCAGATGGGACGTAAAGCCGATGGTCCCCTTGGTACTTTTCGACAGGAGTAGGCTACGTGTCGGTACCAGGCTTCCCCTCCTCCCTTCCTCATTATCATTCATCAATCATCACCCATCAGGCTTAAGAGGGCGTTGTCCTCTATACTGGCCTTAATAACGATGAAGTATAGTATATAGTAGTACTATGCGGAAGAAAGATGCTGGCAAATATCTTGTTTTATGCATAAATACACTTCTTGTTTTATGTGGATAAATACACTTCTTGTTTTATGTGCATAAATGCACTTCTTGTTTTATGTGTATAAATACACTTCTTGTTTTATGTGCATAAATACACTTCTTGTTTTATGTGGATAAATACACTTCTTGTTTTATGTGCATAAATACACTTCTTGTTTTATGTGTATAAATACACTTCTTGTTTTATGTGCATAAATACACTTCTTGTTTTATGTGCATAAATACACTTCTTGTTTTATGTGCATAAATACACTTCTTGTTTTATGTGTATAAATACACTTCTTGTTTTATGTGCATAAATACACTTCTTGTTTTATGTGCATAAATACACTTCTTGTTTTATGTGCATAAATACACTTCTTGTTTTATGTGCATAAATACACTTCTTGTTTTATGTGTATAAATACACTTCTTGTTTTATGTGCATAAATACACTTCTTGTTTTATGTGCATAAATACACTTCTTGTTTTATGTGCATAAATACACTTCTTGTTTTATGTGCATAAATACACTTCTTGTTTTATGTGCATAAATACACTTCTTGTTTTATGTGTATAAATACACTTCTTGTTTTATGTGCATAAATACACTTCTTGTTTTATGTGTATAAATACACTTCTTGTTTTATGTGCATAAATACACTTCTTGTTTTATGTGCATAAATACACTTCTTGTTTTATGTGCATAAATACACTTCTTGTTTTATGTGTATAAATACACTTCTTGTTTTATGTGCATAAATACACTTCTTGTTTTATGTGCATAAATACACTTCTTGTTTTATGTGTATAAATACACTTCTTGTTTTATGTGCATAAATACACTTCTTGTTTTATGTGCATAAATACACTTCTTGTTTTATGTGCATAAATACACTTCTTGTTTTATGTGCATAAATACACTTCTTGTTTTATGTGCATAAATACACTTCTTGTTTTATGTGCATAAATACACTTCTTGTTTTATGTGCATAAATACACTTCTTGTTTTATGTGCATAAATACACTTCTTGTTTTATGTGCATAAATACACTTCTTGTTTTATGTGCATAAATACACTTCTTGTTTTATGTGTATAAATACACTTCTTGTTTTATGTGCATAAATACACTTCTTGTTTTATGTGCATAAATACACTTCTTGTTTTATGTGCATAAATACACTTCTTGTTTTATGTGCATAAATACACTTCTTGTTTTATGTGTATAAATACACTTCTTGTTTTATGTGCATAAATACACTTCTTGTTTTATGTGCATAAATACACATCTCGTTTTACTTCTATAGAATAAGATGGAACCCCATGATTGTGTTATGATCGAAATATTAACGGTAGGTTCATTTTTATGTCAGTATTGCCCAAAACGCGATTTAAAAATTATACCTGATATAACAAAAAAATTACATTTATAAATGATCACATAGTTTTCTTTATCTTCTCCTTTGTTGGCAAAATTGTGTGTAAACAAGTCGAAGATACTTCAAAATTTGTGATACCGTAATTAATGTAGATGTAGATGGTTTGTTTTGCTTGAAAACCTATTGTTGTGAAATCGTTCACCGATGCCTCCAGGGTTGCCGTAAAGGTTGGATAGTCTATTCACCATAATGCCCCATTTTATCGTCGAATTACATTTCAGTTCATTTTTAATTTAATTTTTAATTTCCTGAATAACAACATATTTTGTGTATTTTTGTGCGTATTATATTTATTTACTGTTTACTTCTTACTTTAATTTATTTTTTACTTTATTTAGTACTAGTACTATGTGGTGTATCATTTTTTGTATTTACCCCCAACGGCATAAGCCACATTTTCTTTCTATCACATTACTTCCATGCATGGTAAACCCTGAGTTATTCACCCCCACGTGACAGCTAAACAGAAACAAGTAAAGTAGTCTAGGCGCATCCCAGCTGCTATCACCGTAAACAACATCTAACAATGACTGTAAATAAAGTAAATAAAAATAAATTCACATTTACAGTCTACCCACTCAGTAACGAAACTGATTTGCAGTGGGGGACTTTAATTTAAAGCGACTAAACCAACCCTGTAGGCTCCGAACACCATCGACGAGTGAGCGATAACCAATCAAAGATAGATATTTCAAATACGAAACATAAGAATCAGTGATTGGACAGTGCGTGGGAACACCTGCGGACAAATGTCAGAATCAACAATGCCGATTCAGAACAACTTTGAATTTTGTTGCTAGGACGGCTCCAAAGTCACCGTTTACTTATTCCTAAAACAAGATAGATGGAACTAAATCCTTACTAGAAGTTAAAAAACTTCTACCTGAACCGGGATTTGAACCCGGGTCCTTCTGCATTGGAAGCAGGGATGCTTACCACTGGACCAACGAGGCACCAAGTGAAGTAGCCTAGGCGCATCCCAGCTGCTCTCGCTGTAAACAATCTCTAACAATGTATGTCGTAAACAAGCTGTGTTCCGAGAAGGAAGGTAGGTGGCTCTAATTATGACAAGAGTTCTCCTTGTGTACTAGGCTAAGTGTTCCCTCGAGACAACACACCGTAGGCTACCTACTCTGCGTGCCAACCTAAAAAGCACCATGTCAATCAATACTATAGGTAACCCAAGACTACCTTACATATGCTTTCGTCACAGCCGAGGTAATCGTAGCCAACCAGCGAACCGCCCGAGAAAAGCGCGCGCAGATAACGATTGCTTATTGGCTAGGAATACCTCGCCTGTGACGAAAGCTTGTGTAAGGTTGTCTTGGGTTGCCTATAGTCCCATCGAAAGTATACTGGCCACGCCATAAGAAGCAAGATATCCCCTTAAAATTCTGAGAAGAGACGGTCGCTCCACACGGTCTATTTCAACGGTATTCACCGCGGGATTTCCCGATACCTGTATTGTTATTGTCCACTGCATTGACTGCACCAACCGTGAATGGAATGCAACCCTACTACGTCTGACAATGCGGGCGTTATTATCACTACAATACCCGAGGCAAGAGAACGGGATGCAACTATATTTAGGTTTGTAGTTGTCACACGCGTCACTAACCTATTACATAATCCGTGACGACAACACCTTGCAAGTTAACGCGACTTGACTATATTCACATACCCATCTCAGGTCATTGTCTACTGCCCCTTTCAACCGCGCCAATTGAAAGAAAATCAACAGATACCTGTCGTACTTTCACACATTCGTAAATGCATGGTTCGGCTTAGTCGAGTGCACAGGCGGTTTGGCCACACTAGAGATGCGAATTTGTGGGAAACGTACGGCCCGGCCCGGCCCGTGGCCCGGCCCGAAACTGTCTGGCCCGAGTGCGGCCCGACAAGGTAAAAACCTACTGCCGCCCGGCCCGAACCCGGCCCGAAAGATGTTGATTCCGGCCCGGCCCGGCCCGGCCCGAAAGTCGGCCCGAAAGCCCGAAAGCCCGGCCCGGCCCGAAAGCCCGAAAGCCAGAAAGCCCGGCCCGAAAGCCCGAAAGCCCGGCCCGGCCCGAAAGCCCGAAAACCCGGCCTGGCCTTATAGTAAAGCCGCCGCCGACACAAAACGTATCGATTTAGTCGATCGCCACAGTGGTGGCTTTAGGGGTAGGGAATAGGAGAATGTTGAGTGTGGGTGGGTGAACTGTGGCCTGTGGAGAACTCCAAAAAACAAACTGCTTACCGCTGCTTAGATAATTAAACTGAAGCAGCTCTATATTCAATTTTATGGAATTTTTTTTTTAATTATAAAAAACATTATTAAATATTGATATCCAGCCCCAAAATGCTGGCCAGGAAAGCCAAAAGCCCTACCCGGCACGAAAGCCCGCACCGGCCCGAAAGCCCGAACCGGCCCGAAAGCCCGAAAACCCGGCCCGGCCCGGCCCGAAAGAGCGGCCTGGCCTTATAGTAAAGTCGCCGCCGACACAAAACGTATCGATTTAGTCGATCGCCACAGTGTTGGCTATAGGGGTAAGGAATAGGAGAATGTTGTGTGTGGGTGGGTGGACTGTGGTCTGTGGAGAACTCCAAAAAACAAACTGCTTACTGCTGCTTTGATAATTAAACTGAAGCAGCTCTATATTCAATTTTAAAGAATTATTTTTTTTTATTGTAAAAACATTATTAAATGATGATATCCAGCCCCAAATTGCTGGCCAGGGAAGCCAGAAGTCCGACCTGGCCCGAAATTCCGACTCGGCCCGAAAGCCCGAACCGGCCCGCAAGCCCGACTCGGCCCGAAAGCCCGAAAGCCCGAAAGCCTGGCCCGGCCCGGCCAGAACTTTCAATGCTTCGGCCCGATACCGGCCCGAAGCCCGAAGCTAACTTAAGAAACCCGGCCCGGCCCGGCCCGAAAGTTGGGCCGGGCCGGGCTTTCGGGCCGTTCGGGCCAAAATTCCCATCTCTAGGCCACACCCACTGTTACAGGTAACCAACGGAAGGTTTTAAATTATCCCCAATCTACCTGTTTAGATTAGATGGTAGGAATTATTAGCGAAGTAGAAAATAAAATTGTCCCGTCATTGGACTCGGCTGTGACGTAAGCATCAGAATACTCACTTTGGGTCTACTATACTCTGCGTGCCAACCTAAGAAGCATCCTGCCAATCACTACACACAAAGAGCGACTTAGCCGCGTCGTCTCCTTTGTTGACAGTTGTAAATGTCAATCTTGTCTACTCTGCGTGCCAACCTAAGAAGCACCCTGCCAATCACTACACACAAAGAGCGACTTAGCCGCGTCGTCTCCTTTGTTGACAGTTGTAAATGTCAATCTTGTCTACTCTGCGTGCCAACCTAAGAAGCATCCTGCCAATCACTACACACAAAGAGCGACTTAGCCGCGTCGTCTCCTTTGTTGACAGTTGTAAATGTCAATCTTGTCTACTCTGCGTGCCAACCTAAGAAGCATCCTGCCAATCACTACACACAAAGAGCGACTTAGCCGCGTCGTCTCCTTTGTTGACAGTTGTAAATGTCAATCTTGTCTACTCTGCGTGCCAACCTAAGAAGCACCCTGCCAATCACTACACACCTTTGTTGACAGTTGTAAATGTCAATCTTGTCTAAAATCTCAAGCGGCAGTCAACGGGGTGGACACACAGTTACAAAATGGGGACCTTCCCCTGGTGTTTGTCGCGTTTCCGTTGCGCTAAAGGTCGAAAGATCCATTCGGTTTGTAGCTGTCGGTACCGGCTAAGAAGGTGAGTGCTTTGCTGAATAATGGGGATGATTGACGTTTATGATCTCCAAGCAATACCATCGCCTTCCTTTGAGGTTAGTGATTGGCAGGGTGCTTCTTAGGTTGGCACGCAGAGTTCAGGTAGTGGAGATGTACATCATTTGAGAAATGCCAAGATCGACTGATTTTCTTGTTCTCAACTATGCCACGGACCCACTTTAGTTGGCAAGTTGTCCACTAGGGCACCAACGGAGCGCCACCAATCATGTATTAGGACTGTATAACACCTGTTGTCAAGCGTAACAGTGGGGCCTTCATTTTACTCGACAATTCTTGCTATTTCGTAAACACTTGTCGCACGCCCTGAAGTAAACGGATGGTGTTTGGCAGCACAACGCTTACTAGACGTTACTTATCAACCTCTTTGCATTGTCTCTGTGGCTTTGGCACCGCCTTCAGGACTTTACATATCAACCTCTTTGCATTGTTTCTGTCTTGGCGGAAATAGAAATTCACTTTTCACACACAAAAACGTTTTGTTGTTCAATTATTCTGTGCTAAGTGTTGAACTGTCTGCTGATTTATAACGTTTCAGTGCCATACCCAGATTAACGCACGCTATAAATATCTGTTATGTGCGGGCTCGTTGATTGCAGGGGGAAGGGGGGGGGGGTGCAGTGGCGTATCCAGGAATTGGGAAAGGGCGGATTCAACCCATATTATAGAGAACATAAGTGGAAAAAATTCTCGTCAAGGTCATTTTGATGCAAATCTGTGCATTTTACATCGGCCAACTGAAACAAAATTTCTAAGTTGATGCGTGTGTTTTGAACAAAAACTAATGTATTTGGTATTAATACAAAAATACTGTCCTTATATAGAAAGCTGAACGGTAATTTCTCACTTTTCCTTTGCGAAAGGGGGGCTTTTGTCCCACCCCCCTTGGATACACCACTAGGAGGGGGGGGGGGGGGGAGAGTGTGATGCTTTATACCAACCCACCAAAATACGTTTTTTTAGGCAAGAAATTTTTCACAAAACAACATGACTATGTGCGTACGCCAGTTTATCGACTTTTGAAATGATCGCGGTCGTCTCAAATGATATAAATGTCGACCATTTGAGACATCGAGCAACTAGTTACCGTATGGCGAACTTTGTCGATCATTTGGGACGTCGATTAAATGAGATTTCGATCAAATAAGAACCCAGACTCACAACGATCGACGATCATTCGGTCTCCTCCCAACATCATGAAAACTATTAAAAAAAACAAATTCAATAGTTTTTTAAACTAAATTTAACTTATACACCTTTCTAATAACAAACCAAACTATATACAGCTACCATTATGAGGTATGATTAAACATTTTAATTTCGCGTCCTTTTAATATTGGCGTAAGCTTTTTCTCCTCTTAAAAACTTTACTGTAAGTTTATCTGTCGCCTCTTTGACGACGCTGGTGACATTAGAGTTTTATGTCGGTCGTGTTGTTTACATACCTCTCTCTCTCTCTCTCTCTCTCTCTCTCTCTCTTTACACGGTTTGCTGTCATTCCAACGAGACAGTCGGCTTTCGAAACACCATCGATATTGTGAGAGGGGGGGGGGGGAGGGGAGGGGGGGGGTCCCTAGTGAACTCTGGCCCCGGCAATGTGTTGGTAATGCATATTAATCACCTAGAATTTACATTTTCATAACCTTGGATGCGGGTAAAGTGGAAGCAATGGTTGAAATAGAGAGGTGTTTAAGGGTGTACACTATATAATGTGTTTCTAAGCATTACCGGTTTTATGTTGCTTGTAAAAAGAAGTATTATATGTGTTTTAAGTATTATTATTTGCTTCATTCGATAAATTATTTCTTTTGTTTATGTATATTTGAATAGATGTTTATATGCCTAAATGTAGTTGCCTTCGTCTATAGTAATTTCAAATTTCTTTTAACAGTGTTGTACCGTATACATTGTAAGATGCTTTTGTTTTTCTTGCGCTGTCAACTAGATGTAATATTTCATTCTTCCTGAGAGCTTTAGAAGTCCCTGAGGCATAATGTGTCATATATATACGGGTGACAGTAACGATCGTGTAAAAGTCATCGTACAACATCTTCGGT
The DNA here is from genome assembly GCA_945910005.1 of Isoperla grammatica. Classification (NCBI taxonomy): domain Eukaryota; kingdom Metazoa; phylum Arthropoda; class Insecta; order Plecoptera; family Perlodidae; genus Isoperla; species Isoperla grammatica. The sequence goes on from OX246747.1 coordinate 32,257,850, forward strand.
AATGCTTCCATCACGGGTGGGTGAGCGGCAGCCAACCAGCGGCCGTGGCTAATTGAAATACCTGCTCGGGTTGGCCAAGACCGTAAACACGTTATTGACTGAAGACGAAAGCATTACCGTAGTTGCTGTTCGACTACTATACCGTGTTTTGCGTCGCATGAAAAGATAATATTGTAAAAGAAGACACACGGATATAATAATATGGATTTTGACAAAACCTGTAACCGCAGAAACGAAATGACAACATCAAAAATCTTAGTAAAGAACATTACACATCATTAAACAATGAATTACTGACTCTGAATGTGAATTGATTTATGTATTTTATTTAATTTAGGGAAATAAAATAGCTATGAAAATTAGAAACATGTTTGCAATACGTATTCTTGAATTGTTGCTTTTCTTAGCTGTGAAAACTTTTCGCTAGAAAGTTCGTAGATATGGACGCGCTCGCTTATCAACGCGTCACACAGAGCGTTTTCCTAGTTAATTATATCTCAAGAATGCTACTCGAAGTCGAAAATCTGAGTCAACAACGCACTGTATTTTGTTAAGCCCTATACAGACTGAATGAACTATTATAACCATTAGCGTTATAAACTCGATAATATTAGTAAGCTTATAAAATTAATTAGGAATAAAAATCATACTGATTATAATGTAAGACCCATTTAGTATGTAGGGCTTACCAAACCACAGTATTTTTTAATTATCTATAGAAAGCTTCAGGATTTAAAAAAAAATGATTCCTTCTCGGAATTTGGGTTTGTATAAGCTAAACAATTTGGATTAAAAAACTTTAAAATTACGTAATTGTTAGGAATTTAATAATCTCTGTATTAAAAAATGTATTCAACAATTTAAAATGTCTTAGTTGTGTGTAAATGCTAAGTCAAAAGGGCCCCTATAGTGTTGCCCTGCTTCAGGCGAATACATATATAGGAAATTAATTAATTAAAGGAGGAATAGAAATTCCTCAGAATACAGAATATAGTAATACCGACGTTATGCATAGGTAGATAATACCAGTAAAATTCATATTTATATGACGGCTCTTCTAAACTAAGAGACGAATTAACCGGGAATCTAAACCTGGGTCTTCGGCAGTAGACCGGAGAAATAACTCCACAACACAAAAAAAAACATCACATTTCTGTGTTACCTATACGGATAACGCAAAAGCAAATTAATGATCTATTAGTTTTTTATATTCGCTGATAAAATATTGAGATAACTTATTTGATCAGATTCGTGTAACAAAATTGAAATGTTCTACTTTTTTTAAGTATAAGATTTTTTTTAAAACAACAATACCATTATTACCAAAATGAAAGCAATGTCGCTTCAAGTGTTTCAAGCTGAAAATTATATCTCGCCAGAATAAATTATACCTACACCGTATTGTTCTCGGAAAACATTTTCACAATCTTATTTTTACAAGAAAAATTAATTCCACCTAGTTTTTTTTGGTCTTGTTTGTCAGAAGTTTTGTAAACACGTCAATCAATCACTTATATACGTAATTACCCAATTACCCAAAGTCCGCGATGACAGAAATATCAACCTCGTATTCCATAGAGCGAACAACATGTTGAGTAGTCATGTTGACTGGTAAAGTATCATGTTTTCACGTTGACAAATTTAATGGCATCATTGCTTTTATCATTGACTTGACATAGGAAAAACACTTTATGTTCTGGTTTCAATGCAATGAACACAGCCGAGAAGTTTTTTTTTCTTCATTAGATCAATAGTATTGCGTCAGCAACAACATCAAAAAGAGTTATTTTAATGATAATAACTACAGTGGGTCCGTGGCTTAGTTGAGAACAAGAAAATCAGTCGATCTTCTTGGCATTTCACAAATGATGTACACTCCCACTACCTGGCTAGCACAAACATGAGACGAAATCACCGAATTCATTACCGTGCATACATTACACACAGAAATTAATACATTATTTAGCTTATACGGGAGTGTTTCCTGACTAAATAAGCAAATAGAGAAATTAACGAGCAAAGCTTTCGACCTTGTGCCACACCGAAGGTTGTTAAGGAAATTAGAGCATTACGGTATCCAAGGTCAACTGCTCCTGTGGTGCACCTCGTTTTTAACAGGAAGAACACAACACGTGGTGTACGGTGGACACAAATCCGGAAGTGTTCGTGTTACCTCTGGGGTGCCACAGGGGTCAGTGTTGGGGCCTCTATTTTTCGTAACATACATGATGGACCTCCCAGCATGCGTGTCCTCTCCAATTGCAATGTACGCGGATGACTGCACCGTGTACAAACCTATCAACAACGAAGACGACGCAGCTCTCCTGCAGGCAGACCTTGACAACATTTTCCTGTGGTGCAGTGTCAACCAAATGAGGCTTAACACCAGCAAAACAACTTACATTCGTATCTCCCGTTCATCTAAACCAATAGACAGTAATTACAGTATCGACAACAACTCCCTCACCAGCTGCAATACTATCAAACTTCTAGGCATCACTCTAACAAACGATCTAAAATGGAATCTACACACAAACATTATTCGATCAAAGTGTTCTAAATTATTAGGCTTCATAAATAGAAACCTCAGGGACAGCAAAGTGCGTACTCGCAGGATAGCGTACATGGCGATAGTGAGGCCCACCTTGCTCTATGGAATCCCTGCGTGGCACCCTACGTCGGTCTCCAACATCAACAAACTGGAGGTCATACAAAATCGGGCAACAAACATGATAGTGGGCTACAAAACCGACCTTAACACCCAGGCAAGAAGGAAAATGCTTCACATCCCCTCCGTTAGCGCGTATCTACAACGCGCCGACTTGATTTTCCTGCGTGGCTGTATGAGCGGGAAGATAGACCTCGACGTTCGGCTGCAGCTTGACTACAGGACCGTGGAGCGAGGGAGGGGACCGCAGCAAGGCGTATATCTCCGAGCGCCCCGGGCCACCACGCTCAGCTACCAACGCTCACTGTACCACCGAGCCAGCGGCCTGTGGAACGCCCTTCCAAGTGGTACTAAATTAATGGCATCCAAAGAATTCAACCGAGCCATTAAGACCATGTACCACTGAATCCTGTCCACACTGACACAGCGATATCGACAACCTAGCAATGTATACTGACATGATAACGAACAATTGATGGACTTATTGATTTGGTTAGATAATAAGTTAAGGCCTCATTTCATAAACATCACCCATCACCTCACGCGTCATATTACATCGCCTATTTATGTTCATTCTCATCGTCCATTCATCACATGTCATTAGACTTATTTTAATTAGTATTACATCAAATATTCATATGCCTTAGTATTAGTTTAAATTTACATGGATGCAGGACACAACCCTTGTGGATGGACCGTTGGCCCGCTTCCTGCATCCTTTCAAAAATTAGGCATTTATATTAAGTAATTACTTTCAATGTACAATGTCTGATATTGATAAATAAATAATAATAATAATAATAAGATCAATGTATTTAGTTTTTTGCGTAAATGTAGATGTAACTTTGACCAGTCATAAAGGTTCCTCCACTTACCACCTGGACTGCCAAGCAGTTGACGAGAAGAACGAAGCTGTTACAAAAGCTTTTGAACCCTCCAATCTGCTCTAACCAACTACTATAGGCAACCCAAGACTACCTTACACATGCTTTTGTCACATTCGGGGTATTCCTAGCCAATCAGCGATCGTTATTTGCGCTGGCTTCTCTCGGGCGGTTCGCTGATTGGCTAGGATGTGACGAAAGCATGTGTAAGGTAGGGTTGGGTTATAACTAACTATACTTAACTAGTAACTAGTGTTTCAGAGGAGAAGAGGAGAGTGGTCACCCATCCACCTCCTGACCTAGGCCGAAGCTGCTTAGCCGTCGTAGTGTAGTGCCTACACGTGCCAGTATCCACTTATTGACCTCGTATCTGTCTTACTTTGAAACACGGAACTCCGACGTTCTGAGAGGTTCCCTTGGTTACGCCTCCCTCCACCCCTACCTACCCCCTACCCCCACCCCCACTCCCACCCGAAAATAATGGAAAAGCCCTAGCGTAGAGGACGACGGGAAGAAAAAACATCATAAAAATGAATTTTATTCATCCAAAACAGAGGAGAAATTGTGGAGAATGAGGTTTTTACGACGACTGGTGTTTTCAATGTGGTTCAGTCTGCACGGAAGAAGTAGATTAGAGAAGTGGTGAGGATGTTTTTATGTTGGGTGAAGAGGAAATGGTTGACTTGAGGGAAAATGTTCTCTCTCTGATGAATCATCGACGAGTTTGAGCGGTGATGGCGGAAGTTAAGGACTGACTGACTGGTCGTTCAATTCAATTTTCAATTGTTTTATTCATTTTCCACATATTACAAAGCCCACTCTGCAAAGAACAAGACCAGGACGCGGAACATCTTACAACATGTGTCTCCCTGACAGCAGAAAGGGATCTAATGGAGGGGCAAAATATAGCAAGAAGGAAATATGTGGCAAACCTTTATTGGGCAACTAGGCAGAGAATGGCATAAGTTCCAACTCTGGGTGTTCGAAATAAGAAGAAGAAGACATATTACAAAGCAATATATAGAGTACAACAATACATTTGTTTTTTACGTTGATCAGTCAGTAGATATAAATTCTGGTGTGCATGCGGAGTACTGAATATATTTGACTAAGTATTAACTTAAAAACTAGACTATATGCATTTAATTTAAAATTTATAAATAACGAGTAAGATTTTGTGTTGTGGGCTGACGAGACGATATTGAGGACTATGATTAATTCCTTAATATTTTAATTTATGCACTTTCAGTTATTGTTGCTTTCAATTTAACATTCCAATATTATTAATATTATTATTATTATTATTATTATTATTATTATTATTATTATTATTATTATTATTATTATTATTATTATTATTATTATTATTATTATTATTATTATTATTATTATTATTATTATTATTATTATTATTATTATTATTATTATTATTATTATTATTATTATTATTATTATTATTGTTGGTCATGATACGATATTATTCCTGTGTGGACAGATAGCGTTAGACATGGTTAGACCATGGTTGGTGGCAAGATCCGTCGATCCACTGGCGGAGGTTCGGTAAACCTCAAAGTAAGGTCTTCTCATGGGCACAAAAATCACCATTCTCGTGCCTACTACAAAAACTGGTTTATTACCTTAATCTACTAATTTATTATGAAAAATTTGATTTCAGAATACTTCACTTAAAAATGTAGATACACTACAAGTATATAATTAAATTATTTCAATTAGATGTAAGGCGGTTTTGAGCCAGAATTGGTTTTGACAGATCAATTCATTTGTTTTTCTACATGCGATTTTTAACATTGTAAAAATGGATAGCAAATTGGATAGGACGACCTGACTTGGGAGTTCGACGAGCTCCCACCAGGGGATTTACGGACCTTGGGTTGGTGGTAGCCCGTGGCGGTAGCGTTTTAGAGTACAGAGAACATTATAGAAATCTGCTTCATAAATAATTCTCTTTTGCCTTGGAATAATTTCTTATGTAGAGTATAGATTTTTGCTATTACCATACAGACACGTTACATTTTGCAGCTAAACAAGAAAATGAAAGTTCACGCATTCTTTTTATTTGTAGTACAACGGATCGAAACTTAGTTACTTTTTATTAAATGTTTGCATAAATCTTTTTTAAATGGTCTTAACGAAAGTTGGATTTTCTGTACGTTGTATATAGAAAGACTAAAAAACAAAATACGATGTTATGTATAATAAAACATAATGTTATGTTAATTTATTTATTTTTTCTTGCATGTTTTCGTACTAATTTAGTGTAAAATTCCTTTCACGATACATATCTTGTTTTTCTTTTGGGTCTAATGTTATAACAATGTAATCTAACTTTTTGTACTATGTGATTACTTTTTACGACTCAACTATACGTATAGTGTGAAAATATACTCGCAACAAACTGTTGTAGTGCTGTTAAAATGTCGATAATATAAAAATGCGCGTATGACAGTTGTTGTTATAAGTAAAGATACGTTTTTTTTCAGTTTAGGTTTTAGATGCGTATAGATTTAAATGATGTGGGCACTATAAGCCGACTTACTTACTTACCTACTTACTTACTTACTTACTTACTTACTTACTTACTTACTTACTTACTTACTTACTTACTTACTTACTTACTTACTTACTTACTTACTTACTTACTTACTTACTTACTTACTTACTTACTTACTTACTTAATTACTTACTTTATTGTAATTAAGGCCAGTGTAGGGCACAATGCCCTCTTTAGCTTGATGAGTGATGATTGATGAATGATAATAAGGAAGAGAGGAGGGGAAGCCTGGTACCGACACGTAGCCTACTGCTGTCGAAAAATTGGCACCAAGGGGACCATCGGCTTTACGTCCCATCCGAAAGGACGGTGTAACTTTGACCAGTGATATAGGTTCCTCCACTAACCTGGACTGTTGACGATAAGAACGAAGCTGTTACACAAGCTTTCGAACCCTCCAATCCGCTCTAACCAACGATAACAGTGTTTCAGTGGAGAGTGGTCACCCATCCACCTCCTGACCTAGCCCGAGGTTGCTTAACGTCGGGGACGTAAGGCTGCAAATTTACACCCGATTGTATCAGGCAACCAGGCGGTGTAAAAGGGCCCTCACTTCTTATCACCTCACGTCATCTCACTCTCTCACTCTCTCACTCACTCACAGCCTTACAAACATGCGATACGAATATTTTTCATTCGAAATCACCCAAGACGGCGACCTTGAGTTGACATTGGCTTTCGAAATAATTTATTACCGCATTATGCAGGGTAGCTCGTAGGTTGGTAGTAACTTTTATCATTACGTGGGTTGGTTTGGTTGTAAGGGCGCATCGAAGGTGGGGGGGGGGGGGGGGTTCGTTCTTGAAGGTGTTTTTTTTTATTGCGGCAGGTCGTTTGTGAGTCGATTATATCTTTAGGAAGGTGTTTAAGTTTTTTAGTTTTTTTATTCCCTGTCCTTGGATAAAGAGGGGGTGTGTCACAGATGATTTTCTATAATCTATGTTCTATAACTTTCTATTTTGTTGCTTTGTATGTGTGTGATAAAATTGAACTGTGGAAAAATATAATTTGGAATACAACTTTTCAAGATAAACAGCATATAATGGAAACAAATTTGGATTAGAGCATTTGTCAAAATTTTTCAAGATAACAATATTGTAACACAGAAATATATGACAATAGTAATTATTTTTTGCACGTAGACGAATACTATAAATGATCCATCACGAAACAATTAAGATAAGGCTTAAATCTTTAAATCTTGAATGTTAAAATCTTAAATCTCAAATCTTAAATCTAAAATCGAAAATCTAAAATCTTAAATCTTAAATCATATATCTTAAATCTTAAATCTTAAATCTTAAATCATAAATTAATGTGTAAACCGACTTTAAGATAGAACCTCATCAATATGACACGAGATTCTAAAAACTTTCACTTATTTGTTTATTTACAATATTCAATGAAACAGATGTTAGGTTATCAGGTCGTGAATACTATTGATAACATCTTTTCCTTCCAGTAAAACTGAATAATTCAGTATAGTTAGTCTTCCCTGGAGCGCGTTCGCTTTCTGATTTCCTCTGCATACAAATGCAACGAACACTATCAAACCGCAACGAGACAACCTCAATCTGTCTCGTATGTGTTTACATACTACATGGATGTCTTGTAAATAAATAAATAACTTGTAGTTGAGGTGATTGATGGACAAGCCATCTGCCATACAATGTCACGGATCTATGCGCGAGCAACATACCGACACTATCTTGATCTACACTTATCCATGTATTAATTTTATCCACTTTAATGCTGTCTATACTTAAGCCGGTTCTCAAAGCTGCTAGTATAGACTCATTTTTGTGACTAACTAAAGTGGCCTCCTATCGACTACCTACCTGAGCTTTGGACATCTCTACTATAGCACATTACGGCACTGCACTCGTGGCTAACATTTTACATTCCTTATATAAAGAAGGCTCAGAGACCTCCCATTTGTTGTTACACTTTGACTACACTTTGGCTACACTTAGAGGTTATGGTTACCTCAAGTTTATCTTAAGTGTTAGAAACTGATTTTATACATTTGGAAGTAATTCGTTCAATTGAACTCCAAATACGTTCAATTGTTCGCCATATTATTTGTATTACATTTAATTGACATCTCTGGAACAGCTTTATTGCGGTTGTCGGCCATTGTTAGTCTACTTGGAGCGATTAAGTCTACACTTTCGGCTCCTACCTCCTACAGACTAAATTTTCGACGACTTCAAGCTTTGGGCGTATACTTCTGATGTCACGTCCGCTAATTTAGTATACCTGTGAGTACACTTCGCAGCTTTGGGACACGGCCTTAGTTATATACAGGTCGGTTTACACACTTTCCTAAGATTTAAAATGATCGTATACTCTTCTTATATTTAAAGTTCTCTACAACTATACACATATGTATGTAAAACCAAGTATTTCATTGGAAATAAATAAATTTAAAATAATACACGTCGACGATGAAGGTCGTTAAGGGAATCCAAAATAAGAAGGGTTAGAGGGTCAGGGTGGTTTTAGGGAGCTCTGGGTTTCGTGGGCGTTTCGTTTGAAAGAGGGAATGCTAGTAAGCATGTTAAAGAATGTGACAGTGAAAGCTGGAAGAGGAAAGATGATGAAGGCCATATTTAATGAATTAAGAGATGCGCACGAGAGCCCTCTTTGCGGTCACCGGTCACCACGAGGACCGGTCAAGCTCATCTGATTGACGTGAGGCTAAGTACAGAGAGAGATTTAGTTACTCGAGCTAATTACAATTCTCTGTACACGTCCTTTCTTTCAAGAAGATTGATGCAAATAACCGGAGAGATTCTAGAAGCGTACAAGATCTTCCAGTCCCCGCGTACCCTAGAGATTTACTTCAGTTTGACGCTTTCCTCCATCGCTATGTGACCACCCCTTACCAGGGTGCGAATTGACGGGGGGGTGGGGAGATCCCCCCCCCCCTCTCTGGAAATTCCATCCCTGGCTGTTTTCCCCGCCGGGGATGGCTAAATCCCCACCTCTGGATACCCATCTCATTTCATATCACATCAAGTGGCTTTATCTAAAGGTGACCAGGCGTACCGGTTTGACCGGTACGGTATACCGTTATCGGAACACTTGTACCGGTGTCCCGAGAGACTCATTGAAAATACGTAATTTTTACCGGTTTGTAATTTTTGTGGAAAAGATGTCCCGGTATTCTGTCAATAAAGACAACGCGGTCGATTGTAACAGTGGGGGGGGGGGGGGGGGGCTTACAGTTGCTGGTAGGCTCTCTAGCTCTCGACATAATATGCGGGAAAAGATAGTAAGATATACCCTATACAAGCGGGTCGCATTATTAGACGCTGACTCACACAATCACGCACTCACTCAACTCACAGTCAGCCGAGTTTATTCCGTCAACAGGCGGCTGGCGAAATACGACCGGGCAGAGGCCTAACAGTCATGCCTACAAAAATGTACCCACATTCATTTAAATACTTAATATTTATTAATTAAAATTAATATGAATAATAATGTATTGATATTTATAATGTTTTTGTTTTCTGGGCATTTTGCACGCAAATTTGAATTAAAAATGTTTCGCCTCTTTCGACTGACCAGACCCCGTGCTTGTCCATGGAGTTCGTAATCCTTACACTTTGTCGCGGTTTGCAATATTCCAAATATGGTCACCTTATAATTAATAATGCGTCAATTTACAGATATATTCCTAGCCAGGAAGTGTTTGTTCATTAATAAACTAACCTATGGACTCTCAGATCGCTTCTAAGGCCATCTCGAGGGCAATAATACCCCCAGCAAAATTTTGCCTCCGGTGGCTGGGGCTTTGCCCCAGACCCCTTACTACCCACGCAGACACTATACTTGTGCATCCCCCCCCCCTCTGCCAGGCCATCAATTCGCACCCTGACCATTACCCCCGTGACAACCCGACAATCATATCATATTTATTCATTTCATATTATATTTTTTATAATCAGTCATATTTGTTACGCTGAACGGTTGGTCACATAACTAGGTGGTGGAGCTTCAGAACAACTTTGAATTTATTGAGTGCTTCGTTGCTAGGACAGCGCCAAAGTCACAGTTTATTTATTTCTAAGACAAGAAGTGATGGAATTGAATCCATAGGCCTATTAGAAGTAAAAAAAAAAAAATCCGAAGCGTAGCCCTGCTTGTAGCCCTGCTTGTCGTACGAGGTTGCTAAGAGAGCCTACGTCGTTGTTGTTGTTGAAAGCATCATTAACGCTTGGCATGACATCAAAGAATGCGCATATTATTATTATAAACCAACCTCCGTTCCATGGCTGATTTTCCTCGGATGGAAATCCTGAGATGTGTTTTTAATTAATTAGTTAGATGAAAAGAAGTGGGACACTTCACAGACTCAAGAGTATAGTATAAATAAATACATACATAAATAAAATAAACACACCGGTGAATGGAACAGAAAATAACATTCTCTGACTTTGTAATAATATAGAAAATATTGGTGAAAAGTGAAAATATAGGTTAAACTTGTTTCGTTGATAAAGTCTACAATTATCATTTCAATTCTTACTTCTTTTCTTTTTTCGTTTTACTTTTTCTTATTCAATTATTATGGTTCTGATAGAGCTGGGTCCAGTGGTTAAAGTGGACTCGGAGAAGTAACGGTATGCACTACTGCTGTGTACAGTATACAAAGTGGGGGGTGGCTGGGAAGCGTGGCCCCAGTTTTGCCCCACAAAGTATTTTGTTTAGGTATTTTGTCATGAACACGTTTAAATGGCTTTGGAAATGGGGGGCGGAGGGTTGAGAACTCTCGCTAAAAATATTATTTTTTGGGGGAAAAACAAAATTTGAACATTTACTTTATTAAAACATTGGATGAGCAAATATAAATACAAAATACAACACAACGTTCAAAAAAATTCGTCAATATGCCTACAACCGCTAAAAATTAGTGCCGGTATGGCATACCGTCGGTTTTTTAGTAACGGTATGCATACCGGCTCATACCGCCCCACTTTAACCACTGGCTGGTTTCCTCCTCGTGGTGACCGGTGTCCGCAAAGAGGCTCCTCGTTTCTGTCTGTAACGACAATATTTTGTCATTGATCTTCACTTTCCCACTTTTTCTTCTTTGTCTCTCTTCTCTTTCTTATTCATGATAATCATCGTGTTCATGTGTATTGTACTTCTCCAATATAATCACTCTAAAGCGGTAAAGCCCCAACCACAATTGTCGGTATCGGGATTGCAATCGCAATACGGAAATCGTGAAAAAGTTATAACTTACATATGGTTCTTATGACGTTGTTCACAATAAAATCGTAATGTCGTAACGATTTAGGATGACAAAATGTACGACTGCGATCCCGACAGTTGTGGTTGGAGCTTTAGTCTGAGCCCAGGGTAGAATTTGCCCCAAGGTAACTCTCCCAATCGTAAGAGACGAACGAATGAGGTGCTCTCCTTTTCCTCCTCTAAACCCATTTTTAATTCAAATCCTTCTAAGTGTACCTTTCCTCCAATCCTTCACCGAGGTCATATAACTAAAGATAGCTGTCAAGTACGTCATTAAACACTTAATAATCCAATTAATATAAGTTCTCTCCACGCTTAAAGCTTGAATTCTGAGGGCTTCTCAATTTAAATATCTATAATATATTGAAGATTGTAACCTGAGCTCACCGAAGGTATTGCTATGTACGTTTTACCCTAGTCTATATTCATTTGTATTCTTAATTTTTGTTTTTTTATTCGTATCATATACTCAGTGTAATTTGTTCCAATTTTCATCTTTATATATTATTTTGTGTTTTATTCTGTGTCTATTTCCAACAGTTTTGGCTGCAGAGACCAATATCGATATTGTTAATAAAGGTTCTACTACTGATAATAATAATAACAACAACAACAACAATACTACATTGTCACCATCATCTTTCGCCTTCGGCCGCCACGCTAGGGTGCACTCTCGCATCGTCTTGGCTCAAGAGGAGCCCGATGGTGCAAATGAGAGAAGAGAAGAAAGGAAATAATAACAACAATAATAATAATAATAATAATAATAATAATAATAATAATAATAATAATAATAATAATAATAATAATAATAATAATAATAATAATAATAATAATAATAATAATAATAATAATAATAATAATAATAATAATAATAATAATAATAATAATAATAATAATAATAATAATGATAATAATAATACATTTTCGATGGAATACCTATTATAGGGTGTACACCAGCTTTACCTGATGTGCCCCTCTTCAGGTGACAAACTGTAGGTATGTTAGGGTGTTTGGATAGCTGGGAAGGAATGTCCGAGGCCTGTTACTACGACTCAATCCCAACATTCGCTTTTACAACTGAGGAAAATCTCGGAAGAAACCTTCAGTCAGAAATGCCGGTGGCCGGAATCGAACCGGCGACCTCCCGAATTAGAGTCTCGCGTCTTACCGCCGAGCCACCTCTATTGAGAATGAATATGTTTAAAAAATCAATAAAACATTACTACTGCACACATTTAAGTTTGACATAGTTCAAAAACTCCACCCCCTAGTTATGTGACCACCGCCCAGCATAGCAAATATGACTGATTACAAATAATATAATAAATATGCAATAAATAATAATAATAATAATAATAATAATAATAATAATAATAATAATAATAATAATGATGATAATAATAATGATAATAATAATAATAATAATAATAATAATAATAATAATAATAATAATAATAATAATAATAATAATAATAATAATAATAATAAAAATAATAATAATAATAATAATAATAATAATAATAATAATAATAATAATAATAATAATAATAATAATAATAATAATGTAATGCCCCGAAAGTCATTGGAGACTTCCAAGAACTTTGCCGACAGACTATTAATCCTAGAGGGAGATCGAGTAGGAGGCAGAGGGAGGTGAGGAGTTAAAAGAGACTAACCCATAACTCCAATTTAATGCTAAATCTTTAATGCTTAGGTTTTACTCACGGACAGACCCAGTGACGTGCTGATCGTCGAACATTCCTGTCTCGGGCAACAGGACGCACTAGCTGTAGATCGAGGACACCAGAGAGAGAGACAGTTGGCCAAAACCCCGCTATATACATCGGCAGTCAATTTACTACCTACCCGTGGACATGACGTAATTGTTATAGACTTACGACAGTCCCGGGTTCGATTCCGATAGTTATGACTCATGTTTAGCCCGATCAGCGGTGCTTAATGGTCAACACTGCTGCACCGTTAGCCAACTGCCGTTCTCTGTACACCGGCTCATACTTAAACAATGTTGCTTCAGCCATGTGCAATCATTATGTCATTATGATGAAAATGTCTCAGAACACTATTCTAATCATTGCCGAAATAACAATAAAATAGTGTTGAAACAACCTGTTGAGTACTTTCGCCCTTTCCTTATGGTTAACGAAATAATGCTTACAGCATCCATTACAATAATAACAATAATAATGCCTTTATTTGCAAACAGGATATCAAAATCCCACTAGTGCAAACATAATACAATACAATGATACACACAGGAGACAGTAGTAAGTAATAATAGTTACAATAAAACATAATACATAATACATAAGCAAATTCCGAGGATAAAAAATATGATATGATTGTCGGATTGTCACGGGGGTAAGGGGTGGTCACATAGCGATGGAGGGGAGCAGGGGAGCAGGGGAGCGTCAAACTAAGAAAATCTCGAGTTCTCTATAGCACAAGACTCAATTCTAAAAATAGCCGTGTTGCCGTTTTTGTTTCGGACAAACATTGAATATGCGCCAATCAAAGAAGTATACAACAATGTAGTTACCTAGCAACACATTGTTTGTCCGCCTGTGATGTCACAACCCCCTCAATTGAGTTTTGTGTTATTGCAGTGTTGTAATACTCAAGTGTATATAGAATATTTTATGAATGAGAATAGTATAGCGTGGTTCGGTACGCGTGGGAATGTGACTGGAGTGAGTGAGTGAGAGAGAGAGAGGCACTGACGTAGCGACACCACACATCGCGTACGTACGCTCCTCGACTATTCTGTGCGCCTGATACAAAAGAGCACTTTCCGAGCTGCACCGTGTTCGTTTGTAACACCGAGCGAGAGTGCTCTGACGGCCGCCAAATATGAATTTGAATATTTACGCGCGGACTTCGGACAAAATTATTTATTCTCGTACGTTTATTTATTAAAATTTGTCTGACATTCCCTTGCTTACATCCAACCAACAGTAAATAGATTATAGGCCAAGAAGTAAAATTAGTAAAGTAGTAAAATTAGTTAAGTAGTATACATTAGTTAACTAGTAGGCCTAAAATTCGGAATTTTACTACTTGACTTTTTTTTTAAATTTAATTTTTTACTTTTTTTTTTACTACTTAAGGTGACCAGACGTACCGTTTTGACCGGTACAGTACCGTTATTGGAACACTTGTACCGGTGTCCCGAGAAATTCATTGAAAAGACGTATTTTTTACCGGTTTGTAATTTTTGGGGAAAAGGTGGTACGGTATTCTGTCAATAAAGACAACGCGGTCGATTGTAACAGTGGGGGGGGGGGGGGGGGGGGCTTACAGTTGCTGGTAGGCTCTCTAGCCCTCGACACAATATGCGGGCAAAGGTAGTAAGATATACCCTCACCCTGCATGCAGGTTGCATTCGCAGACGTTGACTCACACAATATACCTAATATATATCTAATCTCCCTTCACATAAAGTACAACATGTAAGTTCTTTATGTCGCAACGAGTATGCGTGCTTCAACCCTTGTCGACGCCTATTCTAACAATCTTCCAAGTCGCTGTTCACCGAAACCCCATCACATAATATCTAATCTCCCTTCACATAAAGTATACAACATGTAAGTTCTTTATGTCGCAACGACTATGCGTGCTTCAACCCTTGTCGACGCCTATTCTAACAATCTTCTAAGTCGCGTGCATACACCACCGATAATGATCACATGAGGGTGCAACTTACAGTACTTAATATAACTTTTCCACATGGTCAAAGTCAAGGCCTTAATGATTTAACTATACCTACCGCGCCTCTTTTTTGTACAAATTATTACTTTTTTTTTTTCAAAAACCTAATGTTTCAGTAGTAATAGTGAATTTGCGTGCAAATATCACATGAGATTTTTCCAAATCGTGTCGTTTTTTCAATCATGTTATTTTGGGATACATTCAATGTAAAAGTTTTGGTTGGTAATGGTCGTAAGCTTTACAAAAGAAGGGGCGTGTGCGCTAACGAAAAACACTGATTTTAGTCACGATTATACCAACTGTACGACAACTAAGTACCGATTAAAGTGGGGACATTAGTATGTTTCTTGGGATCTAGTAAACTAAATTTAGAGTTTTGACCTTGTGACCCACTGTGTGAAACACACGGGGGGGGGGGGGGGGTAAGCTGCATGTTAGATAGATTGCGGTTTCTGCGTTCCAAGTTTGCATCTAGGTTCCCTGGCTTGGACATTGGTCATGTGGTGTTTTTTCATCTTAGTTCTCACCTGCTCATCGTCTCGATTACCAGTACTAGTAAATAATAATAATTTTTCGTAAAAATACCCGTTATAGGGTGCACACCAGTTGTACCTGATGTGCCCCTCTTCAGGTGACTAGCTAGTAGACAAACTAGTAGTTCGTTTTTTCTCTCTCCTGAACAATTGTGATTTTGGAGATAGAAGGTATTGTTTCTTAACCATCGATATGCTACAGCTTCCACCACAAAATTATACCTATTGTGTTTAGTTGTTAGATGAAAACATCAACACCTTTGTCTCACGACAGGCAGAGCTACCTTGAATATATTCTATCGCGGGATATAATGGGATGCTACGCTCCACTACTAAAAGACTTTCGATCAAAATTAATTGGCACACATTAGAGCTATCTGTGAGAAGGTATTTACTATTTAGAGTATTCGGAATACTTTGGCAACAGTTTGAAGTATACATATATACAACGTAAAAGAACTCGCGTTTAGCGTCCTAGCAACGAAGCACTCGATAAATTCAAAGTTGTTCTGAATCGGCCTTGTTGATACTGACATTTTGTCCGCAGGTGTTCCCACGCACTGTTCAATCACTGATTCATATGTTATATATTTGATATATCGATGTTTGATTGGTTATCGCTCACTCGTCGATGGTGTTCGGAGCCTACAGGGTTGGTTTAGTCGCTTTAAATTAAAGTCCCCCACTGAAAGTCAGTATGTGACTGAGTGGGTACACTCTATAAATACGAATATATTTATTTTAATTTTATTTATTTAGCGTAGATATGCTGTTTTGACTGTCGAGTAACAGAGAATACTGCATTTGCTGACATAATCAGGAGAAAAATAATAACATAATATTATTATCTATTTATTTAATACTTACTCAGTAACAAGAACTGGTTTTCACCGGGGACCAAATACTGTTTAATGTGTTTGTGCTAATGATATATTTTGTTGTAATGGTTGAGTATGTCGTTAAAGCACCAATCAATAATCAAAAACCAAAATATTGAAAAGGTAAATCGCGACTTTAAACCAGATTCATAGCTTAAAAGCGGGTTCTTTTACTATACTAGACCAATAGCTGGCACATTTGTTAAAACAGCGGTTTCTCCATTATTATATTAGTGTTTATGGTTACATTATTTTGAATATTTCCTGGTTAATAATGAATAATCTTCACTAAAGAGAGTGTTTGGTTACATTAAAGTCACTTGGCAACTTCAAATTTGATTTATGCAAATAAATACATAAGTTTTAGATAATCATGCCCTGTTCCAAATGTGTGTGTGTTTATTAATTTATTATTAATTGTTGTTTTACGAAATAATCGACATTCAAAGTGTGGTCGACTATAGTCGAGATAATAATATTGTTATGGACTGTGGATCCTAATTAAATCGTATCGGTGTGGATTTAAGAAATTTGAAACTTTGGATCATCTTCATTTGTTGACCCTTGACTGTTAACCTCACGTCCGATTAGCGTAATCATAATATAGGAACTTTCCAATAGGCTGTATTGATTTTGTAATCGTCCTGTTTCTTTGGTCGTGAATTGAGGGTGATGTGCTATGTGATTTCTGATTTTGAATTTGAATGAAATTGAAGGCGTGGGTCTATTAATTAAGTTAATTCCATTGAATATGTGAAGTGTTGTCATAAGTCTTAACGCCCCATATAGGTCAATCCAGACGATACTAGTACATGAAAATTAATAATTTATAGAAGAATGAATGCGTAGAATATTATTTTTTCAGTGGATATGTTACATTTATTTGTGGTCATTGTGTAGACAATGCAGTGTGGTCACTGTATTTTAGAGAAGGCATTTTCTGAATTAATAGTACATCATTCTAATAATTTATTTCTCTTCTTTAGTTTTCAGATTTGGATAAACTTTCCGACAAGAAAACGATGTTTCAATTTGCGAGAGACGTCTTTCGAAGAGTTTGGCGATTCAAAACTTGAAGCCCAACTTGTCCGACCTTGAAACTCGACGAGGTAGATTCGACCTTCGAGACTATCGATTTGCAAGTTTTGAGGTTAGGTTAGGTCATGCCAGCTGAAAGATCGCAGAGCTTGGGCGTACGAAGTCATCTGTCATCCGACTCTTCGGGTAAGTGTATTTTAGTTAATTTGGTAGATGTAAAAGAATAATGGCTTATTTCAGCCATTTAGCGAGTACAGGCCCATTGTGTATCGCCAGTACAAAGTAGAATCCTTCGAAAACTCGGTAGGCGTAGACCAAAAATCTTTCATAACCTCAAAATTATTATTATTTTAGTAGCCTACGGCCCCTAGACCCAACAAGGTTGATAGTTATGCAAAAATTTAACAGCAAAAGTACATTTGATACACGATCTGTTAAGTACCAAGATTTTAAACGTTTCGTAATTTAATTAGGAAAAGTGAAGTCGCGGTCGCGGCCGCTTTGTCCGAAGTGTTGAGCCAGGAATTTCGGTCACAACCGACAGCTTTAAAGCCCTACCCACAACTGTCTGCATCGGTATCGCAATTGCAATCCGGAAATCGTGAAGAGTCAGCTTGGTTCGTGGTTGGTTAACATGGTTCGTAAGGTTTAGTTCAGAACTAAATCGTAATGTCGCAATCCGGATTGCAATAGGCAATATGTTCATATTTCTACGATCGCGATCGCTATCCTGATTACGATGCCCTAAGGCTTTCCCTACCGATAGCTCTGTGACAATCAATCTCAAAATATGTACTTGCAGTAACAAACAGAGTAACCTACCACTCAGAAATAGGGTCGAGATGTCACAACTAAATTGGTTTTCTGTCCCCTCACAGTAAAAATCATGACGTTTCAACCGCGTAGTTTTCAAATACAATTTTAAAACATTTTCTATGAAGGTTTCAGTAGTTAATTATTTAAGGAAAGATTTATTGATTTTTTTAATGAATGAATGATGAAGTTTGGAAGTTCCTCTCTCTCTACCTGAGTAACTATACCATATTTGAAAGTGATAAATTGAGGCCTTCTTTTTTAATAAAACTATTGATGGAATCGCCTGGTGAATCTCCAAAACAACAAATATTAAAATAGCCAGTTGATTTACTTGGCACCTTCGTTGCTCTAAAAATATCTCCCCCCAGTCCTTTTAAATAATCCTAATCCTCATCAAATGTTGCACGGGTTTTTTTTTTCTAAGAGGTGGGAACGGAACTGTTTTATGTTAGTCGACTGAACAAAAAAAGTGGTTGATGAAAAATTGGTCAATCTGTGCCAACTTTCTACGACTCTTGCCAAAAAATTAGTAATGTTATTCCGTGATAATCCGTAATTCTATTCTTATATGATTATGTAACAAAGAAACGCACGGAACGTTATGAGCCGTTCGTAGGCGTACTTGTAACAGCTGGCAATGTTTTGCTTTGTAATTTGTCTGCGGTATGACTGCTTTGTTTGAATGTTGAAAGTGCCAGCGTTCTCACTTTCAGAGTTTCTAGTGGCCATAAGTAAATCAGAAACACACAAAGCTCACATGCTGATGGAATCTATTGGCTATCAATAGCGTATGACCTCTACACTATCATCCAAAATGAATATCATTGTAGGGCCTACGTGACAAAATAAATAAATGTCACTAATTTCTTACAGTCATTCCATTAGTATTTTGAATTTGATGTAGAAAATTTATTTCTATTTTACACAGAAAAATTGTTAAAACACGTGCTGCTGAATGCATACAATGCTGTAAGGTTTTCCATCCAAAATGTATATGTATTCTAAAGCTAGGGAGGCCTAATCAAGTAAATCTTCGACATCCAATATTACCAAACTAATTCTTGAAAATAACTTTAGTGATACTGTCTTGAGAGCATTTAAAAGTGCGGTCTGATTTTAGTGACATTCAAATGTGATTGACGAACTTGGCGAAAGGCCATTTATTGCCGGAGATGGAAATTCTGTCCCTCATTCTTTTCCACATTATTGACTGTTTTTGTCACCGCTTAAATGAGCCTTATTTGGCCTCGTGCTCAAGGCAGGGTAAACAAACGATTTTTTTGTGAAACGGGGGAAATTACCCTTTACATTAGCCGAGCCCTACCATTGAACAAACAATCAATCAATTCCAACTGGGCTGTCATAAACGCTGTCTTCCATTCGGGACTACAACCATTTTTATTTGCTTACCCTTGATATGGAAGTTGACCTACTTTTTTTAGATTACTTTTTATCGTTCATCTTTTTCTACATATGTATTTTTTTTGATTGATCAGAATTCAATACTATTACCTATACCACTAACTCATAAATCTATTTGTACATAGGCCTATGTATTTTTATGATTGATCAGAATTCAATACTACTGTATTATACCACTAACCCATAAATAAATACCAGTTACTATTCTAAAATAAAAATAAAAATGTGAATAATTGTATTGTAAAATATTATGTTAACTAGGGATAGTCCATTTAAGGTAATATGTACTTGTATTATATTTATGTAATAAAAATAGCAAATTGCTAATAAAGTTCTACTACTACTACTACTACTACTTCTACTACTACTACTACTACTACTACTACTACTAATACTACTACTACTACTACTACTACTACTACTACTACTACTACTACCTATTATTATTTTTATTTATTTATTTATTCTGTTGTAAGTTAAATTGATGGCCTGTTTCTGTTACCATAGTAACAATCGAATACACAGTATACACAAGATTGCAGGTTCAATGTAATTGTTTATTTCCATCTGTGTTTATCATCTATCTCTGTAAGAAAAAGAAGTTTAACTGATAAACAGATTTGAAAAGCAAATAAGTTGATGCTTTTACTTTATATTTCCTAACTACGATATGTAATTGTGATGTGTACAATCTTTGATTTCATTTCTCTATTAAAAAAAGTTGTGGTCCTCTTCACATATCTAGTTTCACTTTTAAGTGTTTTCAAAGAGCTGGCTTATGTTTTTCTATCGCTCGAGCGCTAATTTTTAGTAAGTTAACCTGTCAGTCGTTCCATATCTGTACTATTTCGTTCATTGTGTATATGACACAAAGTCTACCGTGTTTGCATATATACATTGTACACATTGTTTATTTATTTATTTAAATTTGACCTTGACTGTTGGCACCGAGATAAAAGTAAGACGGATGCATTGATATGTTAGTCTACTTGGTTACATTATAACTAGAGTCAACACCACTCCTGTGTGTGTATCAAGCATATCGGGTCTCGTGGCATTAATAAAACGTTTGCCGTTGGCGCTTTACGTCTCACTCGTGTGCGGTGTAGCCAACGGAGAGTTTGCAAGTTGCATACAGCCACCAGTATACGTACGTTCGTGCTGCTTAGGTAACCCCTCACGTATGATGCGGGACAATAAAGTTAACACTACGCTGACAATCTGCAGTCGAGCTCGCGTACCGTCGACGTATTGGTACCTAAAACACGTCTCGCGTTTTTCGGGTATGCCAACGATTTTTTTTTTTTTTTTTTTTTAAATTTTGTGATCAACGATTTACGACGAATTTCTGTTTTTGTTCTAGTAAGCGCCAGTAGTAGCATCGCGGGAACTCCGTATCAGCGGCTGCTGCTAACGTTGCAGAACGATCCGAGATGGCTGGCGGAGGTGAACTTGGGAAAACGAGTCGGGTTCTACCGATTTCGCGGCGACTTGGGAAGCGGAAACTTCTCGCAAGTCAAAATGGCCGTACATCAGCTGACGAGAGGTGAGGAATAGTTGCCGCCAAGTGTTCTAAACACGTTTTGTTCTGCAAATAAATTAAAAATAAATAAATAGCCTAATACGACATGTAAATAATTTCAACCCTTAACAACATGGTTACAATAATTTATCACATTATCAATATCCAAGGAATATATAGGACTAAGGGTATTTTTTTGTGGCTACAACTTTGCACCAATTAATTCATTTTTTTGTTTTACTTTTTACCGACTCCTTATTGATCTTCAGCGAGGGACATTATGCCGTTTATTACATGCGTCATTGCTGTGGTGACGTCTGTATATTCTCCGCTACTTAGCGAATCAATATCGGCAAGCTTATTATATCGTTGGCGCTATTCCTTAATCCCCCTGAACTGCTTTCAGTTCTAGAAGTCTTTCAAGTGTAGGTAAGCTTCCGCTAAATGCGGCCAGCTAATTTTCTCGTAGGTACTGCGATTTCAATTTGTTAACACGGGACTCTCTTAACAAAGTGTGGAAGCAATAGAAGCGTTCAGGAACACGCGTACGTTCGCGGTTAATCCGTCCGACTTGTCGACACCTCGTTCGAACGGTTTCTAACGTATAATGTGTCCAGATTAGTTACAAGTTACAAATCAAGTGAGTGCAAAGTGGTGTACACCCATTAACAAAAGTGTAGAGCATTTATACTCACACCCAGTGTCTTCAGAGTACCTTAGCCAACTATACTTAAAACTTAATTTGAATTTTACTTTGATTTTAAACTTCTGGAATTAAGGGTAAATAAAGAGGAGTTTATTACGTACAATAGGCCTACAGATCACTGTATCTGCCATCAAATATGTATCATTATTATGTAATTGTAATGTATGTATATGTTGTCCAATAAACTTTTTTTTTTTCCTCTTATGCAATGATGACCTTTCAGCCATTCATTTTTCTCGCTATCCAATACAAATTAGCTTCTTGATCTGGCCTGCTCTGGTTGTCAGGCAGGGAGTCGATATCACTCTTCATGGCGGCACATCTGAAAAGGTGCGCCCTGTCTTGATGTTCAAATTGACATAATTTACAAGTGGCCGAGTCTTTTGTGATGTTAAATCTGTTGAGATGGTGCTGGAGTACGTCGTGGCCAGTTGCTAGCCGGAATTGAGCAGTGACAGTTTTTCTGCTCCAGGTCTTGTCCGGGCCTTTTTTAATTTCCGTCCACCACGATTTGAGCTTACAAGCTTCTTCTTTAGCCGTCTTATTGAGCCTTTTGAGGGCATATTTCACTTTTGTCTTTACTCTGTCGTACGAGAGTGGTTCTGCTGGTGGAGGAGGTCTTTTTGTTGCCATCTTGGCCAGGTAGTCAGCTTTCTCGTTGCCTAGGATACCGCAATGACTTGGTATCCATTGAATCTCCACTTCTTTGTTTTTTCTTCGAAGTCTGGAGATTGAGGCTTTGAAGAGGAGAGCATTTTTGTGGAGGTTGTTTGGTTTGGTGACAAACTGAATTGCTGCGACGCTGTCGCTGAGGATTACTACTTTCTGCTTTGTCAAGTTGTTTAGGTCTGCAACCCTCTTGGTAGCTGTGGCGATTGCTGCTACTTCTGCATCAAAGTGAGTGGCACCTTCACTCATTGTGATCGCTTCTTCGAATAGTAGACAGTAGGTGCCATATCCTGGGCTGCCAGTGAGTGGGTTGAGGGAGCCGTCAGTGAAGACATGAAGCCATGCTGCAGTAGGGTAGTTTTCCTTCAGGTGGGTTTCAGTGAGTCTGCGGAGCGTATTCAGGTCCAGGTCACCTTTCCTCTCAATTCCTCCTATAATAGTGATTGGTTCAATTTGGTTGGACTGGTCAGGTAGGTTGGCGGGCGCCAAGTGGATGAATGGTTGGCGCTCCATCATCAGGAGCTCAGGACAAAACTTCTGCTTTAGCTGGGTGGCAGTTTCGGCAAAGTTTGCATGGGCGGCTTTTCTGGAGTTCTGGTAGTTGAGCCAGGTGTCAGGGTCGAGTCTGGAGAGCTTTTCATGCAGTTGAATTGCTCTTTGTTCTCTTCTTAGTTGGAGTGGCTCAATTTGGCTATACCATTCCATGGCATCGATTGGTGTTGTTTTTATGGCTCCTGTGATGAGTCTTAAGGCATGATTTTGGACTTTGTCGACTTGACTTCTGTGAAGGGCAGCTGCCATCGGGAAGATCTCTGTGCCGTACTCCATAGCTGGTCTTATGTAGGCTTTGTACGTGAGGGCCAGGGTGTCCATGTTTGCTCCCCAGGAGCTGCCAGCAGCTCTTTGTAGTAGCTTTAGCCGCTTTTTTCCTTTTTCAGCAGCTTCTTCGAAGTGAAGTTTTCCAGTCATTTTTGTGTCGAGGGTAACAGGGTAAACTAAACTAAACTAAACTAAACTATGGCTGAATGATAATAATGGCTGAAGAGGCCAACTCTGCAGAGTAAAAAAAAAAAAAAAACTATTTATTAACATATTTTTATTTTATTCGCTTCAAGATATTGAAAAAGTGATTCATTGGAAGTTGGTTTTGAGCAAGGAATTTAAAATCTATTCTTGTGCAAATATTAAAAAAAAAAAAAAAAAAAATCATTTAATAAAAATACTTCTGCAAAAAAATTAAAGTTAATGTTAGTAAATTATATGATTCAAGGCATATAAGGACATAATCAATGAGTTTTCATCCTAGAATAATTGAAACGGAATAGTATGATAAATTAACTGATTAATCAAATTTTAGACCTGTTAGCAGTTGAAAAAATACAAACAAGCCACATATAAAATTAACGGAATTAATATTTAAACGAAAACAAACTCGTAGACACGGAACAGAATTTGAGACACTGTTAAAATTGCTTGTGTCTGTTTTTTACAGAGGCCGTGGCCATCAAGATTTTGGATAAATCAAAGTTGGACCAAAAGACGAGGAAGATGCTCGCTAGAGAAATATCTGTGATGGAATCCATTCACCACCCTAACATAATAAGGTAAGCCAGATCATCTTCATATGTGCGCTGTATTTTTAACGTTTAGAAATTCGTTAAAAAAAAACATAAGTTTTTTGAAAATGATTTTTTTAATTTTTTTAATTTTTTACAAGCACGCTCATCTGTCAACGTGAAGCGTTTTCCTAGTTTAATTACATAATCGTAGTGTGATTGCATAAATTGCCTGTGAAATTATAATGATTTCGTTGATCTGTAAGGTAATATGCAAGCATTTCTTTCTAATGGCCGTACTGTGTTATTTCTAACGCGGTATTTGTTTGTTCTAACACAGTACTGTATTTGTTTGTTCTAACACAGTACTGTATTTGTTTGTTCTAACACAGTATTTGTTCGTTCTAACGCAGGATAGCCCCATCTTGTATAGTTTAAATCTCTTTAACCTAGAATACGCCCACACACAGGGTTTCGGCCCTAGGTGGGTATTCTTCTTCTATTTGTAGGCCAAATCCCTACGGCTTAACAGTATCACGTATCTTAGCTTATGTACACTGATTTGAAGATGAATAAAGACGCTTTGTATTTGTATTTGTATTTGTTCTAACGCGGTACTTTGTTAATTTATTTATTTTTACAATACATGGACACTACAGGGCCCAGATTCACAAAAGTGCCTAGTGCTAAGACGTCCTAGTTTAGGCAAATCTTAGTGAAATTAATCACTCATATATCGCTCTGCAATGTCCTAAAGATACAATATAGTTATATAACAACAGTTTAACTAATAATATTGTATTTGTGAATGTGCAGTAATACCCAAGGATGATTTATCTTGATTTATCTATCTAGGATTTGCCTAACTTAGGACAACTTAGAGTTAGGCATCTTTGTGAATCCAGGCCCAGCATTTTATGCCAATAGGCGTGACCACCAAACAAAACAAATAACAACATTTGTTTGTTCTAACGCAGGCTGTACGAGGTAGTGGAGACGTACAGTAAGATACACCTGGTGATGGAGTATGCTAGCGGTGGGGAACTGTTCAACCGCATCACAACGGAGGGGAAGATATCGGAGGAGGAGGCCAAACCACTTTTTGCTCAAGTCATTTCCGCGGTGCAGTACATGGTGAGAGGATTGCCGGTGTTGTTTAGTTTTAGCTAACGGCAAAGAGTAGTTCGCTATATTAAACCGCACGGAATTAACGGTATTTTAATAATATCTTGAGAACGCTTCAATTGTGACTCGTACTAGTGAATAGGTTTTGTATCAGCTAAGCGATGAATTTAAAAACTTTAAAATATGTAATAATTCTTAGTATTTTTATTTCTGTAGCTTAACTAGTTAATTAAGTAATTTACAATTAATTAACTATTTGGATGAGAATCATAACCATTACAATATTTGATTAGCGGACACAAAGCCAAATCCACGTAGAAATCACTTTTTCAGTTAACTCAAGAAACCAATAAAAATGTATTCTTACCAAGTTTACCTTTTGCCCTTAAACTGGCAGCCCGAGGGTGTTTTTGCCATCCTGGTTGGGCCCTGTCATAAATTTTCAGCACTGCCTCTAATTCAATTTCCCCTCGTTTACTTTCTACAAAGCTCTCGGGGCAAATGATCTAGAACGTTTTACTGTACATCTGTCATTCTTCAACTGTTGCACAAGAGCCAAACATAACATTCTGATTCTGAACTATACTCTTGTTAATTTGTTTTTGATTCTAAAGATAATACTACATTATTAGTAAGGCACTGTTCTCTCGACGTAATTATAGGGACAGAAGCGGTTTGTTTTGTTACGAAATGTTTGAGTCCACTGTATAGCGGTATTGTTTTTGTTGTTGGAATGGAAAGGTCTCTCCCTGATTACGATTTATTTGCTAATGGCCATTATTTGTTTTTTACCGTAGTGTTTTCGAGATTGTAGGGTCCAGGGTCGCGCTGGGATGAAAAGTACGAGGATACAAAGTTAACCTAAACCTTCATGAATTTGAGAGTTATTTAATTATTGGAAATTTATTTATTTATTTATTTAATGTCTATCCTATTCAGTTATAAAAACTGATTTACAAAGGAGGAACTGATTTACAGAGGAGGAAAATTGATTTACAAAGGAGGATTTGTAATTGTAGCCTACCCATTAATCACATCGATTACTTTTTGTATGCTTCACATTCGCCATTGAGTTGAAATTTCTCCTTCTAATTTAAACTAATTCTAGGTCCATACATGTTGGATGTTAAAAAGTGAATTTGTTAAATTGATTTGCTTTTAATTTTGCTAAAAAGGTAGATCTATATTGTAACTTAGGCCTACAAAAAAAGGGGGTTAAAATTTTTTGTCCTCTTCCAAATTAAGACTTAAGAGTAGGTATACTTTTTCTTTTTGTGTGCACATTCGAGAACGGAACACTTAAATAAAACACATCTGGAAGAGCCGTGAGCCTACCACTAGGCCTAAGTAAACAAACCAGAGTGAAGGTATCCTTCGCGCTCCCGTTTTGTACTTGGCGCGACGTCAAGACGTTTCTTTCGGGGCGCCGTCCAATTACGAAACATAATTGTCTTATTTCCTCATCATACATGTACATAACAACTTGGTGGCTGGCTATTGTTGTGCTAGGTTACAGTCCTTGACATCTTCGCGGCATTGTTTTCTCGCTCCAGTTGTTGCGTGCGTTTGGTAACGGAAACGTTTACACTTTGCACTTTGGAGTTGGAAACGTTCCCGGGTGGGAGTTTTTTTTTTTTAGGAATATATCTGGGTTTGTTTGGCTAAATGCAAGAGCTCTGGTAGGTAAAGCTGCATTGCATTTCTGCGTTACGTACAAATTCAGCCAAACCGCAGTCCGTGTGTTTACCTTAAACACCGATTAAACTAATCATTGTTTAAGTATTTCCCCCAAACCAATCTATGAACCGTCTTGTTCTATTTCTTGTAGCCATCCTAGCATTCACTCATTTTGTAGTCTATTTATTTATGTATTTAATATCTAACCTATTTGATTTTCAGTTATGATTTACAAAGGAGGACATTATTTACAAAGGTGGTTAATATTTGCAATGGTGGTCAATATTTACAAAGGAAGGCAATGTTTACAAAGGAGGATAGTATCCAAATAATGTAATAATTTATTTACATCGGTGTATTTAGTTGGTTCCAAACTAAATGATGTTGGACTAAACAGAGTAGTAATATATACATATATATATATTTACTTCGGTATTTATTTATTTAACATTGTACAGATTTTGCTTAACTACAAAGAGAGAGTATGAAACTTGTTGGTTGGAAAATCGCAAAAACCACCATCAGGACACGGAGGATGTCTCAAAGTCTTCTTCTTCTTCTTCTTCTTCTTCTTGTTCATATTGTAATACTTCAATGCTCCATCACAAGACAGTTCTCACAGAGTATTTTCCTCGATGCCACTGCCACGAGGTGCAGATTCCAACCACGTTGCCAAATCTCACCTGTTGGATTCGCGTAACAACTCAAGCGAGCACTCGTTGAGGCCACTACTGACATTGCTGGCAACATGCCAGACAATTAGTGCGGACCAGTGCTACCGGCAATTACGTTAATCTAATACACGCCGCATGAAAACAGAGCGTCATTGTGTCTTGGTAAACAAATGTATGTGTAGGCTATTGCACACAAAAATGTGTACGAGAAATAATTAATAGTGTGTACATAATTTAAAAATGTAGACCAGACCTTAAACCAAACAGTTTTTTAAATAATCACGGTTAGAGTCGAATTCAATACATGTTTTCTGTTTATCCATCTCTACATGTGTTTATATACGAATAATATGTATCTATAATACACTGTTGCACAATTTACAGTCGTAAGTAGCGAAACACGTTTCGTAATCTACGTATAATCGAATTTCAACGTGTGACATGTTTGTTTGTGTGTTTTCCAGCACGACCACAATTTCATTCACCGCGACATCAAAGCCGAAAACGTATTCTACGCGGGTCCTGGTCTCGTGAAATTGGGAGATTTTGGATTCAGTACACAACTTACCTCAGGTAAGATCTAAAACTGATATCAATCAATCATTACTTGTAGATAAATTATGGTGTTTTTTAGTACATTTTTCAATCATTGTCCATCTTTCAATCAATCTTTCTTTCATTTTAATCATCTTCTCATTCTCTTCTTTCTTCTCCTCATGCATCGAAATTTTAACTGGGATTTAGGCTAATAAAAAGATTTCAAACTTGTTTTTTGCAGTTACATCTTATAAATATTTTATTATTTTTTTAAATTTAAGATATGTACAGTTTCATATTGATTTATTATTTACGTGATAACGATCAAGGAAGGGAAGGAGAAGAGGGGGGGTGGAAATTGGAGGGCCACCGTATTTCGTCGCCGCCTCTTACGACTGGCAGAGTCACCCCGGACCAAATTCTATGCCGGGTCCACCAGACGCGGCAGTATGTCGCGAGAAACGTAACGAGAAATTCGAGTCTCGCTTTGAAGATGACATTTTTGTGTCCATTTTTATTTTTAAATTGAAAAAAAAAAATCTTAATTTTTTGAAAAATTTTTTCTTAATTTTTTGAAAATTTTCTCTTAATTTTACGAACATTTTTTCTTAATTTTTTGAAATTTTTTTTCCGACGCAGGCGTCAACGAGCAGCTGCGCACGTTCTGCGGCTCGCCGCCGTACGCCGCGCCCGAGCTCTTCCGCGACGACTCGTACCTGGGCGCGCCCGTCGACATATGGGCGTTGGGCGTCCTGCTCTACTTTGTCGTGACCGCGCAGATGCCGTTCCGGGCGCAGACCGTCGCCGCGCTCAAGCAACACATACTGCAGGGCATGTTCGCGCCCCCGCAGCAGGTCTCGCCCGAGTGCGGCCGCCTCGTCGGTGAGTACGCGTTTCGATTCTTAGAGGTCGTTTTTTTTGTTGGGGAATATTCAAGAAATTTATATTTTTTAGTAGATTCAAATTTTCGAGGATGTTTGTTTGGATTTTTTATTTGCGACGTCCTGGAATGTTAGTGAAAGTGAAAACATATATGAATAGGCCTACCTGTTTCTATGATTTGTACACATTTCTAAAAAAAAATGATGTAAGAAAAATAGTTTTTTTTTAAGTTTGTGGAATAATTGTAGGCTATGATTTGATTAATTATTTATTTAATGTCTATCCTATTCAGTTATAAAAACACTGAATGCCCATAATAAACTGTGTAAATGTCCCGCAATGAGAATCGGTTCTTGTAGCCTAACTGAGTGGATAGACTATAATTATAAATACAAATGAATAAGTTAATTAATTTATATATTTAGCCTATTTAGGCCCGGTATTACAACGCCCGGCTAAATATTCAGACCACCGCTAACTTGTTTTCTCCATGGCAACCGCCAATCAGAAGCGTGGTTTCAAAGGAGAAAACAAGTTAGCGATGGTATAAAACATTTAGCCGGGCGTTGTAATACCGGGCCTTACTTATTTATTTCTTTGTTTATGGAAAGGTTATCGTATCTCGTGTGTAATAAAACCAACCGTTTCACTCTGTTCACAGAGGGTATCCTGAAGCAGCCCCCTCGGGAGCGACTCTCGTTGGAGAAGATCAGCAGTTCCGAGTGGCTGAGAGACACCACGCTACCGAGCCAGCCCGGGCCGTACGAACACTACATACTAACCCCGACGTTGTTGCCGCGCAAGTGTTCGGTGATCACGTTGAACGGCGTCGAAAACTCCTCGCGCAAGAAGTCCTCGACGGACGTCGCGAACGACTCCGCGGAACAACCGCAACAGAAACACCTTCAGCGTTCGATCAGCGCGCAAGAAACCAGTCCGAGTAAGCTGCAGGCGCAACAACAACAACGCAGTAGAAAGAACTCGTCGACGGAAAACGGCGGAACCAAAGACCAACCGCCAAAGGAAGGAGGTTCGACGATCGAAAACGACGGACAGAAACTGTTGCAGGAGAAACTAGAGTTGGAGTATCGTAGTCTGGGCATGACGGACATCGAGATAAAAGCGAGGGAGCGGCTGGACGCTCTGGGCATCACCGCGACGATGTTGGAGGAACACTACAATCTCGGCGCGAAGAGTTCGATCATCGGAGCGTATCGGATACTCGTGCATCGGATACAGAAGGCGAAGACGAATCTCGAGAACGAGGTGATTCTCGTCGACGAGGCGAGTTACTCGGACGCGGCGACGCAGTCGCTCGGGTTCCGGGGGAACGCGAATAACTTTCTCGCGAATCTCGGCAGGCGGAAGTCGAAGTCGGCGACCGTTAAGACGACCAAGAACGGTACGAAAGTGTTGCAGAGGAATCGGTCGAAGACGTGCACGATTTTATAGGTCAAACTTTTTGAGCGCAGTAAGATAAACCTTTGCGACGCTTTCCGATCGTTTAGGCGAGAACTTTTTATAAATTTTCGTTCTATATAATGTTTTGTACATGCCAAAAAGGAAGTATGTATGTTACTTTAAAAGTTGACTTAAGAATGGTGTACCTACACTGCGAAACAATTTCTACGCAAATTTCTACACTGCTAAGACCATAATTTCACCGAAGTAGTGGAGTTAGTGGACTGAACTTTGATTCGTAGGACTAGAACAATGTTACTACTACATACTATATAGTTTTTCACACGGGTACCTACGCAATTTTTTAATTGTTACTACGTATATATGGAGAATTTTATGTGGGGGAGATTTGAACAGAAGGCTTATGGGACTAGTATTTATCAGTTTAGCAAACTTGACCATATAAAGGAGAACGTGAGGAAATGTTGCAATGTAGGGTTCTACCGTATTTAGGTTAGCTTTATCAGGTACATGTCTATTTAATGTGATGAATATTATTGCTATTTGGGCTAATTTTAAGAAAGTAAATGACATGACTTGTGGTAGATGTATTTAGGATGATGACTCAGCCCAGGAAATGACGACCCGATAGGATGATGACCCAGGAAACTATATGTCTGTGCAAGTCTCGAAATTCTTTCAATGCTCTTTGACTGTTTCGAAAATGAGCGCTAACCACATTCGAATTCCTTTGAATTTTTATTTTTGTCAACTTAAGGTGAAGTTCGTTAGGCCTTAGTACTAGGCCTACTAGTACCAGTTATAATTTACAAGTAATCCCAGAATTTAGAGTAATTGAGCCTAAATTCAATTTTTATTGTACTATAATGTATTTAAGTCCACTTAGGAAAGTGGGAGACTTTTTTTTAAATCAAGATTTGTTACCATTTTCAGCACCGGTTTCAACATTGGGTTGTTTGGCCGTTTGAGATTCATCATTATTACTATTTTTCTAGTCATAAAATAAATATTCTACGTAAGACGATATGAGAGTGCCGAAAAAAGCCGCACTCGATATACAAACGTTCACCCGTTACCGGAATCATGTGTTTATACATAGTTGAAAGAGGCTAGTTTAAGAACTAAAGAAACCATATAGAGTAGTCTCTATTTTCCTGATCTGTAAGCACGATTACCATTTGGTCTAATGATATAAATGACAGTAGCCTTGTATGAAATAGTTTGGTTAATGGTGCACGGTTGCTATTAATTGGGCTTCCAAAGATTACCTATTAGTTACTAATTTCAAGCATGGGGCATTTGTCAGTAGGCCTAGCACCTACACATACAATGTTTGAAAACGTTTGCATATACACGAAATACAATAACACTACATTACATTGTTAAGCATTAGGTCTACTGTTTCAATGATAGATTTTAAGTTCAAAAACACGGCGAGTCCTATTTGGACAGTTTTATTACGTATATAGGCCTACAGTAGTAGTTTTCCGTAGGTTTTGTTAACCGTCGTTCCGGGGGAAATAAGACACCCAATGTGTTTTTTTTTTGTATATCCCAGCACTGATTTATATTAAGTTTCACTACCGCTACTGTTCTCGTTGTAATGTTCCTTATTGTTGCTAGTTTCAACTACAATATGTATTTGGGTTTCTGTACATCAGGTTTTTGTTCCCTATTGATCTATTTTTATCTCTTGTTGAAGTTTATTATTTACAGTAGTTCAATCCCACTCACTTTGAGTCCTTTTTGTCGGATCCACAAGTAACCACTAACCATATATTTGTTTGAGCCACAATATAGAGTATATTTCAAATGGAGAGAATTTGTCTAGTTAATTGATCAATTTAGAAGACAAAACGCCAAGTAATTAGTTTAAGAAAGTAATAATGTAGATTCCAGGAGTCGGCTAGTATTCAAAACTCGAGTGCAGTAGATGAGCCGTCATAGTGATAGTACATGTAAAACCAATGTTCCTGTTGTGTTACAATTTTTTGGAACCTACTGTACTGTCTGTGCGCGTCTACTCCGTTTCATTTCAATTTATATATATGCACTGTGCATAAGTTCTTGAACTTTTCTTTAACATTGTATTGTATATTTGGTATATAATGTGAGGAAAGGATTCAACAGCTTACCTTCGTGTAGTAAGATGACGGATTTGCGAGTTTGAAGTACCTACACATAACAACAAGTACACATAAGACATATTGCTAATATGTCTTTTATGTGTACTTCAAAGCTGTTGGATCCTTTCCTCACATTATATACCATTCCAGCCGATTGGCACCTACTTTCATAACCTGTATTGTATATTTGTTGAGTATTAGGCCTACCTCAGATGGATAATACCCTTAAGAGAATATCTGTATTAGCTGTGTTCGAACAGGGAGGTTGTAAAACTATTCGGAAAGAAGTTAAAGATCATTTCGGTTAATTTTACTATCACCAAACGTCGAGCTACTATTAATATTATACGCATTCAATCATGACGTAGCTTGCTTTCAAAATTTGTGCAGCTATCATTATCAGTGTTCAATCAATGTTCAATTTCGCTCAGCAAAGCGGTATCGTTTTGGGAGCGGTTTGTGGTTCGGGACAAATATTGTTCATTAATCCACTTCACCTAAATACAGTAAGTAGTAGGTAACCCTCTTTTCCTATAGTCTTGTCAATTGATAATGGGTCCTTTTTATGAAGAACCACTTTTTTGTGCAGTGTTTTGCACAGGTGTGGTGTTAGTTTTTAGTTTTTTTAATGCGATACAAATTAAATACTATTAGTACGCTGTGTGTCTGTGACTGTAAGGTACGTGGCTGCTCAAACCCACCCTTATTGTAGTAATCATACCTACCCTTAACCAGAGGCCTAAGCTATGATATGTATCTAATCAAAAATGTATTGGTTTACTATGCTAAAGGGTTAGAGTATTCTCATTATATTAAAACCATGCAAAGTTGGTGTGTTTTAGTGATATTGTGACAATGCTACACTGTATAGTAGATGATTTCCAGAATTGATCTAGGAAGCCGTGATATGCTCTATCTAAGGGTCCTTGATAGTTATGTTGAGGAGCATTTTTCATTGTTGTGCATTGTTGTCATAGAAGATCTAGAGGGTCGTAATTAGCTCTATCTAAGGGTCCTAGATGAATTCTGAAAAAGGTCTCTAATACCACTATAATTAAGTTTCATAAGAAATGGATTAAAGAATTTTCAAATATTTTAATCCGTTCAGTTGTTATCCTGGAGGTCAATTAAAGAATAAAGATATAATAGATATACGGTAATTATAATTGGTTTCCAAAATTACAGCCGTAATGATTACAGTATTTAAAATATTGTTCATCCAGTTTTTAGTTCTATTAAACTAAAAGTTGGTTAATTTATTAACCATTTGTTTAGTGTAGAAAAAAAAAAAAAAAAATTTGCACCGTTTTAATAGTTGAGATTCGCTTTTGCCCTTGAGTCGCCTCGAATGACGATCGTGGCTAATTCGGACCCTGACGTGGGATTTCTATTAAAGTAATATGGGTATAAAACTACGGTAATTGTAGTTTTAAAACACAGTCTTGGGGAGTCAACTGCCTGTATTGGTAAGGTTTGGTTGATCGACAGAAGCGATTGATTGGTCAAGATGTATACATATTCGAAGAAAAGGATACAACAGTTTACTAGGCTATTTTGCTATGCACTTTTTACGATAAAGTGTTTTTTTTTAAACACTGCAAACAAATAATAATAGTTATGTCCTACTTCCCCCCAATGCAAAATCTTAACCCTACCCACCCTATCATTCCACTTTCTATACAGACAGTATTCGTTATTGTTCATCAGGATAAACACCTAAAATTAGGTTTATTTTGATATTTAGGCCTACTTATTTTTATTAAAAAAATATATCAATGCACGGATTTGAGATAGCATAACATATAAGCCTAGTTCAAATTTGTTCTATGTGTATGGTCATCAATAAATGGTTTCTGATCGCAAACATCGAAAAACAAATAATATTGT
Source organism: Isoperla grammatica (assembly GCA_945910005.1). Lineage (NCBI taxonomy): Eukaryota > Metazoa > Arthropoda > Insecta > Plecoptera > Perlodidae > Isoperla > Isoperla grammatica. The sequence goes on from OX246747.1 coordinate 32,292,438, forward strand.
CATAGCTTTAGTGAATAGTGTCAGATGTTCACACTTAGCCACTTTCCTGTACGAATTTGTGCGGTGGACACACGTCTAAATCTTTCCGCGTTCCCCTGAACTTTGAAATGGCCATAGATATTCTAGGTGAACTGATGATTGGTGAATCCTCTGCTTCGATATGTCTCCACTACGTACCACAATCGCCATAGTAGGTAATGAATAATGATAAATGAATTTTGTAAACGTTCCATTGAATTAATAATTTTACATATTCTAGAACTGTTTTTATATACATAAATGTATGTATACTTTAAATCTGTAAAGTTACTTTCAGTGGAACGTAAACTTGTCGAAGGCAACTTTTTTGTGTTACTCCCAAGACTGTCATTTAATTTGTGAAACTATATCAATTACTGTACATACGTACGTAATCAACTCTATGCGATTCACTGTAAAAATACTGACAAAATGTGAGTACGTTTACAGCTTACCTTTGTTTAAATTACCTACTATGTATATATATATATATATCTATTTATATAGCCTAATGTTTCTATTAAAGTCTGTTAGACTTTTGCTCATGTTGAATCAGTTTGAATATGACGTCGGAGTCATTTTTATGACTAACGTATGGATTTATCACCCAACAAGTTTTAAATATTACAATTTGTATTGAATACAAGTGAAATATGTACCAAGATACACCCATTACGGGCACTTATATTCCAATCGCCCACATTTGATAAAAATACGTATTTCAATAATCGGTTGATGTGACGTGACGTGTTCTTCTACACTAAAACTAAAAAATATTTTATTGATTGGGGCTGGTCCCCTAATCACACTTGATAATCACGTGCATGGAACCAAGCGATTTCAGAACGTATTCACGTAGGAGAAACAACACGTACTTCTTGACTCGTATATTAGGTATACCTTTGTTTGGTCTACCGTCGTACCAGTTGTACAGTATCGATCGTTATTGTGACTTGAAAACGGTGGGATGTACCGAGAGCTATAGATGTTTATAATATCGTGTAGTACGTAATATATTCATGTTATGATGCGGGCATTGTAACTGCATACTTTTCTAGTAATGTTAACCAAACGATACTTGTGTAAGTATTTTAGGCCTCTGTTGCCCTTTTCAGGTGAATACCATACCAAAATAATTACTATTTGTTAGTGTTAATAAATGAGTAATCAATAAATTTGATGTATTAAAGATTTATAAAACTATGTTTTATTTGTTGTAAATAGTTTTAAATATCCTTTGAAGCCTTCGCAATCCCTTTCTACTTTAGTTTTAGTACATTTCCATCAACTTGATCCTGCCCCATTATGTTTGATAAGGTCTGTATCAGAGGCAGGAATATATGGTATTAATGATAAACGTGACTTAATTTCTTAGAAAACGTTTTTGAAGAACAGATGAGGAGGTTAAATTGGCAGTTGCGGTGCTACTACTCAAATATGTGTGGTACGTGCCAATGGCGCACATACCCGTTATCACGATATACATATATCGTGGATCATACATAATATTTTTTATTTATTTGCATTTTTATTCTGATAATAGCCATCTGCGTAATTTGCGTGTAGTGACGCACATTTGAGTAGTTGTGACCTTGTCTATGATAAACACGTATTATGGTGGGTTCTTACAGATCGGTTTACAGCTAAGCGTTGGGAGCGAAGCGAAGGCGCGAGCTCCAATCAGCGGCCGAGTTTGCGTGAAACTTGTCCGCTGATTGGAGCTCGCGCCCTCGCTTCGCTCCCAACGCTTAGCTGTGAACCCACTATTATGCTTTTACGTCGGATGTTGGCCAATTGTAGCCATTTACAACAATCGCTGGCTCGATGTTCATTGAGAATAGTACAGGCAATTCATCTGATGAAGGGCATGGGAACGCACCATTATACCCAGAAAGCACATAATTATTTTTTGTTAAATTATAGGTTATAGCCTATTTTTAATAGTTTTTAATAATTATTTTGATTTATTTTACTTGAGTTTATTGCTGCTCATCCTTAGGTGGTTCCTCAGTTGGAAGAAGAATTCAGAATACAACAAACACGACAACAAAAGTACTTCCGTCGCACACAATGATCAATCACAATTCACACCCATGTGTACAGTAGAACATTTCAGTTGTGTTTGTTGTAGCTTCTAATAATTTTTCTCCAATTCTAACAGGCTGCGATTCAGCCGAGTGTCACTGTGCTAAGTTACTATCTATCCTTTGTAGCTGTTCATCATGATGATTTATTAGCCTCTTTAAAGTTCAACAGGTATACATTATACTTTAGAACATTCAAGTTGTCATGTTGGTTAACAGCATGTCTTACTGACATGGGAGCCAAATTTCCAAATACTTTCATCTTTATATCGGTACTTGGTATCCGTACATTGGCTGTCATTTCTCATGGCTGTCTAATGCCATAACCACTGTCACTGCCAGTGCATTTGTACTTGGGCAGTCTACCTAGACTGTATTACGATCAAGTCACCTACTGATGCTCGTGGTAACTACTTTCCCCCTCATTCTGCCGACGCTCGCGTTCATAAGTTTCCCCCTCATCCTGGCGACGCTCGCGTTCATAAGTTTCCCGCTCATCCTGGCGACGCTCGCGTTCAGAAGTTTCCCCCTCATCCTGGCGACGCTCGCGTTCATAAGTTTCCCTCTAATCATGCCGACGCTCGCGTTCATAAGTTTCCCTCTAATCCTGGCGACGCTCGCGTTCAGAAGTTTCCCTCTAATCCTGGCGACGCTCTGATGCCGTGAAGTTTTGGCAGATGAACTTTAAAGCTCCGAGACGAATGATCGGCTACAAACAGACACATGTATTAGCTTACGTTAGGTGTAATGATGGCTGGTTGTTATGACAGCGTTGTCAGATTCTAAGAGAAAGCTGTGATAAAAACCAGCATCATGTGCCCCAATCTAGTGTTGATACTGCGTCTAGCTGCTCGAGCTACCACCTAGAAAGGAAAAGAGAAAGCCATCATGTGCCCCAATCTAGTGTTGATACTGCGTCTAGCTGCTGGGGCTATACCATCAAGTCTCCTAGAAAGGAAAAGAGAAAGCCATCATGCGCCCCCATCTAGTGTTGATACTGCGTCTAGCTGTTTCAGGCACCACCTAGAAACGAAAAGAGAAAGCCATCATGCGCCCCAATCTAGTGTTGATACTGCGTCTAGCTGCTCGGGCCACCACCTAGAAAGGAAAAGAGAAAGCCATCATGTGCCCCAATATAGTGTTGATACTGCGTCTAGCTGTTTCAGGCACCACCTAGAAATGAAAAGAGAAAGCCATCATGCGCCCCAATCTAGTGTTGATACTGCGTCTAGCTGCTCGGGCCACCACCTAGAAAAGAAAAGAGAAAGCCATCATGCGCCCCCATCTAGTGTTCATACTGCGTCTAGCTGCTCGGGCTACCACCTAGTCTCCTAGAAAAGAAAAGAGAAAGCCATCATGTGCCCCAATCTAGTGTTGATACTGCGTCTAGCTGTTTGGGGCACCACCTAGAAAGGAAAAGAGAAAGCCATCATGCACCCCCATCTAGTGTTGATACTGCGTCTAGCAGCCCGGGGTACTCGTCAGCGCCCACCTAGAAAGGAAACCAGTCACAATCTTTTTTTGTGTGTATTTAGCAAACCAATATAAATATGTCACTGTGCTATTGTAATAAATACAGCAAACATATTTATTAGAACAATGGAAAGTCCAAGCATGGAAAGTCTACATTTCCACGTTAATTTTCTCTTCCAATGTCCAAGGTGTATGAACCTTCATGTGCTCTACCACACTACCTATTTTTCACCCCGCCAGAAGGGCTCTTAAGCATGTCTTTTGTTATTTCATATGACCTTTCGTAATCATTCATTACTCCTCCATTCTTTCTCCACAATGGCAGGTTATACCAAACCATCCTATGCCAGCTAGTTCTCACCTATGGCAAGTTAGCAAACCATCATATGCCAGCTAGTTCGCATCAATGGCAGGTTAGCAAACCATCCTATGCCAGAGTTCTCACCAAGGGCAGGTTAGCAAACCATCCTATGCCAGCTAGTTCTCAACAATGGCAGGTTAGCAAACCATCCTATCCCAGCTAGTTCTCAACAATGGCAAGTTAGCAAACCATCCTATGCCAGCTAGTTCTCATCAATGGCAGGTTAGCAAACCATCCTTTGCCAGCTAGTTCTCATCAATGGCAGGTTAGCAAACCATCCTTTGCCAGCTAGTTGTCACCAATGGCAAGTTAAAAAACCATCCTATGCCAGCTAGTTCTCGTCAATGGCAGGTTTGCAAACCATCCTATGCCAGCTACTTCTCATCAATGGTAAGTAAGCAAACCATTTTATGCCAGCTGGTTCTCAACAATGGCAGGTAAGCAAACCATCCTATACAAGCTAGTTCTCACAAATGGCAGGTTAGCAAACCATCCTATGCCGGCTAGTTGTCATCAATGGCAGGTTAGCAAACCATTCTATGCCAGCTAGTTCTCATCGAAGGCAGGCTAGCAAACCATCCTATGCCAGCTAGTTCTCACCAATGGCAAATTAGCAAACCATCATATGCCAGCTAGTTCTCACCAATGGCAGGTTAGCAAACCATCTTATCCCAGCTAGTTCTCACCAATGGCAGGTTAGCAAACCATCCTATGCCAGCTAGTTCGCATCAATGGCAGGTTGGCAAACCATCCTATGCCAGCTAGTTCTCACCAATGGCAGGTTAGCAAACCATCCTATGCCAGCTAGTTCTCATCCAATGGCAAGTTAGCAAACCATCCTATCCCAGCTAGTTCTCATCAATGGCAGGTTAGTAAACCATCCTATGTCAGCTACTTCTTATCAATGGTAAGTAAGCAAACCATCCTATGCCAGCTAGTTCTAATCAATGGCAGGTTAGCAAACCATCCTATACAAGCTAGTTCTCACAATTGGCAGGTTAGCAAACCATCCTATGCCGGCTAGTTGTCATCAATGGCAGGTTAGCAAACCATCCTATGCCAGCTAGTTCTCACCAATGGCAGGTTAGCAAACCATCCTATGCCAGCTGGTTCTCATCAATGGCAGGTTAGCAAACCATCCTATGCCAGCTAGTTCTCACAAATGGCAGGTAAGCAGACCATCCTATGCCAGCTAGTTCTCATCAATGGCAGGTTAGTAAACCATCCTATGTCAGCTACTTCTTATCAATGGTAAGTAAGCAAACCATCCTATGCCAGCTAGTTCTAATCAATGGCAGGTTAGCAAACCATCCTATACAAGCTAGTTCTCACAATTGGCAGGTTAGCAAACCATCCTATGCCGGCTAGTTGTCATCAATGGCAGGTTAGCAAACCATCCTATGCCAGCTAGTTCTCACCAATGGCAGGTTAGCAAACCATCCTATGCCAGCTGGTTCTCATCAATGGCAGGTTAGCAAACCATCCTATGCCAGCTAGTTCTCACAAATGGCAGATAAGCAGACCATCCTATGCCAGCTAGTTCTCACCAATGGCAGGTTAGCAAACCATCCTATGCCAGCTAGTTCTCACCAATGGCAGGTTAGCAAACCATCCTTTTCCAGCTAGTTCTCATCAATAGTAGGTTAGCAAACCATCCTATGCTAGCTAGTTCTCATCAATGGCAGGTTAGCAAACCATCCTATGCCAGCTAGTTCTCACCAATGGTAAGTTAGTAAACCATCCTATGCCAGCTAGTTTTCACCAATGGCAGGTTAGCAAACCATCCTATGCCAGCTTGTTCTCATCAATTGCAGGTTAGCAAACCATCCTATGCCAGCTAGTTCTCACCAATGGCAGGTTAGCAAACCATCCTATGCCAGCTGGTTCTCATCAATGGCAGGTTAGCAAACCAGGTTTGCAAACCATCCTATACAAGCTAGTTCTCACAATTGGCAGGTTAGCAAACCATCCTATGCCGGCTAGTTGTCATCAATGGCAGGTTAGCAAACCATCCTATGCCAGCTAGTTCTCACCAATGGCAGGTTAGCAAACCATCCTATGCCAGCTGGTTTTCATCAATGGCAGGTTAGCAAACCATCCTATGCCAGCTAGTTCTTACAAATGGCAGGTTAGCAAACCATCCTATGCCAGCTAGTTCACATCAATGGCAGGTTAGCAAACCATCCTATGCCAGCTAGTTCTCATCAATGGCAGGTTAGCAAACCATTCTATACAAGCTAGTTCTCACAATTGGCAGGTTAGCAAACCATCCTATGCCGGCTAGTTGTCATCAATGGCAGGTTAGCAAACCATCCTATGCCAGCTAGTTCTCACCAATGGCAGGTTAGCAAACCATCCTATGCCAGCTGGTTCTCATCAATGGCAGGTTAGCAAACCATCCTATGCCAGCTAGTTCTTACAAATGGCAGGTTAGCAAACCATCCTATGCCAGCTAGTTCTCACCAATGGCAGGTTAGCAAACCATCCTATGCCAGCTAGTTCTCATCAATGGCAGGATAGCAAACCATCCTATGCCAGCTAGTTCACATCAATGGCAGGTTAGCAAACCATCCTATGCCAGCTAGTTCTCATCAATGGCAGGTTGGCAAACCATCCTATGCCAGCTAGTTCTCACAAATGGCAGGTTAGCAAACCATCCTATGCCAGCTAGTTCGCATCAATGGCAGGTTGGCAAACCATCCTATGCCAGCTTGTTCTCACAAATGGCAGGTAAGCAAACCATCCTATGCCAGCTAGTTCTCACCAATGGCAGGTTAGCAAACCATCCTTTTCCAGCTAGTTCTCATCAATGGCAGGTTAGCAAACCATCCTATGCCAGATAGTTCTCATCAATGGCAGGTTAGCAAACCATCCTATGCCAGCTAGTTCTTACCAATGGTAAGTTAGTAAGCCATCCTATGCCAGCTAGTTCTCACCAATGGCAGGTTAGCAAACCATCCTATGCCAGCAAGTTCTCACCAATGGCAAGTTAGCAAACCATCCTATGCCAGCTATTTCTCACCAATGGTTTGTTAGCAAACCATCCTATGCCAGTTAGTTCTCACCAATGGCAGGTTAGCAAACCATCAAGAATCATCAACCTTAAAATAATGTTGTAAGTTAACTACCTATTATAAGAACACAGATAAAAAATTAATTTTTATCTGTTTTAAGGCTATTCAGTACTTCTAGATCTACTGTTTAACTCTTGAATTTTGGTTTATGTAAAAATGTTGAGTTATCAACCCAGCGAATGGTATACAGAATGTATGTTATTTTTTAAATGCTTTTAATTTAATAAATTGTGCATCAAAACTATCTCTATTGTCTAAGCATCCATCAGCTGTCTTTCTGTGGTACCGTGGCAAAGACGGTATCGGCGACCAGAAGCCCAGACCTCGTAGGAAACACTCACTCGCCTGTAACACTGCGTACATGTCATGTTATATGTTATCTCCACGTCCCCGGTCGTCCTTCTCTCCATAAGAAGCTGAAAAGGTGACTTTTCTAACAGGCTGCGATTCAGCCGATGTGTCACTGTGTTAATTTACTATATCCTTTGTAGCGGTTCATCTTTCTACCGCGGTACGTGGTATCTATACATTGGCTGTCAATTCCCATGGCTGTCTAATGCTAACCACCGTAACTGCCAGTGCATTGGTACTTGGGTAGTCTAGCTAGACTGTATTACGCCCAAGTCACCTACTGATGCTCGTAGTTCCTTCAACCCAACTGTCCCCTCCCCTGCCGACTCAAGTACATCTGTACTTGGACAGTCTATGTAACGCCGCAAGTAATGTATAGCTGAAATATAAACACAAACACAATGACGAAGACTTGTGATGCTCGTAGTTCCTTTAACCCAACTGTCCCCTCCCCCGCCGACTTAAGTACATCTGTACTTGGATAGTCTATGTAACGCCGCAAGTAATGTATAAAGCTGAAAAATAAACAGAAATACTATGACGAAGACTTGTGATGCTCGTAGTTCCTTCAACACAACTGTCCCCTCTTGGGCAGTCTACCTAGACTGTAATTACGCCACAAGTCACATAGTGATGCGTCTAACCACGTATCTAGGGTCACCGTGTAGGGTCGTACCATGTGAAGGGAAGGTCTGGAAGCCAGATGATCCTGTCTCAGCTGTAAACACCTGCGAACAATGCAGCAGACCATATTAAGTTACTGTTGACATACGTGTGACTTACTTATACAATGATACCAGCAGTGGTACTAGGAGATACCATGCGCAACAATGAGTAAATGCTCAAGACAGCTAACAGAACCTACCTAGGGGGGAAAGAGCTTTGGCAAGAACATTCTACCCAGCTAAAGCTCGAAACAACCTGCCGGTACATTGTATAAAGCGGTCACACCGTAGTTATGAGTTGTGTTTCCACTGTTTCCTACTAGAGTCCAGTGGCGTAGATACTCGACGTTCTCGCAGACGATCTCGAAGTCGAACCCTCACTCACTGACCGCCTGCCAGACACCCCACCATTATAACGCATTTACTGTGGCGTTTGCAGCATTTGAATTAATTGATGCAAGGAATTTGTTACAAAACCGAGAAACGAATGAATCAAATACTGAAACGCGCTTCTTCAAGAAACGAGAAGGGTGCTGGTTGATGTCTTGTCACGATGTACCATTCCACTATACGGACATCATGGATTGGACTGCATGGATGGACTGCATCATACGTTGCAATATGAGATGTTCTAGGGCCTATGCGTTGAACTATGTGTTGAACTATGGTGATCTGTAAAGAAGAACGTTATACGCTTTTATTGTATGATCGCAATTAGAGATTTCATCGTCGTGTCGTCTCTGGGCTAAATTGAAAGCTGAAAATGGAGTATCCCACTCCCCCTCCGCCCCACACTCACACACATGAGGGCCGAAAATGTCCTCTCCCTCCACCCCCCCAGACATGCACTGCTCCATTATACAAAACATGTTAAAAATTCACCTTGAAGCGTTGGGTTTGTAGGGTATCAGAATAGTTGAAGAGAAACAATAATAATAATAATAATACAAAAATAAATTTAAAAGAAATAAAAATAAAAATAATATATATATAGCCCCCCCCCCCCCCCTCTGCATGTGTTCGCTACTCGATGATATCAATGATACTTGTTAGTTTGCGTCTCTATCATTGCAGTAGAGTAGACAATGAGACAAAAAGAAGCCCATGATGTCTTATGTGGGATTCGAACCCACGTCCCTAGATGCGGTACACGCCAAGGATCTGCGCCCCAATCGCCAAGCTAAGCCATCACGGTTAGCAACAGCTGTTCACGAAATATTAGGACTACCCCTCTCTCTCAAGGTTATTTGATGAGTCAATTATCCTTGCTTCTCCCTTTTCCCCCACTACCCGTTATCTGGCGCGTGGATACTGTTTTGCCAGACAGGCAGGTAGCGTTACTCTTCCCCTCAAACCCCTGACCATACTCAACGGTCGACTGGCGGCCCAAGCAGCTGATACTCCCGTATCATGTGGCCGCTGACCTACTGACACACACAATACCTTCCCTCCTCCTCCAGACAAACCAAGGTAAACTACTGGGCCCGGATTCACAAGAGGTCCTAAGTCGTTCTTTGGTCTTATCTTTAAGACCGGCCTAACATTGAACCTCTTATAAAACCAGGAAAATATCTTAGAACATATTTTAAAAGATATTATTGGAATGTTCATTATGTCCTTATTCTCACCAGGAATTAGTATCTTTACATGTGATCTGGGTCTGGTTTTACAAGATGTTCAAAGTTAGGCTGGTCTTAGAGATAAGACCACAATAAGACTTAGGACCTCTTGTGAATCCGGGCCCTGGGTCTTAAAACATGACTAGGGACACTTCTTAGCAATCTATTATCACTCAACCACTGCATAAATGTGGTCAACTGTCTTACACAGCAGCCAATCAGGGCATCGCATTCTCACTGAATGACGTGGCGTGTATGGCGCACGGAAAGATATTTCGCCAGGTGTACACTCGTTCTATATAAACTGGGACACGGGGGACAACTAGTCACAACTAACAAGCAGCAATGAAACATGAAATTATATTCAGGATTTAAGTTTCATATTTTGGCAACGATACTGATCGAGACTAAATGAAGATAAAAGAACAGACGGGATTCGAACCTGGTATGCACGGTCATCACGCCAACATGTGACCATGTTCATAAAACATTTCAATGTAATTTGGATTAAATACATTCGTAGTAAACACATTATTAGCTTTTTAGGCAACATTGAATATGCAACAATAAACTAATGTGTACAAATCTCCTGCGCTGGCTACACTAGTGAATGCCACAAAAATATTTAGGCCTACACCTACTTACATGGGTACAAAAGAACGATTCAGCCATTATTCAGCACTGACACCAACTTACACTAGTGTAAAGTGCGTTATAGTGTGCACGCGAACAAAGCTCATGATAATTAATTACCGGTACTCGTTGAAAGTTCCAAAATGTTTTTTAAAAAAATTTTGTAACTGTTAAAATGTATTTAACGTTATTTTTATTGGGTTGCTCGAAATTTGTGTGCAACAGTAGTTCTAACTAAATTGAATGTAAATTTACACAACCAGGTCTAGCCTTATCGTCGTATTTCAGACTAATTGGAATTATTAGAAATGTTTCAAAAGAAAAGTAGGCCTATTATTGCGTTCATGGGTGGCGAAGTTTGGTTTGAAAACTAATCGGGTAGACATTTTCACTAATGACGTAGCAATTTTAAATAACAAAATGGCGGGCATCGAACGAAACTTTCAACTGCAGTAGAATTTTGATTCATTTTTTTTAGCTTAATACCAGTCCAGTTGAATCTCAGCCGGCATAACATGAATATTATACAATCATTGATCAAAGCAACAAAATTTCGTAGTAAAAATAGAAGATTAACAAAATTCAAAGGTTCAAGTCTTTCGTCTTACCCCACGAATTATTTTGGCGCATTTTCCCAACCACCCAACACGATTTAGAACAATGGAACATTCAGCATACATTCAATGAACTACAACATAGGCCTACTCATATCAATCTATAAGTAGGTGACAGCATGGTTATTGGATAGGGTTACATATTATTATCATCTCTTCAATCTACCTTTGTTTCAAGTATCCCTGACAGGATCGCGGGAGATGACGTACTTGTAGATTCCAGCCAGCCCAACTGCCAATTTTAGAAAATCATCTCTCAAAGTTAAAATAAGAGTTTTACATAGTTGTAAATCGCACAGAGAATGTAGTTTTAATTATTAAAACTGTTTTTATGACACTTGAAATTGAAAAGTTTTGGTTTCCGCGGTTTTAAACCGTTTATTGGTGAGGGTTTCGATTCAGTGACTTCGAATTCGCCGGACATTGCTGGAGTGGACCGCTGCTACGTCACCACCCCCCACCCCCACCCCTTGGAGAAACCGAAGGCCGTCTGAAAATGTCTGTGCATCAAACGTACAACCTTTCGGAACCTAAAACTAAATTAAAACGAGAAGTTAAAAACACAATCTGTTACATTAATTATGACAAGTGAAAAATTTTAAAATATCCCTTGTTTGTTTTCAGTTTATGGTAGTTCCAGAAATTTGTGCTCTTTTAAATATCTTTTCAGCCGCCAAAACATACCCAATTCGAACACATTTTTAAAACGATATGGAACGATAATAGGAGGCGTTTTATAGTTCGTTCCATTCTCTCGGAGCAGCCGGTTGTCGAGCTTTAAAAGTAAAACAGCTGATTTCCAAGGGGGGTTGGCAGCAGTGTTCTGTAGTAGGGGCCACTCCTACCAACGGAGGTTCTCGTAGTAGTTTCACATTCCTACGCTAGGTTGGTAGAATGGTAGAATTGTTTGTTTTGATGTGTTTCGTTGTAGCTACAAGAACTTTTGTACAGGGAAATGAAGAAACGTGTGTTATTGTCTGGTAAGCAACAAATTTAAGCATACTATACAATTTAAAAAATAGACAATATCTTGGTGGCCTGTACTTAAAATGCTAAACCTAGGCAATAGACCCCAAAACCTACGTCAGTGATCTTCTTCGTGAACATAACCTAAAAAATATTCTTGCTACGCCCACTTTCAGCACTGGCCCCAGATTTAAGCAACAAGTGGTTGGGAACTCTGAATTTTGTAAGTTACGCAGTAGAAAGCCTAGTAGTTAATAGTAGTAAAAGTAGTTAATGGTTTTTCCTAACAAAATTTCTACAAAAGTCACTGTTTATGTTATAAATACCTTGTATCTTTCCAATTCCGAAAGGTGGATGCTTCAAATCCCACGTAATTTTGTTTTCAACCACTTTAAATGTGTTATTTTCGCTACGGCTATGCCTAGGCCTTTGCGCCGTGCGCGTGTTTTGTTTCAACCTTTCATTAAAACTAGAAAAGTGCACATACACACCAGGAAATTTAGAACAGAGCCAATAACCAGACGCAATAAGATCAACATCAACCAGATCCCCAAACCTTACCGAATTTCGTGGGATGTCAGGTAGCTGGGCAAAGTCACTTATGAATCAAAGTGACGTTGCCCAGCTACCTGACATCCCACGGAATTCGTTAAGGTTAGGGGATCCGGTTGATGTTTGCCCACGAAAGTTAGTAAGGTTATTGGGTCTGGTTATCGGCCTAGCACCAGTCGGCCTCATCAATCACTATCACCAGTGTCTCCACAAGGCTGTGCACTGGCAAGGATGGAAGGCTACAAATTCGTACATAGCCGTAGCTAGTGTTGCCATTTGTCCGGTTAAACCAGGACATGTCCTCTTTTCCGTATGCTCTTCATGCGCCCGGGCGGCTTTTTAATAAAAGCATGAAATGTCCGGGTTTTTGTTTTCCCTTCGTCTTTTTCACGAAAGTGCAGGTTTCATGTTCACCATTTGATTAGTCGCATTTAGGCCTCAAGTCCCTTACAACACAGCTTTAAGTATAAATGGTATCATTATTTTTAGTGGCATACCAAAGGGAATTTTGGGGCTTAACCTCCCCCCAACCCCACTACGCCTACCTACAAAAAAGATTCTGTTAATTTTAAAACATGTAGCCCCTATATAGAAACACAACGGATTGTAGGATCCAGCTTATCTACACCAGGCTTTACACCTATTATGGGTTTCACGGCGAGCTGGAATAACCTCAGGCTACGAAAACACATTTCTCTCACTAGCCCACTACAAGCTTATCTACATCACCCTGTACACCTATTATGGGTTTCACTGCGAGCTGGGATCACCTCAGACTATGAAAACACTTTTCTCTCACTAGCCTACTACAAGCTTATCTACATCAGGCTGTACACCTATTAGGGGTTTCACTGCCAGCTGGGATCACCTCAGGCTACGAAAACATATTTCTCTCACTAGCCCACTACAAGCTTATCTACATCACCCTGTACACCTATTATGGGTTTCACTGCGAGCTGGGATCACCTCAGGCTACGAAAACACATTTCTCTCACTAGCCCACTACAAGCTCATCTACATCAGCCTGTGCACCTATTAGGGGTTTCACTGCGAGCTGGGATCACCTCAGGCTACGAAAACATATTTCTCTCACTAGCCCACTACAAGCTTATCTACATCAGCCTTTACACCTATTATGGGTTTCACTGCAAGCTGAGATCACCTCAGGCTACGAAAACACATTTCTCTCACTAGCCCACTACAAGCTTATCTACATCAGCCTTTACACCTATTATGGGTTTCACTGTGAGCTGGGATCACCTCAGGCTGCGAAAACACATTTCTCTCACTAGCCCACTAGAAGTTTATCTACATCAGCCTGTACACCTATTATGGTTTTCACCCCTCCCTGACCCACTATATGCATCAATCACTGAGTATAACACTCTTTATTAAAATGTCCTCTTTTTACCACCACAACTTATGGCAACCCTAACCGTAGCAAAAATAACACATTTAAAGTGGTTTAAAATATAATTACGTAGGATTTGAAGCACCCACCTTTCAGAATTGGAAAGATACAATAACAGGTAACATAAACAGTGACTTTTGTAGACATTTAATTAGAAAAAACCATAAGCCCGCGTAACTTACAATACCTTGACGGCTTTTCAAGGTACGATATATAGGCTTAGGGTGTAGGTAAATCAAACTCGCTAACATTATTTTTCAATTCAGGTCTTTATTTACCGAAAGGATTTCATGCTCTTTAATTACCATGCCTTTAGTACAGAAAGCAGCCGAACAACACTGTTCGTTTATATATAGGCCTACCATACAGTAGGCAATACAAAACTAATCTCAACTTCATTTCAAGTGACTCATTAATTTGGAGGTAGCTCCACGTTGTTAAACGTAGCACATTAGATAATTCATAACTTTTAAGCATAGGCTATCAGTAAGGCTTAATATATCTGATAGTTTTTTGAAACCATGGCAGTGAAGTATATAAAAAAACGGGTATTTCTTCCGTACATAACTGATCCGGTTTCTACTCACTTTTTGTGTGTATTCCTTTGGGAGATAGGCTAGATTACGTGCGTATAGTACATACACATTATCTGATTATTTATCTGTAACTTCCACTTTTTTTTTTACAAATAGTACGTTTTTTGATAGTTAATTTCCATTTTTAAAATACATTGTATTACATGTGAATCACGTTAAATATGGCAATATGGCGTACGAGCGAGAGCACAATAATTACCCCTTCTTCAAATTTGAAGAAGGGGTAATTTATTATTTGTGTATAAGTTACTAAAGGTTAGGAAGAATGTTGATCTTGAACCCCAATAAAGGGAAATAAGGTAGGCCTAGGCCTACACGGAGAAAAAAAGTGAGTAGAAACCGGATCAGTTATACGGAAGAAATACCAAAAAACAATAGTAGGGAATAGTAACCAGTTCAAATGGCCCAACTGTTTACAAATTGCTGTGTGATATATATAGGTATTGTACGTTTCTTTTGAGCCGTTTATTAGACTAACTTGCACGCCGCCAGGTCTGATCGCAACTGTTTAACGTGCTCGTCGGTCATCGCATGAAGCGGTGGTCTGGGTAGACCGACCTTGATCGGGGTCATTAGATTCATTGTTGCCTTCATCGTGGACACCCATCCGCCTGAAATCAGAATCATGCTAAAGTATACTGTAGAGTCTAAGATAAGATAAGATTAAACACTTCAAGGCTGCAAATGGGCCACAACTACCCGGTGGCAACCTATCCAAACCTCCCCCAACCCCACCCTCACTCATCACCTCCTATCCTTCAATCTATTTCTAAATTCCCTTACCGACTCGCACTCAACAACCTCCTCGGGTAACTCATTCCATTCCCTAACCGTTCTCTCAACAAAACCAAACCTACCCAGATCACTTCTCACTACCTGACGTTGAAACATCCAATTATGATCCCCCCTCCCTCTATATACTCCTTCTTGCAACCTGCTCTGGACTTCCCCCCACCCTCCTTTCCCCCTAGCTGCTCTATGTGCTCTATGTCTATTAACTAGGGCTGCCCAACGATAAAAAAAATCATATCGATATCGCGGGAAGGAATATCGATATCGCGTCGCGATATCGAAGTTTTCAAGGGACGTATCGATATCGGCGATATCGCCACATCAAAACTTTTCTCGTCTGTTTTTAGGATTTACAGGCCAGCTAGAGGTCATTCTTTAAACAATATGACGTAAAGTAATATTTTAGCTTTGAAATGTCTTACAATGTGTGTCAATTTGTTTGTTGTACTATTCAAATTGTAAAATATCCACACAAAACAGCGATAGTGTGGTTGCCGTGACGTGATACGTAATCGGTTTTTTGTATAAATTAGCTTATTAGGCACAAGTTCGATATCGCGATATGTACGATATATTAATTCTATATCGATATCGAATTATTTATCTATTATCGATATTGTATCGAATTATCGATATCGTTGGGCAGCCCTACTATTAACACTTATGGTTGTATGTTCCCCTATCTTGCGAAACACCCCGTTTCGGATGTTTAAAATTGTTTTAAGATTGGTTATAATTGTCCCGAAAAAAAATCAAAATATGTCATCCTATAGAGAATTTAATGCTCTTTCTTATGAATGGGTTTTTATTCCAGTAAATATTTCTGCTTTGCAGATATTCTTAATTATGTGTGACAACAAAAGGTACGGTAGGCCTAATTAAGAACATCTGAAAAACGGAAATATTGATTTGATTGTAACAAAGAAACATTTACATAAAGGCTGGTCCACACAGATTTTTAAGACATACGATTTAAGGTTTAACGCGTAGGCCTAGTCGTAAAGTTGGATCATAGGAAACACGTACTAACGTTCATACAAAGTTTTAGTTTTAAGACGTTGTTTTCATTGTTGTTTTTAAAACAACATCTTAAAACCTTATGCATTATGTCTTAAAAATCTGTGTAGACCAGCATTAAGAAAGAGCACTAAATTCTGTACGGGATGGCATATTTCGATTTACATATCTTGGACAATTTTAACATAATTTAAAGCAATTTAAACAGGTAGAAATCAGGAGTTCCGCAGGCTAAGTGGACATACATCCTTAATCACGAACATTTCCGAAAGTTAAACGTTTTCTCCCGGCTCTAATGTGCCCCAGTGTTCTTACCGTTGGTCGTGATGAGGGCGATCGCTCGCGACAGTTTCCGCTGCTCCTCCAGGGCTTGAGTCGTGCGACCGTTCACCATGGCCGATAGGATGATGTGACTCGGCTTTGCGTACATGTTGAGGGTAGTCGCGATGGCAGAGTCAAACCCGAGCGCGTACGCCCCCGCCATTATCTGCCACCACCACAAGAAAGTTAAATTAACAATAATATTTAATAAAAATAAATAAATTATTATTAATATTATTTAATTATTACTAATTAATTAATTTATTATACATTATCAATTATTAATTATCAATCAATATTAATAATTGATATTAATAATTAATTATTAATAAAGATTTATTAATAATTAATTTAGTATTAATTAATTAATTATTATTTATTATTAATAATAATAAATTAATAAATAATTAATAAGCACGTGGAAAGAGGGAAGTAGTGAGAGGACAGAAAAGTGTAGAAGAAATTGGCGGAAAAGCAGGAAGAAGATGAGGATGACACTCTGAGCCTTGCAAGTTGAGTCATTGAAAGTTTCATGCCTTAGACAATGGTGGATAACCATCACTCAACCCGACATAGTTGGCAATGAGTTAGATTATTATTATCCAATTTGTTCACACTTTGAGCAACGGTCTGTTGTCGATGTTAATTTACTATAAAACCACACCACCCGAATAACACGGTGGCTCGAAGTCGAGTTAGAAAATAAAGTAAAAAAGTTTTTCGAATTGTCAACACATCAATTAAAAAGCTTGTTCTCAAGTAATGTACTTTTATTTAGCTACTGTGCAGTCTGTACTTCAATATTTTATGTGGTTAAGTATTCAGTGATTTAGTCTTGGGCGTCCAGCCGTACGGAATACTTAAAGCGAGGAGGACAATGGTTGAGCCTGGTAGTGTAGACAATCTACGTACATGGCGAGTATAGATAAACAAATAAAACAAATAAAAATAAATAAATACAGGCCTATACCGGTGAACATTTTTTTTTGCCCTATGCAGGGATTCTTCTTCCTCGCTAGGTATCCAATATAAAATGGCTTCTTTTTCTGGCCTGCCTATATCATTGGGCAGGGCATCAATGTCACTCTGAAGTGCGACTGGTGAAGATGAACAATTGTATAGAATCCGTCAGTTATGTTAGCGCAGGGTTGCCACCAAGTCAATTTTTTTATCCTTGAAAGAAACTAAAAAAATCCTGAGAAATCCTTGAAAACAGTTATATTCAGCATTAGCATATTATAACTGCAAAGGAATGTTACAAATTTTCAGGTTTCATGCCAAAATATGTTATGCCAGCCTGATTTTCGAGAATCTAGTCAACATTAAGTGCAGAAACGCATAAGAATCGGAATTTTCTTCGAATATATTTTAAGTTTTTAACGTTTTACTTTTACTCACCATAACTACCACTTGCTGGAAATGTTATGCAGTCACTTATGTTTATTTTTACTAGTACCTGATGTTCTTTTACTGTCTACATTGCTTTTTTAGCTGAATGTTTAAAAATGTATTAATTTAATGTATTTTTTAAAGACAGTAGAAAATCCTAAGATTTTGCCCAAAATCCTGTTATCCTTGAGACACACTAAAAATCCTGAGAAAAGGATGAAATCCTTGAAAGTGGCAACCCTGTGATAGCGTACTTACGGTGTCGCATCCCAGGAAGAGGCCTAGTTTGTTGGCGTTGGCCACCTCCAAGCAGCGAGCGCCTTCTTCCAGGTTCGTGTGAGTGAACTTGGCTCCCGCAAACGTGGGGATCTGTTTGGCGGCCATTGCGAACATCTTCGCCATATCGACTGGGAACAGATCGAGCGATTACAAAGTATAAAATCGGTTTACAATCTTTTCTGTTGCATTTTTACTTACGCCACTGGGAATAGATTGATGATCACAGAAACAGTTTACAATCTATTTTGTTGCATTTTTACTAAGGACGTGTCCGAATTTAGAAGACTGCATACTTGTATACTTGTACTTGTACTTGTCAACTTCACTCGCTACCTCGCGCGCTCGTATACTTGAATTTCGGACAGTTCCGTCCATGCGCGATCTCTGACGTGTAAAGGAGTAACTAACAAGTAGCCGCCTTCTTGATTGCCTCGAACTCCTATTTAGCGGGCGGTGAATCAGCTGATTCAGTTCAGTGACACTCTTGTTGAAAGTAAACAAACTAGCCATGGAGGTGGAAATGTATTTATTGTTTATGATGAAACTGTATATTCAAAACGTCAGACGTAGAAGAACGTTACGGCGAAAAATAATTATGATAATGCGTAAAAGATTACGTGATAAAGTAGGTCTAAGGGTACTGTGGAACAAGATGTTATTTAAAAGTGAGGTTACAGTGCGTTGTTTGTGGCCACCATGACTGTTCAAGTACTCAAGTTGAGTGCGCGAGTACGAATGATCTGTGTTCTCGCAGTGTCGCCATCGTCTACTTGCAAACTTCTCATTCAGACACTTGAAATGACGTCACTTCCGTACTTTTCACAAGGTCAAGTCCGAACTTGGTAAGAAGTATGCATTTTTCGATGAATTCAGACACGTCCTAACACCACAATATGAAATCTTACCCGATAGGCCTAATGGTTACTAACTTCGTTAAAATAGTAATTAAATTTTAATTGGCCATATCTATCTTCACTATTTCACAGAATATAATTTTATTTTCACCTTTTCATACAGTTTATACAGTACATTACATTTCAGTACGTACAGTACATTGCAGTCTGAATGGATACAAAACTAAAAACATAACACGTACCATTTAATTTCTTTTTAAGGGGGTTGGCCCACCAGTGGATCACTAAATCTAGGTTGGCTCCCAACCTAAACATCCGTTAGTGATAGCCCTCTCCCCCTCTCACCTCCCTGCCACCACACACCCCAACAGCGCCTTGTAAATATTGTACATATATATATATATATATATATATAAATATATTAGTCTAGTTTATTATAGTTGTTTAGTTGACTAGAGTAGTTGCAGTAGCCATTCTTCTCTCGAGTGAGCAAGACCTCGGTCGAAACGTCTCGTTATATTTTGTATTATGTCTTTTATGTGTACTTCAAACTCGCAAATCCGTCATCTTACTACACAAAGGTAAGCTGTTGGATCCTTTCCTCACTTAATATACCATAATTTCTTTTTAATAATTAAATAAATAATATAATTTAAATTAAGTAATAATATAAATAACAATATAATATGAAAAATTAAATAATAATAAATATATAAATTAAAAGAATATAAATCAATTTGGGTTAAAATAAAAGCATTTTCATACATGTGTATTGTACAAGGGTATAAACTGTATTGACAAGTAAAAAGTAAAAAAGCAAAATAAAAAGTGAAGTTCGAGGTCTTACGGTTGACGGCCGTGTAGCTCGGCATGTGGTAGTAGAGTAGCGGAGTGTTGGGGGCAGCGTCGCCCACGTGACCCAGGTAGCGCACCAGGTCGTCCACGCTAGACGGCTTATTGAACAGGTCGGGTAGACACAGCAGGGCGTCCGCTCTGTGCTTCTCTGCGTGTGCGGCCTGCGCATACGCAACACGCGGGTGGACAATTCAATTCAATTTCAATTCAAAAGCATTTTATTCTCAGTTCATTCATGCTAAGATTAAGATTAAGATTAAACACTTAAAGGCTGCAAATGGGCCACAACTACCTGGTGGCAACCTATCCAAACCCCCCCTTACCCCACCCTCCCTCATCACCTCCTATCTTTCAATCTATTTCTAAATTCCCTTACTGACTCGCACTCAACAACCTCCTCGGGTAACTCATTCTATTCCCTAACTGTTCTCTCAACCCAAACCTACCCAGATCACTTCTCACTACCTGACGTTGAAACCTCCAATTATGATCCCCCCTCCCTCTTTAAACTCCTTCTTGCAACCTGCTCTGGATTTCCCCGCAACCTCCTTTCCCCTAGCTGCTCTATATAGATTACACATCCTATCACTCCTCTGTCTCTCCTCTAAGGACTACCAAACCCAGTTCCCCCTGCATTGCTGTAACACTATCATAAGCCCTTATCACATTCCCTAACCTATTTTCCTCATACCTCCATCTCCTAACTTGTCCTGTAGGCCTAACCTTCCTTGCCACCCTACGCTGCACCTTCTCTAATTCCATGACCTCTCCCTTCAGTACAGTATTGGAAAAACAGTATATGTTTATTATTATTATTTGATTTTATTTCATTTCTCAATTATTTTTTCTAGTTCATTTTCTTTATATAGTACAGTAGTTTGTTTTGTTTTTGTTGTTAGGCCTATTGTTATTTATGATTTCATCATTTATGATTTCATTGTTATTTATGATTTCATAGTTTTATTTAACGTCCTCCTTTGTAAATTAGTTTTTATAACTGAATAGGATAGACATTAAATAAATAAATAAGTAATGAGAAGCCCACAGAAGGCAAGCCTTGAGTATGGGCAGAACATAGGTTAGAGACATAAAGAAATACAGTGCAAGTTGCCAGAACTAAAGTGATTTCAATGTTAGATTTGTACAGATTTGTTGTTTGATTTTGAAAACATTACAAAAAATGAAATAACAAAAAATTACAAACTTACAATGTTCAGTCATTCAGTCACCTTAATCTCGATTCATATGACCGATTCTGATATGAAAAGAGAGAGAGAGAGCAATGACAAAGTAAAACTTAGAAACTAATACAAATGTAACAAAATAATAATAGCAACTCCAAAATATTTTATTGATACATATGTACATTAAGTATCTATAGTTTTAGTTTTAAAAACTTTCAAGATTAAATTGGTTGTTTGCACGTTTAGTTAATATTCACCAATATATCCTGGAGATTTCTGATTACGACTGCGCTTGAAACTCCGATACTTTGCACTGGTACGCACCATACGTCGTACGTCCTTGAGACAGGCCCCGCCCACTTGCACCATGACAGTCTGTCGGGTCGTCTTGACGGCCTCCATCCACGCCTCCGTCACACTGAGTCTCTCGTCCACCGTCATTGACATCCCCTCTCCGCTCGTACCGTTCACTGGCGACAGACAGGACTAGTGACAACCCCTCGTCGAGTTGGTAAAGGATAGTGTAACTCGCTAAAGAAACGTTTTTTTAATTGATCTCTTTAAGCAGTGGCATATCCAGAAACTCACAATGGCGGGGGGGGGGGGGGGGGGGGGGGGATCGAACTTCTTAACAGGGAAGGATACCTCTACATCAAAAACTGCACAACATTTTCATTTTTAAATTATATCTCAAGAATGGACTTTGAAATCGAAAATCTGAATTAACAGCGCACTGTGGTTTAGTAAGCTCTACATACTGAATGCTCTAACATGTGTCTTACATTGTAATCAGTATGTTTTTTTTTATTTATATTAATGTTACCTATTTCTAATTATCGAATTAATAATCAAAATAACTACGCTAATGGTTATGTTTCATTCAGTCTGTAGGGCTTACCAAAACACAGTGCGCTGTTGATTTAGATTTTCGATTTCTTGTTGCAATCTTGAGATATAATTAGATAATGGAACTTTTATGCAGTTTTTGACGTAGAGATACTCTTCACTCTTAAGCAGACAGGGGTCCAGGGCGAAAGCCCCAGCTGCTGAAGGCGAATTTTCTTTCATGTATGACGTTTTAAATGCGTGCAAACACGTTTCAGAATCGGACAATGTCATTAAGTAGGTTTTTAAGGGAATGTAAAATGATAACAAATAAAATTAAGTATAATTAATATTATTTTTATATAGGCCTAGTTCATATTATCAATTAAATACAAAAATAGGTTCCTAATGCCTACTACTTTCCTTCCTTCTCTCCGTACATTTTTTTATTGTTTTTTTTTAACTAAACTTTTTTAAATCACCCCATTAGTGACTTCGTAGGTAGCAAACAGATGTCTTCTCCTTTCATATTCAAACCGGTACCGCGTTTTCACATTGTATGTATCTCCAACTAGCGCCTTTTGCCACGTGTTTTTTTCGTAATCAAGGTTACGTTTAATGGGATGAGTTGCAAAATGTCTTACCAAGGACACCAAGGATGTTCTGTTCGTCCCGCAGGTATTTTGCGTACGCAGGAATTACGTCCAGCTGTAACGTCTGCTCACTAGAAATGTAGAATAGAATAGAATAGAATAGAATAGAATAGAACTTTATTTTCTTCTTTGTACAGCAATTGGAATACAGCAGTAAAACAAAGTGAAAACAGTAATGAAATACAGTAAGTACAGAACATTTTAAAGTGTATACAGTACATTTTTTTAAAAAGGAAGAAAACCCACCTAGGATCGGGATCCTGTGTGTGAGAGCAGAGAAGTTTCGATTAATGCTTTATGCATTCCACTTATTCCTTCCCGGCCTCAAACCACGAGAACATTACAAATTTCAAGAGAACAATTTTAACAGAATAGTTTTTGCTTGAGTTACTTTCTTATGTTCTTTTTCTACAATTTTAAATTATCAATAAAAACTAAGAAAATTCTACCTATGCAATTTTCATGATATTTTTATTTCGATTTTTACCAACGAAACTTTGTGAACTTTTTGTTTCAAATTTTCATTGTCTAGCTGTTTCTTCGTACATCACTTCAAGGCCCGCCACAGGCTACATTCGTGATTGTGCGTTAATGTTTTACACCTAACACTAAAATCTAAATTTCTAGTGTATATCTCTGGTGTTTTATAGGTGATCAATGTTCTGATTAATTTTCATTCAATTATTACCAGGTAATTACATCCAATATTATTACTTGTATATACTTCATACCAGGTCGGCATGTCACCGCGAGATGTGGCGTTTTACTTTACCGTCCCCTAGTGAAATCGCTAATAGCTCTCATTGCCTGGACTCTTGAACCTTGAACAACAACAAGGTCAATTTAAAGGAAGCCAGGCTCAATTATCTTTTTCCACGAATAAGACACTTATCACATCAACATCTCGCCCCAATGTTGACAGCGCTACTCAAGGGGTGGACAATACGTCCCCTACGAACCGGTTTCTATGGTGACATGCCAGCCTGGTATAAACTATAGGTGAGCATTGTGTTGGGTGTTGTCGAGCATGTGTGGCACGATTGCGTAGAATTAAGTTTAATACCCAAGCAGCAATCACAATTAATTTGTTTGCTGTTGACAACCCGGTTAACGTGTTGTTTACATCAACCAACTGATAGCACTTATCTACAAGCTGAAAAAAGAAGACACGATAATAGCGATGAGTCGAGATAGCACAAGAATAGAATAGAATGTTTATTGAATAATTAAGATACATTACATATATTGCTTATTACATTACTATTATTATTACATACAACATTAGTTATTGTCAAGGACTGGATCATGGGGATATTCCTAGATGTACTTGAATCATTTACTATTTATCGTTATTTTACATTACTTTTTTTTTTTTTTACTGTTTTAGTTGTTGCACATCTATGACCATCAATGCAGAAAAAAACTATGTGAGCAACATATATGGAACCCCTTATTTGAACTTTTTATTTGATGACTATCCTAAACATGAAGCAGTTGGGGGGGGGGGGGGGGGAGGGGGAGCTGAACATAATAAATTTGGCACCAAATTTAACATTTTTTTAAATTTAACATTTTATTTGAATTTAGTTACTAAATAGTGGAAACATGACTTTTTCACAATTTCACGATCGATGTTGCCGTCCGAAACGAGAAAATTACTCCCTATGGTGAGAGAAAGGTGTCACATGAAACGGATGGTTGTAGGGGTCTTGGTGAGATTACAACCGTCCGGTAAAGTCTACTAACCTGTCGTTTGCAAACGGCGTCAGCACAGGAGCCATAAGTCCACGGAAAGAAAAAGTCTGGAAATAAAAAGAATTTACACGCAAGTGAAAGCCGAGAGGTAGAGAAGCGAAAGGAAACATGCACATACATGGGGAATACGACTGTATTGTATCTCTTTGCATGAGATATTATAATCATTTTCGAAAACATAACCTCACTTTTGAAAATGTTTGTCATTTTTGTTTCTAGAGTAAATTTCCAGCAAAACCGATGTCTGGGAGAATCCAAATGTCGGCCGCAAAATGGTTATCAACATTCTTTTCCTTGTTTTCTGTAGTATTTAGTTTCATGTATCAATATACTATAAAAGTACAAAATTATTTATAGGTTAGGTCTTACCATTTTGGTGAAAGATAATTGTACTTCTTTCTTACAGAGATATCGCTAGAACAGTTTCTCAGTGGCGTGTTCTCAAGAGTAAGCCGGTTTACAGCGATGCCACTTGAAGTATTGTTTGCAACCTTGATTACATATAATTATATCTCTCTCTGTAAATATTGTGTGTTCCTTATCACTGACAGGCAGCCTATCAGTGCTGCCACAGCAACAAGTTGACCTTGCAAGTGAATTATGGAGTTTGAAAATTGGAGCCATTTTCTACAGCCTTTGTGATTCTGTATAGAATAGATTGTAATAAAGCAGGCTATGTTTTTTTTATCATCTTTACCAAGTACCTTCATTGAAATTTATTTTGCTTCTTTATTTCAATGTCACCTAGATATAAGTTGTGAATAACATTTTGGCTATGGTGTTTTGTTCTAACTTATGATTTAATTTTTTGGGTCATAATGGCAGAACAAAAGATGGAAATAAGTTTGAAAATGTATACATTATTATATGTTGGCCTATTTATTTAATCTATACATAGGGAATAGTTAATAGATTAAATTGTTGTAATGTTTTATTTTTTCTTCCCGATAAAATGATGCACAGTAGGACCGACTTAAAATTTCCCACAAAAGTTTGACCGTCGCGTCAAGCAAACATTGAACGCTATGTGTTTGCTTGGATTGATAGTCGTTCTTTAGTTCAGTCGACTATGTTAATTTATGACCTCAGCTAATATTATTATAGCTGATAAGAAAAGTCCGGATTGTCAAAGGTTGAAAGTCATCACACATAACAGCGATTGAAACCAACAAAATATCTCGGACGTAATCAAATATTCCTAGAAAAGGAACGTAGGCTTTTTTTTTTTATAAGGCTATAGGATGTTGTGAATATTATGTAGATGCTGGAGACATTTTTACTTATCACCGTGATATGGCTCATTCCGTTAAAAATACACACACATGAAGGAAGAACACTCAAAAAACGAGAAAGCCAAAGCGCCCCCCCCCCCCCCCCCCCCGGAATGCGGCCGATTATCGATAATCGCTTTGAAATCCATTAATCGCTAATAATTTTATAATCGATTTCACTGTTCCAATCACGATAATTGTGTGATTTAATCTCATCCACAAAAATCGTGATTCTTTCCGTCGACGAGTTTATATCATCGTAATTTTAAATTCGGCTAGTACAGGCGCACACTGTAAGGCGACTGGTTAGCCTAAAATTCTGACCTAGCGGTCGCGACTACCCCAGGCCCGTTAACTCGCTTAATATCGACACAAACTCAAATAAGAGAACAAAACAGTCGTGCATTTCGGCAGTTGAACCAGGCACCACAATCGTGACATCTTTTTGTCTGTGACAATTCACACTCTTTGCTATCACTATTAATTTTGCTTTCTATTCTATTCCAGCAACCATGGGGTGGGGCTACGAACATCCGGCACACCTCGTGACGCATCATCACTGCGCTGCCAAACACAAACGACTCGTCGGAGACTGTCTGGCGGAAACGTAGGCCTGCACACCTCAAGGTAAACACATATTGTGTATTTTTTGTGGTCCATACAAGTAAATAAATAAATTTGTAAATTTGTGTTAGGGTAATTAATTAATTTATTTATTTAATGTCTATCCTATTCAGTTATGCAAACTGATTTACAAAGGAGTCTCCCCACTCAGTTACAAGAACTGATTTTCAGTGGGGCAACTTTTTTTAGTTTTATGCGCTTCGTTTGCCATGACGTGTGCAAAGTGACCGTTTACATGCACACTTGTATCATAAACATAGATTAACAGCCATTTCTAAAGTAAAAAAAAACAAATAAAACAGTCCGAACCGAGAATCGAACCCTGGACCTTCTGGATTGGAAGCAGGAATAAATTAGTACTAACCAGTGAGCCACACTTATTGTGTCTTTACTTTACAAACGAGAAGAATCACTTGTAGAAGTACTGCAGGTAAAGTGGTGAGAAGACAGAAAATTACGAAGATATATATATTAATAAAAGTAATAACTTATATAAATAAATACATTTTAAATTTGTTTTAATTCGTCACCAATGGCTACCTGGCACAACCGTTATAATTTGTGGACCCCTTCTGTCATCAATAAAGGATATACACTGTCGTTTTATAGTTGTTGTATATATGTATAGACCAACTGTATTTGGACCGTCTAATTTTAATTGGGCATTCATTAGTTCGGTACGACTTAACTTTCTAGAATCTGATTGGACTTTTCAATGTCGGTGATTGTGCCCTCATTACGATGACGATGACGACGACGTACCACAATTGACTGGCTGCATGTCTCTCCCTACCGCAAATTAACTATGACAAATTACCCACTTCCTGATGAAGGGTACACGTATAATACATCCTTATTCAAAAGTCTATGAAACGTGCCCGGCTTAGGGGGACTCTGATTTAAGGTATGTTTGTTCTGGTTGCATTTTACTTGACGAGAACTGATTGACATGGTTGGTCCCCCCCGACGCGCCCAACTACGAGCGAGTGAAGTTTCTATTTTTGTGTTGTTGTGCGAAGGAATAAATAAATAAAATTAATTCACATTTTGAGTCTACCCACTCAGTAACGAAACTGATTTGCAGTCGGGGACATTAATTAAAGCGACTAAACCAACCGTGTATGCTCCGAACACCATCGACGAGTGAGCGATAACCAATCAAAGATAGATATTTCACATAGGAAACAAAACATATGAATCAGTGATTGGACAGTGCCAATACCTGCAGATAGATGCCAGAATCAACAAGGCGGATTCAGAACAACTTTGAATTTATTGAGTGCTTCGTTGCTAGGACGGCTCCAAAGTCACCGTTTACTTATTCCTAAGACAAGAAGTAATGGAACTGATTCAGATTCAGATTCAGATGTATTTTTATTCGTACTGTTGATGGTAATTTTACAGACATAAATAGTTAGATACAAACAAGAAAAAACAGTAGGAAGCCTACAAAATCCCAAGGGATTTGTGCGTAGGCAGTTTTTATGTTAATTGTGCTGTAGGAGGCAGGACGATTAAATTGTGAAAAAATAAAAATACATACATAACGTACATACATCTAAGTATGTGAAGTACACAATACAAACTAACAACTACTAACTAAGCTAGAACTAAAGCTAAAAGAGCCTATGAATTGGCTCAACTTAAAAATATAAGTACAATGATATAAAATAAAATATGATGCAATATATGAACTAGTATGGACTAGTAATGATGATACATAAAAGTAAGGAATAAGAATACAAAGAAAAAAAATAAGATATGTGAATATGAAAAAATATAATATCGTAATCATAAACTCAGAATTTGTTGAAATAAGAATCAAGTACAAAAGGGAAAAGTCACAAAATGAAATGAATTAGAAGTAAAATAATAATGATATACAGTGATATACAGTAAAACCTTTTTGCAACGAACTCTTTGGGATCGACCAGATTATTATTATGTTGTAAAGAAAATATCTTTACACAGATGGCACCTTAACATGAAGAGCCTTTGGGACATTTTGTTATAAAGACGTTTGTTATAAAGAAGTTTCACTGTATAAAAATAAGAAGTAAGAATACGGTACAAAGTAAAAATAAGATAATATGTGAATATGCAAATATGCAAATATAGATAGTCATAAAATGAGAATACAGAAAAATATTGAGAACAACATAAAATAATAGTATTAATAATAATTGGCTAATGATACATTATCAATTCTCAGTCTCAGTTATAAAGGAGTTTGCTTACATCTACTTAAGGGTCAGCTAATAAGTTTATAATATTTTCAAAGTATCTTCTATCTTTGATTTTAAGCCAGTCTTTTACTCTATGTTTAAATTGATATAGCGAGGTTGAAGTTTTTGTTACATTGTCTAGCAGGTTAAAACTGCGTGGGCCAATATAACTAAAATGTCTTTGTCCCAGTTGTGTCCTCTTTCGTGGTATTACTAAATTTTGGTTATATTGTTGTCTAGTTGATGATATGTAGTTGTGTGTTTTATATGACTGGGCTAAAGAGGTGAATTTATGTTGATTATTAAATATGTACACTAGAACAGTTTTGATATAGAGTTGGCGTATATCCAGCACATCTGTCAGAGTAAACAGTGCATCTGTGGAGAAGTCTTTAGGTTTTTTTGACATAACTTTTAATATGTATTTTTGAGAGATGCTAAGTGCGGACAAGTGAGTTTTTAGTAAAGCTCCCCATCCAATGATTCCATACGCTAAAACCGATTGGACTATGGATGTGTAAACGATTTTTAGTATAGGAAAGCTCAGTATGTGCCTCAGACGGTAAAATATGTATATTAAAGACTGCATTCTTTTTCGCACTTTGCTAGTATGATAATTCCACTTGAGGTAGTTATCTATGGTAATACCCAGATACTTGAATGCTTGTACATTAGTCAGTACCGTACAGTTACATGAGGCCTGTGAGAGCATGCATGCCGACTTATGTAACACAATTGAGTATAAGTTACTTTGTGGTTGACCCTTCAAATTGTGCGAGAAAGTCATATATACCGTTTTCTTCTCATTGAGCGTAAGGTAGTTTTTTCTTAAGCAAGTAGCAACTGAGCTTAGAGCAGAGTTTGCCTTTCTAAAGGCTTTCTCCCAACTTGATTCCGAAATAAGAAGCACAGTATCATCAGCGTACGATATGATTTTTATTCTTATTTGCGGACCAAGATTACAAAGCTCATTGATATAAAGTAGGAATAAAATTGGTCCCAAGACGGTGCCTTGAGGCACCCCTATTTTAATTTCATATGGGGCACTTAGTGTATTATTTATCTTTACTTTCTGCGTTCTTTTTGAGAGAAAACTATCCATTAATAGGAGTGCTTTATCACCAATTCCATAACCTGCAATTTTTTCAATTAAAACTTTATGGTCAACTGTATCGAACGCCTTCTTTAGGTCTAAAAATATGGCTATTGTTTTACTGGATTTGTCAAGAGAATCGTTTATAAAAGAGGTTAAATCGGCAATTGCATCTTGGGTTCCCAGTTTTGGAAGGAATCCGAATTGTTGTTGGGATACTAAATTATTTTGAGTGACGAAATCCATTAGCCTCCGTTTGATGCATTTTTCTAAAATTTTTGCGAAATGTGTCGTTAGTGATATTGGTCTGTAATTTCCTACGTCAGTTTTTTCTCCTTCTTTATGTATTGGTGTAATAATTGCTGTTTTAAAGTAATCAGGAAATATTCCTGTTGATAGAGATAAATTTATGATGTGATGTAAGGGTTGTAGTATGTGATGTTTGATTGACTTAATTGTAAGAGTGTTTATGCCATCATGCCCACCGGCTGAGTTTGTTTTAAGTTCATCTATGTATGTGCTTATTTCAATTATATTAGTTGGGGATAGTGCTTTTAGTTTGGGGGTAGGCCTACTTGTTTCACAGTGATGTTGGGATAGGCTACTGTTGTTTCTGTTAATTGCACTTGTTTTAATTTTATTTTTTAAATCTATACCAATATTTGTGAAGTATTTTACCATCTCATCAGCTATATCTTTAGGATCTTGAAATGTTTCACCTCCCTTATTTATTACTTTAATAGTACTGTTTTCTTTAGATTTTCTGTTTGTTATTTCATTGATGGTTTGCCACAATTCTTTACAATTTGAGGATGACTTAATTATTTTGTTGCGATAGTAATTTTGTTTACATCTTTTAATTAATGAATTTACTAAGTTCCTATATAATTTGTATCTTTGAATAAAATCATTGTTTACTGGAATATTGTTTAGAAGACAGAATGTTTTATGTTTCTTGACTTTTGTAAAGAGTTTGTCTCTAGTTTTGATGCTATTGATAATACCATTTGTTATCCAGGGGGAGAGTTTTTTGAGATATGGTTTCTGTTTTGAAATTTTAGTGGTAGTATTATTATTAATATGATGCAATATTGTAGCCATGAAGTTATCAGTAGCAGTATTTACATTATCTAAGTAAGTGTTGGTCCATGTTTCACTTTCCAGTGCTGACGTAAGTGAGTCCAAGTTAATATGTTTTGTAGTTGGCCTACATTGTTTCTCAGACATTTGTTCTAACGTTTGTATTTGCTTTTTCCATCCAAGAAAGATTGGGTAATGATCTGATATCCGGTTGTGTGCAACTCCAGTGATCAGATTGCTGGAAGTAGATGTTTTAACAAAAATATGATCTATGCAGGTTTGACTGTGGAAAGTTTCTCTAGTAGTCGAGTTTATATATGAATCGAAACCATTGCTATGTAGGATATTTAAATATGTGAGTTGGGCTGTGGTTAGTGAGCTTTCCTCATCAGCCGAAATTACGCCAATGTTAATATTAGTATCACCTATTACTATTTGGTGTTTTGCATTGTTTATTTTCGCAAGAAGTGATTCTAGCTCATCATTAAATCGCTTAATGGTAGTTGAGGGGGATCTATATAAGGCTAGTATTTTATATGTTTCGTTATTTATAACTAGATGTATGATTGTGCCGTTAACTAGGAACGTTGGCTCGATATTAGTTAGTGCAACATTTTTTAAATTGGAATTTATGTATATCATTATACTATCATATGTAGAGTTT
The DNA here is from genome assembly GCA_945910005.1 of Isoperla grammatica. NCBI lineage: Eukaryota > Metazoa > Arthropoda > Insecta > Plecoptera > Perlodidae > Isoperla > Isoperla grammatica. The sequence goes on from OX246747.1 coordinate 32,323,736, forward strand.
TTATTTTGAATAAAATGTTGGGTAAATCCGGGTATATAGTATGGGGTATTGGTGGTTAATTGGATTTCTGTTAGAATAATTATATCGGGGTTAGTATTAATATCTTTAAGAAAAATTGTGAATTGGTCGAAGTGATTATGAATACCTTGAATGTTTAGATGTAGACATTTTAGCAAAAAGGGCTTGTTTATTCCAAATGCTGCAGATACTTCAGTGTTATCTTTGAATATATCATTTTTAAATTTAAGGCTATCAATAAAACTACTGTGGAAATTGTATGCCATTTCACTAATTTGAATTTTGGAGGTCAATTGGTCTAGGCCTAATTATTACCATACTAGCCTAGGGGGATATCTGATGGTTTGCTTACATGAATAACTGGAGACTGTTCATCCTTTCGGATAAATATTCTTCCATTTTTTACCCAAACGAATTTATAGTTGTGACGTTTCACATTTCTGGCTAACCAAAATAGCTGTTTATTGTCTTTGGTCAGGTGTTCGTTTATGTAAATACGAGAACCACCTTGCAGTCCGATGTCGCTTGCTTTTAGTCCTGGGTGTTGTTTTGCTTTTTGGAAGATGAGATCCTTACATCTCCTCGAGTAGAGTTTTACTTGTATCACCGGGGTTTTTGGAGGTCCTGCATGGAGTTTGGGCTGGTATCCGCGATGGCAGTACTCAACTTCATTTGCGTCGAGAACCATTCCCAAGGCATGTCCAATTCTTCCAACGATAGCATATGTATCTTCGCCTGGGATGACAGAGACTCCACTGATTTCAACGTTGAAGCTTTTAGAGTACTGCTCTAACCTATTTACCTTGTCTCGAAGATTCACGTTATCTTCTTTCAATTGTTTGTTTTCGCTTTGGCAAGTTGCTACTTCTCCCAGAAGACGTTCAATCTTGTTCTGGAGTGACTTGTTGAGGTCCAACAGCTCGTCGTACTTGGCCGCCAAGAAATTTAGCGATCTCTGTATGTCAGCTAACATCTTATGTGTTTTGGCGTCGGTAGGCCTAGCATTGTCAGGCTCTTGACTGGATTTCATGCTGTTTTTTCCACGGACTTCGCGAGTTTCACAGCGATTGCGTTCCCGGCTACGACTATTTCCGTCATCCTTAACCTCAAATATTTCGCTGCCAGTGCCATGCTTGCATGGATCACAAACCCAACTTGATGTTTCTGAATCACCACAATCGGACGAACTTAAACTAATTACACACTTGGAGTGGGCAAAAAGGCCGCAAGATTGATTGCAAGCAACCGAGCTAGTTCTCTTCCCAATATTCAACCTACAAACATCGCAGAGCACAACACGTCGTCCTACCTCCTTAGCCGCCATTGTTTCCTATTGTTTCCTTCTGTTGAATCCTAAGTTAAAAAACTTTCGCCTGAAGCGGGGGGATTTGAACTCGGGACCTTCTGCATTGGAAGCAGTGATGCTAACCAACCACTGGACCAACAAGCCACCTAAATTCCGACTAGATTTTGATTGTTGGCGGAAGATATAAGTGATGTTGAATTAATTTCAATGTTATTATGATTGTTTTTATGTTGAGTGTATTTTTGTTATTTTATCAAAGTCAAAACAAGGGTCGAAATTACGCCATAAAAAGACATTTAAAAACGTATGTTGCTAGGGATATTTTTTTCTTTGATTTGAGGTTATTTTAAGTTAGCTATTGTTATATTTTTACCTAATATTCGAGCATGTGGCCAAATACCAAATAATCAAAATTTACATTTTCTCTGGAACTGGATTTGATTAGGTTTGTAATATTTTTTAACTCTTTCCCTATTTTTTTTTTGTGAGGGTAACCATTTAAACGCGTTTAATGAGAGAGTTTAAACATTTACACGTATCCGCTTTCTTCCGTTGTTTATATTCGCAACATTTTGCGGAAAAACGAAAATGATAGATCGTTATTCTTAAATTTATCATTAATTAAAATGAAATCAATGTTGAGGCCTATATTAGATGAGATTAGTGTAACACTTTCACTAGAATCCGAAACGAAAACAACCGATTGTGCTGGAATTATTAACAACTGCAATCTGTTGCAAGAGTTCTTAGAACCATAGTCACAGTCTACGACAAACAACGTCAACAAAATTGATTGCGCTTCGTAACGGCCGGAGAGTTAATTGGCGCGACAACACTTTGAGAGATGATTAATTTAATAATAATCATTGCCCAATGGTTCTTCATATTAGTTTTAGTTTGTTTGTAGTTTTAATTGTAATTAAGAAGAAAAACATATATTATGTGTTGAATTCTCTGAACTGTGAGTACAGTAGCTGTTAAGTATGTTAATAAATAAAATACTACTCGAATAAAATCTGCTGATTTATCTCTAGTTTAGCTGTGTTCAGCAATGTTAAGTGTTATTTATATTGTATATATTAAATCTAGTTTTCAAGAATGATGAGACAGGACTTATAGAATTCCGTGTAACTGTCCTGTTCTGTAGTGTAATGTATGCTACTAGGAAAACGCTCCGCGTTGCCAGATGAGCGTTTTTTTTTTAATAAATCAAACAAATCATTTGCATATCATATCACTCTTACAAGAAAAAAATACTTTTATAGTAAATATATGATGAATAAAACTTTGAAACTTTGAATTTGTGAAAGAATACACTCACAATAGTAGAACAATAAGTTACGTATTTAAAGTTTGTTTAGATTAGGTATTTCTGTCCTTAAAAAACAAATAATAATAATAGTAATAATAATAATAATGATAATAATAAATAATAATAATAATAATAATAATATCAATAATAATTAACGGAGTTTGAATTAATGAGGGCCTGTTGTAGGGCCTACTGATATTGAAAATTTAAATGCAATTGATACTGTATAATAAGGAGAAAATAAAGTTATATTCTATTTATTCTATTCTAGTTATGATTAAGAGCGCTGTGACAACTCACAGTAATTTTTCCCAGACAATTAAACAATCCGTTGCTGGGCAACTCCATTGCTGTAGACTATCTTTAATTTATTGGTGCATATTCAACGTTTGTCCGAAACAAAACACGGCCACGTGGCTATTTTTATTTACACGTCATCGAAAACTGTGGAACTAACTAATTAACCAATTCACTGAGGAAAGACTGAAAGGAGTGGAATAAACTGGTGTAGAAACGGGAGGAGGAGGAGGAAGAAGAAATACCAAGTCTGGCAAGCTCAGTATCTACAAGTTTCATGCCCTAGATGGAGGTGGAGAGCCACCACTCAACCCGACACAGTTGGAACTGAGTTGAAGATTATTATTATATGTCATAAATAAAAATAAATAAATTCACATTTAGAGTCTTACCCACTCAGTAACTAAACTGATTTGCAGTGGGGGACTTTTAATTTAAGTTCCTAAACCAACCCTGAAGGCTTCGGACACCATCGACGAGTGAACGATAACCAATCAAAGATCGATATTTCAAATACGAAACATATGAATCGGTGATTGGACAGTGCGAACACCTGCGGGCAAATGCCAGAACCAACAAGGCCGATTCAGAACAACTTTGAATTTATTAACTAGCATTAATATACCCACTACGGCTCTGTGCCCGTAACAGTGCGTATATGTCCCAGCTTTATTAATGTGACTAGTTAATTGGGCTATTATTTCTTGTGACCCTACCAAAACAGAAACACTCTGATAATGACCTTGAACGCGTAGAGGTCGTTAACGAGTGGTTTGGTAACCGTCAATCAGTTCAACTCCGACATCGAGTATTGCGTTGCGAGGGGGGGGGGGGGAGATGGGGGGCTGTTTTTTGTTTAAATTAAATATATTGTTCGTATTATTTTCTCGAAAACAAACCGTAGAATATGTAATATGTACTGTCGGGGTTTGTACCCATCCTAGTGGTATTCACTCTTTGTGTGGTGGAAAATCATATCTCTTCCACTTTTTAAAATACAGACTAAAAACTTTTCTCTTAACTAAACCATTCTACACTTTGAAAGAATTCTTTGATAACTAACAACTACTTAAATTCCCGTTTCTGACCGATCCTTACTTCTATTTCTGAATGTAGGCCTATGTATATTTGTAGTTTGTACCAATATTTGTACTCTGTACAAATCACATGGTGAAATAAAAGAAATAAATAAATAAATAACCCCATATGGATGGAGAATGTCTCTTAAAGTCTTGAATCTTCTTAGTGTAAAAATGTTCATGTAATTATGTATCTGTCCTTCGTTACTCTTTGTATCTTCTCTGTATGTCTTTTTTATGAATACGTTTTTGCATTTATGTAATTATGTATCTGTCGATGGTTATGCGGAAGAGCGATACATGTACGTATCGAACGTTGCTATTTTGTCCTTGCTCTATATCTGTGTAAATCTATGTTTGTCTGCAACAAAAATAAAAATCTATCTACTTATATCTATATTCGTACAGTACTATTCTACACGTGTATGTGTTTGACGAGATTTAATACGTGATAATGCCCCCCTCTGAAAAAAAATGCATTCCAGTAATCGCGTTGGTAGACAGCAAACTTACATTTACTTGTATTTTTTTTTTTATTTTTGTGAAATCTTTATTAATTCATGGTCAGACTGAAACTCCCTTCACGTGCCGTCTGCCAGCACGTGACTTTATCTCCTTTCTGCGTTTTACATTTTTGCGAGTGATTATTTAAGCGTTCAAGGCCGCGAGTTTTAATCGGACATCAAGTTCAATGTCTCTCGTTAGGAGGAGGCTTGGGTGATGTCGTAACTCCGACACGAACTTGGGAAATTCGACAATCATGACGTATGTCGCCATGATCGATTTCATAACGAATGTGAATTGTTATGGCTACAGATTTTCTCTAAATGAGCATTAATTATTTTATTTATTTTAGATTTTATTATTAATTTAATTATTTATTATTTTAGTCAAAACCTTGAATATGAAGGGGTTTCTTGCACTTCTAAGAGAAAATTACGACAAGATATTAAAAATTAATTCAATTGTAACTATACTTGAAGCAATAAGAGATTGCAATGAGACCTAGTTCCCAATCTGAATCTGAGCCATGAACTTCGAACTCTGGGTGCATGAAATAAATACATATATCTTGACCACTTCAGTAGGGGACATTATGCCATTATGATCTAGGTTGCTACGACGGCTCAAAGTCACCATATATGTACACCAGTATTATGCCACTCGATTCATTCCACTCGATTCCAGTTGTTAAAATTCCCAGCCTAAACAGGGAATCGAACCCGTGACATTCTACATTGGAAGCAGGAATAGCAGAGCCCAAAGTTCTCGGTTTGATTCCCTCTTGATAAAACTTTTAAATTCAAAATTCACGTAATAAATTTAGCTTTTAGCTAAGTCAGTGCTGCAATGTATTAAATTCTGTTCTGCTAGTAAAAAAAAACTTATTGAGATTTGAGGTGTTATAAAAAAATATGAAAAACCTAACAAAGGTGTTAATCTTAAGTACCTTCTGTGTGTTAGACGTGTTTTGAAGGGCCGGCTTACGGTCTCGTGTTTGTGCTGATAACGTCGCGAGTAATGAAAGTGCAATTCTGGCTCGTAGCCTGAAGGTACTTTTTTCACTTTTATATATATATTTTTTAGCCACATTTCTCATTCATGTTCTTTCATATTTAACTACTTTATTTTTATTATTTTAATGTAATGCATTTTCACTTGATTTGATTTTATTTTATTTCTCAATTATTTTTTCTTGTACTTGATTTTTTTATAGTACAGTAGTTTGTTTTGTTAATTGTTGTTATTGTTATTTATGATTTCATTATTATTAGTTATTGTCCTCCTTTGTAAATCACTTTTTATAACTGAATAGGATAGACATTAAATACATAAATAAATAAAATAAACAAATCCCCGTCCATAACGCTTAAGGATACACATCCTTACATAACTACATTGTCAGCTCGAACACCAGGATTCATTTCCTTACTCGAGCTTCCCATAGCAATGTTTTCAATTTGTTGTGTGTATACATTATATTTATATTTTGTTCTCTTATGTTTTGTTAATGTTTATTGTTTGTATGTATGTATGTAAGTATGTATGTTTGTATGTATGTATGTATGTATGTATGTATGTATGTATGTATGTATGTATGTATGTATGTATGTATGTATGTATGTATGTATGTATGTATGTATGTATGTATGTATGTATGTATGTATGTATAGTAGGGATGCACACGATAATCGATATTATCGTTCGATATTCGATATGCAATGAAATTTCGATAATCGATAATACAAATATTATCGAATGGTCTGATTTCTAAAAAAGCAGGTTTGTAAAGCATTATTTCGTTCTTCTCGGACCTTTCTAGTATTGAAATACTCAAAGATACTGCCAAAATACTAGGCCTCGGGCCTCGTAAAATGTGATTATACTCTCAGCAGTGTCACGTCAGATGTGTCCAAGTAATGTTGCCATATCCTTATGTGCTCGATTAGGCGACATATCACTGAAACTGTAAAAGATTACTTCAATTTTGTAAATTTATTATCGTTCGATATTATCGATCGATAATGCAGTCATCTTTTCGATTATCGATAGTTTTTATTTTATCGATGTTCATCCCTAATGTATAGTATGTATGTATGTACTGTGGTGGAAGTATGTGTTTGATTTATATGAATAAAACGAACTGAAAATTGAAATTGAATTGAATTGAATGTAGTCTACTACATTCACATACATCAGTTGCAAGTTACAAAAACTGATTTTTCGTGTGGGACATATATAGGAATTAATAATGCGCCTCGTTGCAAGGGACACAACTATAGTATAGATAGAAGTTAAAAAAATCAGGACCCAAACCAGGAATCGAACCCAGCACCTTCTGCATTGGCAGCGCAGGAACATAGACCCAAACGACCGACGGGGTTTCTTTCGTTTCGGAGGCGTGCTCGTCGAGAGTTATTCTTGCACGCGTCTGTACCTCGACTGTTGTGATTGAATCAAGTGGGTAATTGGTCGCTCGTCTCCTTTGAAGGGTTGCGTCGTTGCGGCTCGTCGTGAACGGCGCCAATAGGCTCACAGACCTGCCTGCCTGCTGGATTTACGGACGGCTTATTGTCTCTGTTAAACTAATAGGCCGGCCGACCAACCTATTTGCCCTAATCTAATCGAGCGCGGTCCACAGACCGTTGACAAATATTAACACGTACTGTTTGCTCTCGTGTAGACGTTAGTCGACGACCTTTGGTTTCCAAGTTTGATCAGCTGAACGAGAGATTAATTTCTGTGTTCTTGTTTTTGGACATTTGTCGGATTTTTGTACAGACATTCTGAACACAAGTCTTCATTTCATGCAGTTTACAATGTTAAGACATGCAAAATTAACTGTATTTTATATTTTTGCGATATCTTGAGAATGCATCAAGATATTGAAAAAGCGATTCGTACCCAAGATTTTGTTTTGTATCAGCTAAAAAAGGAATTTAAAAACTTTAAAATATTGCAATTGTTTCAATAGTTATTTCTGTAATTAATACAAAAATTTATAATTAATTAACTAATAATATAAATGACAATCATCACAACTATAGTGTTTGAAAGTTTTCAATTTCATTGCTCAGCTGATACGAAACCAAATTAAATTTAAATTAAAAAAATATAAAATAAAGAATAAAATGACCAAAAACATGGAATTGTTTACTCTGAATTGTCATTTAGAAACTATAAGTAATCAATAAGAGCTATTAATAATTTTGAATCACTGATTACAAAAACTGGCATCGAAAGGCAACTTTATAACGACATTCACATTGAACTGATTGAAACGTAGTAATTAAATGGCGTAAACGGATTCTGCCGACGAGTTATTCCGCGGTTTATGTTTACTTCGGGTTTCCAGTTATTGCATCAGGATCTTTCGATCTAAATGTTTACTTTTTCAATCTAGTGACTTGAAGGTTGCACACTACGTACATCGCGTTACGTGACGTTTCGGTTACGGCGTCGTTCGATCGCCAATCTTCGTCTGTTCTTATCATGACGACTGTGAAAAAAAAATGCTTTGCTCATTAATTAAAATTGCATTAAGCCATTAATTAAAAATGCTTTATCTTCTTAAATAAATAAATATATATATAATTCAATATGCCACCAGTATTCTTCGTTAACCTGAGCGCGCGGTTAATTACAAGAACTGATCGATTTTCAGTGGGGGACATTTATATCATTTATTATGTGCTTCATTGCTATGCAGGCTCCAGAAGTCATTGTTTACATGTAGGTGAATTAAAGTCAATTTCCAAAGTTCAATTTAAATTTTTAGGCCCGAATTCACCAAATTTTTAAATCGGCCGATTTACTGATTTCGGATCTGTTACCATGGTTTCAACAGACGTTACATACAAAATGCACGGTGGCCTCTATCGGGCGCCATTTTTTAATATCAAATTAACAGAAAATCGCCAGATTCAAGTTTGGTGAAACTGGCTCCGAGTCCTCTTGTTACCACCCACGAATTAAGTAGGATAATCTTTATAAATTAAAATTTTTTTTTTTTTTACGTCTATCCTATTCAGTTATAAAAACTGATTTACAAAGGAGGACCTTAAATAAAACTAGGCTATGGAAACAATTAGGTTGGAATTCATAGTCGACCCCTACACCTAGGGGCACCCATTGTTGCTATGGATTTGTTTTGTTTATGGGAAATAACATGCAAACAATTGTTACCTTGGCAACAATGGGCGCCCCTAGGTGTAGGGGCCGACTATGAATTCCAACCTTAATAATTATGAAATCATAAGTAACAATAACAACAAAAACCAAACAAACTAATGTCCTATAAAAAAAAATCAAGAACAAGAAAAAATCATTATTTGAATTACAAAATTGTATCTATAGGCCTATATATATATGTATTAAATGTTTATACGTATCAGGGAATGACCTTTGGTGGATGCATCATTGAAACGTTTACCAGGGGCGTCGGACCTCGTTGTGATAACGATAATTTGGTTTATCTGCTCGTGTAAACGATGCGTTGTTGTCTCAGGAGATGTATTGATAGCTTCGTGTTTAGTTTCTGACTGTGTCACTGCATGACTGGAGGGAAACTTTATTAGTGGTGGAGAACTTTGTATTGTTAGGTATTCTCTCACTTAGAACCAATGAATGTACCAATGTGAATGAATGTATTGATGGATAAAAAAACATAAAACTCATACATATACGGATAATTTGTATGCCTTTATATTTATGTATTAGCATGAATTTAAAGGCTTGTATTCAGGCAAAAGTCTTAAAAAATCACAGTTGGCCAAAAGGACATGCAAACACTTGTGGACAAGTGATAAACCTTGTTGGTTTTTACTTTTTACAATGAGAGAAAAATAAAATGGAAATATCAATCTTTTTTTGTGCCGTTTATTAAGTTTTTGTTTCAATTTGTTGTTGTGTTTTATGTAAATCAAATGTATGTTTTAAAAGATTATGAAGTATAAGCTACCTAGACACAATAATTACAGAACACATTTTATTCATTATTAAACAAATTTTTTAAAAGATATCCATTTTATAGTGTTAACTGTAAACATTAATACAAATCAAATATAAATATAACAATAAATATATTAATGTATATTATATGCATTGAATAATAAATTAAATAAATAATGTAAATGATTAATTTAATCAATGTTGCACACATGTAGGCAGTTGAAGTTAGAAATCTGCTACGCATTAAATACAAAATGTATTTTATTTATTTATTTAAAAATGATAGATAAAATCATATATTTAAATCTATTTGATACTGTTAAAACTATAAATATTAAATATATATAGGCCCTACATTGAATGTAAATAATATATTCAAAATTTGTAAACAAATATAAATAAAGAGAAATCCAAGTTACAAGTTGAAGTTACAGTTGAAGTTAAAAATGTGCTATGCAATAAATACAAAATTTATTTTATTTATTAAAAAATGATAGATAAAATCAAGCTTTTATACTGTTAAAACTATAAATATTAAATATATATACATTAAATGTAAATAACATGTTCGAAATTTGTAAACAAATATAAATAAAGGGCTAGTTACACGTGCGTAGTTGAAACCGGAACCAGTCACGAAACGTTACCCCCCCCCCCCCCCCAGCTCCAGTGTGCTGGATGCATGGCAGTGAGTCACCAAGCAATCTCGCACAGCAGCCGGCCGGGTATATAAGCAGGACTCAGTACCGAACACAGGCTCTTGTGGTCTGGCTGTCACGGATACAACATGGCTAAGAACTGGTGGCCTCTATTGGCCGGCCTAATAGTGTTACTAGGGACAAATATCGACTTAACAGGTTAGTGTTACTTACATAAATAATATTTATTTATTCTTGTGGTAAATGTTTAAGGAATGGGATTTCAGATGGTAGGCCCCTACATTTTGTTCACTGAAATTTTTCAAAAACACATTTTTTGTTGTTAATAATTAGTCAAATGGAAAAGAACCTGATGGATAGATTTATTTCTGGATTTTTGTTTTCGTATTTTTTTTTGTATTTATTTGAAAAGAAAATTATTTTGTATTTTATTTATTCTGTATAGCTTTGTTGTGTAAAAAAAGCTTTAGTGATGGTTATGGAATATTTTTATTTAATTACTTTTGCTAAAGAAATATATGACAGGTGCATTTTATTCTTTATCCAACAAGCACTTTTTTAAAAGATCAATTATCTCTTTCTCCACTATGTAGCCTTCAGTTTTAAAATTTTATTCTAGTGGCACGTATTTCTTTATGTTTTTGTCTCTCATTTCTATTGTTTCCATTTTATTTGTATTTTATTATGTTTCATTAAAAAATATTCTGTAACTGGTGTGTGAAAAAATGCTACAGTTTATTTTCATTCATATTATTATTATTTTGAAGTTATAATCCGTAACTTTAATTTTAAAGAGATTTGAGCAGTGTCCTAGATTTTTACTTAAATTGGTAACCCTGAAAACATTTCCAAGACCTATTTTTTCGTTTAAAAAAAACTAATTCAGTATATCTTATTGACACGAATTAAATTCTATGAATCGTAATTGTTTCCAATTCAGTTTTTATTCATATTACATACATATAAATAATGTGTTCATTATTTATTTCAAATAATTGAAAGCAAATTAGATAATAAATTAATGAGTAAATGGATAAATATTTAAGTAGTGTGTCTTTAAGGAGGTTTGTGTCGGTCTTTTTTGGACTGTTTCGAAATCGTGTCGAATTTGTCCTTAATATATTTAAAATAATGTATCTCAGTTGAGGTAATTTTCAAAATAAATGCATCCAAAACTTTGCAGTGTGCATATTTTATCTTGTTTAAGATAGCCTACTAATTTTTAGACAAACCAAGTACTATAAAGTTATGTATATTGATTATATTAGACAAGAGTAATTTTATGATAGCTTTTTAGTTTTTATGCAAGTAATCCTATTCTTATACAAAATGTTACTTTAATTTGTGTTATGTTTAGTCAACTCATAAGTCATTATACATTTTTTTAATTTTCCCATATAGCCTAGTAAAAACTAAAAATTGAATAAAATCAGCAATAATTTATTGTTGAAAAGTTTCAGTTAAATATCATTAAAGACGATTTTATTTAGTATTTATTTATATTACCTGATATTTCGCGTAAAATTTCGTAATGGTGGATGTAAACCAATCAAGTTGGCCTATGAACTAACACAAACGGGCAAGCCTCGTCCTTTTCCTTTCCCCATGTGCACGATGTCGATGCAGATTTAGGAGTTCAATTATTTTATGTAAACGTATTATATTTATTATATTACTACAAGTTGGGTATTGCTTTGAGGTGCAGAGAGTTTTGGTTTTGCAACTATGGATTTTAAGTAAGTGTTATTTTTGTGGACTTAGTTTGATTATCCTATTATGTATTTTTAAATGAATTTCATGTTCTAAGTATCACTCACACTTTTACCCTCATCATAAAATTAAAGTTATTTTTTTTGCTGCACAGCTTTTTGCTATCCAAGAAATAAAAATACTTCCTCAAAGCATGAAATTCATTTTTAACACTTTATAACACAAATATTGAGACCGAAATTTGTCAAGTTTGGTAAAACAAAAATCCCCAATCACAATTTTCTAAGTTAATTGATAATTTTGTCAGTAAGGAAATCAAATCCTGCACAAACTTGATGAAATCTTTAAGATTTTGCGAATTCATTCTAATTTTACTAGGTGTCATTTTATTCTCATAAAATTAAAAATTGTGTGCTTTTTTTGTTATCTAGATCTAATCTAAAAATCTTCAAATAATTAAACCATGACAACTAAGTAAAATTATTTTTGAAAGTACACTTATTTTTACTCATAAATTAAGTGTTAGTTAAGTATTCTTTTATGTAATTTCACCACACCTCAAGAAAACATGCGTAAACATGTTTATCTACTGTAATTGTGTATTTTATGTGGGCGTGAATGATATTGTTATAGAACCCCTAAACAATTGCTAATAATATTTGTTACTATATTTTTTGTTATGCAATAATTAATCAAACAAAAAATATGTATGTAAACCACAGATATCTTGACATTTACCTTAGATACATACTGGCATTTTATTTGGTACATATTTACCAACTGCCAGCACAGCGTGATTGTACACGAAGTGTCCAAACTTACCGTCAATACCAGTGAAGAAAGAATTTTTTCTATTTTGACATCACGTCATCTGGCATGAGTTTTAGAGAGTCCCTCTTTGGTGGGGCATAGATTTTTATCGTCGTCATGCAATTTTTGTTTGTTTTATCTATCCACGGATTCGTTTGGAACAGGTCTCTCTTTTTGATACTTGTTTCTGCATTCTTTTCATTTTTACATACCCTGTATCCTTGATGATCTGTTGCAAATACGTATTCCAATTCGTATTGGTGTGTCTCCACTATTTATATGTCTACATCGTTTTGCTTATGAAATAATAAAATTGCTCTTTGCCATAAATCTCCTCCTAAATAAACAACAGCCCGTTCTAGTGTCATAGTCTCTTCTTTTAATAAAATGCTTCGCAAACTTTTGTACCCAAAACTTGATCCAGATCCCTTCAGATTGCCACCTTGGCTACCCTGGCACCCAAACCAGGTGTGGCAATCTGAGTGATCTAGGGCATATCTGCATAAAACCAGTGGTTAAAGTGGGACAGTATGAGCCGACAGTATGACAGTATGAGCCGCATGGCGTTACTAAAACTACCGACGGTATGCCATACCGGCACTAATTTGTATAGATTTTAATATGCATATTATCAAATTATGTTGAACGTTATGGGCTCATCCAATATTTTTATAAAGTAAATATTTCAATTTTTTTTTCCACCACAAAAGTATTATTTTAGCACAGGTCCTCAACCCCTATCCCCTGGCCAAAGCCATTTTAAACGTGTTCGTGACCAAACATCCGAACAAAATGTCCTGGGGGGGGGGGGGGGTGCACCCCCACACCACAGCATAGCAGTATTGCATACCATTACTTCTCCCAGTCCACTTTAACCACTTCCCTTAATATGCCCCAATTGGGGTTATTCATGTTGCCATGTGTTTTCTAACCAATCAGTAATCAACTTCTGGTTCCTTCTTACCTGTACGACCCTTTGCATTTTGCCTTATTCATTTTTCAAATGCGCAAATAGAAACTTGTGCCCCCCACTGCTCTCACATATCGCATACAGGATGGCCACTAGCATTTTTATTTAACTAAAAGCTTATGACTTGTGTAGTTGAGATTTTATTACATAAAACTAACCATTTAGGAGCGCTGGTGAGGCGTTACGTCACCACTTGTAAGATTTCGAAAGTGAGACATGCCGCCAAAAGGTTGATAAGTGGTCGTCTATGTCATAGGGGTCCATTTCCAAGTAGTTTTGTTTCTATGACGTTATAGGGGTCTTTAGGAGTCCATTTTCCCCCAATTCAATTCAATTTTTCAATTCAAAAGCATTTTATTCTCAGTTCTTTAGTACAGTATTGGAAAAACAGTATATGTTCATAAGTAATGCTATTCGTAATGCAATTGCTATTCATTCTTGACGGGTGCTTAAAGGTCTCAATTCGAGTTACAAATCTAACCTAAACCCAGATCCCAAATCTCGAGGGTCGTGCTTCTTTTTCAAAATACATTTCCACTAAATGAAACACAAATAAAAATAACATTTTCTTCCATCATCATTTTATTGATTTACTTATTTAATTAATGTCTATCTTATTCAGATATAAAACTGATTTACAAGGGAGGACAATAAATAATGATGTCTGTATTTTTCCATCATCCGAGTTTTCACGTTCACAACCACATTATTTTCATAACGTGTGTGGATGATTGATAAGCCTTATCATGATGAATGTTCTCGTCTATAATAGTTAATGTAAAATGCTATAAATCATAAGTAAAAAAAAAAAAAAAAAACTCCTTACTTCACTTCTGTGAACGCGTTTCAACATAGTAATCCATCACTATTTTAACAAGCACAAATTAAATTATCAAAATAGCTTACATAACATATTTTTCATTTTATTCATGGAAAGATAATCTACATTTGTGCTTATCTTGTCACAACCCTGACCTTCATACATGATGGTGAACTTAGCTCTGGATAACCTACGACCTACAACGATGACTCGAATGTAAATATCAGCATATTAACGCGCCGTTAAACAGTTACTACGTGGGTAGCTAACGAGATTTCGTCGCAGTGAACCTTAGAACGTGTCAAAGCTGTTATCGCAAGAGGTCGCCGCCTTCTTATCGAATCGGCCAATGTACGACATTGATAAATCCACGAGAAGAGCGAAGCGACCGAGATTGTACGCAGGCTGCAATGTCGTAAAAATGCATATTTGAAAATCGAGACGGATTTCGTAATTTTCTACGTCTTACCCGCTCATTAGCTAATGCGCCTAGTACAGAGGTTCCCAAACTGTGGTCCCCAAACCCCTGGGGGTCTGCAAAATAGTTTTCCAATCATTTTTCTAAAATTAAGTTTCCTAAGTCCTAGTTAGTCCAAAAATTTAGTACTTAATAAACATATAAATTATATAATTTAGATTATAAACAAAACAACAATTCACAATTCAAACAATTGACATGTTTGTGAGTACCCAATGGTCGTTTTGGAAGGTGAATAATTAAAATAATCATAATGCCCACATTAACTAATTGAAGTATTATTTGCAATTGCATGCACAAATTATACAGGTACCCTATCTTATTTTGTAATTTGTCTGTGGGAAGAGGGAGGGTGGAAGGTTGTTTAGTAAATAGCATAAAATTTACACAAATGTAGTTTGGGGATCCGCAAAGGGTCCGCCACTGATAAAAGTTTGAAAACCTCTGGCTTAGTATATTGTTGTTCTCTTGAAATGTAAAGACCTGTATAGAGGTTAAAGGTTACGATATGCAAAACAGACGTAAATCGTGACGGTGCGGAATTGTATCGTCACGTGGTAGCGAATATGCTATAATCTTGAACCATCAAAGAACCCCCATCTGAAATACAACTCTCGTGAGCAGGGATGGGGTCTGGGGTAAAGTCTCAACTCAACCCCCGGAGACTTTTTGCCAGTTACAATTTTTGTTTCTCTTTTTAATTTTGGAATGCATTAAACACCTTTAAACATATAACCTCACATATTGTACCATTTAGGGATGGGAGGTAAAACAATTAGTATTCTAAACATTAAAATCCCCATATTAAACATGTTTACACGTTTAAGTGACCCCCCACACATAAAAAAAAGAAAATATGATGTTTATGTAGTCGATGGTAATCGCAATTGACCCCTATGATCACGAATCGCAATGATGTTTAGGGGGTTTATCCTTTAAATTTATAATTCATAACATACATTTTGAAATCGCATCTCATTTCGTGTATTATTGATCAGTCTAGTTTAAACTGGTCTCGTTTTTAGAAGCATTGCATCAAACAATATTGTGTGATATAGGCATGATTGATTTTTTAGGGTACACCAAACCGAGTATGACATATGTACTTGTGGTGTACCCTAAAAAATCAATTATGCCTATGATTACCCATCATCTTACCAAAAAAGTTTACAAACCAATGTTGTGTGACATTTATTGCACAGTATTATTACTGGAAATAATCAGATAAGACTGTGTGGGGAGTTATAAAATAAGAGGGTGGATCATAAGTTTCAAGTGAAAACTGGAAATTTGAAAATTCATTCTTGACTGCAGGGAATTGAGCAAGGTATCAAGTGGGAATCCTGGGTTCAATTCCCTGTTGCAGTTGGAATCCAATTCCAATTCCAATTCCTATTTCTGTGGTCTTCATTTTGTACATTTAGTTCTTCTGGTATGTGTTATGGGTATTTATGTTAACGTTGCCCCTCGTGATCTGTGCATAACTAAAAACCTATGTTTTCTGTTCTCCAGACGCAGGGACATGCAAACCGGCGACATGCTCACGTAAGTATAATCATGGTGTTTATTTCACTCAAAACTTGAAAAAAGTATTTCTGTATTTCTGAATTTATCTGCTAGAACCACGTGAAATTACTGTTGTTTAATCATCATAACCGAACGGTGCTACGTACACCACTTCGAAAAAGTGAAAACGTTGCTCGATTTGAGTTTGAAAGAGGTGAATAATGTTTACAAAAACATTTGGATATTATAATTAGTATCCAGTGTGTTATTTGTAATTTACTAATTACGAAGTAAATTCCAAATACGTATCAAACCTGATAACTAAAATATCATAAAATATTTTTCGCCGTCTATTTGGATCATACAATACAGTACAAGACACAATAATTAAAAAGTAAATGTAGGGAACTACACTCGATCAAACAAATAATTTCAACTCGTCTCGATTGTTTCGTACGTTCATAAAACACTTCGTCTCAGTTCTTCGTCTCCTTGTAAAGGTTGTGGAATGTTTGCTTAAGGCACGTGTAAATGCCATTCGAATATAGACCTACACGACATTATCAAGTCACCGTGTTTCCAGTACCTACGTCACTCCGTGAAATGATTCCAGTAATTCAACTCTAGTTTTAAATTACAAACTTCTGATTACATACCAAGAGATTTAGTGGCATGGATTTCTTTTGTTCCACAGGTTTTGCAATAACTGTTTCAGTGTCTCGAATGTAGTGCAAACAGTTATCATCTTACGTCTTATCATTGAATTCGTGGTTCGGTTTCATTTTAGGAGAAGTACTTCGTGACGCAAATGGTAACGGTACTCGTGGCCACGTAACAAAAATTTAAAAATCAATGTGCTTGGTCACAAATTCAGCAAGGTACTCTACTTACAATAACCCTATGACAATCCCTATCTCGTTTTTATAATGCCACAAAAGTTGCCTGAATAGAAAATTTGCTAAAAATTATAAATACATTTTTTAACACCTGTTTACACATTACTCTGTCTGGTGGGGTGGGTGGGTGGGTGGGGGGGGGGGGGGGGGTTGTTGGTGCTGCCTGCCCCAGTTTTCTCTTTCACAGAAGAGCAGCCGTTAGTTTTTTCCCAATTTCTGGTTTATTTTTCAGTTTGATCTTGCTTCCGACCTTAATGTTTTTTGACATTTTAATGTTAATTTTGATATTAATGTTGTTAGCGTTAATAATAATAAGTATTATAATAATATGTTTTGCAATTTAATAAAGAAAATTGTAAAATTATTTTAAAATACCGATTTGCACCAACTTTTGATAAAAAAATGAACGAAGCTATCTCAATGAAATCCTAGTTCATTCATTGATTCAGAATTTCTATGCTGATACAACATTTTATTTATTTTTAATGTCTATCCTGTTCAGTTATAAAACTGTTTTACAAAGGAGGACTATAAACAAAACTAACTATAATTTACTACCTGAAACAATAGGAAAACACCAAACAAGATAAAAGTAGCAAAAAATAATAATACAAAAGAAATTAGTGTAAAATATGTTTTAATAGAAAATTTAAATAAATGTATTTTTCTTTTAACTTAAAATTTAAAATAAAATTTTAGATGGATACAAATTTTAATTTATTGTCAATGAAATAATAATAAAAAAAAATGAACAAAGCTATCTTAATTAAATCCAAGTTCATTAATTCAGTATTTCATATGCTGATACAACATTTTATTTATTTTTTATGTCTATCCTGTTCAGTTATTAAACTGTTAGACAAAGGTGGACTATAAACAAAACTAACTTATCTACAACCTGAAACAATAGGAAAACACCTAACAAGATAAAGGTAGCAAAAAATAATAATACAAAAGAAATTAGTGTAAAATATATTTTAATAGAAAATTTAAATAAATATGTTTTTCTTTTAACTTAAAATTTAAAATTTATAATAAAATATTAGGCGGATACAAATTCCAATTTATTGTCCTGAAGCATGCCGTGCCCTGATTGGTTGTTTGTTCTGTGCAGCGGGCGGAAGCGGACTATTCAAATACACGACCGGAAACACGTACGTTTACAACCTCGAGGGTAAGACGCTGACAGACCTCCCCGAGCAACAGGGCGATGCCATCAAGATCGAACTCAAGGCGGTCGCGGAGGTCAACTTCGGAGCCGATTGTACCAACACGCTGAAACTCAGTAACGTTCAGGTTACGGGACACAACGCGAAGGTACGTTACCTGGCCACGGCCAATTCATAATTATTCTAAATAAATAAATAAATAATTAAATTCACATTTAGAGTCTACCCACTCAGTAATTAAACTGATTTGCAGTGGGGGACTTTAATTTAAAGTGACTAAACCAACCCTGTATGCTTTGAACACCATCGCCGAGTGAGCGATAACCAATCAAAGATCGATATTTCAAATACGAACCATATGAATCAGTGATCGGACAGTGCGAACACCTGCGGACAAATGCCAGAATCAACAAGGCCGATTCAGAACAACTTTGAATTTATTGAGTGCTTCGTTGCTAGGACGGCTCCAAAGTCACCGTTTATTTATTCCTAAGCCAAGAAGTAATGGAATTGAATCCACATTAGAAGTTAAAAAACTTCTGCCTGAAGCGGGATTTGAACCCGGGACCTTCTGCATTCTGATTGTTGTTATATGATATTGATAACATTATTTTTTCTAATTGTTATAAATATTATTTTTATTATTTTTATTATTATCATTATTATTATTATTATTATTATTATTATTACCATTAATCTCATCTACATGCATCAACATGCAAAGTGGTCCGTAAAGGATGGCAAAAGAAGGGCACAAGCGAGGAAACAAGACAGGAGGCATCTCTTTGAGTGTGCGTATGTAAAGGATGAAAGGGACACAATGCCGCGGAGTGGCATGGATCGAAGGGAACAGGAGTTCTATCTCTACTGGCTTACCAGAAAATACATGATGACATGAGATGTCAATTGTGGGTATAAGAAAAGAAGAAGATTACCATTATTATTATTATTAATTTTATTAATATCTGTATTATTATTATTATTATTATTATTGTTATTGTAATTATTATTAGGCTATATTATTGTTATTATTAATATTATTTTTACTATTATCGTTATTATTATTATTATTATTATTATTATTATTATTATTATTATAACATGTGTTCTCTGCTCTGCTCCCCAGGTCTACGGCAACCTGAAGGAACTCGAAGCGAACCCGGTGCGTTTCTACTTCAGCGACGGAGTGGTCGAGCCGGAGATATGCGCCGACGCGGACGACCTCAACACCGCGCTCAATCTCAAGAGGGCGGTGATATCGCTGCTCCAAGTGTCGTCTTCACAGCCTTCCGGCAGCAAGTACGAGGTGTGTAACTCACGTGCACTGTCTATAGCGATTATTATCTATAATTTTGGAAACTAATATAATTTGAACTATGATTTGGCCCATTTGGAAAGTTTTTTCGGAACTTTCGCACCGAGCTTTGCGAAAGTTTTCGCAAACTTTAGAACGAATACGAATTTATTAATGTGATTTTATGAATATATATTTATATGTATTTATTTAAAATTATGAATTAATTTAGGAATTTATTTGGAATTAATTTATCATATGTTATTATTAGTGATACGTGAAAATAGCATTTTCAATTGTCATTTTATAGCGTTTTGTGGCATCTATTTTTTTGCCAAGATTAAAAAACTTGAGAATGAAGTTTTCTCAAATTTTTATTTTTAAATCATGTCATCCCTACTTTTAAAATTAAAATCAACCAAATTGCATTTATCATAAACAAAGTATAATTACTTTGTTAAATATAATAAAATAGGAACAGAAAAACCTTAGTTTCTACTGAAAAAAAGCTCTTTGTAGCATCTATACACAAAACGCTATTTTCACATATCTCTAACTATGAGTAATCTCCTCCTTATAGAAGTTTATTAGCTTGCCACCAGATTGCATCTCGTCTATTTTGAGGGGCCTATAGCGATTATTATCTATAATTTCGGAAACTAATATAATTCGAACTATAATTTGGCCCAGTAAGCAAAATGCGGGCGTAGGAACAAAAGAGGAAGATAATTTCGGAAAGTTTTTTCGGAACTTTCGCACCGGGCTTTGCAAAACTTGTTGCAGACTTTCGAATGAATATGAATTTATTGATGCAATTTTATGAATTTGTATATTTATGTATTTATTTAAAATTTTAAATTAATTTGGGAATTTATTAGAAATTAGTTTATGATATTTTTTTATGAATTAATTTAGGAATTTATTAGGAATTAATTTATGATTTTGTTATGAATTTATGAGTCTATAATAAATGAATTTATTTATTTAATCATTTATTTATTCATTTAATCATATATTTATTTAATGCACCATTACAGACGGACATCTTCGGTAGCTGCCTGACCAACTTCAGGACAGAGGTGAAGGGAGACGAGACCGTCGTCACCAAGTCGAGGGACCTGAACAAGTGTGCCCATCGCGAGGACCTCAGGAACCACGTTTACACCTCGGACTACGTCGCCAAGTCTGTGAGTACCCATCTCGCTAGGGACCAGTGGCGTATCCAAGGGGGGATTTATGGGGCTCAAAACCCCCCATGCCCAAAAAAAAAAAATACATGCAAAGAGAAGGAAGGAGAGGAGAGAAGAGGAAACTACTATTTTGATTATTGTTTAATAACATACTTAGCCGTTAAATCATACGACTTTGGGCTCTTGGTCGTCAGGAAGTGCAAATGCATATGAGCAAATGCATTATTTACAAATACATTATTGATGCGTTATTAATATGCAATGCATTATTATTAATATTATTAACATGAGCCAATGCGTTATTTATAAATACATTATTAATGCGTTATTAATATGCAATGCATTATTATTAATATTATTTATATGAGCCAATGCGTTATTTATAAATACATTGTTAATGCGTTATTAATATGCAATGCATTATTATTAATATTATTAATATGAGCAAATGCGTTATTTATAAATACATTTTTAATGCATTATTAATATGCAATGCATTATTATTAATATTATTAATATGAGCAAATGCGTACACTCAAATCACGAAACTCACCAATATCTTTGGAGTAATCTGTAGTGTTTACTTAAAAAAACTCTTCTGCAACAGACTACAAATTTTATGATTTCATTATTATTAATTGTTTACATAGCTTAGTTTTATTTAAGGTCCTCCTTTGTAAATCAGTTTTTATAACTGAATAGGATAGACATTAAATAAATTTATAAATACATTATTCGGGGTTGCAGGACCTGCAGAGCACTCCGATCCTCGACTCAAACCTGGTGGTGGAGGTGGGCATCTCCGAGGGTATCCTGAAGCGAGCCGAGAGCCACGAGATCTATCTCTATCGTCCGTTCTCAAACAGGGACGCGGGAGCCAAGACCGTCGTTCACACCACTCTCACGCTGGTCTCTAATGCTGCTTCACCTGCCCATACATGTGAGTTCACTTAACACCAGAATGTGTGATAATTTTATTTAAATCGCATCGATTTGATTTGAATCATAGTTTTTTATTTTAATATGATTTTTTTTTATTTGTATTAAATTAAACCTGATTTTTATTGATTTAAATCGTCTATATTTTCCTCGTAATAAAATAAATAAAATGATAAAAATTGGCATGCGAGTCACAACTCAATTGTTTTTGTAGCTCAAATTTAGAAAAAAAGAGCACTTAAGTGTTGTTGATTTTTAAATCAATGATTTAAATCAAATACAACCGTGCTTTACACACCCCTTGTCCGCCTGGCTTCATGTCTTTCTTGAAGCAGTGTTGCCAAATTTTGATCGATCTCGCTCGACTTGCAATATGCCTGATGTACTTATTAGGTAAGCACTTATTATTAAGCACTTAGCACTTATTATGCACTTATTAGGTACTCGGGCTCTTTGGTAAGTTATACGAGAAATTCCCGGGTAATTGATTATCGAGACTTGACTGTAAAAATAATTTTCTTGTTCTCTTTTCAGTAGTAGGCCTACATTAGTTTGTTAATTGTTACCATGCTCTATTTTATAATTTTCCATTATTAATTATTGTATAGTTCTATTCCTTCAAATCATCCTCCTTTATAAATCAGTTTTATAACTGAACAGGATAGAACAAAAATGTATAAAGTAAATAAAAGAAATGAAATAAAATCGATTGAATAAATAAAATAGATGCAAATTAATTTCTTTTTTTTTATATCTGCTCCCTGTGTCCAACAATGAAGTCGGGTAGGGGATAGGAAATTAATCCCATCATATTCTGGCCCCTAGGTACATCGAAGCCGGCTGGCCATGCCTGACGCTTCCCTCATGTTAACTTCCTCTGGCTCCTCCTCTTCACTTTCTTCTTCCTCTGCTCTTTCTACAAATTCTGTCCATACTTTTCTATCTTCTCACCATCGTTCCTGATTGACCTCTTCCCAAGTTGCATTTCTTCTTTCCACGTCCATTGCTATCATTAATAAAATTAAAAATTTTATGAAAATGAAATAAATGAAATTAATAAAATTAATAAATTAATGACATTAATGAAATGAATGTAATTAATAAAATTAATAAATTAATCACATTAATTAAATTAAAGGAATTAATAAAATTAATAAAAAATAATGATTAATAAATTAATGAAATTAATAAAATTATTAAAATTAATTGTTTGTGTGCAGTGAAAGGCACCGACGCCAAGTCCATCATCTTCGACTCGCCGCACACGGACAGCAACATCGCGTCCAGCCCCTCGACGATCGTGGCCGCCATGCAGGGATGCGCGTCGGCGATGACGGAAAGCATCAGCGATACGGCCGCCGCGGAGTTCAGGCGTCTCGTCGACGTCTTCCGCTCGTCCAACAAGAACGACCTGCTGACAGTCTTCGGACAGGTCAAGGCGGGCGCCGGATTCGCTGACAAGGTCGCCGCCAAGTGAGTGCTCGCGTCACATTCGATGGCTATTTATTTATTGAAGAAAGCCTCTTTTACATTCTTTGAATTACATTAAGAAATGTACATAATTTTTCAGATGTCAAAATTAATGTTGGACGTAATTAAAAATATTAATTAATAATAAAAATTAATATTAATATTAATTATTAATAAAATATTTATATTATATATATAATAAATATTAATGTTAATATTAATTATTAATAAATATTAGGGATGTCAAACGATTAAATTATTATAATCGATAATCGAATTCACTTTCACCTCCATAATCGATTATTAATCGATTTTAATCGTTTTGTAAAATGTCGGTATAGTAGCAAGTTTCTTTCAAACTTTGGTCTAGTTTTGGTTAGTTTGAATTGCCCGCGCAAGCCACGAGTTCGTAATTCGACTTCTTTTCGACTATCGATATATTTTACGTCCCGGAGTATTTTTGTTATGTTCTGTCCAAGATTTCGACGATAATTTCTGTCCTAGCTAGGCCTGAAAGGCTATAGTTATTCACTTCCCGTTTTTTTTTAACCAATAAGTAATTAAGTATGCTAAATATGCGTCGCAATATTATTATTTTCATGTGCAGTGTAATTAAAATTTACGTGATGTGAACTAAAAATCGTAGCGACTTTTCTAACCTTACTTCTCTTGTAATTTGTGAACAAACATAACAACTCGTATTTTTATAGATCGTAGGCGTTGAATGCTGGGTCTAGGGTAGGCGACTAGACCCAGCTATTCAAAATATGACTGGAAATTCGGCTCAAATTATGACGCAAAGTTATGCTGTTGCTGTTCTAGGCCTAGGCCTAGGCCTACTGTAAATGAAACTGTACCACATTCTTCTTAGCTCAATAGCGATGCTAGCGCTAGCGCTCGCGCTCGAATAGGCGGCGGATCTTGAGAACTAAATTTTAAAAAGCGCGAAAATTTAAAATCGATTTTTTTTTTAAATAATCGATTAATCGTTTTCGATTAATAATCGATTAATCGAATCGATTTAATCGTTATCGTTGACATCCCTAATAAATATTAATATTAATATTAATTAAAAATAATTTTATAATAATAACGATAATAATAACTCGTGCTCTCTCCCCCCGTAGGCAGCTGTACCTGGACGCCTTGTTCCGTGCCGCCAACGGCGACACTGTCGAGGTCGCCGTCGAGCTTCTCAAGGCCAACGAGTTCTCCGACAACGTCGCCCGACTGTGGTACACGTCGTTTGGCTTCGTGAAACACGCCACCCCGGCCAGTCTCGTCTCCGCAGCCGTGAGTTGGTTTTTATTATATTACGTAGCATCCAGGAGACTTTTATATTAAAAAAGCATAAAAAAAAAAAGTTAATATTGGACGTAAAACCCAAAATGTGTCATCATCACAAAAGTAGGCCTATAAGATTTTTCAACTTATTCAAAATGATAGCTAAGTAAAAAGAACTAAGCTATTTTAGTCTAGGCTATGTAACAATCACTGTAACAACTACATTTTACTAACAATTACTAATTATTACAATTAATTGATTGCTTAATCAATTAATTGAAAACAATAAACAATCGATTAATTAATTATGAATCAACAACTAATTGCTATGGAACAAAGTATCGCAACGTCATTTTTTTGCAGCGTGATGTGTCGGATTCAAAAATATGATTCACTCGATTTAGAAAACGGCAAATAAAATAACGATCGATGCAATTTACGATAGAGTTACAAAACTTTTAAAACTATTTCATTTATGGTACATACAAATTCAAGATGTCAATTATAAGAGTAGTTGATGACGAATTAGTGCATATAAGTGCAGAAAGGACCTCGTGGGATAAATCTAAACGATTGCAGTTTCTGATTTTTTGCAATCCTCATTTTTGTTTGAGCTGGGACCCCTAACAATCAGTTTTCTTCTTTTTTCTTTTCTTTTTTCTTTCTTCTTTTTTTTCTTTTTTCTTTTTCTTCTTTTTCTTCTTTTTCACTTTTATATATATATATATTTTTTTTTCCCAATTTTGTTTTTCTTCATGTTCTTTCTTATTTGCCTACTTCTCTCTTTAATATTTAATATGTTGAATTTCCACTTCATTTGATTTTATTTCATTTCTCAATTATTTTTTCTTGTTCTCAATTTTATTTTATATAGTTTAGTAGATTGTTTTTTTGTTTTTGTTGTTGTTATTGTTATTTATGATTTCATTATTATTAATTGTTTGCATAGCTTAGTTTTATTTAAGGTTATAAAAGTTGGTGCCAATCGGCTGGAATGGTATATAATGTGAGGAAAGGATCCAACAGCTTACCTTCGTGTTGTAAGATGCCGGATTTGCGAGTTTGAAGTACACATAAAAGACATAATACAAATATAACGAAATATTCGTTAAAGACATAATACATTTCGTTAAAGACATAATACAAATATAACGAAATATTCGTTATATTTGTATTGGGTATGTCTTTTATGTGTACTTCAAACTCGCAAATCCGTCATCTGACTACACGAAGGTAAGCTGTTGGATCCTTTCCTCACATTATATACCTTAGTTTTATTTAAGGTCCTCCTTTGTAAATCAGTTTTTATAACTGAATAGGATAGACATTAAGTAAATAAATAAATCTAGAACGCTCCGTGTGTCCGTGTGTTTTTGTTGTTAAATTGTTATTTATGATTTCATTATTATTAATTGTTTGCCTCTGTGTGTTTTTGTTGTTACTGTTATTTATGATTTCATTATTATTAATTGTTTGCATAGCCTAGTTTTATTTAAGGTCCTCCTTTGTTAATCAGTTTTTATAACTGAATAGGATAGACGTTAAATAAATGAATAAATCGAGAACGCTTCGTGTGTCCCCAGTCCACTCTGGACGCCCCGAACGCCCCCATCGAAGCGTACCTGGGCGTCGGCTCTCTGGCCGCACGGTACTGCAAGGAACACTCCTGCGACAACCTGCCCGCATACAACGAACTACTGGCCAAGATCTCCAAGCCTCTGATTGGCGGATGCAAGTCCGCTTCCTACGAACAAGAGAATAAGGTGGGTGCACTCTACTATAATATCTAATGTTACATATACATATACGCAGAGTGATCAAGACCACTAGTTGGCCGAAACGTCTCAGTTTATTTGTCTTCTCATCTATATGTTACTCTAAGCGGCCTATCTACTTTCTCAGGTAAGCTGTCATCCTTCTGTACCTTTGCCCTCACTAGAACATGTTTTATCTTGTACTGAGTCCCAATTAATGTTTCATATTGATTGATTTATTTATTTATTTAGGGAAGAAACCCTCTTTTACATTCTTTGAATTACATTAAGAAATGTACAGAATTTTTTACTCTACTATATATATAATGTTAAATATTTATTTATTTATTTATTGAAGAAAGCCTCTTTTACATTCTTTGAATTACATTAAGAAATGTACAGAATTTTTGATAATATGTAGGCCTACATTGTACAATCCTACTGATTTAAACTTAGTATTAACAGGTAGGTATTGTGTTTCTAGGCCGAGCCTAGAGTGTGAGTGGTTCGGCAACATATTCCCTTACAGAGTAGTAGCGTCTCCTTAATAATGCGTCTTAAACTGCTTTTTTAAATTTTTCATATTTCTGAATTTAAAAATCGTATTCCAACCATGTTGTACATCCAGATAGTTGTAAATCCATGATCAAAGTATGGTCACAAATGTGGCCGCCACGCGCACAGATGTGCGACTTGTGAATTGGTGGCTCGGACTGAATTGTCGCGTGTGTCTTTCGCAGGTGATCGCCGCACTGAAGGGTATCGAGAACATGAAGACAGTCAACGACGCCACCGCAGAGCTTGTCAGCGTCTGCATTGCCGACCCGACAGCGCCCGCACGCGTCAGGGTGGCTGCCCTCGAGGCTGCGAGGAGCGACCCTTGCCAGGCTGTGGTAATTATTTTTTTTATTTTATTTTTATTTTTTTATTTTTTTATTTAAAAAAAATTTTTTTTTTTTTTTTTATTTATTTATTTATTTATTTATTTATTTATTTATTTATTTATTTATTTATTTATTTGTTTATTTATTTATTTATTTTTTTATTTATTTATTTATTTATTTATTTATTTATTTATTTATTTATTTATTTATTTATTTATTTATTTATTTATTTATTTATTTATTTATTTATTTATTTATTTATTTATTTATTTATTTATTTGTTTATTTATTTATTTATTTATTTATTTATTTATTTATTTATTTATTTATTTATTTATTTATTTATTTATTTATTTATTTATTTAACTTATTTATTTATTAACCTATTTATTTTTTTTTTATTTTTTTTTATTTATTTATTTATTTATTTATTTATTTATTTGTTTATTTATTTATTTATTTATTTATTTATTTATTTATTTGTTTATTTATTTATTTATTTATTTATTTATTTACTCACTAACTTACTTACTTACTTATTTATTTATTTCTATTTGTTTGTTTGTTTGTTTGTTCGTTTGTTCGTTCGTTCGTTTGTTCGTTGTTTATTAATTATTTATTTATTATTTTAGTTAATCGAAAATAGAAACAAAAGTTTGCCGTGTTGTTGTTTGCAGTTCAAGAAGAGCGCTCTGGCCATTCTGACCAACACCCAGGAGGACTCCGAGATCCGCATCAAGGCCTACCTTGCCGCCGTGGCTTGTCCGTGCGGCAATTGCGCCAACACCATCAAGGCAGTGCTTGACAAGGAGCCCATCAACCAGGGTACGCTTGTCCGCCCCCCCCCTCACCCATTCTCACGACACTAGATCTAGCTCCAATATTTTTCACCACCCCGTCAACTTCCATGTCATTCAACCTCCATGCATGTAGTATTTTTTAGCCCTGACCATATATCGTTCGATATCTCATTGATGAATCATCTGCTGTCTGTCAAAGCTTACTTTGCGATTTAATTATTAAATAATTCTAAGTTTAATTTAGTTATTATCATTAATCAGCATTAGTATTATGATATTATACCTTGTGATGTCACCCTCATCTTCTTTTTCTTCCAAAGAATGCCCACAACCTTGGAGGAGGTTCTTCATTCATTGTAATATGTATTGAATGTATTTTGTAATACAAAATCATCATCATTATCACTATCCACCCCAGTTTCCTGCTTCTGGCAGGGTCAGCTTGGGTTTCACAACCAAATTTTTCCACCTCTTTCTATCTTCCTACAGTCGTATCTCCTCTACTTGCTCCCAGTTCTCTCCTCTCGTCTGTAGGTCTTCAGCAATCTTTTCCTTCCATCTCTTCCGTGGTCTTCCCCGTCTTCTTCTTCCTTCTATCTTTTTTTTTAATATATTCTCCTAGGCATCCTCTCTTCCGTCATCCGTTTTACGTGTTCAAACCATCTCAGCCTTGTCCTTCCCATTCTGTCCCCTAGCTTCTCCACACCAAGCATTTCTCTAATGTTTGTGTTTCTAATTCTGTCTCTTCTTGTCTTTCCCACCGTGCTCCTCAGGAATCTCATCTCCGCCGCCTATATTTGACTTTCTTCTCTATCCCCCATATTCCAGGTTTCTGCCGCATATGTGAGGATCGGTATGAAATAGGTCTTGTACAGTGTCGTCTTGACCTGTATTGGTATTTCCCTGTCCCACACCAGACCTTTTACACATTGATAGAAGTTACTGGCCTTTCAATGTATGTAATGTAATTTGTACAATGATTTTCAGCATCTATAGTAGGCTAGATCGCCAGTCCCCCAACCTTCCACTCAGTAGCAAGCGTAGCGATTTGAAGTCATCTTGAAATTGGCAATTTACATGCTAATTTGGACCTTTTAGTACTGCTAGCGCTGCCAATGGCAGAAAGTCGCATTAGAAACTCCTATCCCCGCCTGTGTTATTTGCCCATTTCAAGATGGCATCAAAATGCTACGCCTGCTGCTGCTAGCCTGTCGATCTAGCCTACTATAGATGTTGAAAATCATTGAATTTGTAATACGAAATAAATAAACGTGAACTTGAAACTTGATCGAATCGTCTCTCTTCCAGTCGGCTCGTACATAATCACTCATCTCCGCAACGTCCGCGCCTCCACCAACCCCGACAAGGCCCACCAGAAGCAGCACCTGTCGGAGATACGCACGACAAACAACTTCCCGTTCGACGTGCGCAAGTTCTCGCGCAACTACGAGGTGTCGGGTCTTCTCGACGCCTTTAACATTGGATCCAGTGTTGAGGCGGACGTCATCTTCAGTCAGCAGTCTTACCTGCCGAGGTCGACCAGCTTTAATCTCACCGTTGATGTGTTCGGACATTCTGTCAACCTTCTCGAGGTGTGTTCGTCGACCTTGCGATTGGTTGCGTTTTTTGTCAACGAGAAATGTTGTAATTGTTAGGATTTTATTTTCTAATTAATTAACTATTCAAATGACAATTTCATTGCGATAACAATAGATTATTTGAATTTTTTAATTAGATTTGATATCCGCATTTAATGAATTAATAATTTATGAATTCAATAATTAAGAATGAAGTCATTATTAAAATGGCAGTCGTAATGACTACAATATTTGAAAGTCTTAGGTTTTTATCACTTTAATTAATTTAATTTTAAAGTAATAATAAATAGTTATAATAAATAGTAGTACATAGTAATAAATAGTAAAAAGTAGTAGCCATTTTAAATAGTAATTAATTTAATTTTAAATTAATTATAAAAATAATTTTTGTCTTGAGAACACTGCTCGAATTACGGTTTTGTAAGAACTTAAAAATTAGATTAAAAACAGTTTCAAATATTTTTATTGTTAGCCTACTGGATGATAACTAATTAATTGTTATTATGTGATCCATTAGGCCACCATTAACGATCGTATTCGATTAAAATATTCATCATTTTTTTAAAATTTAGTTTTTAATTCTTACAAAACCATAATTGGGCCATTTTGTCACTGTGTTATATTGTTAACTGTATTTGTTGTGTATATTGTATTATATTTGTCATTTGAATAATTATTTAATTCTTAATTATTGAATTTATTGTAGAAACGGACCTATACTCCACCCAGCCTTGAGAAACACAGTGGATGAATGAAGTCGAACCCTATTGTTCAAGCTAGAAGCGGCCATAAAAAGAAGGTTTACAGAAATGATGAAAACATTGGCCTACGGAAGTCGGAAAACACCATCATCATTCTTTTTATGGCCGCTTCTAGCGTGAACAATAGGGTCCGACTTCATTCATCCACTGTGTTTCTTCAGGCTGGGCGGAGTATAGAAATCATCATTGCCCTCCCACAGTTTTAAAAACTGTACCAATATTCGAACTCTCGCCCCAAATATGGCACAGTAGGCTATACCTGAGCACCGAACTTACACTCAGGAGTTCGCACTGTCCAATCACTGATTCATATGTTTCGTATTTGAAATATCGATCTTTGATTGGTTATCGCTCACTCGTCGACGATGTTCGGAGCCTACAGGGTTGGTTTAGACGCTTTAAATTAAGGTCCTCCGCTGCAAATCAGTTTAGTTACCGAGTGGGTAGACTCTAAATGTGAATTTATTTTTATTTATTTATTTATTTAAACCCGTTTGCCCCGCAGATCGACACGCGAGCCCAGAACCTGGACCGCCTCATCGAATCGTTCGTCGGTCCCAAGGGCTACTTCAAGTCGCACAACACCGACGACATCTTCACCACTGGCAAGGAGCGAATGAAGGCCCTGCAAGAGAAGCTGGCGTCGCGCTTCAGCAAGACTATGCGCACCAAGCGTTCCGTTCCCAGCAACGCTCTCGAGGCGTTCAGGAAGACGGTGAGTAGCGTTCGTTTTCATCTTTTGAAAAAAAAAATAGAAAAGTATAGACAGAATTTGTAGAAAGAGCAGAGGAAGAAGAAAGTGAAGAGGAGGAGCCGGAGGAAGTTAACATGAGGGAAGCGTCAGTCATGGCCAGCCGGCCTCGATGTATCTAGGGGCCAGAATATGATGGGATTAATTTCTTATCCCCTACCCGACTTCATTGTTGGACACAGGGAGCAGATATAAAAAAAAAATTAAAATTTCGAAATTTTCTTTTTCAAAGTTGCAAATTAAAATAAAATGTACAAGATGTAAATTTATCCTTATTGAGTCTATAGACCTAATATAGTAATGCCGAGAATATCCCCAAATATTAATGTATTCTCACTCCCTCGATTTATCGTATCTAGAGATGTGCATTTTTAGTCAAATCTGTAGCCTACAGTCTAAATGTGACAAAAAAGTTGTGTTTTGACTCGAGTTAATTCGTCAAACTTTTGATAAGTAGTGTATGTAAGCCGCGTGTATCATTTTTCTTTTTGCTAATAAATGTTAAATTAGGTTCTAGTATGGTTGCCAACTTACGTAGGCCCAAACAAAATTGATCTAGGTTTTTTCATATTTCACCTAAATAGACATTTTTAATTACCACAATTCTTGATGCCGTTTTTTAAATAATCGTCATCATCATCATTATCCATCGCCGTTTACTACCTCAAACAGGGTCAGCTAGGGTTTCACAAACAAATTTTTCCACCTCTTCCTATCTTCCCACAATCGTACTTCCTCCATTTCTCTCCTCTCGTCTGTAGGTCTTTAGCAATGGTTTCCTTGATCGTCCCCGTCTTCTTCTTCCTTCGATCTTTTTTTCATATATTCTCCTGGGCGTCATTCTTTTCATGTTCGTTCTCGTCATTCGTTTCATGTGTCCAAACCATCTCAGCCTTGTCCTTCCCATTTTGTCCCCTAGCTTCTCCACACCAAGCATTTCTCTAATGTTTCACGTCAATAGACATTTTTAATTACCACAATTCTTGATGCCGTTTTTTAAATAATAAAAGCGATAAAATCAAACTATTAATGCCGTCTCCCCACACCTCTACTAACGGTGTATGTATATCGCAGGTGTACCAACCCAACGAGAACAAGAACATGAACCTTGACCTGAGCGTCAAGTTGTTCGGCTCTACCCTCCTCCACTCGAGCTACCACGGCGACGGCTACGACTTCTCGTGCGATCGCATCATCGACAAGATCTTCGACTGTCTGGACAACGGCGTCGACGGGGCCAAGAGCTTCAACGTGAGTACACGCTAGCGGTGTCGTCGGGTACTCGGGTTACCCGAACCCAATCTTAATCGGGTAGTAACATTTGTAAAAAAAAAAAAATTGTAGAAAAAAAATGTACGCGACGATATTTCTGCGACTACTTTCCATGATGCTGCAGGGAATTCCTGCGAGCGGGCCGCCGATAAGTACGCACTGTCATTACTGCAGCGAGTTCTGTGACCCTTTACCCGACTAAATTATGTTGGCATAAAGAGTAGCGATATATATATATATATAGAGCTGTACCGATTCCGATACCGAGTCTTGAGAATCGGCGATTCTTCATGGTATCGGTAGAATCGGCCGATTCCGATTCTTGGCCCAATATTACCGATACCGATTCTTTTGAATGAAGCGCCCGAAAATTTCCATTTCTGTTCAAATATATCGATTATCGAGAGTCGAAGTCACTATGCGTGTGCACCAATCACGAAGCGACTTGCTGAAATCGACAAGTCGATTGGCAGCCATGTTGATTTTAGCGTGGTTCCGGCGCAGTATCACTACCGACCACGCTACCGACGTTTAGCATACGTTTGTGTACTTATCGCAATGTCGAACTGTGCAAAAAGTAATATATGGGATCACTGCAAGGTCAGTGAGGGGAATGTGGCAAAACTGGTTTGTAATTATTGTAAGCGGGAGATTTCGCGCGGTGGTTCGCATTTATCATTTAATAAATAATATCAATCTACACTATCCTAAGCAGGTATACCAATTATTTTAACCCTTTCAACACATCCTACATAGCCTAGGCCTAATGTGCATTATACATTTTTTTTAACTTGCCTAGTTCAGTTTTCAGATGGTACCAAAAATATACAGATGTGCTTGTCTAAGATATGTAGCATCCAAATTAATTTAATTTACTAGACCTAATATAAAAATAAAATAAATAACTTGCAATAATAGTTTGTATTAAAGAATCGGTATCGGTGGAATCGGAATCGGAATCGGAATCGGCAGAAAATTGGAATCGGCATCGGAATCGGAATCGGCAAAAATGTGGTATCGGTACAGCTCTAATATATATATATGTATCACACGCAGAAACTTATTGACCCGGAATAATGTTAAAACCACACACACAATTATAAAACGAAACCAAGGTCACTTACTTTTAAAAACCGGTGAATTATCGGAGTAATCCGTTCCTACTCCTTCCTCAGACCGAGGTCTGAGGAAGGAGTAGGAACGGATTACTCCGAAAATTCACCGGTTTTTAAAAGTAAGTGACCTTGGTTTCGTTTTATAATTGTGTGTGTGGTTTTAATATATATATGTCAATAAAATTAAAATAACTGCGGGTTATTCCGCCACGTCCTACCTCCATATTTTGCCGACGTTTCAGGAACCTTATGGATCCTATCCTCAGGGCGTCGAGCTGTCAACTCCATATATATGTCAACTATATATATATATATATTTTATTATTATTTATTTATTATATATATTTATATTTATTTATTTATTTATTATTTTTTTTTATCTTTAAATTTTATTTATTTTTTTATTTTTATTTTTTTTTATTTTCGCTAGCACATGATGAAGCACCACGCCATCTTCTACGAGAACGAGTTGGTCTACCCGACGGGCACCGGTTTCCCCCTCAAGCTGACGGTGTTGGGCAGCGCTGCCATCGCGGTCAAGCTCGACGGCAAGGTCGACATCGTGGCCCTCCTCAAGGACCCCAAGAACGCCAACTTCCAGTTCGAGGTCATCCCGAGGTCGGTACCCAAGTTTGGCTCAATTTCGTTTTTTTTTTTCGGGGGCACGGAAAAAATTATGTCCTAAAAACAGTCTGTTTTAAATTTAATGTTTGTGCACTGCATTCAACAAAAATATATGAATTATTATTAATTAATTAATCATTAATTTAATTAATTAATTATTAATTACATTTATTATTAAATTAATTAATTGATATTAATTATTAATTGATTAATATTAATAATTTATTTATTAATACTTATATAGGCCTATATCAAACACCCTTATCCAACATTCGTCGGGTCGGGGGGTGACAAGTCACCAGTTTCTCGGGCTATCTTCTAGTGCTTGCTAGCCAGGCTCAGCACCTCATCTTCTTCGTTTTCTTCATAACCGCCATTTCTAATAATTCTCTCCACTTCTTTCTGTCTTCCCAGCGTCTTTCTTCATTAATCCTGTCCCATGATTCCCCTCTTTCTTCGATGCTTTGCTTTATTTGGTCCCTCCATCTATCTCTTGGCCGGCCTACTCTTCGTACTCCCCCACATGTACGTTCAAATTCTCTTCTTGGGATTCTGTCTTCCTTCATTCTTTTCATATGTCCATTTCTCTTCCTATTTTGTCTTGTAGAGTTTCCACTCCTAATTTGTGTCTTATTGTTTTGCTTCGTACCTTGTCCAGTTTCGTTAAGCCCACTGCACTTCAAAAACTAAATATTTTTTTACAAAATGGCGGTTAAAGTAACAATTCCCAAACTACAATCCAGTGTCGACATTGTTGGTGTGAGAGTCGCTCATCAAACTAATCGCGTAATGTCGCTTGTTTGCAGCGCGGCCGTCGAGATTGTCGGCATGATGTCCGTGGACGCGTGGGCGGTGGACTCGGGACTAAAGGTGTCTAGCACGCTCCACACGGCGACGGGCGTCAACGTGAACGTCAAGTCTGTCGACGGTACCGGCATTGACGTCACCCTCGGCCTGCCCGTCAAGAAGCAGGAGCTGATCAACGTCCAGACGCAGATAGTCAGCTCCGTCAGCGAGAGGGGTCTCGCGGCAGAGGAGCAGCCCATCGGGTTCAACACCAAGAGGTGGGTACACGAGTCTTTTTTTTTTTTTTTTTTTTTCGAAAAATTCAAAAAAGAAAAAAAATTAAAATCCAAAAAAGATTTTTTTTTTGATTTTTTGAAATTTGTATTTTTTTTTTTTTTATTATTTATTGAAGTAAGCCTCTTTTACATTCTTTGGATTACATTAAGAAATGTACAGAATTTTAGAGTTGTCAAATATTAAACTTATTAACTACTAACCTACAACATACATGAGCCTATACATTCATATTTACATTAATCATTTACATTCATACATTCTTTAATACAACATTACTAGACTATATTTATTTATTAGTATACCAGTATAGTATATACCTATTCAAGCTATTGTGTCAAACATTAATAATAATTCAAATGTATGTGAATAATGTCAAGGCTCTATACGAACAAAATACAAAATAAACCAACACATAAAAGCCAGAAATAAAAAAAAATCCTTTTTAGTATTTTTTTTTAAATTAATATACCAGTATACGCACTTCAAGTTCAAGTTCGCAGTTCGTGCTGGTCGGAGAAACTGTCAACGTGATTGAAGTTTACAACCTCGTACAAAGAGAGCAATAAACCAGCCGCGATTGAACCCAAAATTTGCCGCTGTGCTAGTTGATATGGAAAATACAGTAGGTAGCGTATCTAAGCTTAAAGGCTTAAAGTAAGTAGCAATGACCCTATCCAGGCTGGAACTAAACTTTTTAATCATTTACCTAGGGTCTTGAAAGAATGCATAGGGACTAGTTGTTTTAAAAGGAAGGTAAAGTCCTGGCTCTTAGAAAAGGTTTTATATTCAATGACCGAATTTTACGATAGTACTTTTTAAACAAATTTTAAACATTTTTAGTTAACAACTTGCTTGTGTGTACTGGTGCTCTTTCTTTGTGAATTGCTATTCGACTATAATGTGTTTGACCTGGTATGTATGATAAATTTTAAATTTTATATTGTAACTTGCTTTGTAACTACGTATGTAGGATTACATATGTAGGCCTATACATTATAACAACTTCCAAAACTTGCTTTACCACTGCCAATTGTGAGTGAGCATATGAGTGTATAAGGTTGGAAGGCTAATAAAATGAAATGAGTGAAATGAAATGAAGCTCTGATCCCGAACGATTGCAGGAAGGACTTCCACGGCTGTTTCGACCAGCTCTCGCCCATGGTGGGGCTAACGTTCTGCAGCGACATCGGCATTCCCTTCGAGGGAGTCACCAGCAAGGCCGCGTTCTACCCCCTCAACGGTCCGAGCAAGTTCGTGCTGACCATCGACAGTGACGACGTGGTCTCTTACAAGTTCAAGGCCGGAATCAACCTCAAGGGTGAGCATCCACTCTCTTGTTTATGCATTTAGTTATGTATTTATATATATCTTGACCCCGTTTCCAACATTAATTATCGGGTAGGGGGGAGTAGCGAAGTACTCCATGTCTTGGGCTAATGTCTTCGTTGCCGGCTAGCCAGGCCTGACACAATCACCTCCTCAACCTCTTCCTCGATCACTTCTTCCGTTACCAGAGGGCTGTTATGTATTTATATTATTTATTTATTTATTTCTTTATTCACTTATTCAGTTCTGTTTTCAGTTTATTTATTTTTCCCATTAGTGTATACATGGTTGATACATTATGAAATTTGTATGCTCCAATAAGATAACACTTGAGGCGAAGCATACTTTTTCTTATTATGAATATGAACAATACATGAACAATACGTAAACATTAACAATAATGGTAATTGGGTAGTATATAAATATTTTGTAATGTGTACATATTACTGTTAGTAATTTCTGTCGTAAAATAGATGAATGTACAGCGAACCATAACTAATCTTAAAAATATTGTGAATTTGTGTAAGTTTGCCTAACGGCTGGTTTGAGCTTGGGGGGAAGGATAGGAAGGAACCAACAGCTTACCTTGTAGAAGTTGCGGCCTTCGGAGTCGATAGAAACACAAAAAGATATATACAAAACGTCGAGACTGTTTCGGCCTGACGTGGCCTTGATCACCCGACGAAGGGTCTTTCCTCCACCTTCGTCGGGTGATCAAGGCCACGTCAGGCCGAAACAGTCTCGACGTTTTGTATATATCTTTTTGTGTTTCTATCGACTCCGAAGGCCGCAACTTCTACAAGGTAAGCTGTTGGTTCCTTCCTATCCTTCCCCCCAAGCTTAATCTTAAAAATATTCATTCATTTACTTATTTGCCTACATACATTTACGTGCATAATGTTAATTGAATCTAGAAGTAAAAGCACATACTTTAAACATTATTTACTTGAATTAATGTTTTTCCAGTGCTTAAAACAATTCAAAAATTCAATTTTGCATAAACACAATGCAAGTTCTTCAGTAATTTTCCCCCTACCCCCCACCCCAAAAAAATACCAAACCAAATTTTAAAATTGTTTAATTTATATTAATGTTTTCATGGATTTATTTACAATTCTAATATTAATGCTCAATAATTATTAATAATTGTACAAACTTGTTTTTTATGCTTAACATGTCTAATATTAAGAATGATAAAACAATTGTCATGTAACAAACATACACAATTGTGCACACAACCAAAATGTAATAACTAATAAATATTTAGTATAGTAGTAGTAATAATACAATCATAATCAATTATTTCCTAATGTATTTTTTCATGTACCAGTGCGGTTGTATTTTTTATATAAAAGAAAAAAATAAAGACACTATTATTATTATTATTATTTTATTGTTGCAATACAAACAAACTCGGTCAAAACCGGCATAAACATGTTGTACGGACACAAACGTCAAGTATTTCCATGTGTTAACCTTATTAAAATCTACTTAGAACTACTTAATATATCATTCATTGTCCACATTATTTCTTCCAAACCGAACTGTGGATGCTATGTACGGTCGTGGTCGTGGCCCATTTGTACTCATCCCAGCATTTGCTCTTTGTACGGTGGAAACCACGAAAACCACCATCGGGATGGAGAACTTCTTGAAGTCTTCATTCTTCTTAGTTATTATTATTCTTATTAGTTATTATTATTATTATTATTACATGAGGGAAGCGTCAGGCATGGCCAGCCGGCTTCGATGTACCTAGGGGCCAGAATATGACGGGATTAAGTTCCTATCCCCTACCCGACTTCATTGTTGGACACAGGGAGCAGATATATATAAAAAAAAAATTATTATTATTACTATTAATAAGTCTGTTTGTTTGTTTCTCTGCGCCAGACGATGATCGCAGGGCTATCGAGATCCTGATCGACACCCCCAACTCCAAGACGAACCGCAAGGTCGAGCTGATTATCGAGGCGCTCAGGAAACCCAACCTGGAGTTCCGCGTCAGCTTCGAGAGTCCGATCAAGACCGTCGGCGCCGAGGGTGAGTCTGTCAACGTTCTCGGCGGAAGCGAATCGGGTGGCATCGTGCATTTGGTGCACTCTTTCATTCATTCATTCATTCATTCATTTCATTAGCATCCAAAGACTCTTTACAGTATCCCCTGACGCCTTACAAATTGAGTTTAATAAAAAATTAAATTCAAAATTGAAAAACCTGTTAATAAATGAAGTATACTGTGAACTTAAAAAAGGGCACAACTATTTCGTAGTTCACTTGACAATTTACAATTTTGATCTTTGAACTTTAAACAAGTTATGAAGAGAATTTAACGGAAATTATGTCTTCAAAATAAAATTAAAATTTGTGTTCCTTTATTTCAATTTTGGTTTTGTTACAAATCCAAAATTTGGGAACAAAAAATATAGTGAAAACAAAACATCAAGTAATTTTTGTAAGTTGTATATTATTTAGGGATGTCAACGATTACGATTAAATCGATTCGATTAATCGATTATTAATCGAAAACGATTAATCGATTATTAAAAAAAAAAATCGATTTTAAATTTTCGCGCTTTTTTAAATCTAGTTCTCAAGATCCGCCGCCTATTCGAGCGCGAGCGCTAGCATCGCTATTGCGCTAAGAAGAAGAATGTGGTACAGTTTCATTTACAGTAGGCCTAGAACAGCAACAGCATAACTTTGCGTCATAATTTGAGCCGAATTTCTAGTCATATTTTGAATAGCTGGGTCTAGTCGCCTACCCTAGACCCAGCATTCGACGCCTACGATCTATAAAAATATGAGTTGTTATGTTTGTTCACAAATTACAAGAGAAGTAAGGTTAGAAAAGTCGCTACGATTTTTAGTTCACATAACGTAAATTTTAATTACGCTGCACATGAAAATAATAATATTGCGACGCATATTTAGCATACTTAATTACTTATTGGTTAAAAAAAAACGGGAAGTGAATAGCTATAGCCCTTCAGGCCTAACTAGGACAGAAATTATCGTCGAAATCTTGGACAGAACATAACAAAAATACTCCGTGACGTAAAATATATCGATAGTCGAAAAGAAGTCGAATTACGAACTCGTGGCTTGCGCGGGCAATTCAAACTAACCGAAACTAGACCAAAGTTTGAAAGAAACTTGCTACTATACCGACATTTTACAAAACGATTAAAATCGATTAATAATCGATTATGGAGGTGAAAGTGAATTCGATTATCGATTATAATAATTTAATCGTTTGACATCCCTAATATTATTAAAACAAATGTAAAATTAGGAACAAAAATTATGAAATGATTTTTTTTAGGATAAAAAAAAAAATATATATATATATCAAACACCCTTATCCAACATTCGTCGGGTCGGGGGGTGACAAGTCACCAGTTTCTCGGGCTATCTTCTAGTGCTTGCTAGCCAGGCTCAGCACCTCATCTTCTTCGTTTTCTTCTATAACCGCCGTTTCTAATCATTCTCTCCACTTCTTTCTGTCTTCCCAGCGTCTTTCTTCATTAATCCTATCCCATGATTCCCCTCTTTCTTCGATGCTTTGCTTTATTTGGTCCCTCCATCTATCTCTTGGCCGGCCTACTCTTCGTACTCCCCCACATGTACGTTCAAATTGTCTTCTTGGGATTCTGTCTTCCTTCATTCTTTTCATATGTCCATACCACCTATATTAAAAGAAATTAAAAAATGTAAAATTAGGAAAAAAATAATGAAAATGAATTTTTTTTTACCATAGATAGGCTTATAAAAATAGATAAAAAAAAAAACAGAATGGGTTAGATGTGCTGACGTTGTGTGTGTGTGTCCAGTGATCTACGTCAGCACAGCCACCGAGAACTCGCTCGCCGTGTCCGTGTCGGAAGACACCGACGAATACTTCATCAAGCTCGGCGCCGACATCACCGGCAGCGGCGACCACCTGGTCTACGCTCCGGCGCTAGAGTATCGCTTCGGAGGCGACAAGACCTCGGAGCGCATCGTCGTCGCCAAGAAGGGCAAGGGGAAGAAGGCGCAGAAGCAGCAGGCGTTGG
This sequence comes from Isoperla grammatica, assembly GCA_945910005.1. Taxonomy (NCBI): domain Eukaryota; kingdom Metazoa; phylum Arthropoda; class Insecta; order Plecoptera; family Perlodidae; genus Isoperla; species Isoperla grammatica. The sequence goes on from OX246747.1 coordinate 32,364,417, forward strand.
CGGAATACAGGGTCGAAGGTACGTTGCACTTTATTCCGACATTATCTTGGTGGTCTTGATCTTTGATTGGTTATCGCTCACTCGTCGATGGTGTTCGAAGCCCACAGGGTTGGTTTAGTGCCGGTATTTCAATGTCCAGTTAAAGTGTCAAGTAAATTTAACTGTCAGGTAAGCCCAGTTTGGTGTATTTCTATTGGCCGTTGTGATGGTGAAAACAATTTAACTGAGAAGTAGATTTTAACTGGACATTGAAATACCGGCCCTTAGTCACTTTAAATTAAAGTCCTCCACTGCAAATCAGTTTAGTTACTGAGTGGGTAGACTCTAAATGTGAATTTATTTATTTATTTTTATATATTTTAAACAAGCAGACTTACAATAACCACGGTCATAAACGAAAGCTCTATTGCAAGAAGGGCAAGGGCAAGAAGGCGCAGAAGCAGCAGGCGCTGGCGGAATACAGGGTCGAAGGTACGTTGCACATTATTCCGACATTATAAATTTGTAAATCAGTTTTTATAACTGAATAGGATAGACATTAAATAAATAAATAAATAAACAAGCAGACTTACAATAATCACGGTCATAAACGAAAGCTCTCTTGCAAGAAGGGCAAGGGCAAGAAGGCGCAGAAGCAGCAGGCGTTGGCGGAATACAGGGTCGAAGGTACGTTGCACTTTATTCCGACATTATAAATTTGTAAATCAGTTTTTATAACTGAATAGGATAGACATTAAATAAATAAATAAATAAATAAACAAGCAGACTTACAATAATCACGGTCATAAACGAAAGCTCTCTTGCAAGAAGGGCAAGGGCAAGAAGGCGCAGAAGCAGCAGGCGTTGGCGGAATACAGGGTCGAAGGTACGTTGCACTTTATTCCGACATTATAAATTTGTAAATCAGTTTTTATAACTGAATAGGATAGACATTAAATAAATAAATAAATAAATAAACAAGCAGACTTACAATAATCACGGTCATAAACGAAAGCTCTATTGCAAGAAGGGCAAGGGCAAGAAGGCGCAGAAGCAGCAGGCGTTGGCGGAATACAGGGTCGAAGGTACGTTGCACTTTATTCCGACATTATAAATTTGTAAATCAGTTTTTATAACTGAATAGGATAGACATTAAATAAATAAATAAATAAATAAACAATCAGACTTACAATAATCACGGTCATAAACGAAAGCTCTATTGCAAGAAGGGCAAGGGCAAGAAGGCGCAGAAGCAGCAGGCGCTGGCGGAATACAGGGTCGAAGGTACGTTGCACTTTATTAGCCGACATTATAAATTTGTAAATCAGTTTTTATAACTGAATAGGATAGACATTAAATAAATAAACAAGCAGACTTACGATAATCACGGTCATAAACGAAAGCTCTATTGCAAGAAGGGCAAGGGCAAGAAGGCGCAGAAGCAGCAGGCGCTGGCGGAATACAGGGTCGAAGGTACGTTGCACGTTATTAGCCGACATTATAATGAAAAATTAAAAATTTAAAAATTTAAAATTAAAGTCCCCCACTGCAAATCAGTTTAATTACTGAGTGGGTAGACTCTTAATGTGAAAATATTTATTTATTTTATTTTATTTAAACAAGGGTACGTTGCACATTATTCCGACATTATAATGAAACAAACAGACTTCGTAATGCTGACCCCTCGCACAGTACTGTGTCTGGGGTATATTACATGTTATGTCATCTAGAATAGAGTATAAATACAGTACAATATGTACAGTAAAATACATCTCAAAATTAGCATGCCTCGATCCTCATAAAACAAATCAAAAAAAAAACAATCAGGCTCAAAATCAGAAACCACAACACTCCTACAATACAGTATATTATGAAATGCATTAACAATAACCACGGTCATAAACGAAAGCTCTATTGCAAGAAGGGAAAAGCCAAGAAGACGCAGAAGCAGCAGGCGCTGGCGGAATACAGGGTCGAAGGTACGTTGCACTTTATTCCGACAATAAAGGTGGCTCGTTGGTCCAGTGGTTAGCATCCCTGCTTCCAATGCAGAAGGTCCCGGGTTCAAATCCTGGCTCAGGCAGAAGTTTTTTAACTTCTATTAAGGATTCAGTTCCATTACTTCTTGTGTTAGGAATAAGTAAACGGTGACTTTGGAGCCGTCCTAGTAACGAAGCACTCAACAAATTCAAAGTGGTTCTTAATCGGCCTTGTTGATTCTGGCATTTGTCCGCAGGTGTTCGCACTGTCCAATCGCTTTAAAATTAAAGACCCCCACTGAAAATCAGTTTCGTTACTGAGTGGGTAGACTCTAAATGTGAATTTATGTATTTATTTTATTTGATAATATCCTACGATGAGTATGGTCAACGTTTTTGTCACGTACCTCTCAGTCTGTGTGCGAGACTAGTTTTGGCGCCGTGTCGGTCCATCCCGTAACAACCCCCCTGTCAACAAGTTAAGTCGGGCGTGTAATTCGTCTACAATGACGCTGTACGCTGTACGGCGCTTCAATGCTATGCTCTTTATAAGCTACCTAACCGTAACGGCGCCCCTCCTACTCCATATGTAGTCCTCTGTATGGCTGTCTGCTGTACGAAGGAATCGGCCACGACTACTACGTATACACATTGCGAACTAAGGCATGTGACTTGTTGCTTCGTTTCAGGAACCATTGCTTTGGACAAGGACGGAGACTCGAGGAAATATACATTCAACAGCCTCAACGTGATTATCCCGATTGGTGAGTGATTATTTACTTAATTCTTAATGTGAATGTGTTTAGAGTGCCTAATAGTTTTGGATATAAGAAAGAAAGAAAACATTAGAAAATATAAATAAATAAATAATAAAAATAAAAATACAGGACTGAATTCTTAGGTAAATTAATTTTCTCCATTCATTACTATTGTTCTTGTTCTAATTTCTATACTACAATATGTAGTTTGTTTTGTTGTTTGTTATTCTTATTGCTAGATTGCTATATTGCTATTTTATGATTTACCTTTATTTTATGAAACCTTTTGTTTACATAGTAGGTATCCCACTTTTAATTGTCCTCCTTTGTAAATCAGTTTTATAACTGAATAGGAAAGAGACATTAAATAAATGTCTATCTAAATCGAAAACTGATTTACAAAGACAATAATTAGAACTATATAATTAACAATGAATTAATAGGAGAAACGCTTAACAACATAGAGTAGGCCTATACCTAGTAAAGAAGAAAAAACAAAACTATTATAGATTTTTTTTTTTTTTTTTTTTAGAACTTGATTTTAATCTATCTCCTTATAATGACAGTGGTATAGCCTACATGTAGACGGTGACTTTGAACATGTCATAGCAACGAAGCACATAATACATGATATAAAATGTCTCCCACTCAAAACCAGTTAGGCTTGTAAGAGTGTTTTTTTTTTTTAATATAAAAAAAGAGTTGTTAGATAAATATACTGTATACACATTAATAGCAAATAAATTAATAAAAAAAAAAAATATATCTGTTATAATAATTCACCAAAATGATAATACTATAAGAAAACGAAAAATAACGCTAACGCGGATTCCGCGCCCACAGGCAAGGTGTCAGTGAACGGATGGCTCCTCCACGACAAGTCCTCTCTCTCTTCCGACCTCAAGTTTGTCCAGGGCACCGACAACTCCATCGCGCTCCAGGGCAAGGCCGAACTATTGGGCAAGTCACACTTCAAGGTCAAGGGTAGCCTCGTGGCTTCTCAGTATCCCGACCTTGGAGGATCCATCGACTGGGAGTACAACCGCGCCGTAAGCCAGGTGAGTGCGATCATACCGGAAGAGCGACAAATAACGACGTAAAAATGAATGTTGTTTTAAGTCGCCTTCAAAAACTATATATTCGTGCAAAATTTCGAAAATGAGCATAAAATCAAAAAATTTCACTTCAAATTGTAAAATGTAATAAATTCCTTAATTTTTAATAATTAATTTTTTTAATTCTGTGAGCATTTAAAAAAAATTAACTTAAACAAATTTAAAAAATATTGTTTTTGAGAAATGTTGTATAAAAAGTATACTTGTCCTTACTCAGTCATAAGTAGAGACTTTGTGAGCATTTAAAAAAAATTAACTCAAACAAATTTAAAAAATATTGTTTTTGAGAAATGTTGTATGAAAAGTATACTTGTCCTTACTCAGTCATAAGTAGAGACGTTAAAAAATGTGTTGTTTAAGTTTGAAATGTAGCGGCTTGATAAAACAGAAAATCGCGATTTTTCGTTATTTGCAAAACGCCATAAATTTGCTCGTGTAAGAGCAATAACAAAAATATAATTGCGTGATGGTACTACTGATAGGCATAGCTTTAATTTCGTATGAATTCCCAACAATTATGTCACAAATTTGACAATGGTTTATGTACACGATTGATCTAAAAGAAAAACACGCATATAATAAGTGATAATTAGTTCTAGTTTTGGGCTGAAATTCAGCTAACACAATATACAATTTTAGTATATGAATGTACTATTGTATATGTATGTATACTAGGGATGTCATAGGGTACCCGGGTACCCGGGTTACCCGGATCCAGAAATTACCCGAATCCATTTTTAGGATCCGGATCCTTATCGGGTAGTATTATTTGAAAAAAAAAAAAAAAAAAAAATACGCGACGATATTTCTGCGGCTACTTTCCTTGAAGCTACAGTGAATTCCTACTTGTGGGCGTGGCCAGCTGGTCGCTGGTTAGTATGCGCTGTCATTACTGCGGGCGAGTTCTGTGAGGCCATATACACTCCCCTCCCCCCGCCCTTCCCGCGCGCAGCGGCCGCACAGAGCCCAACCCACACAGCGGCCGGCAGCTGACACGGGCAGAGAACGACCTTCAACCACGTGGTTTCGGGGGGGGGGGGGGGTGTAACCAAGATAAGATGACATAATTTAGGCTTTTAGGATCCGGGTAACCCGGTTCTTGGAAGGTCTGGAACCGGATCCGAATTTTCCTACCCTATGACATCCCTAATGTATACAGTATATGTATGTATGCAGTATATGTAGGTACCGTACATATACTACCGTATATGTATGTGCTGTTTAGTATATGTAATACAGTATGTACTTTTGTATGTATTATATATTTTGACGAAACCCAAATTAATGTATATTTATAATGGTGAACAAACTTGATTTGATTTAGTGCGAGTTTGCCTTTGCTGTAAGTCAATGTGTAACTTGTAAAATAAACATAAACGAATCTTTGGTTGGTGTGTTTTACAGTTGGAATCCACATTGATCCTGGTTCATGGCAAAGATCTCACCAGCAAGCAGGCGTGCCTCACAGCGCAAATCTTGGCCAAGTATCACGGCACTAGCATCAAGGATTTCGACTACTCAGTAGCGGGCTCAGGTAAACGACAGTAATTTCCTCGGTTTCAGAGCCGAAAGGTGAACGGCTCGTTGGTCCGGTGGTTAGCATCCCTGCTTCCAATGCAGAAGGTCCAGGGTTCAAATCCCGCTTCAGGCAAAAGTTTTTTAACTTTTAATATGGATTCAATTCCATCACTTCTTGTCTTAGCTCTACCTCACTGATAAACAGTTCTTGTAACCGAATGGGTAGACAATAAATAAACATTTATTTATTAGATGATCGTAATGAACATTAAAAGTAAAACAATGTTTTCCAATTTTGAATTAACATTTTCATGTGTTGGTTGATAAAAATCTCACATTGTGATCGAAATATCAACAGTAAATAATTTTTCCAAAAAGTTCAACGTCCTGTTGTTTAGAGGTCCATGAAAATGGTTTTATTTTCGGCCCTACAGTAAATTTTGTTTTTGAATTTCAAATTTCAGTATTCAGGAAAAGCTTAATTTCACAGTATTTTTTTGTTTTTTTTTGTTTTTACAAATTTCGAAATTTAGCGGTGATTCAATTTTAGCTTTATTTGTGCAATAAAATAATTCCTCCTTATTTTGGTGTTACGTATTGTTATCTCGAAATACATGGACGGTACCTATTATTAAATTGCCGGTAGACTGTAGCTCATTATATCTTTCATGTGTTAGGCTATATCACTTATAATATTATGTTAATTGTAATATTAGCAAATTTTGTAGTATTTTTATGATTAGTTCAAGTATAATTAAAACTACTAGCCTACCTTTTTTGTCTTGTCTACAAATTATAATTTTATAATTTTTGTAATTTCATTTTTTGTAATTGTTTGTAATTTTGTCATAATCAATCAACAAATCTAACATTGAAATCACTTTAGTTCTGCCATCTTGCACTGTATTTTTTTATGTCTCTAACTTATGTTCTGCCCACACTCAAGGCTTGCCTTCTGTGGGCTTCTCACTACTAATAAACATTTACTGTTATTCCAATAATGTACTTACAAACTGAGAATAAATTGCTTTTGAATTGAAATTGAATTGAATTGAATGCCCGATATGTTTGCAGTGACCTACCCACTGATGGGTGTGGTGGGCAAGATCAGTGGAGATGCGAAACCCAACGGCTTCAACTACGCCGTTGAGGGAGCCTACGAGAAGTACAACGCCAATTCTGGCGGTCACCTCAAGATAGGGACGAAATCGCCGGGCGATTACGACTTCAAGATCGAGGTAAGACTTAAAAATGTGAAAAATTAGGGTTAAAAAATCACCACTTTCTCCAAAGTCCGTAAAGAAAAAGATGTGGAAAAGTACGTTGTGTGTAATTTAAAATTCAAACTCCATTGTCGAGTCTTTAATCGAATATTTGTTATGATTTCTAATATTGGAAACGTACAAAAATTCCAAGACCCAATTTTTTAAGACGCACTTAACCCTTTATTTTTGTGGGTTTCCTATTTAGAGAACTTCCAAATGCATTTGGTTTCTGAGCCCTAACCCCTTATTTTTGTGGGTTTTCTATTTAGAGAATTTCCAAATGCATTCGGTTTCTGAGCATAATAATGTATTTGATTTGTGTATTTTGTAGAAAAAATTGTGAACAGTTAAAATTTCCAAATAGTACATGAAAGAACATGCAAAAATGCCTCATAGTAGCCTGGGATCATCCCTGCATGAGTCGAATGCCACAATACAGAGTCTGCTACATTGGTGGAAAATGACATCATGTTGGACAGAAACGCTAAGCAAGAATTTAAGAACGCAAAAATTGACGAATTGTTTTAAATAGCAAAAAGAATAGCACCATTTTCGATCACTTGAATAGACTATATTTTAATTAAATACAAATGTATATGTTTTCTTATTTAGGCTTATTTATTTATTTATTTATTTATTTATTTATTTATTTATTTATTTATTTATTTATTTATTTATTTATTTATTTATTTATTTATTTATTTATTTATTTATTTATTTATTTATTTATTTATTTATTTATTTATTTATTTATTTATTTATTTATTTATTTATTTATTTATTTATTTATTTATTTATTTATTTATTTATTTATTTATTTATTTATTTATTTATTTATTTATTTATTTATTCATTTATTTATTTATTTATTTATTTATTTATTTATTTATTGATCGATCTATTTATCTATCTATCTATCGATCGATCGATCGATCGATCTGTCTATCTATCTCTGTATCTCTGTAATCTATCTATCCATCCATCCATCCATCCATCCATCCATCCATCCATCCATCCATCCCTCCATCCATCCATCCATCCATCCATCCATCCATCCATCCATCCATCCATCCATCCATCCATCCATCCATCTATCTATCTATCTATCTATCTATCTATCTATCTATCTATCTATCTATCTATTTGTTTATTTATTTACTTGTCTGATTGTTTCCAGGCCAAGGTATTGGACAACTTCGTAAAGCTGGAGAGCAATCGCGATGTGATCTCCCCCGAGGAGTGCAAGCTCACCGCAAAGCTTGAGATGTCCCCTGGCGGAAAGTACGAGGCATCCTCGTCCTTGTACCTACGCAACGAGCCCCAGCACCACGTGAGCAAGTTCATCGTCGAGCTCAAGATGGACCAACAGCCCGAGCCGTTCAAGTGAGAGCTTTGTAGTAGTAGTAGTAGTAGTAGTAGAAGTAGTAGTAGTAGTAGTAGTAGTAGTAGTAGTAGTAGTACCTAGTAATTCTTTATTGTAGCACTTGGCTATTTTTCATCGCATTATTACATGTTATAACAGTTTCACATTTCCACAAACACAATTTCACATTTTCACAATATCAGTTTCATATTTTCACAATTACTGTATCCCAAATTATTATCTAATCAATAATCTAAGATTCTTTCATATGATTACCATACAATACCATACTATAAAAGAAATATCTTAGGCTTAATCTACTTACTAGGGACAAGGTGAATATAGCAAAATAGTAATAATAACATTGTATTTATCTTATTATCCAAAAATACAGTATATATAGGCCTACTGGTATATATGATGTGTAAAAACAAGTCACATTAATTTTGTCCGCACACATGCTTAATACTTAATATTTTACCAGTGTTGTTAAGTAGCGTGCTACAAGTAGCATGTTTCTTTTTTTGGTAGGGAGACTGGTAGCGCGCTATATTTGAAAATGCGGTAAAGTAGCGAGTAGCAAGCTACTATATACGAGTATTTGTAGCGAATAATCACCGCTACTCTATTTTTGCAATTTTGCAATGCAATATAAAATACAAAACCTCTTATAGACATATATTTATGGCTTTTAAGTTGTTGATAACATTATTTTCATAAGTATAAAAATGATCATTGGTAAGAAAGCCTAGATTTTCAAAGAAATAATTAAATAGTAGGTACTCCTGGTCCTTTTGAACAAATTAAAGTAGCTGTAAGGTAGTGTCACTACTTTTTTTGAGTAGCTGTACAAGTAGCGAGCTACTTACAAATTACAGTAGCTGAAAAGTAGCTAAGTTACTTTCAAAGATCAAGTAGCTGTAGCTGTAACAGTGCTACTTTTAAAAAGTAGCTTTAACAACACTGCATTTAACTAACCCTTTCGTTGCGTCGTCGAAGAAAACTTCTCGTGTCCGGGAAATTACTCGAAAACACACCGCATAAATGAAATAGGCCTACCTGCTATAATTTTGTTTGACCTTAAATGTATATTTAATTTTTATTCAAAGATTTCCCCACAACCCAGAATTTAATTTTAAATTTTTCACACATTATTTTCATTGTGATTTCGCGATGTGAAACACGATTATAAATCTATATGAATTTATTTATCTTAACCAATTTGTATATATTTATGTATTCTTTATTAGTTTAGTTTGGAGCTCTTTCACTCAGTAACAAAACATTTGACATAAATTTTTCACTAAATAAGTATAAAGTAATTATTAGAACCATTGATTAACCCATTGGAATATTAAAACGAGTATGACTCGTGGCACTTTGAAAATCCGCAGGAATACAATCACGAGTCCTACTCGTGACACTTGTAGTTCATGTTTTTCACACTAGATAGCACTACTAGGCAGGTCTGTTATTACCGACTTAAATCTTCCATATGTCGATAGCTTAGTTCGAAATCGTTTTGCTAGATTGGGACACGGGTATCGTTTTAACAATTAAACTACTATGTACGCGCGTCTGGCAGATGAAGGAAGCTTTCCGCTATGGCGTCCGTAAAGCGAAAGTTGTTTACGAAAGCGTGTGATATTGAAAACGAACTGTTTAATCTTAGTAGTGACGACGAGGATATTTTCTCTGATGAAGAACTATATGTTAGTGATTCTTCATCTTATGATAATGCAAGTGATTCGATCATGGAATCAGAAGACGAGGTTTTTACAAACATAAATACCAGGATGATGACGCCTGTGCCTACCGCCTACTTATATTTCCAAAAGTAGAGGTATATTTCTCATATGACTGTACGTAAAAAAAAATAGTATGGGCCTTACCAGTATTTTTTTTTAACAAAACTATGGCTTCTCTACAAGAAATAAAATTGTATACAATATTTTATCACTTTTGGTAATTATTTCAGGGGTGCCCAAATTACTATAAATATTCATAAAACTTTGACTTTGAACAGACTATACCACTGTAAAATGTGCAATTTGAAACTTCCAGAATGCAGAATTCGCTTTACTCAGGTGTTTACATTGTATGCTGAAAGTTTTGTAGAGATTGCTTCATTAATGACTTCAATAAAAAATAAAACATTATTATTGGTGCTGAAAAACAAAACATGGAAATTAAATAGTATTTCAGGGGTGGTATTTTTGCAGAATAATGGTATTCCAATGGGTTAAGGAAGGGAGAAGCCCTTTTATAATCAATGTTTACAATCATAATGATAACATTGTTTTTTATTTTTATGTTACTTAAATACTACTGAGCTTGGGGGGAAGGATAGGAAGGAACCAACAGCTTACCTTGTAGTAGTTGCGGCCTTCGGAGTCGATAGAAACACAAAAAAGATATATACAAAACGTCGAGACAGTTTCGGCCTGACGTTTTGTATATATCTTTTTTGTGTTTCTATCGACTCCGAAGGCCGCAACTACTACAAGGTAAGCTGTTGGTTCCTTCCTATCCTGCCCCCCAAGCTCAAACCTAGCCGTTAGGCAAACTTACACATTCATAAATTTGTTTTTTATAATCATATCTCTAAATTTTCTGTCATTAAATAAATCGTTACTAAATTGTTGCGTTCTACCTCAGGTTCGACTACGCCATGGAAATGGCGAGTACAGTTTTCGACGCGCATCTCAAGGCCAGCCATGGAGCGAACAGCCTCATCGACATGGTCTCCTCCTTCAAGAACGAAGCCACTCGCACCGGCAAGATCAAGGTAAGGGTCTTCCTCGTACGAGCGATTCACGTAGACACTTTCAAGGTCGTCGCGTGTCGTCAGTTACGCTGACCTATAGGTAGAGATCCTTGTATTTCGCAATGCGCGATAGCGCGAAATCACTTGAAACGTGCAGCAATTGAAATATGTTAGCATGACAGTCTGTTGTGAGTCCAAAAATAGTCTTTTTAAATCGTGAAATAAAACGAAATCCCGTGTATACGCGAAATAGCATAAGTTTACTGTTTTAAAAATGAAAAAGACTGAAGCTGTTGAATTGACGCAAAATCGCCGAATTTCTGTCAAAAACCCCACATTTTTTATTAAAACAATAAATAATTAATCAATAAATAACATACTCATGTACTAAAAATTGCATTTCATTCCGTAAGTAGAATCCTTACTGACTGTATTACCTTCCATTTCCTTTTTTACTATCATGGTAGACCTACGCGACAATGTAGGCATGCCACAATACAAGATACAAATTAGATTTTGTAAATTAAAATTGAAACACCGCCAAAAAGTTGAAATTACTGCTCAACAGCGAAGTTTGGATTTAATAAAACGAAATATGCTAAAAAATAAAACCATTTACAAGGATCTCTACCTATAGGTAGCTTTCAATAGACGTCACGTGGCGGCCATTATGAGGTACACATTGCTTGTTTACATTTGTTCTGTCAATAGAAGACACATAGGTTATCCAGGAAATATCACAGTTTCAAGCCGTATAGATTGATGTGTGCAGGTTAAAGTTCAAGAAAATGATAACACACATGCAAATGATTCTCTTCAAAAAGAGTTTACGCGTTCTTATTTTGTTTTCAGTCATTATACGGAACCTTTGTTTGAAAACAGTTGATGTGTCAGTCAAAGGACATCTGCAATATTGCAACAATGAAGTGTCGGAAGAACGTAAACAAATGTTTACAGAGTACCTCAGTATGGCTACCAAGCGATACCTGAAATGATGTTATTGCAAGCTCCCTATTGGTTTGATCAAAATGGGAATGTGTTAGAGGGCCTGACAGCTTTGGATACTTAGCAATTGAAGTGGATAGAAAGGAAACCAACAGCTTACCTTGTTACGGACGACCTCTCCACCTTCGTCGGGTGAACAAGGTCACGTCAGGCCGAGACGGTTTCGACGTTATTGTCTAGTCTCTCTATGTTTTTATGTGTCCACCGCAACTCCGAAGGTTGTCAGCAGCAAGGTTAGCTGTTGCTTTCCTTCCTATCCACCCCCATCGCTAACTGAATTGGCTCAAAAGTGTTTCGTTACCATACCTAGAGAGTTTATTTATAATGCTCTATTTTATGGATGAATGTTGCTAGAGCCCAATTTAGAGGGTTCAAATTTCCGTTCGAGTTCCCTCGAATTCACGAACAAGAAAGCGTCGAAATGTACGTGGTTAATAAAATGCAACAGTGCTCCACTTTCTTTGATTCGTTTTCGTCTCTGAATTCGAGGTAACTTGAACAGAAAAGTGAACCGTCTGAAAGCGATTTTAGTTTCAATAATGTTTCTTTTTCTAAATTATCGATTATCTTTGATATATTTGTGAAAATTTAATTGTTTTGGAAGGTTGGCTATCATTATATATCAATACACTTCATCCACGTGTTTATATGCCACTTATTCATTTATTTTCATAGGTTAAGTAATAATTTATTTATTTATTTATTTATTTATTTATTTATTTATTTATTTATTTATTTATTTATTTATTTATTTATTTATTTATTTATTTATTTATTTATTTATTTATTTATTTATTTATTTATTTATTTATTTATTTATTTATTTATTTATTTATTTATTTATTTATTTATTTATTTATTTATTTATTTATTTATTTATTTATTTATTTATTTATTTATTTATTTATTTATTTATTTATTTATTTATTTATTTATTTATTTATTTATTTATGTATATATGTATGTATGTATGTATGTATGTATTTATTTATTTATTTATTTATTTATTTATTTATTTATTTATTTATTAATTTTTTTTTTTTTTTTTTTAATTTATTTATTTATTTATTTATTTGTTTAAGGTCATCATCTTAAACCACCTGGACTCGAATCTGGACATGAGTTGTGACAGCGCGAAGGGCTCCCTGACCGGCTTCGTGACGCTTCTCAAGCTGAAGAAAACGATGCGCGCCAACGGCTCGCTCAAGATCTCCGGCACCAACAACGTCGGCGACCTGGAGCTGACGTGCGACGAGGCCGACCCAGCCAACAAGATACGCTTCGAGACTGTCAGCGACATCAAGCCCACCTCCGTAGACTCCAAGTAGGTCGCTCGACGTTACGTACTTATCAACCGGACTGCATGTCGTACATTCAATATTTATTTTGTATGTTCTTTAGTTTTTATTTATTTCTTTATTTATTTATTTATTTATTTATTTATTTATTTATTTATTTATTTATTTATTTATTTATTTATTTATTTATTTATTTATTTATTTATTTATTTATTTATTTATTTATTTATTTATTTATTTATTTATTTATTTGTTTATTTATTTATTTATTTATTTATTTATTTATTTATTTATTTATTTATCTATTTATTTATTTATTTATTTATTTATTTATTTATTTATTTATTTATTTATTTATTTATTTATTTATTTATTTATTTATTTATTTATTTATTTATTTATTTATTTATTTATTTATTTATTTATTTATGTATTTATTTATTTATTTATTTATTTATTCATCTATTTATTCATTTATTCATTTACTTATTTTCTTATTTATTTACTTACTTACTTACTTACTTACTTACCTACTTACTTACTTACTTACTTACTTACTTAATTACCTACTTACTTACTTACTTACTTACTTACCTACTTACTTACTTACTTACTTACTTACTTATTTATCTATATATTTATTTATTTACTTATTTACTTATTTATTAATAATGTTTGCTCGCTCCCGTGATTGCAGGAACACCCTGATCGTGCTCGGATACAAGACGCTGTTCAACGTCGCCGGCGAGCGCACCGGCTCTCTCTCGGACGGCCAGCTCACCGGTAACGCTGACGTCCTGCTGCCCACCGGCCACTACCTGACCGGCACGCTCGACCACACGCTGCACCTCAAGTCCACGGACACCGACGGCAGGTGGAAGGTCGGAGCTACGGTGGCCGACAAGCAGGGAGGACCTGCGAGGTATGTGCACGACTTCGCTAAAAAAAAAAAAAAAAAAAAAAAAAAAATGCATCAATCAAAATAAGTCTTTATTTCTTCTTATTCTTCATTCGTAACTCGCTAAATTAAAGTTTTTTATGATATGTCTTGACTTGAGAATGCTTCAATTGATATTGTAAAAGTTCTACGTGGAATTTGATTCTGTTGATCAGCTGAACAATGAGTTTAATAACATAGGCCTACAATATCAATATCATAATTGTTACAATTTTGATTTATTTAATTAATTATTAATTAATTCAATATTTTACAGTTAAGTATTATTAAGTAGTTAATTACTAAAATGATAATCATAACAATTACAATATTTGGACTTTTTTTAATTCGTTGTTTAGTCGATACAAAACCAAGGTCCGCGTATGAATAACTTATACAAAATATCTTGAAGCGTCCTCAAGCTATCAATAAGGCCTACTCTTCGTACTCCCCCACATGTACGTTCAAATTGTCTTCTTGGGATTCTGTCTTCCTTCATTCTTTTCATATGTAATAAATAAAATAAGTAAAAAAAAAATTTAAAAAAAAAAAATATTAAAATAAATATTGTCTCGGTGTGGTCGCAGGAGCCTCCAGGTGGATGCCAAGGCAGCCAACCTGGACAAGACTCTCGGCTTCTTCGACGTCGACTTCAACGCCGTCTACAAGGACATCCAGGGCAAGGACATCAGCTACAAGGTCGCCGGCAAGCACCTTCCCGACGGAGAGAACCGGCACGTCGAGCTGCTGGTGAGTCACACTCGCGCACGTTTGTACGATTTAGGCAGAAGTTTTTTAACTTCTAATGTGGATTCAATTCCATTACTTCTTGTCTTAGGAATAAGTAAACGGTGACTTTGGAGCCGTCCTAGCAACGAAGCACTCAATAAATTCAAAGTTGTTCTGAATCGGCCTTGTTGATTCTGACATTTTGTCCGCAGGTGTTCGCACTGTCCAATCACTGATTCATATGTTTCGTATTTGAAATATCGATCTTTGATTGGTTATCGCTCACTCGTCGATGGTGTTCGAAGCCTACAGGGTTGGTTTAGTCACTTTAAATTAAAGTCCCCCACTGCAAATCAGTTTAGTTACTGAGTGGGTAGACTCTAAATGTGAATTTATTTATTTATTTTTTTTATTTATTATAAAGATCCCGAGGGCAGACGTCTGCGATCATCGTCCGTTGCCACGTCCGACTCTGCGTTGGGTCGGCATTGAAGCTAAGCCTCTCCGTCTTCTTCTATCCTGCCACCGCTCTTCCCCCTCGACTACATTCCAGTCCCCTCCTCGCATTTCCACGTCCTTCCTCACTTTGTCGTGCCATCTTTGTCGTGGTCTTCCTCTCGTTCTTCTACCTGGAATCTCCAGTTCTAGCATTCTCCTGTCATTTGAACATGCATAGTGAGAATAAATTTAAATTAAATTAAATAATTAATTAAATTATATATCTTGACCCCGTTTCCAACATTAATTATCGGGTAGGGGGGAGTAGCAAAGTACTCCATGTCTTGGGCTAATGATTAAAAATTAAATTAATTAAATTAATTAATTAAATTGATTAAATTAAATAAATTAATGAAATTAATGAAATTAATTATTTAATTAAATCAATCATGCTGTTTGTAGCATGATTAAACATCATGTTATTTAATATTTTTTTTTTTTTTACAATAATAACCATTGCGATATCAACATCTTCTTACCTACGCTCGTGTCTCCGTTCGCAGGGCAAAGTCCAGGGCTCGCTCCTCAACCTGGCGCCGATGATCAACGTCAAGGTCGACGTCGTCCAGCCCACGATCAACTACGCTGTCAAGGTCAACCTTGCCGCCGATTCCAACCTTGAGCTGGTCGGCAAGGCTCAGACGGGCGCACAGAATACTCCGTACTTGGTAAGTCCGTTTGTTTGTTTTTTGTTTGTTTTTTATTCTTACAACAAGAGTACATACATGTAATACAATCATATAATTACATGAGTATTTTTAATTACATTAATTTGTTACGTTAGTATAACAATAATAATAATTTCTGTAGGAATACCGGTTATAGGGTGCACACCAGCTTTACCTGATGTGCCCCTCTTCAGGTGACTAACTAGGTTATTAGGGTGTTTGGGTAGTTGGGAAGGAATGTTCGAGGGCTGATAGTATGACTCAATCCCAGCATTCGCTTTTACGACTGAGGAAAACCTCGGAAAAAACCTTCAGTCAGGACTGCCGGTGGCCGGAATCGAACCGGCGACCTCCCAAATTAGAGTCTCGCGTCTTACCGCTGAGCCACCTCTATCGGTTACGTTAGTATAGAGAAACCCACATAAGCCGAAACTTGTGTGTGGGTATATATAATTTTAACAATAAGTTATTGAAATTAGATCAAAATGGCGAGCGGGTGTGTTGAGTTGAGACTTTAAAAGAGATACATACATATTAATACAAAGATAATTGCAAACATACATATTATTCATTGAATAGAAGCTTTTTTTTAGCTATCTGGTAATATAGGTTACAATAGGCAATGTTATAATATAAATACTAAAATGTACAATACTAATGTACTAATGTCTGCGGTACCTACCTATACACCCTCGTCGCTTGGAAAGTTGTAGCCTATTTTTTTTTGACCCGATGTTTCGTGTAATTTGGCCGGTGTAGACACATTTAATTGTATACTATAAATAGAGACACGTTTTTTTTTAGCGTTTTATGTTTTAGGTACTACGTAAATGGGTGAACATATATTTTTGAAAACGCTACAAAATGATTATTTTACAAAGAATGTGTTCTTAAACCCCCTCATGTTCAAGGTTTTGATGAAAATAATCAAATAGATATATACTACAATTAAAATACTAAATTTAAAATAATAATGCTAAATTTAGAGAAAACTATGCTAGAAATAGGCATATCTAGCTAAGAATTATTAAATGTAAGTTCTGTGAAAATATTGATCAGTCCCACTGTCGCCAGCCACTCTGAATACTTAATTTTCAAAGGTAAGGTTTCGATGTAGGCTTTAAGTCACGAATGAAAAGTTACGCGCGTTCAGGAAATATCGACAAAAACTGCCATCTACTCGATACGACTGAAATTTGTACCCGAAGTATTATACCATTGTCCGTTACGCGTAAAAATACGTACACGAAATATCGACAAAACCCTCCGACAGAAATCTTTTGCTTAATAAAACTGGATTTGTATGTGTACATTCAAATAGATACAAAATTTCCTCTAAAATGAAACCAGTTTCACGGACGTCTGGTTACGTTGTTGTTTCTCTACGTTTACAGCTCGATAACACTCTGGAAGTGAACCTACCAACTGGAGAACTGAAGAATATCAAGGTCATCGAGAGCTGGTCATACGTCAAGGGAATCGACGGAGCTCCTTGTGAGGTAAGAACCGCAAGCATTGGCGCCGTTCAACGATATCGATATACGTAGGTCTATCCCGCATACATAATAGTTTCGATATCGAATGTGGTACCTGATTAAGCTGGTAAAACTTCAGGAAATATTGATAAAGAGCACTGACAGCCAGCTTTTATTCACTTAAACAAACTGGATTTGGATTAATTGAGAAAAAGATCGTTACATACATTTTAATTTAATTACATGATAGAGAAAATATATTTATAGGCCTTTTACATAATTACACAGAAATGTGAAAGAAAAGTTTTAACTACATACAAAAAAGATTTTCTTTTTTCTTTTGTCCCTTTTCTCTTTTCCCTTTCAAATTCCATTGTTATTTCTGTTTATTTCCTGCGTGTATGTATTTAATACATTATGTATAGGCCTAGGCTAATATTTTCTTTTCTTATATTTAAATTCATTTTTCTTGTTCTTGTTCTTTTTATATAGTACAGGAGTTAAATTGTTGTTTTGTTGTTCTTGCTATTTTATGATTCTCCGTTATCATTTGTATAGATATAGCCATTTTGTTTATTGTCCTCCTTTGTAAATCAGTTTTATAAATGAATAGGATAGACATTAAATAAATAAATTCCACTTTGTAAACTTTGTAAACAAAAAAATGGAAAAGAAAGTTTTCGACTCGAATTGATTGAATTGAAATTAAGGGATAGACGAGTTTTGCTTAACAACTTTGTAAACTTTGTAAACAAAAAAATGGAAGAAGAAAGTTTTCGATTCGAATTGATTGAATTGAAATTAAGGGACAAACGAGTTTTGCTAAACGCAATCTCTACCTTCTGTCTGCAGGTAAAGGGCACTGTGACGAGCACGTACAACGGCGCCAACACTGTCAAGGCTGACGTGGAAATCAAGGCCACCGCCACCGAGGGTGGTCAGGGTAAGCTGACCCTCGCCCTTCCCAACGACCAGCTACGCGTGCTCAAGGTCACCTACAACATCGGCAAGGAGCCAGGTACGTCACACGATCGTACTACTATTTTTATTATTTAACGACGTACTTGACAGCTAATCTCTATCCCAATTCAAGATGCACGCCAACAAAATGCAAACTAAAAGGAACTGTTTGTTATTGTTGGAGACTAATGCTATTGTCAATCATCCCCTTTATTTGGCAAACCACTCACCTTTTAACATAGTAAAGACAGCTATAAT
>OX246747.1:32387988-32405488 GCA_945910005.1 Isoperla grammatica
TGCATCGGCTGGAAACTATCTACCAGTAGGTACCAGTACCAATACCAAAATGACAGTGACAGTGAGAATAATTTTGACAATTTTAGGGACGATTTTAGTGATTTTAGTGATCCCGACTTATTAAGTGATTTTGACGAGGCTTCTTCTCGTGTATCCAATGACTATCAGCAGTGTGTATACCCTTTTTGGCAACATCCAATAGACACAACAACTCTGTAGCACATGAAGAACTCAGAAGGACTGTGTGCGGGAAACTAATGACGAAAGGGGGGTCAAGCGAGGGTACCATAATTGAGTGTGACGCCGTGGGGAATATGCCAGGGACTGCTAGGTTCTTGGGGATATGGTATCAAAATATCAGAAGTTTGAGGAATAAAGTTACCGATATAAATGCCTTCATGGTGAACGAGAAGATACATCCGGAAGTCATTTGCTTGTCGGAACATTGGCTCGAGGATAATGAAATATTGTATGTGGGGAAGATCCCAGGCTATATTATGAGCTCCCATTTTTGTAGAAAAACCCAAAAAGGGGAGGGGGAGCGTGTATACTGATAAAAAGCAAATTGGAGGTTAAAGTAAGACATGACATAGAGCAGCTTAGTGTAGAGAGAGCTTTTGAATGTGCCGCAATTGAGACTATTGAAAATGATCGGGTAAATAAAAATAAGATAATTATTACAGTGTATCGTGCGCCTACGGGGGATCGGGCAATTTTTCTAGAAAAAACAGCAGAGTTGTTAGACTTAATCGTGGCGGAAAGGAAAAACATAATCCTTTGTGGTGATTTTAATGTGGATTTCCTTACCGAAAGCAGCACTAAAATGGAATTCGAATCCCTTATGTGTGGTCATAACATGTATTCACAAGTAAATTTCTCAACAAGAACTACTGCTACATCAAATACAAGGATTGATCAGATTTTCACTAATGTGCATAACTCCTTGTACAAGGTAAATTTGTTAGAAAATGGTTTATCGGACCACGATGGACTGTTTCTTAAAATTTCAGTAATCAAAAAACTGGGTACCAGTAGCAAATTGTTCATAAAAAAACG
This sequence comes from Isoperla grammatica, assembly GCA_945910005.1. Classification (NCBI taxonomy): domain Eukaryota; kingdom Metazoa; phylum Arthropoda; class Insecta; order Plecoptera; family Perlodidae; genus Isoperla; species Isoperla grammatica. Next base: position 32,389,045 of record OX246747.1, read on the forward strand.
TCTATTAACGGAAAGAAATATGTCCAATCTAGCCCATAATATAGCACTACAGTCGTTGAGTAGGGTAGCCAGGGAGAGGCCGCTGGATGTGAGCCACAGCTATGATAGCTTTATTAAATTCTTTAGTTCATTGTTTTTTGAAACGTGTCCGCTTAAAAAGTTCGAGCTGCCTAAGAAAAACAAGAATTGGGTGACAGATGATATTAGAAATATATGTGCCAGGAAAATAAGTTATTATACAGACTAAATAAGGTACCAAAATACAAAAATGACCTAGTTTTCCAGGTTTATTATGCGCAATTCAAGCGTAACTACTAACAAACATTGTATGAGGCGAAACGGCAATCGGTGAAATCATTTATTTACAATGCTACGAATGTATCCAAAGTAGCATGGTCAATAATTAATTCGGAGTGCAGGAATGCAAATAATGTAGGACATACCATTCAATTAGAACTGTCGGATGAGAAGGGTAGTATATCCAATGTAGTAGATCCGCAAATAATTGCAGACCAATTTAATGATTTCTTTCTAGGTATACCGGACAAGATTAAAAAACATGCGTATGCAAATAATTTAAACAGTGGGACTACACTTGGGGATGATCCACTAAGACTTATGAATACTGTGTTATCGCCTAACACTGAAAGCATGTTTTTTTCACCGGTAACCCCCCAGGATATTAGGCGGACGATACTATCTCTTAAGAACACTAATGCAGTAGGGATTGATGAAATTCCTGTGAAAGTGCTCAAGAAATGTAGTTCACTGATTGCTGGTTCACTTTGTGAAATTTTTAATGCATCACTAGCCAAAGGAGTGTTTCCTGATAATTTAAAAATTGCACAGATAATTCCATTATTTAAAAAGGGGAATAAGAAGATAATGGGCAACTATAGGCCAGTCGCAATCCTTACATCAATATCCAAAAATTTTTAAAGCATTATGGCAAGTAAACTTCTTAGTTTTTTTAATAAAAATCATATTTTATCAGATGACCAACATGGATTTATCCAGGGAAGGAGTACAAACTCGGCTGTGCGCAATTTTTTGCTCCCACTTTATGGGGCACTGGATGCTCGGCTGAATGCCTTGGGCATGTTTTGCGACCTGTCCAAGGCATTTGACTGTGTAGACCATGCAATTCTTCTTGCAAAGCTTGAGTTTTATGGAGTTCGGGGCATTGCATTAAAATGGATGACATCATATCTCACAAACAGGAAGCAGCAAGTAGTGATACAGACGACACAAGGAGCGAGTGCTTTTCACAACAGAAAACTTATTCAGTAGGAATACCACAAGGCTCGATTCTGGGTCCACTCTTGTTTGTTATTAACGACATAGCTGCAGTCATCCCGTACGTGAAAATGTGTCTATATGCAGATGACACAACGTTATTGTTCCTATCATAAAGATATGCCGTATCTAACTCAAATCGCCCAGCGCACAATAAACCTGCTGTGTACTTGGTTTGAGGCTAATCAACTGGTCTTAAATATTAATAAAACATGTATGATGAGATTCTTGACCAAGAATAAGCATACTATTCCCCCTGCACTATCTTTAAAGTCTGAGGTATTGAAATGGCATGAGTGGACCCGGTTTCTGGGACTCGATATTGATGATCATCTTACTTGGAACAGGCACGTAGATAATCTAGTTCCAAAGCTTGGTAAAATTTGCTTCCTTATTCGGACAATTAGGGCAGTGGCGGACTTCCAAACGGCAAAATTGGCTTACTTTTTGATATTTGAATCAACAATAAGATATGGTGTGGTGTTTTGGGGTACGGTAACTCATCAGATCAAAATCAGTTAAAAATTTTTAGGTTACAGAAGAGAGCTCTGAGGGTATTATGTCAAGTATCAAGGTCTCACCCATGTAAAGAATTATTTCGCTCACACAAAATATTAACATTCCCAAGCATATTCATTTTAGAGGCTGCTTTAATGGTGAGGAATAATTGGCAAGAATACAATCAAAACTCTCAAATTCACAATTATAACACCAGGAGGCAAGGTGATTTGCATCCATACAATCAGAACCTTGCGCTCAATAGGCCCTAAAAAGGGTCCATACAACCCATGCAATCTAAAAGTGGAATCTAATATAGTAAAATTCAAAGCAAAGCTTCGACACTCCTTGACGGAGAGGGTATTATACTCTGTCAACGAGTTATGATACAATAAACAATTTTGTTTTAGTTTTTAATATCACATTATACATTTTTTAATTCGTGTATGTACGTCACTTATGTATGTGTTATGTATAACCTGACGAATCCAATTGCTGTAGAGGCTCAAAGGATAATAAAATGAACTTGAACTTGAAAAAAACTTGAACTTGAACTTGAACATACATACATACATACATACACACACACATACATACATACATACATCTGTTACATATGCCGTGTTGCCATGTCGCCATGTTGCCATGTTTCAGTAGGCTCTCAGTGTGACCATGTTGCCATGTTTCAGTACACTCTGTCTGACTGTGTCACCATGTTGCCATGTTTCAGTGCACTCTGTCTGACTGTGTCGCCATGTTGCCATGTTTCAGTACACTCTGTCTGACTGTGTTGCCATGTTGCCATGTTTCAGTACACTCTGTCTGACTGTGTCGCCATGTTGCCATGTTTCAGTACACTCTGTCTGACTGTGTTGCCATGTTGCCATGTTTCAGTACACTCTGTCTGACTGTGTTGCCATGTTGCCATGTTTCAGTACACTCTGTCGGCCACAGTGGGCGAACAGTTAGTCGAGGGTGTCTTCAAACAGACAACCAAGGAGATACACCTGCGCGCCAACGGATGCCAAAAGGCCGGCGCTTGCGGTTTCGCCGACTACAACGCCAAATACAGCATCGGTGAGTCGTTTACGTTGGTTCCTATCTATAAAAAGTTTAAAAATGTATTTTCTAATAAAATATGCTACTATATATAATTACTGCTAAAAATACAGAAAATAATGCAAAAAAACATGTCTCTGATTATAATACATTAAAAATGTATCTTCAAAAAAATATGCTGAAATTACAGAAAATTAATACTAGAGAACCTAATTATTTAAAAATGTATTTTTCATTAAAAAATCTTATAATTAATACTAAAATTAGAGAAAGTTAATCCTAAAAATAACAACAATAAACACTAAAAATAATAATAATAATAATAATAATAATAATAATAGGAATAAGTAAACGGTGATTTTGTAACCGTCCTAGCAACGAAGCACTCAATAAATTCAAAGTTGTTCTGAATCGGCCTTGTTGATTCTGACATCTGTCCGCAGGTGTTCGCACTGTCTAATCACCGATTCATATGTTTCGTATTTGAAATAACGATCTTTGATTGGTTATCGCTCACTCGCCGACGGTGTTCGTAGCCCACAGGGTTGGTTTAGTCGCTTTAAATTAAAGTCCCCCACTGCAAACCAGTTTCATTACTGAGTGGGTAGACTCTAAATGTGAATTTATTTATTTATTTTATTTAATAATAATAATAATAATAACAATAATAATAATAATAATAATAATAATAATAATAATAAATACTTGACATTTATGTCCTTACAACATGTTTATGCCGGTTTTGACCGAGTTTGTATGTATTGCAACAATAAAATAATAATAATAATAATAATACAATAATAATAATAGTTATTATAATAATAATAATAATAATAATTATTATTATTATTATTATATAATAGTTAGCCTTAAAATAATAATAATAATAATATTAAAAAATTAAAATAATTGAATAATTAATAAGTTAAAAGTGTGTTCTCTAATAAATAAATTTAAAAAAAAATAAAACAATAGACTCAACGGTTGACCGTACGTCGTGTGTTTCCAGACGGTCTGGACTTCAACAACGAGGTGACCGCTGAGGTCGACACGACCGGTCTAGGTCTCACCACGGCCGTCGGTTTCAAGCGCATCACCGAGAAGAAGGACCAGGAGTTCCTGCACAAGGTCCAGTTCTCCGCCAAGGGCAAACAGATCGTGGCGTTCAAGGTCGGCTTCAACGACAAGGCCTCCAGTGAGTATAACGTTGTTCTACTCTCGGACAATAATAATAATTAATATTAATATTTTTAATATAATTTATAATATTAATATTAATATTAATATTATTTATAATAATAATATAATATTAATATTAATTACTGATGATTAATAATGATAATAAATTAATCAATTACTATTGTATTGTTATAATGATGATTATTAATTCATTTCAAATTTATTTATTATTATAATTAATAATAACTGTCAATAATATCACTAATCATAATAACTTATTATTATTATGATGATTATTAATTCATTCATTGATTTCTTATTTATTTATTTAATTTATTTGTATTGTTTCATATAGAATTTTGTCATTGTTTAAAAATCATCTTATATGTATAGGCCTACTTAGACTAAGGCCTCGTTATAAGTACTAAGCCTGATCACGTCCACACGCAAGAAGGCAGCAGACACGAGCTACAGCGCAACTGAATTTTAGGTGGCTCGTTGGTCCAGTGGTTAGCATCCCTGCTTCCAATGTAGAAGGTCCCAGGTTCAAAACCCGCTTCAGGCAGAAGTTTTTTAACTTCTAATGTGGATTCAATTCCATTACTTCTTGGCTTAGGAATAAGTAAACGGTGACTTTGGAGCCGTCCTAGCAACGAAGCACTCAATAAATTCAAAGTTGTTCTGAATCGGCCTTGTTGATTCGCCCGCAGGTGTTCGCACTGTCCAATCACAGATTCATATGTTTCGTATTTCAAATCTAGATCTTTGATTGGTTATCCCTCACTCGTCGATGGTGTTCGAAGCCTACAGGGTTGGTTTAGTCGCTTTAAATTAAAGTCCCCCACTGCAAATCAGTTTAGAGTGGGTAGACTCTAAATGTGAATTTATTTTATTTATTTATTTATTTAAAGAGAAAGGGGAGGAACACCTATTTCAATTTGAAATATTGTATAATACAACACCTTTTACCATCGCACCAGTTGCAATACCTCTCCGTCGCTTGTCGCTGATCCACCCAACAGCCGTCACTACACCTACAAGTGCGAGAGCGAGACTAACATGTCTGTCTGTTGTGCGTGTGTATAGCCGTGAGCCTGATCACGCCCACACGCGAGATGGTAGCAGACGCGAGCTACGCGCTCGTCGCCGACCCAGCCAACAGCCGTCACTACACGTACAAATACGAGGGAAGCGTCTGGCTGGACAGAGCTAGGGAACCCGAGGCGAAGTCTACCGGGAAGTTCGAGATGGATTACCTCCGTACGGACGACAGCGTCACCGTCACCAGCGAGGCCAAGTTCTTGCACCCGGCGCTCGGAAAGGTAGGCCCGCCAACCGTACATCCGGTTAAAAAAAAATATATTTAAAATTTCGAAAAGTATAAAAATGAAAAATTTGTATATATATATGGAACTCAGAACAAGATAAAACATGTTCTAGTGAGGGGAAAGGTACAGAAGGACGACAGCTTACCTGTACCTTCTTCTTACCTGTCGTCCTTCTGTACCTTTCCCCTCACTAGAACATGTTTTATCTTGTTCTGAGTTACAATTAACCCAGCCTTTTGGCCTCTCTAAGTATTCACTATATATATATATATATGTGTATTTTATGTTTTTTAAATTTGTATTTAATATCTTTCTCAATTTTAACATTTATTACCTGTACTTTATAGGCTATTTTAATTTAGTCGGCATTATTATTTGTACGTAGAGTTCGACGTGGCAATACATCATAAATTCAAGATGACACTGATAATATATATATTTTTTTAAGAATTTTTATTTATGAATTAGTAAGAATTTAGGAATTCAGTGGAACTTTACTAATTTTCCGACCATCAATAGTGTATATTTAAAAAACATTTTCAAATTGCATATATTTATTTATCACTTTTATTGGGGAAAAAATACTTTTTACAACATCACATTTATTGTAATCTTGAGAGAAGTGTATCAAGGAAGTTCACGGCTCTTGCACGACGTCGGTATTGTTCAACACTACTTACAATATATATACTTAGCCAACGGTTTAGCTGCGGTCACTTAGCCAGTTCCCATACGAACACCGAAGTTAAGCAACCTCGGGCTAGGTCAGGAGGTGGATGGGTGACCATTCTCGTCTGAAACACTAGTTACCTTGGTTAGAGCAGATTGGAGGGTTCGAAAGCTTGTGTAACAGCTTGATTCTTCTCGTCAACTGCTCGGCAGTCCAGGTTAGTGGAGGAACCTACATGACTGGTCAGAGTTACACCGTCCTTTCGGATGGGACGTAAAGCCGATGGTCCCCTTGGTACTTTTCGAAAGGAGTAGGCTACGTGCCGGTACCAGGCTTCCCCTCCTCCCTTCTTCATCATGCATCATTTTTAATCATCCCTTGTTATACTGGTCACTGCTAACCCATTGGAATATCATTATTCTGCAAAAATACCACCCCTGAAATACCATTTAATTTCCATGTTTTGTTTTTCAGCACCAATAATAACGTTTTATTTTTTATTGAAGTCATTAATGAAGCAATCTCTACAAAACTTTCAGCATACAATGAAAACACCCGAGTAAAGCAAATTCTGCATTTTAGAAGTTTCAAATTGCACATATTATAGTGGTAGCCTATAGTCTGTTCAAAGTCAAAGTTTTATGAATATTTATAGTAATTTTGGCACCCCTGAAATAATTACCAAAAGTGATAAAATATTGTATACAATTTTATTTCATGTAAAGAAGCCATAGTTTTGTTAAAAAAAAATACTGGCAAGGCCCATACTATTTTTTTTTACGTACAGTCATATGAGAAATAGACCTCTACTTTTGGAAATATAAGTAGGCGGTAGGCATAGGCGTCATCATCCTGGTATTTACGTTTGTAAAACCCTCGTCGTCTGATTCCATGATCGAATCGCTTGCATTATCATAAGATGAAGAATCACTAACATATAGTTCTTCATCAGAGAAAATATCCTCGTAGTCACTTCTAAGATTACCAGTTCGTTTTCAATATCACACGCTTTTGTAAACAAGTTTTGCTTTATAGACGCCATAGCGGAAAGCTTCCTTCATCTGCCAGACGCGCGAACATAGTAATTTAATTGTTAATACGATACCTGTGTCCCAATCTAGCAAAAAGATTTCGAACTAAGCTATCGTCATATGGAAGATTGAAGTCGGTAACTAATAACAGACCTGCCTAATAGTGCTATCTAGTGTGAAAAACATGAACTAAAAGTGTCACGAGTATGACTCGTGATTGTATTCCTGCGGATTTTCAAAGTGCCACGAGTCATACTCCTTTTAATATTCCAATGGGTTAAATGGCATAAAATGCTGTATGGGGCCAATTCAAAAATAAATAAATAAATCATTACATAATATGTTCTGCCTGTCGTAGGACATGGTCATCAAGGGAACCACCACCGTAGGAGGTCGCCAACTGTTGGACACGAGAGTGGAGATCGACGTGTTCGCCAAGAAGGGACAGAAGATCACCATCGACGGCAAGGTCGGCAAGTCTCAGATCGCCAGCGGATACAACTTCACCTCCGCGTGGGACTTCAAGAGCAAGGTAGGTTCGAGGTCAACGCAGCCAGCGAGCACCTCCTGCGAAAATGTTTATTGTTCGAGAAATGATCATGGATTTTAAGGTCCTCCTTTGTAAATCAGTTTTTATAACTGAATAGGATAGACATTAAATAAATAAATAAATAAATAAATTCCAAAATAAAAGTGGGTTTACTCGACGGAAATTAACTCTGGACGTTTCGGCAACTGTCGTGGTCACGAGGGAAACTATTTAAATATACTACACTGGTGCTGTTAGTGTTTTCAGTTGAAAAAAATAAGAACAAAACCGTAAACTCGTTTTATTAACCAGTTCAGTGGCGACTTTCCCTCGCGCTTGCCGTGCGCGTAGTGGCGACTTATTTCCTCACGCTACTTGCGCGCGGTCGGTCGTAAGACCTCCTTCTCTACAAACACGTGTTGCTGACAGCATTTCAATCTATCTAGCGGAAAAAGATTGAACTAACTTCTTTGCAAAGAGTGCGGGAAAATTTTAAAGCGAGACTCGTCACGGCCACTGTGGGAGCGATTTCAAAATACTTATGACCAGATATTACGTCCAAGGCGCTACTGGGATATAACCGGCGTGACGGAATATCTCGTCATGACCACGGAACTGGTTAAATGGAAAGTGGTAGAAAACAAAGTAGTTTTCTGGCGGGCTATTTCTGAAAGTGGTCACGGTGATCGGTATATCTCACTTTAAGTGATATCTACACGGTGATCGCTTAAAGTGACTTATGTCACCTTGGCAACTTTTGGGAATAGCTTCCCTGTTCCGACAAATAAATCATCTTAGTTTGTTTTTTAGTAGTAGTAGTAGTAGACTTTATTTTAGCAAGAGCTATTTTGAAATTTTAATGTCTATCCTATTCAGTTGTGAAACTGATTTATGGAAGAGGACAATAATTAATATAACTATAGGTACAGTAAAACTTTTTTATAACAAATTCTTGGGGCCAGATTATTATTTTGTTATAAAGAACATTTCTTTATAAAGATGGTACCTTTACATGCATAAGAACCTTTTGGGACCTCAAAAATAATTTGGTATAAAGATCATTTTGTTATAAAGACTTTTGTTATTAAGAAGTTTCACTGTAGTACATACATTACATATGATAAGTGATACTTGAAAATAGCATTTTCAATTGTCATTTTAAAGTGTTTTGTAGCATCTATTTTTTTGTCAAGATTAAAAAACTTGTGGATGAAGTTTTCTCAAATTTTTATTTTCAAATCATGTAATACTAAATTAAAATCAACCAAATTGCATTTATCAAAAACAAAGTATAATTACTATGTTAAATATAATAAAATAGGAACAGAAAAACCTTAGTTTCTACTGAAAAATAGCGCTTTGTAGCATCTATACACAAAACGCTATTTTCACGTATCTCTACATATGATGATAAAAATTATAAAATGCGAAGAATAACAAAACAACAAAACAATTTACTGTACTATAGAAAAAGAACAGCAACAATAAAAAAAATTATCCAAATTAATTTTTTTCAATTTTTTTTTAAATTCGTTACTTTTAATTATCGTCTGGTCGTACTCTATTACTATTTCGATGTGTCTGTCTGTCCAGGGTCAGGGTCTTGACCTCGTGGCCGAGAGTCACGTTGCGGCCAGCACCAACCTGGTAGGCTTCGGATCGACCCTCGTCTTCACCGAGAAGGACGTCAAGAAGGACATGGGCTTCGGTCTAGAGGCGTCGCTCAACAGGGCCAGCATCTTCGTGAGTACAAACCTTCGCGTCCGAGTCCGCGTGTTTCGGAAACGATGACGATGTTGATACACGTGGGAATAATTTCATTTCACAAAATTATCAATCATGAGTTTGCCCAATAGGCAACACGCGTACGATTTTTTTTGTTAAACCAAACACTTAGTTTAATAGTTTAAGATACAAAAAGTATATAAGTGCAAGTCCCAAGTAAAAAGAAATTTTAAATAGGTTTAATGTGGTCGCATTTATTGAAGTTTAAACTGGGGATCTGAAACGCGTACAGGTGGCTGTGACGCAATGATTCTGTAGTCGTGGCGTAACAGACCAATCGCTGAGGCGGTGAGCGTACGAAGACCAAAACCATGACGTCAAATCCACTCTACATGGCGGCGGCTCGTTTTTCGCGCCCTTTTGTTTATCGTTACTAAACCAATTATTTTGAGGCATAGACTGATCCGTTTTTCAAAATTCAAAGACACAAAATTATTAAATGAGAGACAAGGTATTTAAAAATTGATTAAAATTTTCATACCCATGTTCCTTATTGTTGATAAATTTGTGAAATTCGGCAGATTATGAACTTCGGATAAATATTAAGAAGGCTATACTAACTTGTTTTCGCTGCATGGCAACAACTGTAGTAGTGGGAAGCTTTGTTGCTATTGTGAAAACAAGTTGGTAGCTTAGTTGATATTTATCTGTAGTTCATAATACCGATATAAAACCAGAAAATGTAAAAAATTGAATCACTGCAAAACATAAAAATTTGTATAATTCTAAGTTGTGGGGAATTGTCTTCAAATAACAGTAAAATAAATATTTTAGTCTTGAATCGGCCTTGTTAATTGCCCGCAGGTGTTTGCGCACTGTCCAATCACCAATTCATGTGTTTTATATTTGACATAGCGATCTTTGATTGGTTATCGTTCACTCGTCGATAGTGTTCGGAGCCTACAGGGTTGTTTTAGTCGCTTTAAATTAAAGTCCCCCACTGAAAATCAGTCTTGTTACTGAGTGGTGGAATCTATAAATATTAAATAGGAATTTATTTTTTTAAATTTATTGAAAGTGATTTGGAAGTTTTTAATGATGCAACAATAGCGTTTTAAAGTGGTTGAACCGAGTTCCTAACAACAACACAGTATTTATGTGTACGTGTGTGTGTATCTATAGATGAAGGCACCCCAGGCGGTCCTAGTGGACTTCAGCACATCGAGCGACTGGAACGAGGGATACCCTAGCGGAGAGTTCTCGCTGGCGTTGATCGGTTGCAAGGGAGTTGTCGGCAGCGCATCGTTGGAGGAGGGTGGTCGTTTCGTCTACAGCATCTACAAGAAGGGTGGGTACACTGTCGCGCTTTGCTCGCGATCTAGCCGGTAGATATGTAGACCCTGTGTATGTTTCTTTTCTTTCTTCTTTTTTTTTTCTTTTTCACTTTTATATATATATATATGTATTAATTTTTTCCCACAATTTTTTTTGTTTCTTCATGTTCTTTCTTATTTGCATAGGGCCTACTTCTATTTTTATTTTTTTATATGTTGAATTACCACTTCATTTGATTTTATTTCATTTCTCAATTATTATTTTTTTTGTTCTTGATTATATTTTTATATAGTTCAGTAGTTTGTTTTGTTTTTATTGTTATTGTTATTTATGATTTCATAACTATTCATTGTTTGCATAGCTTAGTTTTATTTAAGGTCCTCCTTTGTAAATCAGTTTTTATAACTGAATAGGATAGACATTAAATAAATAAATAAATAAATAAACATTTCCGCTTTGACGGTGTTTTCTTTAAAATTATTATTTTTTTAATTGATTTATCTATTCATTTATTCGTGTATGTAGACCCTATGTATTTATTTAATGTCTATCCTGTATAGTTAGTTATACACTGTCGCGCTTTGCTCGCGATCTAGCCACGAACATTTCCGCTTTGACGGTGTTTTCTTTAAAATTATTATCTTTTTAATTGATTTATCTATTCATTTATTCGTGTATGTAGACCCTATGTATTTATTTAATGTCTATCCTGTATAGTTAGTTATACACTGTCGCGCTTTGCTCGCGATCTAGCCACGAACATTTCCGCTTTGACGGTGTTTTCTTTAAAATTATTATCTTTTTAATTGATTTATCTATTCATTTATTCGTGTATGTAGACCCTATGTATTTATTTAAATGTCTATCCTGTACAGTTATACACTGTCGCGCTTTGCTCGCGATCTAGCCACGAACGTTTCCGCTTTGACGGCGTTTTCTTTAAAATTATAGGGCACTAGCAACACCAAAAGACAACAATGAAACAAATTAATTGAATCGACGGACAAACAATGTTAACAAGCTGTTCAAAAATAATTTCGTCTGATTTTGGAAAACAAAGCAAAAAACAAACAAATACACGTACAAAACTTTCACTTAGTCGTTGTCTATCGTTAAAAGTTTTAAATGGCGAGCAGTTACTATTGCTGTACACTTGTTTTTATTTCTATGGTTGCAATTTTATTATTTTGACAGCTGATGGTTTGTCCATCAGGTTAATTCATTTGTTCCATTGTTGTCTTTTGGTGTTGCTAGTGCCCTATTATCTTTTGTATTGATTTATTTATTCATTTATTCGTGTATGTAGACCCTATGTATTTATTTAATGTCTATCCTGTACAGTTAAAAAACTGATTTACAAAGGAGGACAGTAAATAGATTTAAGCCCCACACAACTAATTAATAATGGGAACATCATTTAAAATAGGAAGAATAACAAAACAAACTACTGTACCATTGAAAAAAAAACATGAAAAATAATATCTGTGAATTAAGGAAAAAATGTGCTTTTTAAATACGTTATATTTTGAACATACAGATAGAAGTGTTATTTAGTTATGGTGGTCAATGTTTTTCCTAGATATAAATGGACTGTTACTATGTAATTATTGATTTTTATTTGTTTATTTATTTATTTAATGTCTATCATATGTCTCCTATTGTTTCGTTATTAATTGTGTAGTTCTGTTTATTGTTCTTCTTTGTAAATCAGTTTATAACTAAATAGAATAGAAAATTATTTTTTTCAGGCCTACAATTGTTTCATTATTAATTGCATACTTCTGTTTAAGTGTCCTCCTTTGTAAATTAATTCCTAACTAAATTGAATTGACAGTGCTTTTACAATTGTTTCATGATTAATTGCATGATTTACATTTATCTACATCATGCATCGTGTTAATTATTATTGAACTGTTTAGCGTCCTCCTTTGTAAATTAATTTCTAACTAAATTGAATAGACAGTAAGTGCTTTTACTATTCTTTCATTATTAATTGTACAGTAGGTACTGTTTAGCGTCCTCCTTTGTAAATTAATTTCTAACTAAATTGAATAGACAGTAAGTGCTTTTACTATTGTTTCATTATTAATTGTACTATAGGTACTGTTTAGCATCCTCCTTTCTAAACCAGTTTCGACCGAACGTGACAGAGACGTAAAACATAGCCTAGATAGATAGATAGATAGATAGATAGATAGATCGATAGATAGATAGTTTTTATTTGTACACATACATGGATGACCAAATGGCGTTGTTCGATACATGTATCGCTCTTCCACACAACCATTGGATTACAAAATTAATAGCCTATACGCTACAATACTAACACAACAATACTAACAACAACAACAATTATGAGTATTATTTGACTAGGATATCTTTGTTATTTTAACAAAGATATCCTAGTCAAATCACACTCATAAGTAATTACTACATGTGTGACTAAAATAGGTGTGTGACTGTTCCACACACATATTATTTTATTATTTATTTGTTTTCACAAATCCTGACCCTGCTGTATATATACAATGAATAATGACCGACGGTTGCGTTGTCGACAGAAACCCCCGACCGGAAGGTGAAGGGCGAGACGGTCATGGACTTCCTGACCAAGGCTCACACCCGACTCGACTGGATCGCCGGCAAGGAGACAAAGACGATCTACAGCGTCGGCTTCGACCTCGACCAACAGATCGCCCCCGACATGAGCGTCTCGTTCGACCACATCAAGGGCCTCATCGTAAGTGCTCGTATTCGTAAAGATCATTTTTTAATTTTTTTTTTAAAGATCTTCCAGCAGAAAAAGACTGGCCTCATCGTAAGTGCTCGTATTCGTAAAGATCATTTTTTATTTTATTTTTTAAGTTCTTCCAGCAGGAAAAGACGGGCCTCATCGTAAGTGCTCGTATTCCTAAAGATCATTTTTTTTATTTTTTTAAAAGTTCTTCCAGCAGGAAAAGACGGGCCTCATCGTAAGTGCTCGTATTCGTAAAGATCATTTTTTAATTTTTTTTTAAAGTTCTTCCAGCAGGAAAAGACGGGCCTCATCGTAAGTGCTTGTATTCGTAAAGATCTTTTTTTTTTTTTTTTTAAGTTCTTCCAGCAGGAAAAGACGGGCCTCATCGTAAGTGCTTGTATTCGTAAAGATCTTTTTTTTTTTTTTTTAAGTTCTTCCAGCAGGAAAAGACGGGTTGTTGCCGACATCGGCCTGGGGGGTAGGTTGTAAAATTATAAGCCACCCTAATTGACCACTTGCGACCGCTTCCTGCGTTGCCAAGATGTGTATTTGGCAAAGAAGGCGTATCTCTCTCTCTCTCTTGCTCTCTTCGTAATATCTCTTTCACCCCCATAGCTTGTGAATAATACTTGAATGCTTGAATGATGCTTTCTGAATGAAAATAATTTACGATGTTACCAGTGAAAAGAACCCTTCGAACTTGTACTGACAACCTTGCAGCCGATTATTGTGCCAGGCGACTAGGCGGTATTGGGAGTAAATAAGATTATCTGCGTTGAAAGTGTGAACAAACAAGGTCCATTGTCCCTTTGAGGGAAACGAAACATGTCAAATGCTGCTAGACGAACTATAATTGATATGATTTTCATCCAAAATTGGTATTCCTGAATTCTTTACATAGAAGGAAGTTACTAAACAAATTGAAACTATACCTCTGTTTCGTTGTGCCCCCCCCCCCCCCTCCTCCCCCTCTCCCCCAACATTTTTTATATTGAAGTTGTAATTATGTTTTCTAAATGTAATGGTTATTTTAACACTTACATTTATTTTACAAAATGTTTTTTTTTCCTGTGCAAAGTTGGCCTCTTCAGCCATTCTTCTTTCTCGCTATCTAATACAAGGCTGCCTCCTTCTCAATCCTGCTCATTTCGTCGGGCAGGGAGTCAACGTCCTTCAAAATGTATATCTGATTATATTGCCTAGTATGCTGTGGTCTTCCAATGTTCATTGGTATGGATGGATCAATCTTTCCTAGCGATAAAAATTTTTGTTTCTTCGTTGACACTCGTTTTGACGCGGATATTCGACGCGTCTACCAAATACGAGCCGAAATGACCGAACGAGGGTGGCAACCCGATTGTCAAGTGATTGATTGATTGATTGATTGATTTTATTTATTTATTTAATGTCTATCCTATTCAGTTATAAAAACTGATTTACAAAGGAGGACCTTAAATGAAACTAGGCTTTGCAAACAATTAATAATAATGAAATCATAAACAACAATAACAACCAAAACCAAACAAACTACTTAAAGCCGCGTTCACATAAATGACTAGTGACTATTGACTATTGACTATTGACTATTGATTAGTGATTAAGCGAATTGAACCATAGGCGATACGTGCTGAGGTTCACACAACTTTACTTTTGACTTATGACTATTGACTATTGACTAACGAATTGAAGATATCTGGAAGTCATAGTTACAACCAATCACAACGTTTGCGTTCAGCCAATGAATGTGGAGCAACGGAAGTCAATACCACTATTCAATTACTGTCAAGTGTATATTTGTTTTTGACTATTTCCGGTGAATATTATTTATTTATTATTTTTATGAAGCTGTCATACGATAAAATATTCTTATTTTGAAAACAAATCTTCAAAACAAACAAGAAACATACAAAACCTTCACAACTTGGTTAAGCCCATCATTAAACGTTTTAACTGGTGAACAGTTACTATCGCCATACCTCGTTTTCTTCATAATGTTGCAATTTTATTATTTTGACAGCTCGTTGTTTGTCAATCAGTTTGATTCATTTGTTCTAGGTGGCAGATCATACGTGTCAAAGAACTTAGTTGTGTAGTGTTCATGTCTTTCTTTGGGTAGTCAATAATCACTAGTCAATAGTCAATAGTCAGTAATCAATAGTCATTTATGTGAATGCGGCTTAACTACATAAAATCTTTGATTGATTGACTGATTATGGTGTTTTATTAAAAGGCGAGATTAAGGCTAGCAAAACCTTATCTTCCATCCAAGGTGATACAGTACATGATACAGTACAGTGTAGGTATAAAAAAGAAATTAGAAAAAAAAAACTTAAAGAACACAATAGATAAAGCAAAAACGTTGATTGATTGATTGATTGATTGATTGATTGATTGAGTATGATCTTTTATTAAAAGGCAAGATTAAGGCTAGCGAAACCTTATCTTCCATCCAAGGTGATAGCCTACAGTACATGATACAGTACAGTGTAGGTACAAAAAAGAAATACGAAAAAAAACCCAGAAAGAATCCAATAGATAAAGCGAAAACGTCTCCGACTGTTTGCAGGAGTTCCTGCGCGAGGACCTGAAGAAGTTCGTGGAGAAGGCGAAGGTGACGAGCGCCAGCGTGAGCAGCGACGCAGCGTCGGAGATCACCGACTTTGCCGACGGTCTCAAGAAGGCCCAGCCCAATCTGAAACCCCTACTCGCCGCCTACCAGGAGCAGCTCAACGCCATCCGCAACGAGGTCTCCAGCGACACCAACGTCAACGAACTCGCCGGCGTCATGTAAGCGTTCTCGCCCACGAGATTTTTTTATTTTTTTCGAGTAGTTTTTTTTTAAATTTTTTTTGGCCCGTTTTGTCGACGTTTTTAGTCCCGAGATTAGTTGCCAATCGGAGTTTTCGAGTTAAGTGAAGATTTAAGAAGTTTGGTGAATTCGGACCTTTAATATTTATTATTTGTTGTTTAACGAGATAACTTTTTCGAGTAGTTTGAAAAAAAAAAAAAATTTTGGCACGATGTTGTCGACGTTTTTAGTCCCAAGATTGGTTGCTA
>OX246747.1:32410488-32425488 GCA_945910005.1 Isoperla grammatica
TTGTAATTTTATTCATGATACATAATAGTACATAGTGGGTAAGTACATTGTGTGACAATTAGTATTAGTAATAATATTAATAATTATATTTATAATATTAATATTATTAATAATATTATTAATAGTAATAATAATTAGTATATTAGTATCTTTGCTCATTACGATACCAGACTTTAATGTTTATTAAACTCGAACAAGATACATTAGAACAAAAGACTTAACTGGCGTCACTAGAAGAGGACGCTCGCCAGACATTAGAGAATCTAGTTCCTACACCAAGTGGTATAGGTGGCTGAAGTTGGCAACACACTACAGCAACAGTAACAGTATCGCTTGATTTAAATATTCAACAGTATACTAATATGTATTAATACTATATATCAAACCTTTGTTTTAGAATTGTTATTACTTTTTATTTTTAGTAGGCATTAGATTAGTACTAGAATAAAATTAATGCACGTAGTAGTTTTGAGAAATTATTATCTCATTAAATTCATATATTAGCTGTCACTATACTATATAGTATATTGGCGTATATAGAAGACTCAAACTAACAATAGATAGCGCTTCTAAGCTACCCCCTTATCTGCGCCATTGATGGTTGCAACAAATCAATGATGAGTAATCTCACACTCAAAGAAGTTTATTTGCTTGCCACCAGATTGCATCAATTGTCTATTTTGTTTGGCCTATTAGCAGCACTCAGCAATATATTATTATTTAATTGTCAGTTTTTAGTGCTTACAAAACCACATCACTCTGATTTGTCACTTTTTCAATATTATGTAGCCTTCTCAAAATATAACTAATACAAAAACATTGATGTGGCGCGGTTTTCGTATTTCAAGAGTCGAGACTTCCCTTTCCACTTTTTTTAGGAAATAATAGAATTGAGTAATACAATGCCCCCTTTCCACTTTTTTGAGGAAATAATAGAATTGAGTAATACAATGCCCCCTTTCCACTTTTTTGAGGAAATAATATGCCCCTTTCCACTTTTTTGAGGAAATAATATGCCCCCTTTCCACTTGTTTGAGGAAATAATAGAATTGAGAAATACAATGCCCCCTATCCACTTTTTTGAGGAAATCATAGAATTGAGTAATACAATGACCCCTTTCCACTTTTTTGAGGAAATAATATAATTGAGTAATACAATGCCCCCTTGCCACTTTTTTGAGGAAATAATACGATCGAGTAATACAATGCCCCCTTTCCACTTTTTTGAGGAAATAATATAAAGGAGTAATACAATGCCCCCTTTCCACTTTTTTGAGGAAATAATAGAATTGAGTAATTCAATGCCCCCTTTCCACTTTTTTGAGGAAATAATACAATCGAGTAATACAATGCCCCCTTTCCACTTTTTTGAGGAAATAATAGAATTGAGTAATACAATGCCCCCTTTCCACTTTTTTGAGGAAATAATACGATCGAGTAATACAATGTCCCATTTCCACTTTTTTGAGGAAATAATAGAATTGAGTAATACGTACAGTGCCCCCTTTCCACTTTTTTGAGGAAATAATAGACTTGAGTAATACAATGCCCCCTTTCCACTTTTTTGAGGAAATAATACAATCGAGTAATACAATGCCCCCTTTCCACTTTTTTGAGGAAATAATAGACTTGAGTAATACAATGCCCCCTTTCCACTTTTTTGAGGAAATAATAGAATTGAGTAATTCAATGCCCCCTTTCCACTTTTTTGAGGAAATAATACAATCGAGTAATACAATGCCCCCTTTCCACTTTTTTGAGGAAATAATAGAATTGAGTAATACGTACAGTGCCCCCTTTCCACTTTTTTGAGGAAATAATAGACTTGAGTAATACAATGCCCCCTTTCCACTTTTTTGAGGAAATAATACAATCGAGTAATACAATGCCCCCTTTCCACTTTTTTGAGGAAATAATAGACTTGAGTAATACAATGCCCCCTTTCCACTTTTTTGAGGAAATAATACAATCGAGTAATACAATGCCCCGTTTCCACTTTTTTGAGGAAATAATATAATTGAGTAATACAATGTCCCCTTGCCACTTTTTTGAGGAAATAATAGACTTGAGTAATACAATGCCCCCTTTCCACTTTTTTGAGGAAATAATACAATCGAGTAATACAATGCCCCCTTTCCACTTTTTTGAGGAAATAATAGAATGGAGTAATACAATGCCCCCTTTCCACTTTTTTTAGGAAATAATACGATCGAGTAATACAATGCCCCCTTTCCACTTTTTTGAGGAAATAATATAAAGGAGTAATACAATTCCCCGTTTCCACTTTTTTGAGGAAATAATAGAATTGAGTAATTCAATGCCCCCTTTCCACTTTTTTGAGGAAATAATAGAATTGAGTAATACAATGCCCCATTTCCACTTTTTTGAGGAAATAATAGAATTGAGTAATACAATGCCCCCTTTCCACTTTTTTAAGGAAATAATAGAATTGAGTAATACAATGCCCCCTTTCCACTTTTTTGAGGAAATAATTAGAGATGGGACGATTACGATTCCGATTCTACGATTCTACCGATTATTCGGAGAATCGGCGATTAATCGGATCGGCGATTATTCGAAGAAAATTAGCCGATTCTAATCATCGCGTGATTTTGAATTTTCGCGCTCACTAGTGCGCTATCTGTCGTTTAGCAGCAAGCGCTAGCATGGGTAGAAGGCGGTGTACAGAACATTCGACCTATCGATCGATGTATTTGAATCGAATTTTCTTACGTCATCGGCTTGGCGTCTTACTAGCCTAATCTCGCCCATAGAGAAAGAAGTTGATGGCCTGTTGAATGCTGTTGTCTCGTAATTAATTGTGTCACTTTTTCACATTTTGAATGTATTTGTAGCAATGTCTGAGTTGTCTGCCAATAAAAAACTTATAAGTGACGTGTTGCGTTATTTCACGGTAGATGTGGTCAACAAAAGCAAAGCAAAATGCAAGTTTTGCAACGAACTCATTTCGCGTGGTGGTTCTGATACTAGTTTAGTATAGCTTAGATTAGACCCGTTTGAATCGAGCTGCACTTTTTTTAATAATCGGTTGAATAATCGTTAATCGGATCGGTTTTTTAATAATCGTAATCGGTAATCGGATCGGCCAATTTGAAGAACCGTCCCATCTCTAGAAATAATACAATCGAGTAATACAATGTGTTGTGTTTTGCGCGTTGTTCAGACATCTTCCGCGCTGTCGGCGGCACTGTCGGCCACGTCTGCAAAGAGCTGAAGGACTTTGTCTCCGTCATCTGCGACCAGGTCAAGGCGTTGCCCGTCGTCGCTATGATGCAGGAGAGATACGCGGAGGTGAGTAGTGACCGCCGCAGACGTCGGCTCGATTTAACGCGAGCGCTCTTCAAACTGCACAACCAGATCGTCCAACCCGTTTCCACAATACTAAAAATCCGCACGTTATTAAAACTGGAGACGAGGGAAATTAATTGATCTGTCTTTAAACAATAAATATGGCCTAGAAAAGCAAAATAATAATCTGCAAAGAGGGTAATTGCCTTTGCATTTGATGCAAATTTCCAAAGGAAATATTTTACATTGTTAGTAAGATTGATTTAAAAATATAATGCGATTTTGGATCTCATTCAATGTACACGTGCTGCTAGCGGGGATTTAATGAACCTTGGATATAATGATACCAAAGTATGTACTAATAATGTATCCAGCAGTAGCGAATCTCAATCAATTTTCTTGCTACAAACACGTGCGTGCACAGTTCCTATACCTATGGATGGACTGTGATAAGCCAAATTTATTATACCTCAATTTCTTATTATAACACAATTCACTATACTAATTTATTATAACATGTATACCAAAAATATTGGTACACATGTTTACGGCTAGCGTAGTGAGATATACATAATTGCCTTCGGCAACTGGATCACACCCCAGGCCCTGTCCTGTTTTTTTTTTTTTCATTTGACATCAATGTCCGTATTTTCACATTCATTAGTAGGCCACCCTAAAAGCAACGCTAGGAATCGTAACGACGTCGTAGGTCGTAGATCTACATGTTCGTAACAGAACTTTGTTTAGGTAGCTCGTTGGTCCAGTGGTTAGCATCCCTGCTTCCAATGCTGAAGGTCCCGGGTTCAAATCCCGCTTCAGGCAGAAGTTTTTTAGCTTCTAATGTGTATTCAATTCCATTACTTCTTGGCTTAGGAATAAGTAAACGGTGACTTTGGAGCCGTCCTAGCAACGAAGCACTCGATAAATTCAAAGTTGTTCTGAATCGGCCTTGTTGATTTGTTGAGGTGTTCGCACTGTCCAATCACTGATTCATGTGTTTCATATTTGAAATATCGATCTTTGATTGGTTATCGCTCACTCGTCGATGGTGTTCGAAGCCTACAAGGTTGGTTTAGTCACTTTAAATTAAAGTCCCCCACTGCAAATCAGTTTAATTACTGAGTGCTGAGTGGGTACACTCTAAATGTGAATTTATTTTTATTTATTTATTTCAGATAAGGGAGCAGATCATTCAACTCCTCCCCAAGGACATGGCGATCAGGGTTATCCGCGAGGTGTCCCTCGGACTCAAGTCCACCCTACCCACCCAGGAGCTGAGAGACTTTGTCGAGCTCCTCGCCCTCTACTTGGAGAAGGTAAGTCACTTCTTATTTATTATTTTTTATTTCATTTTTTTTTTAGAATTTTTAGAAAAACTCTTTTTATTTTTTAGCAAAACTTTTTTTTTTTTTTTTTAATTATGTAATTTTCTCGTTGTTGTTATGGTGTACTTGCTTATGTATTATCTATTATGTTTTATTGTAACTATTATTACTTACTACTTTCTCCTAGTCTTGTGTGTATTATTGTATTGTATTATGTTTGCACTAGTGGTATTTTATTTTGATATCCTGTTTGCAAATAAAGGCAATTATTGTTATTATTATTACTATTATTATTATTATTATTATTATTATTATTATTATTATTATTATTATTATTATTATTATTATTATTATTATTATTATTATTATCATTATTATCGGTTTTTATTTTTTATTAATTTTACATGTTCGTGTGAGCTAAAAACTGGATTAATAAAATTTCAAATGTTGCAACCATTATCTATGGTTGTCGTTGGAGAAACCAATATTATATTTAATTTATTATTAATTAATTAATTGCTTTGCATTTTTAAGTTCTTTCAAAACCACACAATAAATCTAGGCATATTAGAAGTAGTTTGAATGTGTCATGACATGCGTTCAGAAACGAATAAAACCAGTGAACCTGTTTAAGAAGTTTTTGACTTTGTTTTCAAGTAAAGCTCGGGTATTAGGTAATATTT
This sequence comes from Isoperla grammatica, assembly GCA_945910005.1. Taxonomy (NCBI): domain Eukaryota; kingdom Metazoa; phylum Arthropoda; class Insecta; order Plecoptera; family Perlodidae; genus Isoperla; species Isoperla grammatica. The sequence continues at coordinate 32,415,806 of OX246747.1, forward strand.
TTCTCAAGTCGTCAGGTATCTTATTGTAACTGTTTCGGTTGCAGCTGGCTAACTTTGAGAAAGTGGACCACAGCGCGCAATACAAGAAGATCTACCCCAAGGGTATTGCGGCCTACAAGTCCGTTATTCTGCTCATCAGGGCTGAAACTGCCGGACAGCCGTCGAAGGGACCCGCTGGTTTCCTCGCTTCGGTGGTAAGTTACCACGTCGGTTTTAATAATAATCTTAGGGATGCACACGATTATCGATATTATCGTTCGATATTCGATATGCAATAAAATTTCGATAATCGATAATACAAATATTATCGAATGGTCTGATTTATAAAAAAGCGGGTTCGTAAAGCATTATTTCGTTCTTCTCGAACCTTTCTAGTATTGAAATCCTCAAAGATACCGCCAAAATACTAGGCCTCGGGCCTCGTAAAATGTGATTATACTCTCAGAGTGTCACGTCAGATGTGTCCAAGTAATGTTGCCATATCGTTATGTGCTCGATTAGGCGACATATCACTGAAACTGTAAAAGATTGCTTCAATTTTGTAAATTTATTATCGTTCGATATTATCGATCGATAATGCAGTCATCTTTCGATTATCGATAGTTTTTATTTTATCGATGTGCATCCCTAAATAATCTCTTTATTTAGCTATAATAAGCTATCAGTTCACATACAAATTACATTTGCACATTACATTACATTACATACTTTACATTACATACATTACATACATTTGGATCAATAATAGTCGTCACTCATAGTATAATAGTCATACAACAATTTTCAAATTAAATTTCATCACTCCAACAACTTAAGTTTTATATATTTTAAGTACTACTTAATTTTAAATAACCTTACATCTTTGGCCATAGTGATCTCACTAGGTAAGTCATTAAATTGCCTTACTCCCAAATAAAAAATTGATTTAAGCGTTTTAGATTTATTCCCGTTTGATAAAAACCATACGTTAGCATTTCTTGTCCCATGTTTGTCGACCCCAAGGATCCACCAAACCATTTCGTGAATTACCTTTTTTCACTAAATATGAGAAAACTACAGGGAATTATTTTGTTTTCCACTAAATTTAGTGGAAATCAGGTACATTTATACTATTTTCAAAGTTTCAACACAAAAATATATAGCCCTAATATGACGTAATGATGACCGGGCATTTAAATCGACGATTCTAAATTTAATTTACGTATTTCTGACGAATGACAGTCGAAAGTATTACCATCGAAAACGGCCGACAGCAAATAAAAATGTCTACCGTTGTTGGTGCGGCGGTTGTTTATTTCGCCGGCGTGGCTTCAAAACGGAAGATAGCTTTCGAGCTAAACAAAGTGATGACTTGATTCGATTTGATGGCAATCAATTTCTTGTAGGTACTGAACGATTACGGGGTGGCGTACAACAAACGACTACACTGCAGCGCTGCGAGCGTTCCGGCCACCGAGCACCGCCTCCTAAAAGTCACCAAAAACCCCTCTAGAAGCCAGTGCACTAATTATTATTGAGAAAATATCCATCCATCCATTGCGAAAATATTCCAAAGAAGTCAAGTAGTCTTTCCAATGATAAGAAATTCGTATTGTTGAAATTGTGTGTATCCAATATTCAGTGACCGTTGGCCGGATCCTTAGACCATCTATACCCTTCGGGTAGACGGATAGCTCGGCTCTTTTCGTGAAGCCGAGCTGCGGCAGTTCCTAGCACTAGGTCTGGGCAAAACATTGCCCAGACCTAGTTGTGAAGAGCTGGAAAACAGTCTGGATTATCATTCCACGCTAAATCGGAATAGAACTAATATCTCTGCCCAGACCGACTTCCGAGAATCGCTCCGTCTCTCTCACTCCTTTTGTTCTCAGCTCGGCTTCAACCGCTGCAATGGTAGATATAGGCGTGCACTCTGTCCACCGCCTTATATGGTCGAAGGCCGGATTGCTCGCAACGCCCTCTGTGCACTTGCTACGCCTCCCCACAAGTACATGTAGGTAATATAATCGTGTGTTATCGTTTTTTCTTCCAGTGGCAATTCTCTCTGAAGAGTCTGATGAAGATCCCACGATGGGCCTCTATCCACATTAGCCCACTGCGTTACATGCAGTTGGACGATCTACCCACCCCGACCGAGTACATTACCACCTACCTTCCGCGCTCGCTCAACCCCGTTGACTTGGTTGCGCCGTTCACATGTGAGTTTTTTTTTTCAATTCAATTCAATTTTGCTTTATTATTCTTCTTAAACCTTGCATACGTTTTTTTTTTTGTTATTAATAAAAACACAAGTTTTGTTTACACAAATATTACACATGAATGTACTTGTTTGGTCTTATGTTTACTGTTATAAAGATAAGGTAGAAGAATACCCACCTAGGATGTAGCATCCTGTGTGTGGGAGCTTTCACGTTTACATTTAAATTACACATAACATCAATATGACTTACATCAATATACATATAAAGCCTGTCCGCTCATAGCAGAAACGAAACGTTTAGAGCTGATGACCAGTGTTTGTCTAATAGACCGTGAAATAGGGCCAACAGGTAGCGCGCTTTTGTCATTTCTATAGTAATTCTTTTTCGTTAAAAGGGTGACATTCTTTCGATTTTTGTTATTATAAAATTGGCAACCGTGTTTTTCTAGTAAATCTTGGTTCACAAGCCGATTATAATGGTCCAATACACAAACATGAGCCATTAGCTCTAAGCGTCATTTTTTAAGTAGGCCTAATTTCTTATTAATAATAATGACAATGCAATTTTATTTTTACAACAGAATATTACAATTGTTAAATAAGGGAAGTTACAAAACTATGTGACCTAACAGATATAGGCACAGTAGCTAATAGATACTGGTACATAGTTATTATAACTAATAATGCACTTAAGTTGACGCCTTGCGGTGGGGGGGGGGGGGGGGGCGACTGTTTGTCGGGTCGTTTTGTGGGGGGCGAGAATTGTGTCGTCCACTCAATGAGCAGGATAGAGAAGGAGGCAGCCTTATATTGGATAGCAAGAAAGAAGAATGGTTGAAAAGGCCAAATTCATTAATTTATTTTTCTATTAATTTATTAATTTATTAATTTTTTTTCTTATTAATTTTTTTTATATTAATTTTTTTTAATTAATTTTTTTTTTAAATTAATTTATTAATTTACTCATTTATTTTTTATTAATTTATTAATTCATTTCCAGCGTACGCCACCGTTATCGACACGTCGCACTTCTACACCTTCGACGGGCGTCACTTCACGCTGACGGGCCCCTGCTCTTACATTCTCGCCCAGGACGTAACCAACGGCAACTTCTCGCTGGTGCTCAACCTGGAGAAGGGCAACAAGTTCAAGTCGATGCAGCTCAGCGACGACAAGGACTCGCTGGAGGTCACCGCGACGGGGACAGTGAGTAGTTGACGCCTTGCGGGGGGGGGGGGGGGGGGGGGGGCGAGAATTGTGTCGTCTATTATTTGTTTTAAGGCTGGTCCACACAGATTTGTAAGACAAACGATTTAAGGTTGAACGCGTAGTCGTAAAGTGGGATCATAGAAAACACGTACTGGCGTTCGCACAAAGTGTTAGTTTTAAGACGTTGTTTTCATTGTTGTTTTTAAAACAACGTCTTAAAACTATATGCATTATGTCTTCAAAATCTGTGTGGACCAGCCTTTATTCGAAGGAAATAGGTTGTAGGCGTTTATTTATTCGTTTATTTATTTGTTTACTTAATGTCTATCGTATTCAGTTTATTATTCAATTCAGTTTATTTCGGTTATTTAATTAATTTATTTATTTATTTATTTGTTTGTTTACTTAATGTCTATCCTATTCAGTTTTGTCTATCCTTACAGATTTACAAAGGAGGATGATATTAATAATAATGAGAGCAATGTACTAATTTGTAAGTTCTGAAGTTAATAAAACAAAATGAATACCTACACAATGATTTTGCATAATCATGAAATAGCAAGAATAAAACAAAAATGAATTGAGAAATTTAAATGTAAGAATGTATTAAATATGGACTGTATATCTTCTTCTTCTTCTTCTTCTTCTTCTTCTCTTATGCCCGCATTGACACATTTATGTCATCATGTGTCTCGCCAACCACTAGAGACACGCCTCCTGCTCTCTATATAATATATATATAATATTGTTACTCATTAATCACTACTTAATTAATCATTACATACATAACATTAGATTAATCATTACATTAATGATTAATCACTATAATTAATATATATATATGATAGGTAGAAGGATAGACCCCAACAGCTTACCTGAATTTTAGACCGTTGTGGTATAGAGGTAAAAGACAACATATATAATGGACAACACAAGTTTTCCGAGACGTTTCGGTACAAGACCTTGATCACTCGGGAGTAAGAAGACTACTTTATTATTTATTTATTAATTTATTTAATGTCTATCCTATTCAGTTATAAAAAGTGATTTACAAAGAAGGACCTTAAATAAAACTAGGCTATGCAAACAATTAATAATAACGAAATCATAAATAACAATACGTAACAACAAAAACAAAACAAACTACTTACGACTTTATACGTTACGACTTTATATAGCCTATACATGTACATATATATGTATATGTATATATAAAGTCGTAAAGTATAAAGTCGTAAGTAGTTTGCTTTGTTTTTGTTGTTATTGTTATTTATGATTTCATTATTATTAATTGTTTGCATAGCCTAGTTTTATTTAAGGTCCTCCTTTGTAAATCACTTTTTATAACTGAATAGGACAGACATTAAATAAATAAATAAATAGTAAAGTAGTCTTCTTACTCCCGAGTGATCAAGGTCTTGTACCGAAACGTCTCGGGAAACTTGTGTTGTCCATTATATATAAATTGTCTTTTATCTCTATACCACAATGGTAGTAGTAGTAGTATTCATAGCATATCTTGCTATTTTGCATCATTACATTACATCATTATTTCATACATACATACATACATACATACAAGCCCATGAAACATAATAAAATAAATAAAATATAAGATACTAAACTAAATTTTGTCCCAGTAAAATACTCTTTCACCTGGGAAGGCTACTAATAAAATTCAGGTAAGCTGTTGGGGTCTATCCTTCTACCTACCATATATATATATTATTTATAGTGATTAATGATTAATGTAATGATTAATGTAATGTTATGTATGTAATGATTAATTAATTAGTGATTAATGACTAATAATATTATATATATGACATAAACAGATAAATCAAGGTAGGTACTAACTAACGCCGTGTCCGTGTGTGTCTGCGCAGCTCCTGTTGAACAACAAGCCCATCGAGTACCCGTACAACACGGACGTGTTACACGCGTGGCGACAGTACCACACGATCCACATGAAGAGCGCTGCGGGCATCGACATTACGATAGACGCCGAGCACCACGTCACGCTGGTCAAGCTCAGCGGGTTCTACCACGGACAAGTGAGGGGTCTGCTCGGAGACGCCAACAACGAGATGTACGACGACTTCAGGATGCCCAGCGGAAAGGTGATTTTTTTTTTTTTAATTAAGGGTTACTTTAAAGCATAGCAATTATATTTTCCAATTTTTTTTTTTTTTTTTTTTTTGCAATAATTAAGGGTAACATTAAGAGCGTTCGAAAGTAGGAGTTTTACAGATGTATTGGCCGCCAACTAATTAGTGATTACTCTTAAACTAATGGTAGGATTATTATTAATATTTACCTACTTGTAGAGGGATGGCATATCTATGCATGGTATTAAGTGTATTTGTCACCAACCTATTCAAAAACAATGTACCCATTTTTAAACAGATTCTCCGTATTATTTCGCCGAACATTTTCGACGGAAGTAATTTATTTGCATAATTCAAACGCGAGTATATTACTTTTGAGCAGGCTAGTCACAAATGTACTTAATACCATGCGTAGATATGACATCCCTCTGCAAGTAGGTAAATTTTCATAGTAATCCTATTATTTGTTTAAGAGAAATTAGTTGACTAAAAACGTCAAAACTGCTTCCGAACGCTCTTAAAGCATAGCAATTATATTATTAACCATTTTTTTTTTTTTTTTTTTTTTTTAAGTAATTAGAGGTTACATTAAAGCATAGTAATTCAGTTTTCCATAGAGTCATACAAGTATATGGCTTGATGCTCTTCTATTCCTAATAATTAAGATATAAACATACAATTTAAGACGAACATACCTAATGTAATAGCTTAAAACTTCTTCTTCTTTTCCTATGCCCGGATTTTTGGCTTACTGGGCCATCATGCATTTTCTGGTTTTCCAGTAGAGACAGGCTTCATTTTCCTCATAGCTCATGCCAGGTGGAAGGGCATCTACTTCGTCTTTAGGACTTGGACATCTCATCAGATGCTCTCTGTTCTGTTCCTCCCATCCCACATAGACTGCACAATGCACATACTGCTGTTGGTGATACTAAACCTCCTCTAAATCTAAATCTAAGTCCAACATTAATATGAACATAATACAGTTTAAGACTACATATTATTATCAATTAATTGACAGGTGATAATTTTTAAAATAAACTATCTCTAAATCTAACGAATAATAACTAAGGTTCAATATTGTACCATTAGATAAAAACAATGTACGCTACAATTTATAACTAAGACTAAAAGTCCAAACTTAAAATCTACCGATTAATGTCTCGTTCGGTTTGGTCCCACAATGAATATTCGATGGGGCCGAGTCGTGTAAGGGTTTAAACGTGTAACCGCCCGCGCGGAAATGTACGTCTACAAATATTCCTACACGTCTAACCGTGTATTATACACCGCCAGAACCAATTCCCATCCCCGTCCCCCATCAAAACCCAAACTCGCAGACTTTTCCGATGTCGCAGCTCTTTGACGAGCAGACGAGGCATAGCTTAGTCTTAGTGTGTGGAGTCAAAACGATTGTCGACAGTCGGACACAAAGGTGGAGAATATAATTATTCACAATGAATATAATAAATCACCCGTATTATTTCTTTGAACATTTTTTTTCCGCAAACATTACAACTCGTTTTTTTTATCATCTTGTGAACAGTAGGCGTTTAAACGTTTAGACGCAAAAAATTCGTAAAAATAAACGTTTTCTCGCGGCCATAATATTCGACGATGTAGAAAGGCGAACGCTCGCTTACGAGAGCGTCGACATTGTCCACAGATCGCCACGGACCCCGCCGAGTTTGGAAACGCTTACCAGGTCGGGGGCAAGTGTGCCGCTGCCACTTCTCCATCGCACCCTCATGCACATGAGGCGGAATGCACCAGCCTCTTCTCGGCCAACTCTCCACTCAGGTAACGTGGGCTTTACCTCTTTTTCCGTAAATTCTTCTAAGCATTTTTGTTTTTAGCTATATCTATTTTTTTTTTATCATTATTTATTTATTTATTTATTTATTTATTTATTTATTTATTTATTTATTTATTTATTTATTTATTTATTTATTTATTTATTTATTTATTTATTTATTTATTTATTCATTTATTTGTTTATTTATGTATTTATTTATTTATTTATTTATTTATTTATTTATTTATTTATTTATTTATTTATTTATTTATTTATTTATTTATTTATTTATTTATTTATTTATGTATTTATTTATTTATTTATTTATTTATTTATTTATTTATTTATTTATTTATTTATGTATTTATTTATTTATGTATTTATTTATTTATTTATTTATTTATTTATGTATTTATTTATTTATGTATTTATTTATTTATTTATTTATTTATTTATTTATTTATTTATTTATTTATTTATTTATTTATTTATTTATTTATTTATTTATTTATTTATTTATTTATTTAATGTCTATCCTATTCAGTTATAAAAACTGATTTACAAAGGAGGACCTCAAATAAAACTAAGCTATGCAAACAATTAACAATAATGTGCGCAGGCCGGCGTTCCCCTTCGTTGCGCCGGACGAGTTCCGCGAGGCTTGCGACCACCTGACCTCCGAGACGACCACCAAGAAGCAAGAGTACGCCTGTAGGGCGGCGGCAGCCTACGCCCACGTCGCAGCCAAGTTCGGCATGCCCGTCGACGTTCCTAGCATCTGCGGTGAGTCATTCCCAATTCATAAAACATAAAAAAAAATATATAAAAAAAAGAAACATTTCCAATTCATGGGTTTTTACTAGGGATGCACACGATAATCGATATTATCGTTCGATATTCGATATGCAATAAAATTTCGATAATCGATAATACAAATAATATCGAATGGTCTGATTTCTAAAAAAGCGGGTTCGTAATGCATTATTTCGTTCTTCTCGGACCTTTCTAGTATTGAAATACTCAAACTGCCAAAATACTAGGCCTCGGGCCTCGTAAAATGTGATTATAGTCTCAGCAGTGTCACGTCAGATGTGTCCAAGTAATGTTGCCATATCCTTATGTGCTCGATTAGGCGACATATCACTGAAACTGTAAAAGATTACTTCAATTTTGTAAATTTATTATCGTTCGATATTATCGATCGATAATGCAGTCATCTTTTCGATTATCGATAGTTTTTATTTTATCGATGTTCATCCCTAGTTTTTACGTGCGTCGCATTTTTGCGCGCGGCGGCCACATTTGTGATCAAACTTTGACGTTGCCACGGAGAAACAATAGGGAACACGCGTATGAAAATTTTAATCAATTTTTAAAAACCTTGTCTCTCATTTAATAATGTTATGTCTTTGAATTTTGGTAAACGAATCAGTCTATGCCTCAAAATAATGGGTTTAGAAACGATAAATAAAAGGGCGCGAAAAACAAGCCGCCATGTAGAGTGGATTTGACGTCATGGTTTTGTACTGAGTACGCTCACCGCCCCAGCGACTGGTCTGTTACGCCACGACTACAGAATCATTGCGTCACAGCCACCTGTACGCGTTTCAGATCCCCGAGTTGAAACTTCAATAAATGCGACCACATTAAACCTATTTAAAAATTTCTTTTTTACTTGGGACTTGCATTAATATACATTTTATATCTGATACTATTAAACTAAGTGTTTGGTTTAACAAAAAAAAAACGTACGCCTGTTGCCTATTGATGGCTGTTGTGGTAGAACACAGAAATTCAGTTTTTTTAAATCCAGCTTGTTCTTTAAATACAATTGGTATGTGTGGTAATTTCTTTATTTTCGTATTACTTATGTTTAGTTTGTTAATTCTAAATTAGGCTTGTTTATTAAATTCGAATAGTATTTGCCAATGATTTAGGATTGGTCCTCCTCAGTTGTGTCACAATCATGGCCGCTGTGACGTCACGTGGGAACTATGAATAGGTAGAGATCCTTGTATTTCGCAATGCGCGATAGCGCGAAATCACTTGAAACGTGCAGCAATTGACATCATTAAAGAAATCGATTTTGAATTCTTCTCGAGAGACTCTTAAATTTAAGTTTTTTTTTCTTTCTTTTTTACTTATGTGGTCTTGTGGTGACAAGAATAAACAATAAATAATAGTAATAATAATAATAATTGACGCCGTTCTTCTTAGTTCCAACCCGTGTACTATCTCGTTCTCCCTGCAGCGTTTTGCGAGGCCCCCGCTAAGAAGTTCCCCGTAGGAGAGGTCTTGAAAGTGAAGACTCCATCTCTAAAGGCGGACGTAGTGATCCTAGTTCTAACATGTATCTCTCTCTCTCTTCAGCGTC
>OX246747.1:32430488-32652602 GCA_945910005.1 Isoperla grammatica
GATAGCAGTGAGTTATATATCTTGGTAACAATATTTATTAGGGCTGCCCAACGATATCGATAATAGAAAAATAATTCGATATCGCTAAAGAATTAATATATCGTACGTTTCGCGATATCGATGAAGTGTCAACTATCGTAAAAAAAAAAGTTTGGCGGTGTTGTGCTACTGCATCTTTGTGATACATACACTGCAACATTCGCGTTGGTACCTACTCGCCCTCATCGCCCGCCGGCCGGGAGTCTGTTGCGCCCGCGCTCGTTCTGCCAGTCTGTCACACTCACGTCACGTCACGCCAATCACAACATCGCTGTTTTGCGGATACATTTTAAATAGTACAACACACAAATTGACGCACAAAGTAAAACATTTCGGCGTTAAATTATTCATATTAAATTGTTTTTAATGAATGGTCTCTTGCTGGGATATGAATTTTTTAATCGCTAGGCAGCCCTAATATTTATATCTATGGTTTACAATGGCATAAGATAATCGCGAAGTGCTATGGGCGACTTTGGAAGTGTCTGACGTTTGTTGTTGTTGTCGTCGTTCAGATCCAGAAGCTCCGCCTGCTGATCACCGAGAAGATCGCCACCGACCGCGGAGTCACCATCCACGTTGTGTCGCCCATGGACGGATTCAACATCCTCGGCAATAAGGACGCCAAGACGCTGAAGAGCGTCGTCGGTGAGTAAATCAGTGATGTCCGCCTTTCTATAGTTCGTCCAGCAGCATTTGACGTGTTTGGTTTCCCTCAAAGGGACAATGGACCTTGTTTGTTCACACTTTTAACGCAGATAATCTTATTGTAGGCTACTCCCAATACCGCCTACCGCCTAAAAGCTGCCTGGCACAATAATTGGCTGCAAGGTTGTCAGTGCAAGTTCGAAGGGTTCTTTTCACCGGGAACATCGTAAATTATTTTCATTCACAACGCATTATTCAAGCATTCAAGTATTTTTCACAAGTATTATTGCTTGCTATTGGGGGTGAAAGAGATATTGTACGGAGAGAGCGAGAGAGTGAGAAAGAGAGAGATACGCATTCTTTGCCAAATACATACACATCTTGGCAACGCAGGAAGCGGTCGCAAGTGGTTTATTAGGGTGGCTTTTAAGTTTACAACCTACCACCCAGGCCGATGTCGGCAACAACCCGTCAAATGCTGCTGGACAAACTATAAAACTATATTGTAGTCTTTTGTAAACAATTGTATCCTCCTTTGTAAATCAGTGGTGTCCTCCTTCGTAAAATTGTGTGATATTCCTTTGTAAACAAATGTATCCTCCTTTGTAAATCAGTGGTGTCCACCTTCGTAAAATTGTGTGATATTCCTTTGTAAACAAATGTATCCTCCTTTGTAAATCAGTGGTATCATCCGTTGTAAAATTGTGTGATATTCCTTTGTAAACAAATGTATCCTCCTTTGTAAATCAGTGGTGTCCTCCATTGTAAAATTGTATGATAGTCCTTTGTAAACAAATGTATCCTTCTTTGTAAATCAGTGGTGTCCTCCTTTGTAAAATTGTGTGATATTCCTTTGTAAACAAATGTATCCTCCTTTGTAAACAGTGGTGTCCTCCTTCGTAAAATTGTGTGATAGTCCTTTGTAAACAAATGTATCCTCCTTTGTAAATCACGGGGTCCTCATTTGTAAAATTGTATTGTGTTCTATTGTAAATAAATTTGTCCCCAGTGTGAATGAGAGTGGTGTTCATTCCAACTCTGTATGGTTCTCCTTTGTAAATAAATTTCTCCTCCTTTGTGAATCAGTGGTGTCCTCTCCTTTGTTGATCAGTATAGTTCTTATTTGTAAACTATAATTGTAAGCTCATCCACAAATCAGTATTGTGATCCTTGTGTAAATAATGTTGCCTCTTGTGTGAATCAGTGGTGTCCTCCTTTGTAAATCGGCTTTGTCGTAATTTGTAAATAACTAGTAGCGTGTTCCTTTGCAAAGCAGTATTGTCCTCCTTTGTAAATCAGTTTTATAACCAAATAGCACCCACATTAAATAAATCTAAGAATGAATAGCACAATATAGTCGGCACTAACCCAGTGTTTCTCGAACTGAGAGCTGCAAAGGCAACACTCAAGTGTTGTGAATACCGTGTTTAAATTTATAACATTTAATTTTTAGTTTTATCTCGGACGGGTTTACTTGCAGTTGAGTTTCGTTTGACTTGTCTCCGTATTGTGTTTCACGTCATCGAGTAGTAAACCCTGGCCGGTCTTTTTTTTCCCCACACATTGTGAGAAGTATATTTTCCCACCTCTCGTTGCTTTCACTTTTCGTGCTTACGATTATTGGTGTTGCTTTTCAAGATATTTATGTGATGAACACTGAAAAAAAAATGTTAATGCATACATGCTAATCTTGTATGTATGAATCTTGGTTCAGAATTTTTTTTTTTTAATATCTGCTCCCTGTGTCCAACAATGAAGTCGGGTAGGGGATAGGAAATTAATCCCATCATATTCTGGCCCCTAGGTACATCGAAGCCGGCTGGCCATGCCTGACCCTTCCCTCATGTTAACTTCCTCCGGCTCCTCCTCTTCACTTTCTTCTTCCTCTGCTCTTTCTACAAATTCTGTCCATACTCTAATTAAAGGTCTGCACGGGCCCAAATATAAAAGCCCGGGCCCGGTATTTCAAGCCCGGGCCCGTACCGGCCCATACTGAGTTAGCTAATCAAAGCCAGGGCCCGGCCCAGGCCCGCCTGAAGTGTAAATTGGCCCGTAAAAGCCCGTTCAACTGTTAAAGCAGCAAGTTGATATCTATAGTATTTGGCAAAGGAATACGAACAACAGTGTTGGAAAAAAAGGAAATTAGATGAAACCAAATTCTAGTAAAGTTGCCAGTGACAGTATGTAACGTAAAGAATTACAACACAAATGCTGTGACCGGAAGTTTATACTATTTCGGATTTGATTTAAGTTTTGGAAATGTTGGTAAAATAACATTACTTTTCTTTCATTGCAATTAAAACAAAATTAGAAAAGCCCGAAAAATCCCTCCTCGTTCAGTGATATGTAGGCCCAGGCCCGGCCCGCGCCCGTCTTCATAAACATATCAAGGCCCGTACCCGTGCAGACCTCTCTCTAACTCTAATATCTAAAAAAAAAAAATTCAATTGTTTTACATTATATTTTTTCCCCCGAATTAGTGGAGTCTCCTATCGAGTCGGTATTAGAGCGTTCTAACTAATCGCCGCCGCTCGCTTCTCGTTACAGGTTTCGACGCTAACACCGTCTACACGTTCGCCGACGGAAAGAAGAAGAGCCTGGACGGAAACGAAGATCTCCGAAAAGACATCGAGTACAACCGGGACATTTGCATCGAAGTCGCGCAGAAAGTAAGTCGCCACCAAATTTTGCGATTTCCCACGGCGATTATTACAAAATTATTTTATTTATTTAAACTTTAATGTCCAAAATATGATAATCAGAGAAATAGCCAGATAACCAACAGTTTCCATGCGAATAATTATTGTCACGTCTCATTGCCGAGTACACACATAATCAGTGGCAGTTGTTTGTAGTGAAAACTGTTTCGAGTTATTTTTAGCCGCAAAGTCACCGATTTGGGGCGGCAAAAAACGGAAAAAAAATTTACTTTTTTTTCCATCATAATGCTTAGACTACATTTATACAAAATCCTTGCATTCTCCAAAATATCAAAAAGGAAAGAAATAAAATCTACCACTAAAAATCGAATTTTTCATTGGTTTCACCAGTGACAAGAAAGTCTACGAAGCAACCGAAATGCAAACACCATCGTCTTATTTACGCATTCACCCTTTGCGGTAAAATCCTTTTGCTTAATATGTGAAGCAGTGCCGTTGTTGTCTCGTAAGAATGAGATTTCGTAGTAAATTCGGTGGGCAGCACAAAAAGAAGTTTTAAAGATTTAAAAAAAATCGATTTTTTCCTGAAAAACTTTTATTTTTTTCCCCCGTAAAAGATTTTTTTATTTTTTTTTTATTTAAATTTATTTAATTAACCGCATCGACGAACGTTTCAGACCGAAGGCGGCACCGCGTACAACGCTCACAACTTCATCGACGCCAAGGCCACCCAGCGTAAACAGTTCCTGCAGGTCCTTACTAGCAAGCTCTCCGAGGCACTGACCAGGGACTACACCGAACAGTGCCGATGCGTCCTACGACACGGCTTGTACGCAGAGACGCGTTGCAAGGTCACTGACAGGAGGCTGAGCGAGCCAATCAAAGTACAGGTACGTTTGTTTCGTTTTTATTTTATTTATTTTTTTTATTTTTTTTTTTTTTTTCTTTTATGTTTGTTATTATTATTAATCAGCATTAGTCTTATCTTATGCCAAGGTCCACTAGATCGCTTGTAGCGCAGCGCGCGCGAAGTAAGGTCATCTAACCTATTTCCATAATGTTAAAAATCACATGTTATTTAAATGGGAGAATCATTCAGAAAAACAAATTAATTGATCTGTCAAAACAAATCATGGGCCAAAAAGGCAAAATAAAAATATGTAATGAGATTTTATCTTTACATTCTATATATATTTTCAAAGGAAATACTTCACGCGTAAGCTCACATTATTGGTGAGGATTATTTAAATAATAATGCGATTTTTGTAGTTGGATCCAAAATGGCGATTTTAGATCTCATTCAATGACCGTACTTTGCGCTTCGCAATTACTCCGCTAGGAGTAAATCCAGTAGACCTTGGTCTTATGCTATAGGCCTTCCTCGTGATCATACCCTTTTCTCCCTCTTCGAATGAATCACAACCTTTGAAGGTGCTTATGTGCAATTTAAATTGTATTACGAAAATAATGAAATGTTGAAAAGTGAAATTCAACCGAATCCAATGTTGTATATATATACACTAGTATCTTTATTCATTCTTGGCTTTTTGGATGTATCTTTATATTACTTATTATATATTATATTATTATATTATTTTTTTTTTTTTGTTACAGACTGAGACCAAGAGGAAAGGATCAAAGAAGCCAAAAAATTAATTTAATAATTTGAACAGTGTTGAGATTTGTACCATACATAATACATTAAAATGAGTTCACTTATTGAATTTATTTACTTTTTAATTTCACTATTTTTGCAGTATGTTATTATAAGTAAGTAACTCTTTTGGTGTGATTGATTAATGATTACCTGTTAAAGATTGAATAAAATTATTTCTTGAACGAGTGTTTTTTCCATTCTGCAGAAGGCAGTCATATAACCAGTGTTGTAAGTAACATGCTACAAGTAGTGCGCTACTTGTAGCATGTTAATTTTTGGTAGCGAGACTGGTAGCGCGCTACATTTTAAAACGCAGTAAAGTAGCGTGTAGCAAGCTACTATAAACGAGTATTTGTAGCAAAAAGTTGCCGCTACTCTATTTTTGAAATAAACAAACACACGTTTTGTTTCGCCCGCCACAATTCCCACCGTCACAGGTTCGGAATGACGACTGACATTGGCTTTCTTGCTCTATAGTCCTAAAACCGCCTGCCCAGCACTGAGTTTCCTGTTTCACCCTGTGAGCCGTGATATGAGTATGACTCATTTCCGGTCCGTACCGCCGTTTCAATAAATACTACGTACTCTTGGTCCTTTATAAAAAAATGAAAGTAGCTGTAAAGTAGCGTCACTTCATTTTTTGAGTAGGCCTAGCTGTACAAGTAGCTAGCTACTTGACAAAATACAGTAGCTGAAAAGTAGCTTAGTTTCTTTCAAAGATCAAGTAGCTGTAGCTGTAACAGTGCTACTTTTAAAAAGTAGCTTTAACAACACTGCATCTTGCATTAAACTGCATTCCAAAATTCACCTAAAAAGTAAGTTAAAAAAAAGTAAGTAAAGTAAAAGTAACACAAAAAAAGTAAAAAGTATATAAGTAAAGTAAGTAAAAAGTAATTAAGGATCTGTGATATCAGGATGGATTGGATGATACGACATAAAAGGGAAACTTTTGGGATTTGTTTTGTTTAGTAAATGAAGGGAAACTTTCATTTCTATATGTATTGTACATAAGAAAGTATATTCCTTTGTCAGAACAGTCAACAGGTGATATTCAACTATTATCAGTTAAAAGTTAATCAATTCAAACTCGTGCCACAATGAATCCAAGTTATTTCCTAGATATCTCGGCTTGTAAAAAAGGTAAAGTTCATAGGCGTGCGCAGAGGGATGCAAGGGGGGGCAGCAGCCCCCCCATTAGTATAGGTGAGCTTTTTTTTTAAATAGAACTTGACCCAGGGTATACCGTATACGCCTGCCGATCGTAAAAGACGAGAAAAGGACCTATAGCACCTTCCTCATATTAAATATATTCCTCAAACTGTCACTGTTGCTCCAACTGCCTTGCCCCTTTGCCCTGGGAAAGAATAGGTCCAGAATAGTGCCTGTCGTAATGGGCGACAAAAATGCTGACGCCTGACATAAATCTTACCTGAAGTCCTAGATTGGAATGACGTTGGAATCAGCTGACCGGTCTCAACATCAACTGTTGCCTTACCGCCAAGATTTTGGCTGTGGGACTGACCACTTCCTTCACTTTGTAACAATGATATCACTGATATCCACAAATAATTGTGTGAAATTAACTCATTGAACAGACAACCTGTACTCCTCCTAATACGCTTAAAAACACATTTACAAAATGCGTCTTTAAAAAATCTCCTGCGGAGCTTTTGGTGGGGGGGCATCCCTCCACACCCCCCATTGGCGCCGCGGTGAAGTACTTTCATTGGGAATTTATTATGCCCCCCCATTGATCAACCTCTGCGCACACCTATGGTTGAGTCAGATGAGAGTAGAATCAGTTTGATTCTGTAACATGTACAAAGCCATACAGTATTCTAGTTGGAATGAATTCTGGAATGCAGCTATGCCGTACTAAACCCGAGTGCAAAACCAGTGACATGAACAAGTGAACTGCCGTGTCACTAACACTAACCACTTCACATTTCCTTTAATTAAGCATCATCATTCCAGTTACCTACCGACATAATACATAGGTGGGTGAAATTACGTAGGTAATTTCTGGGTCTCGAACCCTAGACCTAAATGATGCAAAGCGATGAGTTACAGTAAACTCCACGCCACCCGATGGAAATTGCATTGCTTACACCGGTACATAACGCACTGCTCTCAATGTATGCATGTATAAATCTCATTGGAACTCAACTCATTCTTATTGTAATTGTAACTCCAAAGTAGATGGATTAACGAACAGAGGGTATCTTTGCATTCCAAAAATATCCAAGAATACGATCTGACGATAAAAACTCTGAAAATTGAAAAAAATCTGAAGTCAGTTTTTTTCCAGTCCAAAAAATGAGTTTTAACACATGGTCTTTTTAAAATCGCATTTGATAGATCATGACCCCATGATTGCGAAACTGCAAACGTTTTTTTGCGGAAACAAACCGTTCGCCTGTAAAAAAAAAATAATTAATATTCTATTCGATTTATTCTTTTTGTAATTGTAACTCCAAATAGGGATGGATTTACGAACTGATGGTCTCTATGATTCACAAAGTCGCGAAGAATACGAACTGATGATAAAAACTCCGAAAACAGCAAAAATATTCTGAGGCCGTTTTGCAACAACTTGCTCGATTGGCCAGTAAGAGCGCAGGATTAACTCCATTGGTTCGCGCGAACACCGCGAGATCGCGCAGCAGTCGAGCGAGTCGAGTCTCGGGAGTCGGGAGCGCCGCCGACAGCGGACCGCTCCCAGGGTTGCCAGATTGGGCGATTTACCGCCGATTGGGCTACTCGACTCAAACTATTGGCGGGTAAAATTATCATTTCGCTCTTGGCGCCAATTGGGCTCTATTCCTACTTGTACTGGCGGTTTTTGGGCTGGTAAAACTGTCAACCGCCAAATAATAAAATTAAAAATACGCCAAAATAATTAAATATAGTATAAATGCATGTAAGTCTATCATGAGGTGCTTAAAAATATAAAATGTGGGTATACGGCCCCTGCACACTATTCGCACCCTGCGCAAGCCAACAACAAATGAATGAATGAACAACAACAATAAATGAAAGAAAAACTGACCGAAGAAGAAGCGATTGGGGAACGTGTCAACTTGACTTGACAATGGGAAAATTCGGAAAATACGCCAAAAAGTACAAAAGAGATTGGGAGGATTTACCGGAATTCAAAGGTAGGCTTAGTTCACATTTGCCCATCTCAAGTATTTTTTTTTTTTTTTTTTACTATGGTTTAAAGGTATGCTTAGCATAGAGCATATTATTATAGGTTATAGCTATTTATTTTGTGTTGATGTTTGTTAGGATGGCTAAAACCAGTAACGACAAGTCCATTTACGTGATAAATGGTTTCAAATTTAATTTATTTACTATTATTTTTTAATAATAATTTGTCAATATTCTTGTATTAATAGCCGTATGCATGCAATATGTTCAATAAATACCTATGATTAAACGTGTGTATTACATAATCTTTTTCTTTAAATCTGCTACAACTCACATTCCATTTGTCTTTTTTTAATTATAAGTAAGTATAATAATTGGACATTTTTTGTGCTATAATGATACGTCTTTACAACTTTATTTTTTCATGTTATGTGTGTACGATTACAATGTAATGTAAATAGCTTCCAAATGCTAAATTAATGCTTAAATACGCGCATCCAAAACCAAATTGTGTAAATCAACTGCGCACACAAGCTGGTGAGCGACGTTCACGACAGAGTGCGTATTGGCGCTTTTGGGCGATTTTGAAACGAGCCACTGGCGCGCTCTTCTACTGAACATCTGGCAACCCTGACCGCTCCAATTCAGTCGGTCTCTGGCCGTCCTCGGAGTAGGATGTATGTCGCTCGTTTACGTGTTTTTACACACGTAAACTGCCGTCAGCGCTGCGATGGCTAATATCAGAACTAACCGCGGCGCTCATGTCACGCGAGCGCCTGCACACTCACGCTACCTAAAAATCCAAACTTTGTCTTTTTAAAATCTAATTCGATAGATCATGACCCCGTGAATGCAAAACTGTAAACGGTTTTTTGCGAAAACAAACCGATCGAATGTAAAAAAATAATTAATTTTCTTCTCGATTTATTCTTTTTGTAATTGTAACACCAAATATGGATGGATTGACGAAGTAATGGTCACTATGGATTCACAAAGTAGCCTAGAATACAAACTGATGCTATACACTCCGAAAATTGGAAACAATTTTAAGTCGTTTTTTTTCTAAGTCCAAAAAAATGAGTTTCAACACACACATGGTCTTTTTAAAATCGCATTTTATAGATCTTGTCAGTGATCGCGAAAATGTTAACAGTTTTTGCCGGAAACCAACCGTTTGTCTGTAAAAAAATGATGAATATTCTGCTCGATTCTTCTTATTGTAATTTAACTCCAAATATAGATCGATTTACGAACTGATGGTCTCACAGGATGCAAAAACCAAAAAGTATCGAAGAATGCGATCTGATCATAAAAAGTGCAAAAATGGCAAAAAAAGATTTTAAGCCGTTTTTCAACCAAGGCTATAGGCCTACACTGCACAAAAATCCAAAATCCACACTTTGTCTTTTTAAAATCTATTTCGGTTGATCTTGACCCCGTGAATGCAAAACTGTAAACGGTTTTTTGCGGAAACAAACCATTCGCCTGTAAAAAAATAATTAATATTCTACTCGATTTATTCTTTTTGTAATTGTAACTCCAAAAAGGGATGGATTTACGAACTGATGGTCTCTCTGAATTCACAAAGTCGCCAAAAATACGATTTGATGATAAAAACTCCGAAAAACGAGCAAAAAATCATATAAATGTGTGACTATGGTGGAAAAAAAAATTGTGGGTAATGGGTTTCGAACCCCAGACCTCTAGTATTCGAAGCAACCGCGTAACAACGTACGCTGTGCCACACGATGGAAACAACGCAAGGTCCACTAGATCGCTTGTAGCGCGCGCGCAGCGCGCGCGAAGTAATGCTGGGTTCTCATGGTCCAACGCAGCGTATCGCGTAACGACGTTTACCAATCAGACATCGTAACGACTTACGCGACTCCTCCCCTTTTGACCAGTGGCGTATCCAGGATTTTGAAAAGGGGGGGGGGTTTTAACTCATATTATAGAGAGTGGAACCAAAAATAAACGGGGGATCCGGGGGATTTTCCCCCGGAAAAATTTTCTCGTCAAGGTCATTTTGGTGCAAATCTGTGCGTTTTACAGCGGCCAACTGAACTAAAATTACTAAATTTCTGGCAACGATTTTCTCAATCAGAAACGAAAAAAAGCTTCAAAGAACAACAATTGAACTGAAAAGTTAATACACAGAAATAGAATTATAGAGCGATGTGTGTATTTTTAACAAAAACTTATGTCTTTGGTTTTTAATACAAAAATACTGTATATTTATATCTCCATTTTTTTTAAATTCAATGCAATTTCCACTTTTCCTTTGCGAAAGGGGGGGGGGTTTTGTCCCCCCCCCTCCCCCCCCTTGGATACGCCACTGCTTTTGACGACGTCAAATTTTAGATTCCATTTCTATTGTTAACGCCGACGTAAAGCTTCACCGCCTTGCAAATACATCGAATTTGCTGAATTTCCATTCGAGAAGGCTACGATCCAGCAATCAACATAAACATTCACTATAAAAAAATGTCGGACGCCGTGTTGGCTCTTCTTTGTGCCGCCGTTCAAAGATTTCCCTGCCTCTACAATACGCGTAGCAAAGATTATAAGATGAATCGTATTAAAGAGAGTGCATGGTTTGCAATATCGCAGGAGTAGCAAATTAGTGGTAATACTGATGTTTTTTAACTAGGCCTATTTCTCAATAACCTACGCACACCATAACCTACCTAATTTCAACATGCCCTTGGCCTACATCTGGATAGCCTAGGCCTACACACGGCCAACGTAGAAATAGTGACCTAAGCTAGTAGGCGCATACTAATAACCAGTAGGACTATTATCAAATAATTTAATCTTCCTACAATGCTACCTACACGTGCCTTCAGCTTTCCTAATTAGGTACGTAGCTCGTCTCGGTCTTGTCAACACCATGATTTCTCGGATAGCATAAATCGCGCCAAATCATCTGTCATATGACGGTGCGCAGCAAGAACACAAAACGCGTTTACGCCGCGCAGGAGCCATGGCATGTGAACACCTCAAATTCAACACGACGTAAAAACGTCGTACGCAGCGTACAGCGTCAAGGCATGAGAACCCAGCATAAGGTCATCTAACCTATTTCCATAATGTTAAAAATCCCATGTTATTCAAATGGGAGAATCATTCAGAAAAACAAATGAATTGATCTGTCAAAACAAATTATGGGCCAAAAAGACAAAATAACAATCGGTAATGAGATTTGATCTTCACATTCTATATATATATTTTTTTTAATACTTTACGTGTAAGTTCACATTATTGGTGAGGATTATTTAAATAATAATGCGATTTTTGTAGTTGGATCAAAATGGCGATTTTGGATCTCATTCAATGACCTTACTTTGCGCTTCGCAATTACTCCGCTAGGAGTAAATCCAGTAGACCTTGGAAACAACGTTGCTTACTTTGGTAGATAACAGACTGGACCCTTATTCTATAACTCCACCGAAACGGATTCGGTCGGAAATTACAACAATTTTGGCCGAAATGGAAACAATTGCAGTTCCACAACAATATAACTGACACAATAATTTCCAATTAGTATTGTTATTATTTCTCAATTGTTTCCATTTCGGCCCGAATCCATTTCGGGAGTTTTATAGAATAGGGGTCCGGGTCTCAATGTATGGCATAGCTTGTTGTACTCAGATAGCTCGTCATCACGCCAACATTAAAACATGTTTCCTCGACTAACCGTTTATGCTAGACAAGCATAAGCATGTTTAATAAATTAAGTAAAAATAATTTATGGAGACACTCCAATGATTATTACCCTAGTCCTTTAACAAGAGACGCTAGGAGTCGTCAAACACGTGTTTAAATACATTCTGTTTTTTAGAATAATATTCTTTACGGCTTTATTGTTTATTTAGGCAATCTTTAAGTTAATTCCCGAGGTAGATCTAAACATTGTCTACTTTGAAAAAAATAATCGCCTCGCTACGTTTGTTGTGAACGACGTTAGGCGTCGCCGAAATTTCTAAGATTTTCTTGTCAAGTTCCACTTTCGGTACCGATTGTGGATGAACGGTGGTACCTATTTAGTCGTAGCGTCGAACTTAAGGTCGGTAAGAATCAATGGTGACGTAGTATGAGCGTCGGTAGCGTCGGTTTGTACAGGTCGTGGTGAAACGACGCCAACTTCAGGTAACCAAAATAGTTGATTTTTTGAGGTTTTTATTTTTTTACTGGTAAACGGTTTGAGATAGAATTTTTTGGTTGCCAATTCCTTCCTATTCATTGCTCTCTTGATATGTTTCGTATTTTTAAAAAAATAAACAAAATAAAACATTTCAATATTCTCCGATTGTGGTCTTCTGAGACAAAATTTGAAATTTTGGGCGCCTGTGTCTCTGTAAGTATGACCCCCAGCATAGTTTTTGTTTTCAGAATGTCTAGATAATTAACGCAAAAAAAATAAAAAAAATACAGAAACAAATTTGGACCCCTCGTATGGTAGCTACGAGCGCTAGAAAACAAAATTTCCCCTTAGTAAACCCTTCTCAACTTTGCTCGTCTGAATATGGAAGAAAAAAAGTCTGCCAGTTACGGGGATCGAACCCCGGACCGCGAAAACACTAGTCGACGCCGCTACCGCGTACGCCACACCACTCGATGGAAGTTGGGTCGCTTAGACTGGTATAGATAACACACGGCTCTCAATGTATGCATGTTACCAAATATATATGATATTACGAACAGAGGGTCTCATTGGATTTAAAAAATATCCAAGAATACGATCCGATGACAAAAACTCACGCGAATTGAGTTATAAACGACATAAATGTGTGATTATGGTGGAAAAAAAAGAATTGGAGCCAATGGGTTCCAAACCCCAGACCTCAAGTATTCGAAGCGACGGCGTTACTGACTACGCTATGCCTCACGATGAAAATTCGTTGCTTAGACTGGAATATAACACACTGGTCTCAATGTATGTATGGCATAGCTTGTTGTATTCAGATAGTTTTTCATCACGCCAACATTGAAACATGTTTCCCCGGCTAACTGTTGATGCAAGGCAAGCATAAGCATGTTTCATGTATAGAGTAAGAATGTCCAATGGAGAAACTCTAGTTTTTATTTCCTTAACTCTTTAACAGGAGACGCTACGAGTCGTTAAAGACGTGCTCAAATACACTCTGTTTTTTAGAATTATATTCTTTACGGCTATATTGTTTACTTAGGCGATCTTAAAGTTAGTTCATGTGGTAGATCTGTACATTGTCTACTTTGAAAAAAATCATCGCTTTGCTACGTTTGTTGTGAACGACGTTAGGCGTCGCCGAAATTTCAAAGATTTTCTTGTCAAGTACCACTTTCGGTACCGATTGTGGGTGAACGGTGGTACCTAGTAAGTCGTAGTGTCGAACTTAAGGTCAGTAAGAATCCCTGGTGACGTGGTATGAGCGTCGGTAGCGTCGGTTTGTACAGGTCGTGGTGAGGCGACGCCAACTTCAGGTAACCAAAATAGTTGATTTTTTTAGGTTTTTATTTTTTTACTGGAAAACGGTTTGAGATAGAATTTTTTGGTTGCCAATTCCTTCCTATTCATTGCTCTCTTGATATGTTTCGTATTTTTAAAAAAATAAAAAAAATAAAAAATTTCAATATTCTCCGATTGTGGTCTTCTGAGACAAAATTTGAAATTTTGGGCGCCTGTATCTCTGTAAGTATGACCCCCAGCATAGTTTTCGTTTTCAGAATGTCTAGATAATTAACGCAAAAAAAATAAAAAAAAATCAGAAACAAATTTGGACCCCCCGTATGGTAGCTACGAGCGCTAGAAAAAAAATTTTCCCCTTAGTAAACCCTTCTCAACTTTGCTCGTCTGAATATGGAAGAAAAAAAGTCTGCCAGTTACGGGGATCGAACCCCGGACCACGAAAACACTAGTCGACGCCGCTACCGCGTACGCCACACCACTCGATGGAAGTTGGGTCGCTTGGACTGGTATAGATAACACACGGCTCTCAATGTATGCATGTTACCAAATATATATGGATTTACGAACAGAGGGTCTCATTGGATTTAAAAAATATCCAAGAATACGATCCGATGACAAAAATCACGCGAATTGAGTTATAAACGAAATAAATGTGTGATTATAGTGGAAAAAAAAAATTGGAGCTAATGGGTTCTGAACCCCAGACCTCAAGTATTCGAAGCGACGGCGTTACTGACTACGCTATGCCTCACGATGAAAATTCTTTGCTTAGACTGGAATATAACACACTGGTCTCAATGTATGGCATAGCTTGTTGTATTCAGATAGTTTTTCATCACGCCAACATTAAAACATGTTTCCCCGGCTAACTGTTGATGCAAGGCAAGCATAAGCATGTTTCATGTATAGAGTAAGAATGTCCAATGGAGAAACTCTAGTCTTTATTTCCTTAACTCTTTAACAGGAGACGCTACGAGTTGTTAAAGACGTGCTCAAATACACTCTGTTTTTTAGAATTATATTCTTTACGGCTATTTTGTTTATTTAGGCGATCTTACAGTTAGTTCATGAGGTAGATCTGTACATTGTCTACTTTGAAAAAAATCATCGCTTTGCTACGTTTGTTGTGAACGACGTTAGGCGTCGCCGAAATTTCAAAGATTTTCTTGTCAAGTACCACTTTCGGTACCGATTGTGGGTGAACGGTGGTACCTAGTAAGTCGTCGTGTCGAACTTAAGGTCAGTAAGAATCCCTGGTGACGTGGTATGAGCGTCGGTAGCGTCAGTTTGTACAGGTCGTGGTGAGGCGACGCCAACTTCAGGTAACCAAAATAGTTGATTTTTTTAGGTTTTTATTTTTTTACTGGTAAACGGTTTGAGATAGAATTTTTTCGTAGCCAATTCCTTCCTATTCATTGCTCTCTTGATATGTTTCGTATTTTTAAAAAAATAAAAAAAATCAAAAATTTCAATATTCTCCGATTGTGGTCTTCTGAGACAAAATTTGAAATTTTGGGCGCCTGTATCTCTGTAAGTATGACCCTCAGCATAGTTTTCGTTTTCAGAATGTCTAGATAATTAACGCAAAAAAAATAAAAAAAATACAGAAACAAATTTGGACCCCCCGTATGGTAGCTACGAGTGCTAGAAAAAAAAATTCCCCTTAGTAAACCCTTCTCAACTTTGCTCGTCTGAATATGGAAGAAAAAAAGTCTGCCAGTTACGGGGATCGAACCCCGGACTGCGAAAACACTAGTCGACGCCGCTACCGCGTACGCCACACCACTCGATGGAAGTTGGGTCGCTTAGACTGGTATAGATAACACACGGCTCTCAATGTATGCATGTTACCAAATATATATGGTTTTACGAACAGAGGGTCTCATTGGATTTAAAAAATATCCAAGAATACGATCCGATGACAAAAACTCACGCGAATTGAGTTATAAACAACATAAATGTGTGATTATGGTGGAAAAAAAAATTGGAGCCTATGGGTTCCGAACCCCAGAACTCAAGTATTCGAAGCGACGGCGTTACTGACTACGCTATGCCTCACGATGAAAATTATTTGCTTAGACTGGAATATAACACACTGGTCTCAATGTATGGCATAGCTTGTTGTATTCAGATAGTTTTTCATCACGCCAACATTAAAACATGTTTCCCCGGCTAACTGTTGATGCAAGGCAAGCATAAGCATGTTTCATGTATAGAGTAACAATGTCCAATGGAGAAACTCTAGTCTTTATTTCCTTAACTCTTTAACAGGAGACGCTACGAGTCGTTAAAGACGTGCTCAAATACACTCTGTTTTTTAGAATTATATTCTTTACGGCTATATTGTTTACTTAGGCGATCTTAAAGTTAGTTCATGAGGTAGATCTGTACATTGTCTACTTTGAAAAAAATCATCGCTTTGCTACGTTTGTTGTGAACGACGTTAGGCGTCGCCGAAATTTTAAAGATTTTCTTGTCAAGTACCACTTTCGGTACCGATTGTGGGTGAACGGTGGTACCTAGTAAGTCGTAGTGTCGAACTTAAGGTCAGTAAGAATCCCTGGTGACGTGGTATGAGCGTCGGTAGCGTCGGTTTGTACAGGTCGTGGTGAGGCGACGCCAACTTCAGGTAACCAAAATAGTTGATTTTTTTAGGTTTTTATTTTTTTACTGGTAAACGATGTGAGATAGAATTTTTTGGTTGCCAAATTCTTCCTATTCATTGCTCTCTTGATATGTTTCGTATTTTTAAAAAAATAAAAAAAATCAAAAATTTCAATATTCTCCGATTGTGGTCTTCTGAGACAAAATTTGAAATTTTGGGCGCCTGTATCTCTGTAAGTATGACCCCCAGCATAGTTTTCGTTTTCAGAATGTCTAGATAATTAACGCAAAAAAAATAAAAAAAAATACAGAAACAAATTTGGACCCCCTGTATGGTAGCTACGAGCGCTAGAAAAAAAAATGTCCCCTTAGTAAACCCTTCTCAACTTTGCTCGTCTGAATATGGAAGAAAAAAAGTCTGCCAGTTACGGGGATCGAACCCCGGACCGCGAAAACACTAGTCGACGCCGCTACCGCGTACGCCACACCACTCGATGGAAGTTGGGTCGCTTAGACTGGTATAGATAACACACGGCTCTCAATGTATGCATGTTACCAAATATATATGGATTTACGAACAGAGGGTCTCATTGGATTTAAAAAATATCCAAGAATACGATCCGATGACAAAAACTCACGCGAATTGAGTTATAAACGACATAAATGTGTGATTATGGTGGAAAAAAAAGAATTGGAGCTAATGGGTTCTGAACCCCAGACCTCAAGTATTCGAAGCGACGGCGTTACTGACAACGCTATGCCTCACGATGAAAATTCGTTGCTTAGACTGGAATATAACACACTGGTCTCAATGTATGGCATAGCTTGTTGTATTCAGATAGTTTTTCATCACGCCAACATTAAAACATGTTTCCCCGGCTAACTGTTGATGCAAGGCAAGCATAAGCATGTTTCATGTATAGAGTAAGAATGTCCAATGGAGAAACTCTAGTTTTTATATCCTTAACTCTTTAACAGGAGACGCTACGAGTCGTTAAAGACGTGCTCAAATACACTCTGTTTTTTAGAATTATATTCTTTACGGCTATATTGTTTACTTAGGCGATCTTAAAGTTAGTTCATGAGGTAGATCTGTACATTGTCTACTTTGAAAAAAATTATCGCTTTGCTACGTTTGTTGTGAACGACGTTAGGCGTCGCCGAAATTTCAAAGATTTTCTTGTCCAAGTACCACTTTCGGTACCGATTGTGGGTGAACGGTGGTACCTAGTAAGTCTTAGTGTCGAACTTAAGGTCAGTAAGAATCCCTGGGGACGTGGTATGAGCGTCGGTAGCGTCGGTTTGTACAGGTCGTGGTGAGGCGACGCCAACTTCAGGTAACCAAAATAGTTGATTTTTTTAGGTTTTTATTTTTTTACTGGTAAACGGTTTGAGATAGAATTTTTTGGTTGCCAATCCCATCCTATTCATTGCTCTCTTGATATGTTTCGTATTTTTAAAAAAATAAAAAAAATCAAAAATTTCAATATTCTCCGATTGTGGTCTTCTGAGACAAAATTTGAAATTTTGGGCGCCTGTATCTCTGTAAGTATGACCCCCAGCATAGTTTTCGTTTTCAGAATGTCTAGATAATTAACGCAAAAAAAATTTAAAAAAAATACAGAAACAAAATTGGACCCCCCGTATGGTAGCTACGAGCGCTAGAAAAAAAAATTTCCCCTTAGTAAACCCTTCTCAACTTTGCTCGTCTGAATATGGAAGAAAAAAAGTCTGCCAGTTACGGGGATCGAACCCCGGACCGCGAAAACACTAGTCGACGCCGCTACCGCGTACGCCACACCACTCGATGGAAGTTGGGTCGCTTAGACTGGTATAGATAACACACGGCTCTCAATGTATGCATGTTACCAAATATATATGGATTTACGAACAGAGGGTCTCATTGGATTTAAAAAATATCCAAGAATACGATCCGATGACAAAAACTCACGCGAATTGAGTTATAAACGACATAAATGTGTGATTATGGTGAAAAAAAAAAAATTGGAGCTTATGGGTTCCGAACCCCAGATCCTAGTATTCGAAGCCACGGCGTTACTGACTACGCTATGTTTCACGATGAAAATTCGTTGCTTAGACTGGAATATAACACACTGGTCTCAATGTATGGCATAGCTTGTTGTATTCAGATAGTTTTTCATCACGCCAACATTAAAACATGTTTCCTCGGCTAACTGTTGATGCAAGGCAAGCATAAGCATGTTTCATGTATAGAGTAAGAATGTCCAATGGAGAAACTCTACTCTTTATTTCCTTAACTCTTTAACAGGAGACGCTACGAGTTGTTAAAGACGTGCTCAAATACACTCTGTTTTTTAGAATTATATTCTTTACGGCTATTTTGTTTATTTAGGCGATCTTACAGTTAGTTCATGAGGTAGATCTGTACATTGTCTACTTTGAAAAAAATCATCGCTTTGCTACGTTTGTTGTGAACGACGTTAGGCGTCGCCGAAATTTCAAAGATTTTCTTGTCAAGTACCACTTTCGGTACCGATTGTGGGTGAACGGTGGTACCTAGTAAGTCGTAGTGTCGAACTTAAGGTCAGTAAGAATCCCTGGTGACGTGGTATGAGCGTCGGTAGCGTCGGTTTGTACAGGTCGTGGTGAGGCGACGCCAACTTCAGGTAACCAAAATAGTTGATTTTTTTAGGTTTTTATTTTTTTACTGGTAAACGGTTTGAAATAGAATTTTTTGGTTGCCAAATTCTTCCTATTCATTGCTCTCTTGATATGTTTCGTATTTTTAAAAAAATAAAAAAAATCAAAAATTTCAATATTCTCCGATTGTGGTCTTCTGAGACAAAATTTGAAATTTTGGGCGCCTGTATCTCTGTAAGTATGACCCCCAGCATAGTTTTCGTTTTCAGAATGTCTAGATAATTAACGCAAAAAAAATAAAAAAAATACAGAAACAAATTTGGACCCCCCGTATGGTAGCTACGAGCGCTAGAAAAAAAAATTTCCCCTTAGTAAACCCTTCTCAACTTTGCTCGTCTGAATATGGAAGAAAAAAAGTCTGCCAGTTACGGGGATCGAACCCCGGACCGCGAAAACACTAGTCGACGCCGCTACCGCGTACGCCACACCACTCGATGGAAGTTGGGTCGCTTAGACTGGTATAGATAACACACGGCTCTCAATGTATGCATGTTACCAAATATATATGGATTTACGAACAGAGGGTCTCATTGGATTTAAAAAATATCCAAGAATACGATCCGATGACAAAAACTCACGCGAATTGAGTTATAAACGACATAAATGTGTGATTATGGTGGAAAAAAAAGAATTGGAGCTAATGGGTTCTGAACCCCAGACCTCAAGTATTCGAAGCGACGGCGTTACTGACTACGCTATGCCTCACGATGAAAATTCGTTGCTTAGACTGGAATATAACACACTGGTCTCAATGTATGGCATAGCTTGTTGTATTCAGATAGTTTTTCATCACGCCAACATTAAAACATGTTTCCCCGGCTAACTGTTGATGCAAGGCAAGCATAAGCATGTTTCGTGTATAGAGTAAGAATGTCCAATGGAGAAACTCTAGTTTTTATATCCTTAACTCTTTAACAGGAGACGCTACGAGTCGTTAAAGACGTGCTCAAATACACTCTGTTTTTTAGAATTATATTCTTTACGGCTATATTGTTTACTTAGGCGATCTTAAAGTTAGTTCATGAGGTAGACCTGTACATTGTCTACTTTGAAAAAAATCATCGCTTTGCTACGTTTGTTGTGAACGACGTTAGGCGTCGCCAAAATTTCAAAGATTTTCTTGTCCAAGTACCACTTTCGGTACCGATTGTGGGTGAACGGTGGTACCTAGTAAGTCTTAGTGTCGAACTTAAGGTCAGTAAGAATCCCTGGGGACGTGGTATGAGCGTCGGTAGCGTCGGTTTGTACAGGTCGTGGTGAGGCGACGCCAACTTCAGGTAACCAAAATAGTTGATTTTTTTAGGTTTTTATTTTTTTACTGGTAAACGGTTTGAGATAGAATTTTTTGGTTGCCAATTCCTTCCTATTCATTGCTCTCTTGATATGTTTCGTATTTTTAAAAAAATAAAAAAAATCAAAAATTTCAATATTCTCCGATTGTGGTCTTCTGAGACAAAATTTGAAATTTTGGGCGCTTGTATCTCTGTAAGTATGACCCCCAGCATAGTTTTCGTTTTCAGAATGTCTAGATAATTAACGCAAAAAAAATAAAAAAAATACAGAAACAAATTTGGACCCCCCGTATGGTAGCTACGAGCGCTAGAAAAAAAAATTTCCCCTTAGTAAACCCTTCTCAACTTTGCTCGTCTGAATATGGAAGAAAAAAAGTCTGCCAGTTACGGGGATCGAACCCCGGACCGCGAAAACACTAGTCGACGCCGCTACCGCGTACGCCACACCACTCGATGGAAGTTGGGTCGCTTAGACTGGTATAGATAACACACGGCTCTCAATGTATGCATGTTACCAAATATATATGGATTTACGAACAGAGGGTCTCATTGGATTTAAAAAATATCCAAGAATACGATCCGATGACATAAACTCACGCGAATTGAGTTATAAACGAAATAAATGTGTGATTATGGTGGGAAAAAAAAATTGGAGCTAATGGGTTCTGAACCCCAGACCTCAAGTATTCGAAGAGACGGCGTTACTGACTACGCTATGCCTCACGATGAAAATTTTTGCTTAGACTGGAATATAACACACTGGTCTCAATGTATGGCATAGTTATATTCAGATAGTTTTTCATCACGCCAACATTAAAACATGTTTCCTCGGCTAACTGTTGATGCAAGGCAAGCATAAGCATGTTTCATGTATAGAGTAAGAATGTCCAATGGAGAAACTCTAGTCTTTATTTCCTTAACTCTTTAACAGGAGACGCTACGAGTCGTTAAAGACGTGCTCAAATACACTCTGTTTTTTAGAATAATATTCTTTACGGCTATTTTGTTTATTTAGGCGATCTTACAGTTAGTTCATGAGGTAGGTCTGTTCATTGTCTACTTTGAAAAATATCATCGCTTTGTTACGTTTGTTGTTAACGACGATAGGCGTCGCCGAAATTTCAAAGATTTTCTTGTCAAGTACCACTTTCGGTACCGATTGTGGGTGAACGGTGGTACCTAGTAAGTCGTAATGTCAAACTTAAGGTCAGTAAGAATCCCTGGTGACGTGGTATGAGCGTCGGTAGCGTCGGTTTGTACAGGTCGTGGTGAGGCGACGCCCACTTCAGGTAACCAAAATAGTTGATTTTTTTAGGTTTTTATTTTTTTACTGGTAAACGGTTTGAGATAGAATTTTTTGGTTGCCAATTCCTTCCTATTCATTGCTCTCTTGATATGTTTCGTATTTTAAAAAAAATAAAAAAAATAAAAAATTTCAATATTCTCCGATTGTGGTCTTCTGAGACAAAATTTGAAATTTTGGGCGCCTGTATCTCTGTAAGTATGACCCCCAGCATAGTTTTCGTTTTCAGAATGTCTAGATAATTAACGCAAAAAAAATAAAAAAAATACAGAAACAAATTTGGACCCCCCGTATGGTAGCTACGAGCGCTAGAAAAAAAAATTTCCCCTTAGTAAACCCTTCTCAACTTTGCTCGTCTGAATATGGAAGAAAAAAAGTCTGCCAGTTACGGGGATCGAACCCCGGACCGCGAAAAGACTAGTCGACGCCGCTACCGCGTACGCCACACCACTCGATGGAAGTTGGGTCGCTTAGACTGGTATAGATAACAAACGGCTCTCAATGTATGCATGTTACCAAATATATATGGATTTACGAACAGAGGGTCTCATTGGATTTAAAAATATCCAAGAATACGATCCGATGACAAAAACTCACGCGAATTAGTATAAACGACATATATGTGTGATTAAGGTGGAAAAAAAAATTGGAGGTAATGGGTTCCGAACCCAAGACCTCAAGTAATCGAAGCGTCGGCGTTACTGACCTCGCTATGCCTCACATAGAAATTCTTTGCTTAGACTGGAATATAACACACTGGTCTCAATGTATGGCATAGCTTGTTTTTTCAGATAGTTTTTCATCACGCCAACATTAAAACATGTTTCCTCGGCTAACTGTTGATGCAAGGCAAGCATAAGCATGTTTCTTGTATAGAGTAAGAATGTCCAATGGAGAAACTCTAGTCTTTATTTCCCTAACTCTTTAACAGGAGACGCTACGAGTCGTTAAAGACGTGCTCAAATACCCTCTGTTTTTTAGAATTATATTCTCTACGGCTATATTGTTTATTTAGGCGATCTTACAGTAAGTTCATGAGGTAGATCTGTACATTGTCTACTTTGAAAAAAATCATCGCTTTGCTACGTTTGTTTTGAACGACGTTAGGCGTCGCCGAAATTTCAAAGATTTTCTTGTCAAGTACCACTTTCGGTACCGATTGTGGGTGAACGGTGGTACCTAGTAAGTCGTAGTGTCGAACTTAAGGTCAGTAAGAATCCCTGGTGACGTGGTATGAGCGTCGGTAGCGTCGGTTTGTACAGGTCGTGGTGAGGCGACGCCAACTTCAGGTAACCAAAATAGTTGATTTTTTTAGGTTTTTATTTTTTTACTGGTAAACGGTTTGAGATAGAATTCTTTGGTTGCCAATTCCTTCCTATTCATTGCTCTCTTGATATGTTTCGTATTTTAAAAAAAATAAAAAAAATCAAAAATTTCAATATTCTCCGATTGTGGTCTTCTGAGACAAAATTTGAAATTTTGGGCGCCTGTATCTCTGTAAGTATGACCCCCAGCATAGTTTTCGTTTTCAGAATGTCTAGATAATTAACGCAAAAAAAATAAAAAAAATTCAGAAACAAATTTGGACCCCCCGTATGGTAGCTACGAGCGCTAGAAAAAAAAATTTCCCCTTAGTAAACCCTTCTCAACTTTGCTCGTCTGAATATGGAAGTAAAAAAGTCTGCCAGTTACGGGGATCGAACCCCGGACCACGAAAACACTAGTCGACGCCGCTACCGCGTACGCCACACCACTCGATGGAAGTTGGGTCGCTTAGACTGGTATAGATAACACACGGCTCTCAATGTATGCATGTTACCAAATATATATGGATTTACGAACAGAGGGTCTCATTGGATTTAAAAAATATCCAAGAATACGATCCGATGACAAAAACTCACGCGAATTGAGTTATAAACGAAATAAATGTGTGATTATGGTGGAAAAAAAAATTGGAGCTAATGGGTTCCGAACCCCAGACCTCAAGTATTCGAAAAAACGGCGTTACTGACTACGCTATGCCTCACGGTGAAAATTTTTGCTTAGACTGGAATATAACACACTGGTCTCAATGTATGGCATAGCTTGTTGTATTCAGATAGTTTTTCATCACGCCAACATTAAAACATGTTTCCTCGGCTAACTGTTGATGCAAGGCAAGCATAAGCATGTTTCATGTATAGAGTAAGAATGTCCAATGGAGAAACTCTAGTCTTTATTTCCTTAACTCTTTAACAGGAGACGCTACGAGTTGTTAAAGACGTGCTCAAATACACTCTGTTTTTTAGAATTATATTCTTTACGGCTATTTTGTTTATTTAGGCGATCTTACAGTTAGTTCATGAGGTAGGTCTGTACATTGTCTACTTTGAAAAAAATCATCGCTTTGCTACGTTTGTTGTTAACGACGATAGGCGTCGCCGAAATTTCAAAGATTTTCTTGTCAAGTACCACTTTCGGTACCGATTGTGGGTGAACGGTGGTACCTAGTAAGTCGTAGTGTCGAAATTAAGGTCAGTAAGAATCCCTGGGGACGTGGTATGAGCGTCGGTAGCGTCGGTTTGTACAGGTCGTGGTGAGGCGACGCCAACTTCAGGTAACCAAAATAGTTGATTTTTTTAGGTTTTTATTTTTTTACTGGTAAACGGTTTGAGATAGAATTTTTTAGTTGCCAATTCCTTCCTATTCATTGCTCTCTTGATATGTTTCGTATTTTTAAAAAAATAAAAAAAATAAAAAATTTCAATATTCTCCGATTGTGGTCTTCTGAGACAAAATTTGAAATTTTGGGCGCCTGTATCTCTGTAAGTATGACCCCCAGCATAGTTTTCGTTTTCAGAATGTCTAGATAATTAACGCAAAAAAAATAAAAAAAATACAGAAACAAATTTGGACCCCCCGTATGGTAGCTACGAGCGCTAGAAAAAAAAATTTCCCCTTAGTAAACCCTTCTCAACTTTGCTCGTCTGAATATGGAAGAAAAAAAGTCTGCCAGTTACGGGGATCGAACCCCGGACCGCGAAAACACTAGTCGACGCCGCTACCGCGTACGCCACACCACTCGATGGAAGTTGGGTCGCTTAGACTGGTATAGATAACACACGGCTCTCAATGTATGCATGTTACCAAATATATATAGTTTTACGAACAGAGGGTCTCATTGGATTTAAAAAATATCCAAGAATACGATCCGATGACAAAAACTCACGCGAATTGAGTTATAAACGAAATAAATGTGTGATTATGGTGGAAAAAAAAGAATTGGAGCTAATGGGTTCTGAACCCCAGACCTCAAGTCTTCGAAGCGACGGCGTTACTGACTACGCTATGCCTCACGATGAAAATTCGTTGCTTAGACTGGAATATAACAC
Organism: Isoperla grammatica; assembly: GCA_945910005.1. Classification (NCBI taxonomy): domain Eukaryota; kingdom Metazoa; phylum Arthropoda; class Insecta; order Plecoptera; family Perlodidae; genus Isoperla; species Isoperla grammatica. The sequence continues at coordinate 32,455,344 of OX246747.1, forward strand.
ACTGGTCTCAATGTATGGCATAGCTTGTTGTATTCAGATAGTTTTTCATCACGCCAACATTAAAACATGTTTCCCCGGCTAACTGTTGATGCAAGGCAAGCATAAGCATGTTTCATGTATAGAGTAAGAATGTCCAATGGAGAAAGTCTAGTTTTTATTTCCTTAACTCTTTAACAGGAGACGCTACGAGTCGTTAAAGACGTGCTCAAATACACTCTGTTTTTTAGAATTATATTCTTTACGGCTATATTGTTTACTTAGGCGATCTTACAGTTAGTTCATGAGGTAGATCTGTACATTGTCTACTTTGAAAAAAATCATCGCTTTGCTACGTTTGTTAAGAACGACGTTAGGCGTCGCCGAAATTTAAAAGATTTTCTTGTCAAGTACCACTTTCGGTACCGATTGTGGGTGAACGGTGGTACCTAGTAAGTCGTAGTGTCGAACTTAAGGTCAGTAACAATCCCTGGTGACGTGGTATGAACGTCGGTAGCGTCGGTTTGTACAGGTCGTGGTGAGGCGACGCCAACTTCAGGTAACCAAAATAGTTGATTTTTTGAGGTTTTTATTTTTTTACTGGTAAACGGTTTGAGATAGAATTTTTTGGTTGCCAATTTCTTCCTATTCATTGCTCTCTTGATATGTTTCGTATTTTAAAAAAAATCAAAAAAATCAAAAATTTCAATATTCTCCGATTGTGGTCTTCTGAGACAAAATTTGAAATTTTGGGCGCCTGTATCTCTGTAAATATGACCCCCAGCATAGTTTTCGTTTTCAGAATGTCTAGATTATTAACGCAAAAAAAATAAAAAAAATACAGAAACAAATTTGGACCTCCCGTATGGTAGCTACGAGCGCTAGAAAAAAAAATTTCCCCTTAGAACACCCTTCTCAACTTTGCTCGTCTGAATATGGAAGAAAAAAAGTCTGCCAGTTACGGGGATCGATCCCCGGACCGCGAAAACACTAGTCGACGCCGCTACCGCGTACGCCACACCACTCGATGGAAGATGGGTCGCTTAGACTGGTATAGATAACACACGGCTCTCAATGTATGCATGTTACCAAATATATATGGATTTAGGAACAGAGGGTCTCATTGGATTTAAAAAATATCCAAGAATACGATCCGATGACAAAAACTCACGCGAATTGAGTTATAAACGACATAAATGTGTGATTATGGTGGAAAAAAAAGAATTGGAGCTAATGGGTTCTGAACCCCAGACCTCAAGAATTCGAAGCGACGGCGTTACTGACTACGCTATGCCTCACGATGAAAATTCGTTGCTTAGACTGGAATATAACACACTGGTCTCAATGTATGGCATAGCTTGTTGTATTCAGATAGTTTTTCATCACGCCAACATTAAAACATGTTTCCCCGGCTAACTGTTGATGCAAGGCCAGCATAAGCATGTTTCATGTATAGAGTAAGAATGTCCAATGGAGAAACTATAGTTTTTATTTCCTTAACTCTTTAACAGGAGACGCTACGAGTCGTTAAAGACGTGCTCAAATACACTCTGTTTTTTAGAATTATATTCTTTACGGCTATATTGTTTACTCAGGCGATCTTAAAATTAGTTCATAAGGTAGATCTGTACATTGTCTACTTTGAAAAAAATCATCGCTTTGCTACGTTTGTTGTGAACGACGTTAGGCGTCGCCGAAATTTCAAAGATTTTCTTGTCAAGTACCACTTTCGGTACCGATTGTGGGTGAACGGTGGTACCTAGTAAGTCGTAGTGTCGAACTTAAGGTCAGTAAGAATCCCTGGTGACGTAGTATGAGCGTCGGTAGCGTCGGTTTGTACAGGTCGTGGTGAGGCGACACCAACTTCAGGTAACCAAAATAGTTGATTTTATGAGGTTTTTATTTTTTTACTGGTAAACGGTTTGAGATAGAATTTTTTGGTTGCCAATTTCTTCCTATTCATTGCTCTCTTGATATGTTTCGTATTTTTAAAAAAATCAAAAAAATCAAAAATTTCAATATTCTCCGATTGTGGTCTTCTGAGACAAAATTTGAAATTTTGGGCGCCTGTATCTCTGTAAGTATGACCCCCAGCATAGTTTTCGTTTTCAGAATGTCTAGATAATTAACGCAAAAAAAATAAAAAAAATACAGAAACAAATTTGGACCCCCCGTATGGTAGCTACGAGCGCTAGAAAAAAAAATTTCCCCTTAGTAAACCCTTCTCAACTTTGCTCGTCTGAATATGGAAGAAAAAAAGTCTGCCAGTTACGGGGATCGAACCCCGGACCGCGAAAACACTAGTCGACGCCGCTACCGAGTACGCCACACCACTCGATGGAAGTTGGGTCGCTTAGACTGGTATAGATAACACACGGCTCTCAATGTATGCATGTTACCAAATATATATGGATTTACGAACAGAGGGTCTCATTGGATTTAAAAAATATCCAAGAATACGATCCGATGACAAAAACTCACGCGAATTGAGTTATAAACGACATAAATGTGTGATTATGGTGGAAAAAAAAGAATTGGAGCTAATGGGTTCTGAACCCCAGAACTCAAGAATTCGAAGCGACGGCGTTACTGACTACGCTATGCCTCACGATGAAAATTCGTTGCTTAGACTGGAATATAACACACTGGTCTCAATGTATGGCATAGCTTGTTGTATTCAGATAGTTTTTCATCACGCCAACATTAAAACATGTTTCCCCGGCTAACTGTTGATGCAAGGCCAGCATAAGCATGTTTCATGTATAGAGTAAGAATGTCCAATGGAGAAACTATAGTTTTTATTTCCTTAACTCTTTAACAGGAGACGCTACGAGTCGTTAAAGACGTGCTCAAATACACTCTGTTTTTTAGAATTATATTCTTTACGGCTATATTGTTTACTCAGGCGATCTTAAAATTAGTTCATAAGGTAGATCTGTACATTGTCTACTTTGAAAAAAATCATCGCTTTGCTACGTTTGTTGTGAACGACGTTAGGCGTCGCCGAAATTTCAAAGATTTTCTTGTCAAGTACCACTTTCGGTACCGATTGTGGGTGAACGGTGGTACCTAGTAAGTCGTAGTGTCGAACTTAAGGTCAGTAAGAATCCCTGGTGACGTAGTATGAGCGTCGGTAGCGTCGGTTTGTACAGGTCGTGGTGAGGCGACACCAACTTCAGGTAACCAAAATAGTTGATTTTATGAGGTTTTTATTTTTTTACTGGTAAACGGTTTGAGATAGAATTTTTTGGTTGCCAATTTCTTCCTATTCATTGCTCTCTTGATATGTTTCGTATTTTTAAAAAAATCAAAAAAATCAAAAATTTCAATATTCTCCGATTGTGGTCTTCTGAGACAAAATTTGAAATTTTGGGCGCCTGTATCTCTGTAAGTATGACCCCCAGCATAGTTTTCGTTTTCAGAATGTCTAGATAATTAACGCAAAAAAAATAAAAAAAATACAGAAACAAATTTGGACCCCCCGTATGGTAGCTACGAGCGCTAGAAAAAAAAATTTCCCCTTAGTAAACCCTTCTCAACTTTGCTCGTCTGAATATGGAAGAAAAAAAGTCTGCCAGTTACGGGGATCGAACCCCGGACCGCGAAAACACTAGTCGACGCCGCTACCGAGTACGCCACACCACTCGATGGAAGTTGGGTCGCTTAGACTGGTATAGATAACACACGGCTCTCAATGTATGCATGTTACCAAATATATATGGATTTACGAACAGAGGGTCTCATTGGATTTAAAAAATATCCAAGAATACGATCCGATGACAAAAACTCACGCGAATTGAGTTATAAACGACATAAATGTGTGATTATGGTGGAAAAAAAAGAATTGGAGCTAATGGGTTCTGAACCCCAGAACTCAAGAATTCGAAGCGACGGCGTTACTGACTACGCTATGCCTCACGATGAAAATTCGTTGCTTAGACTGGAATATAACACACTGGTCTCAATGTATGGCATAGCTTGTTGTATTCAGATAGTTTTTCATCACGCCAACATTAAAACATGTTTCCCCGGCTAACTGTTGATGCAAGGCAAGCATAAGCATGTTTCATGTATAGAGTAAGAATGTCCAATGGAGAAAGTCTAGTTTTTATTTCCTTAACTCTTTAACAGGAGACGCTACGAGTCGTTAAAGACGTGCTCAAATACACTCTGTTTTTTAGAATTATATTCTTTACGGCTATATTGTTTACTTAGGCGATCTTAAAGTTAGTTCATGAGGTAGATCTGTACATTGTCTACTTTGAAAAAAATCATCGCTTTGCTACGTTTGTTGTGAACGACGTTAGGCGTCGCCGAAATTTAAAAGATTTTCTTGTCAAGTACCACTTTCGGTACCGATTGTAGGTGAACGGTGGTACCTAGTAAGTCGTAGTGTCGAACTGAAGGTCAATAAGAATCCCTGGTGACGTGGTATGAGCGTCGGTAGCGTCGGTTTGTACAGGTCGTGGTGAGGCGACGCCAACTTCAGGTAACCAAAATAGTTGATTTTTTTAGGTTTTTATTTTTTTACTGGTAAACAGTTTGAGATAGAATTTTTTAGTTGCCAATTCCTTCCTATTCATTGCTCTCTTGATATGTTTCGTATTTTTAAAAAAATCAAAAAAATCAAAAATTTCAATACTCTCCGATTGTGGTCTTCTGAGACAAAATTTGAAATTTTGGGCGCCTGTATCTCTGTAAGTATGACCCCCAGCATAGTTTTCGTTTTCAGAATGTCTAGATAATTAACGCAAAAAAAATAAAAAAAATACAGAAACAAATTTGGACCCCCCGTATGGTAGCTACGAGCGCTAGAAAAAAAAATTTCCCATTAGTTAACCCTTCTCAACTTTGCTCGTCTGAATATGGAAGAAAAAAAGTCTGCCAGTTACGGGGATCGAACCCCGGACCGCGAAAACACTAGTCGACGCCGCTACCGCGTACGCCACACCACTCGATGAGAGTTGGGTCGCTTAGACTGGTATAGATACCACACGGCTCTCAATGTATGCATGTTACCAAATATATATGGATTTACGAACAGAGGGTCTCATTGGTTTTAAAAAATATCCAAGAATACGATCCGATGACAAAAACTCACGCGAATTGAGTTATAAACGACATAAATGTGTGATTATGGTAGAAAAAAAAGAATTGGAGCTAATGGGTTCTGAACCCCAGACCTCAAGTCTTCGAAGCGACGGCGTTACTGACTACGCTATGCCTCACGATGAAAATTCGTTGCTTAGACTGGAATATAACACACTGGTCTCAATGTATGGCATAGCTTGTTGTATTCAGATAGTTTTTCATCACGCCAACATTAAAACATGTTTCCCCGGCTAACTGTTGATGCAAGGCAAGCATAAGCATGTTTCATGTATAGAGTAAGAATGTCCAATGGAGAAAGTCTAGTTTTTATTTCCTTAACTCTTTAACAGGAGACGCTACGAGTCGTTAAAGACGTGCTCAAATACACTCTGTTTTTTAGAATTATATTCTTTACGGCTATATTGTTTACTTAGGCGATCTTACAGTTAGTTCATGAGGTAGATCTGTACATTGTCTACTTTGAAAAAAATCATCGCTTTGCTACGTTTGTTAAGAACGACGTTAGGCGTCGCCGAAATTTAAAAGATTTTCTTGTCAAGTACCACTTTCGGTACCGATTGTGGGTGAACGGTGGTACCTAGTAAGTCGTAGTGTCGAACTTAAGGTCAGTAACAATCCCTGGTGACGTGGTATGAACGTCGGTAGCGTCGGTTTGTACAGGTCGTGGTGAGGCGACGCCAACTTCAGGTAACCAAAATAGTTGATTTTTTGAGGTTTTTATTTTTTTACTGGTAAACGGTTTGAGATAGAATTTTTTGGTTGCCAATTTCTTCCTATTCATTGCTCTCTTGATATGTTTCGTATTTTAAAAAAAATCAAAAAAATCAAAAATTTCAATATTCTCCGATTGTGGTCTTCTGAGACAAAATTTGAAATTTTGGGCGCCTGTATCTCTGTAAATATGACCCCCAGCATAGTTTTCGTTTTCAGAATGTCTAGATTATTAACGCAAAAAAAATAAAAAAAATACAGAAACAAATTTGGACCTCCCGTATGGTAGCTACGAGCGCTAGAAAAAAAAATTTCCCCTTAGAACACCCTTCTCAACTTTGCTCGTCTGAATATGGAAGAAAAAAAGTCTGCCATTTACGGGGATCGATCCCCGGACCGCGAAAACACTAGTCGACGCCGCTACCGCGTACGCCACACCACTCGATGGAAGATGGGTCGCTTAGACTGGTATAGATAACACACGGCTCTCAATGTATGCATGTTACCAAATATATATGGATTTAGGAACAGAGGGTCTCATTGGATTTAAAAAATATCCAAGAATACGATCCGATGACAAAAACTCACGCGAATTGAGTTATAAACGACATAAATGTGTGATTATGGTGGAAAAAAAAGAATTGGAGCTAATGGGTTCTGAACCCCAGACCTCAAGAATTCGAAGCGACGGCGTTACTGACTACGCTATGCCTCACGATGAAAATTCGTTGCTTAGACTGGAATATAACACACTGGTCTCAATGTATGGCATAGCTTGTTGTATTCAGATAGTTTTTCATCACGCCAACATTAAAACATGTTTCCCCGGCTAACTGTTGATGCAAGGCCAGCATAAGCATGTTTCATGTATAGAGTAAGAATGTCCAATGGAGAAACTATAGTTTTTATTTCCTTAACTCTTTAACAGGAGACGCTACGAGTCGTTAAAGACGTGCTCAAATACACTCTGTTTTTTAGAATTATATTCTTTACGGCTATATTGTTTACTCAGGCGATCTTAAAATTAGTTCATAAGGTAGATCTGTACATTGTCTACTTTGAAAAAAATCATCGCTTTGCTACGTTTGTTGTGAACGACGTTAGGCGTCGCCGAAATTTCAAAGATTTTCTTGTCAAGTACCACTTTCGGTACCGATTGTGGGTGAACGGTGGTACCTAGTAAGTCGTAGTGTCGAACTTAAGGTCAGTAAGAATCCCTGGTGACGTAGTATGAGCGTCGGTAGCGTCGGTTTGTACAGGTCGTGGTGAGGCGACACCAACTTCAGGTAACCAAAATAGTTGATTTTATGAGGTTTTTATTTTTTTACTGGTAAACGGTTTGAGATAGAATTTTTTGGTTGCCAATTTCTTCCTATTCATTGCTCTCTTGATATGTTTCGTATTTTTAAAAAAATCAAAAAAATCAAAAATTTCAATATTCTCCGATTGTGGTCTTCTGAGACAAAATTTGAAATTTTGGGCGCCTGTATCTCTGTAAGTATGACCCCCAGCATAGTTTTCGTTTTCAGAATGTCTAGATAATTAACGCAAAAAAAATAAAAAAAATACAGAAACAAATTTGGACCCCCCGTATGGTAGCTACGAGCGCTAGAAAAAAAAATTTCCCCTTAGTAAACCCTTCTCAACTTTGCTCGTCTGAATATGGAAGAAAAAAAGTCTGCCAGTTACGGGGATCGAACCCCGGACCGCGAAAACACTAGTCGACGCCGCTACCGAGTACGCCACACCACTCGATGGAAGTTGGGTCGCTTAGACTGGTATAGATAACACACGGCTCTCAATGTATGCATGTTACCAAATATATATGGATTTACGAACAGAGGGTCTCATTGGATTTAAAAAATATCCAAGAATACGATCCGATGACAAAAACTCACGCGAATTGAGTTATAAACGACATAAATGTGTGATTATGGTGGAAAAAAAAGAATTGGAGCTAATGGGTTCTGAACCCCAGAACTCAAGAATTCGAAGCGACGGCGTTACTGACTACGCTATGCCTCACGATGAAAATTCGTTGCTTAGACTGGAATATAACACACTGGTCTCAATGTATGGCATAGCTTGTTGTATTCAGATAGTTTTTCATCACGCCAACATTAAAACATGTTTCCCCGGCTAACTGTTGATGCAAGGCCAGCATAAGCATGTTTCATGTATAGAGTAAGAATGTCCAATGGAGAAACTATAGTTTTTATTTCCTTAACTCTTTAACAGGAGACGCTACGAGTCGTTAAAGACGTGCTCAAATACACTCTGTTTTTTAGAATTATATTCTTTACGGCTATATTGTTTACTCAGGCGATCTTAAAATTAGTTCATAAGGTAGATCTGTACATTGTCTACTTTGAAAAAAATCATCGCTTTGCTACGTTTGTTGTGAACGACGTTAGGCGTCGCCGAAATTTCAAAGATTTTCTTGTCAAGTACCACTTTCGGTACCGATTGTGGGTGAACGGTGGTACCTAGTAAGTCGTAGTGTCGAACTTAAGGTCAGTAAGAATCCCTGGTGACGTAGTATGAGCGTCGGTAGCGTCGGTTTGTACAGGTCGTGGTGAGGCGACACCAACTTCAGGTAACCAAAATAGTTGATTTTATGAGGTTTTTATTTTTTTACTGGTAAACGGTTTGAGATAGAATTTTTTGGTTGCCAATTTCTTCCTATTCATTGCTCTCTTGATATGTTTCGTATTTTTAAAAAAATCAAAAAAATCAAAAATTTCAATATTCTCCGATTGTGGTCTTCTGAGACAAAATTTGAAATTTTGGGCGCCTGTATCTCTGTAAGTATGACCCCCAGCATAGTTTTCGTTTTCAGAATGTCTAGATAATTAACGCAAAAAAAATAAAAAAAATACAGAAACAAATTTGGACCCCCCGTATGGTAGCTACGAGCGCTAGAAAAAAAAATTTCCCCTTAGTAAACCCTTCTCAACTTTGCTCGTCTGAATATGGAAGAAAAAAAGTCTGCCAGTTACGGGGATCGAACCCCGGACCGCGAAAACACTAGTCGACGCCGCTACCGCGTACGCCACACCACTCGATGAGAGTTGGGTCGCTTAGACTGGTATAGATACCACACGGCTCTCAATGTATGCATGTTACCAAATATATATGGATTTACGAACAGAGGGTCTCATTGGTTTTAAAAAATATCCAAGAATACGATCCGATGACAAAAACTCACGCGAATTGAGTTATAAACGACATAAATGTGTGATTATGGTAGAAAAAAAAGAATTGGAGCTAATGGGTTCTGAACCCCAGACCTCAAGTCTTCGAAGCGACGGCGTTACTGACTACGCTATGCCTCACGATGAAAATTCGTTGCTTAGACTGGAATATAACACACTGGTCTCAATGTATGGCATAGCTTGTTGTATTCAGATAGTTTTTCATCACGCCAACATTAAAACATGTTTCCCCGGCTAACTGTTGATGCAAGGCAAGCATAAGCATGTTTCATGTATAGAGTAAGAATGTCCAATGGAGAAAGTCTAGTTTTTATTTCCTTAACTCTTTAACAGGAGACGCTACGAGTCGTTAAAGACGTGCTCAAATACACTCTGTTTTTTAGAATTATATTCTTTACGGCTATATTGTTTACTTAGGCGATCTTACAGTTAGTTCATGAGGTAGATCTGTACATTGTCTACTTTGAAAAAAATCATCGCTTTGCTGCGTTTGTTAAGAACGACGTTAGGCGTCGCCGAAATTTAAAAGATTTTCTTGTCAAGTACCACTTTCGGTACCGATTGTGGGTGAACGGTGGTACCTAGTAAGTCGTAGTGTCGAACTTAAGGTCAGTAACAATCCCTGGTGACGTGGTATGAACGTCGGTAGCGTCGGTTTGTACAGGTCGTGGTGAGGCGACGCCAACTTCAGGTAACCAAAATAGTTGATTTTTTGAGGTTTTTATTTTTTTACTGGTAAACGGTTTGAGATAGAATTTTTTGGTTGCCAATTTCTTCCTATTCATTGCTCTCTTGATATGTTTCGTATTTTAAAAAAAATCAAAAAAATCAAAAATTTCAATATTCTCCGATTGTGGTCTTCTGAGACAAAATTTGAAATTTTGGGCGCCTGTATCTCTGTAAATATGACCCCCAGCATAGTTTTCGTTTTCAGAATGTCTAGATTATTAACGCAAAAAAAATAAAAAAAATACAGAAACAAATTTGGACCTCCCGTATGGTAGCTACGAGCGCTAGAAAAAAAAATTTCCCCTTAGAACACCCTTCTCAACTTTGCTCGTCTGAATATGGAAGAAAAAAAGTCTGCCATTTACGGGGATCGATCCCCGGACCGCGAAAACACTAGTCGACGCCGCTACCGCGTACGCCACACCACTCGATGGAAGATGGGTCGCTTAGACTGGTATAGATAACACACGGCTCTCAATGTATGCATGTTACCAAATATATATGGATTTAGGAACAGAGGGTCTCATTGGATTTAAAAAATATCCAAGAATACGATCCGATGACAAAAACTCACGCGAATTGAGTTATAAACGACATAAATGTGTGATTATGGTGGAAAAAAAAGAATTGGAGCTAATGGGTTCTGAACCCCAGACCTCAAGAATTCGAAGCGACGGCGTTACTGACTACGCTATGCCTCACGATGAAAATTCGTTGCTTAGACTGGAATATAACACACTGGTCTCAATGTATGGCATAGCTTGTTGTATTCAGATAGTTTTTCATCACGCCAACATTAAAACATGTTTCCCCGGCTAACTGTTGATGCAAGGCCAGCATAAGCATGTTTCATGTATAGAGTAAGAATGTCCAATGGAGAAACTATAGTTTTTATTTCCTTAACTCTTTAACAGGAGACGCTACGAGTCGTTAAAGACGTGCTCAAATACACTCTGTTTTTTAGAATTATATTCTTTACGGCTATATTGTTTACTCAGGCGATCTTAAAATTAGTTCATAAGGTAGATCTGTACATTGTCTACTTTGAAAAAAATCATCGCTTTGCTACGTTTGTTGTGAACGACGTTAGGCGTCGCCGAAATTTCAAAGATTTTCTTGTCAAGTACCACTTTCGGTACCGATTGTGGGTGAACGGTGGTACCTAGTAAGTCGTAGTGTCGAACTTAAGGTCAGTAAGAATCCCTGGTGACGTAGTATGAGCGTCGGTAGCGTCGGTTTGTACAGGTCGTGGTGAGGCGACACCAACTTCAGGTAACCAAAATAGTTGATTTTATGAGGTTTTTATTTTTTTACTGGTAAACGGTTTGAGATAGAATTTTTTGGTTGCCAATTTCTTCCTATTCATTGCTCTCTTGATATGTTTCGTATTTTTAAAAAAATCAAAAAAATCAAAAATTTCAATATTCTCCGATTGTGGTCTTCTGAGACAAAATTTGAAATTTTGGGCGCCTGTATCTCTGTAAGTATGACCCCCAGCATAGTTTTCGTTTTCAGAATGTCTAGATAATTAACGCAAAAAAAATAAAAAAAATACAGAAACAAATTTGGACCCCCCGTATGGTAGCTACGAGCGCTAGAAAAAAAAATTTCCCCTTAGTAAACCCTTCTCAACTTTGCTCGTCTGAATATGGAAGAAAAAAAGTCTGCCAGTTACGGGGATCGAACCCCGGACCGCGAAAACACTAGTCGACGCCGCTACCGAGTACGCCACACCACTCGATGGAAGTTGGGTCGCTTAGACTGGTATAGATAACACACGGCTCTCAATGTATGCATGTTACCAAATATATATGGATTTACGAACAGAGGGTCTCATTGGATTTAAAAAATATCCAAGAATACGATCCGATGACAAAAACTCACGCGAATTGAGTTATAAACGACATAAATGTGTGATTATGGTGGAAAAAAAAGAATTGGAGCTAATGGGTTCTGAACCCCAGAACTCAAGAATTCGAAGCGACGGCGTTACTGACTACGCTATGCCTCACGATGAAAATTCGTTGCTTAGACTGGAATATAACACACTGGTCTCAATGTATGGCATAGCTTGTTGTATTCAGATAGTTTTTCATCACGCCAACATTAAAACATGTTTCCCCGGCTAACTGTTGATGCAAGGCCAGCATAAGCATGTTTCATGTATAGAGTAAGAATGTCCAATGGAGAAACTATAGTTTTTATTTCCTTAACTCTTTAACAGGAGACGCTACGAGTCGTTAAAGACGTGCTCAAATACACTCTGTTTTTTAGAATTATATTCTTTACGGCTATATTGTTTACTCAGGCGATCTTAAAATTAGTTCATAAGGTAGATCTGTACATTGTCTACTTTGAAAAAAATCATCGCTTTGCTACGTTTGTTGTGAACGACGTTAGGCGTCGCCGAAATTTCAAAGATTTTCTTGTCAAGTACCACTTTCGGTACCGATTGTGGGTGAACGGTGGTACCTAGTAAGTCGTAGTGTCGAACTTAAGGTCAGTAAGAATCCCTGGTGACGTAGTATGAGCGTCGGTAGCGTCGGTTTGTACAGGTCGTGGTGAGGCGACACCAACTTCAGGTAACCAAAATAGTTGATTTTATGAGGTTTTTATTTTTTTACTGGTAAACGGTTTGAGATAGAATTTTTTGGTTGCCAATTTCTTCCTATTCATTGCTCTCTTGATATGTTTCGTATTTTTAAAAAAATCAAAAAAATCAAAAATTTCAATATTCTCCGATTGTGGTCTTCTGAGACAAAATTTGAAATTTTGGGCGCCTGTATCTCTGTAAGTATGACCCCCAGCATAGTTTTCGTTTTCAGAATGTCTAGATAATTAACGCAAAAAAAATAAAAAAAATACAGAAACAAATTTGGACCCCCCGTATGGTAGCTACGAGCGCTAGAAAAAAAAATTTCCCCTTAGTAAACCCTTCTCAACTTTGCTCGTCTGAATATGGAAGAAAAAAAGTCTGCCAGTTACGGGGATCGAACCCCGGACCGCGAAAACACTAGTCGACGCCGCTACCGAGTACGCCACACCACTCGATGGAAGTTGGGTCGCTTAGACTGGTATAGATAACACACGGCTCTCAATGTATGCATGTTACCAAATATATATGGATTTACGAACAGAGGGTCTCATTGGATTTAAAAAATATCCAAGAATACGATCCGATGACAAAAACTCACGCGAATTGAGTTATAAACGACATAAATGTGTGATTATGGTGGAAAAAAAAGAATTGGAGCTAATGGGTTCTGAACCCCAGAACTCAAGAATTCGAAGCGACGGCGTTACTGACTACGCTATGCCTCACGATGAAAATTCGTTGCTTAGACTGGAATATAACACACTGGTCTCAATGTATGGCATAGCTTGTTGTATTCAGATAGTTTTTCATCACGCCAACATTAAAACATGTTTCCCCGGCTAACTGTTGATGCAAGGCAAGCATAAGCATGTTTCATGTATAGAGTAAGAATGTCCAATGGAGAAAGTCTAGTTTTTATTTCCTTAACTCTTTAACAGGAGACGCTACGAGTCGTTAAAGACGTGCTCAAATACACTCTGTTTTTTAGAATTATATTCTTTACGGCTATATTGTTTACTTAGGCGATCTTAAAGTTAGTTCATGAGGTAGATCTGTACATTGTCTACTTTGAAAAAAATCATCGCTTTGCTACGTTTGTTGTGAACGACGTTAGGCGTCGCCGAAATTTAAAAGATTTTCTTGTCAAGTACCACTTTCGGTACCGATTGTAGGTGAACGGTGGTACCTAGTAAGTCGTAGTGTCGAACTGAAGGTCAATAAGAATCCCTGGTGACGTGGTATGAGCGTCGGTAGCGTCGGTTTGTACAGGTCGTGGTGAGGCGACGCCAACTTCAGGTAACCAAAATAGTTGATTTTTTTAGGTTTTTATTTTTTTACTGGTAAACAGTTTGAGATAGAATTTTTTAGTTGCCAATTCCTTCCTATTCATTGCTCTCTTGATATGTTTCGTATTTTTAAAAAAATCAAAAAAATCAAAAATTTCAATACTCTCCGATTGTGGTCTTCTGAGACAAAATTTGAAATTTTGGGCGCCTGTATCTCTGTAAGTATGACCCCCAGCATAGTTTTCGTTTTCAGAATGTCTAGATAATTAACGCAAAAAAAATAAAAAAAATACAGAAACAAATTTGGACCCCCCGTATGGTAGCTACGAGCGCTAGAAAAAAAAATTTCCCATTAGTTAACCCTTCTCAACTTTGCTCGTCTGAATATGGAAGAAAAAAAGTCTGCCAGTTACGGGGATCGAACCCCGGACCGCGAAAACACTAGTCGACGCCGCTACCGCGTACGCCACACCACTCGATGAGAGTTGGGTCGCTTAGACTGGTATAGATACCACACGGCTCTCAATGTATGCATGTTACCAAATATATATGGATTTACGAACAGAGGGTCTCATTGGTTTTAAAAAATATCCAAGAATACGATCCGATGACAAAAACTCACGCGAATTGAGTTATAAACGACATAAATGTGTGATTATGGTAGAAAAAAAAGAATTGGAGCTAATGGGTTCTGAACCCCAGACCTCAAGTCTTCGAAGCGACGGCGTTACTGACTACGCTATGCCTCACGATGAAAATTCGTTGCTTAGACTGGAATATAACACACTGGTCTCAATGTATGGCATAGCTTGTTGTATTCAGATAGTTTTTCATCACGCCAACATTAAAACATGTTTCCCCGGCTAACTGTTGATGCAAGGCAAGCATAAGCATGTTTCATGTATAGAGTAAGAATGTCCAATGGAGAAAGTCTAGTTTTTATTTCCTTAACTCTTTAACAGGAGACGCTACGAGTCGTTAAAGACGTGCTCAAATACACTCTGTTTTTTAGAATTATATTCTTTACGGCTATATTGTTTACTTAGGCGATCTTACAGTTAGTTCATGAGGTAGATCTGTACATTGTCTACTTTGAAAAAAATCATCGCTTTGCTACGTTTGTTAAGAACGACGTTAGGCGTCGCCGAAATTTCAAAGATTTTCTTGTCAAGTACCACTTTCGGTACCGATTGTGGGTGAACAGTGGTACCTAGTAAGTCGTTGTGTCGAACTTAAGGTCAGTAAGAATCCCTGGTGACGTGGTATGAGCGTCGGTAGCGTCGGTTTGTACAGGTCGTGGTGAGGCGACGCCAACTTCAGGTAACCAAAATAGTTGATTTTTTTAGGTTTTTATTTTTTTACTGGTAAACGGTTTGAGATAGAATTTTTTGGTTGCCAATTCCTTTCTATTCATTGCTCTCTTGATATGTTTCGTATTTTTAAAAAAATCAAAAAAATCAAAAATTTCAATATTCTCCGATTGTGGTCTTCTGAGACAAAATTTGAAATTTTGGGCGCCTGTATCTCTGTAAGTATGACCTCCAGCATAGTTTTCGTTTTCAGAATGTCTAGATAATTAACGCAAAAAAAATAAAAAAAATACAGAAACAAATTTGGACCCCCCGTATGGTAGCTACGAGCGCTAGAAAAAAAAATTTCCCATTAGTAAACCCTTCTCAACTTTGCTCGTCTGAATATGGAAGAAAAAAAGTCTGCCAGTTACGGGGATCGAACCCCGGACCGCGAAAACACTAGTCGACGCCGCTACCGCGTACGCCACACCACTCGATAAGAGTTGGGTCGCTTAGACTGGTATAGATAACACACGGCCTCAATGTATGCATGTTACCAAATATATATGGATTTACGAACAGAGGGTCTCATTGGATTTAAAAAATATCCAAGAATACGATCCGATGACAAAAACTCACGCGAATTGAGTTATAAACGACATAAATGTGTGATTATGGTGAAAAAAAAAAATTGGAGCTAATGGGTTCCGAACCCCAGACCTCAAGTATTTGTAGCGACGGCGTTACTGACTACGCTAAGCCTCACTATCAAAATATGGTCGCTTACACTGGTACTTAACACACTGGTCTCAATTGTATGCATTTATGAATCTCATTGGATCTCGATTCATTCTTATTGTTATTGTAACACCAAACATAGATGGATGTACTAACTGAGGATCTCGTTGGATTCCTTAAATATCCAAGAATACGATCTAATGTAAAAAAAACTCTGAAAATTGAAAACAAATTTGAAGTCTATTTTTTTCTAAGTCCAAAAAATGAGTTACAACACATGTTCTTTTTAAAATCGCATTTGATAGATCTTGTCTCCGTGATCGCGAAACTGTTAACAGTTTTTGGCGGAAACGAACCGTTTGTCTGTAAAAAAAATAATGAATATTCTGCTCGATTCTTTTTATTGTAATTGTAACTCCAAATATGGATCGATTTACGAACTGATGGTCACACAGGATGCAAAAAGTATCAAAGAATGCGATCTGATCATAAAAACTGCAAAAATGTAAAAAAAAGTTTTTAAGCTGTTTTTCAACCAAGGCTCTACCCTTCTCAAAAATCCAAAAGCCACACTTTGTCTTTTTAAAATTTATTTCAATAGATCTTGACTCCGTGAATGCAAAACTGTAAACGGTTTTTTGCGGAAACAAACCGTTCGCCTGTAAAAAAATAATTAGTATTCTACTCGATTTATTCTTTTTGTAATTGTAACTCCAAATAGGGATGGATTTACGAACTGATGGTCTCTCTGAATTCACAAAGTCGCCAAAAATACGATTTGATGATAAAAACTCTGAAAAACAAAAATTGAAGCCGTTTTTTCCTTAAATCCAGTTTCCACACATTGTCCTTATAAAATCGCATTTGATAGATCTTGATCACGTGATCACGAAACCGTAAACCTTTTTTGGCACAAATGCACAGTTTGTCTTTAAAAAATCAATGAATATTCAACTCGATTCTTACTTGTATTAATTATATATATATATATATATAATAATAATAATAATAATAGTTGAAAAAAAGATTGGTCCTGGTGGGTCACGAACCCTAGACCTGTAGCATGGAAAGCGACGAGTTACTGTATATGCCACACCACCCGATGGTACTTGCATCGTTAACATTGGTACAATTCTCACTGGTCTCAAAGTATGGCATGGCATAGCTTGTATTCGCAGTATTGTACTCATAATTCGCAAACCCGTTTTTGGCATCTATCGTTTGACCGTTGAAATATAACCGTGTCTAAACCATCTCCGTGCACATTGTTGCTATGGGCCAGTGATGTCTTTGAATGCGGTAGGCCTACACAAAGTACAAACCTATACCAAGTTCAAAATTATGTTAGATACGCAATGTCGTGTCTATGTAAGATTTTTATAAATATAACTTTAGAATAATATGAAAAGCATAAACTATATTATGGTAAACGTTTTAATTAGGTAAAAAAATAGGCAGGGACTAGTCTCGAACTCCAAACCACCTGCGTGCTAAGCGAGGTGTTTACTGCATGGGCTATACTTCTCTTTGAGTGCTGCAGCGCACACAGGTACAAAACACACCGCTGCCGAATTGTTTTGAATTCGTTGTTTGATTTAATAAGAGAATGCGCCACCATGAGCAATCAAGCTATTCTCGACTACCTAGTTCTCGTTTCTGCCGCATGAGTATGAACGAGGAGGCGCCACCGTCAGTGTTAGTTCCCGTTTCTACCGTATGAGTGCGTTTTGTAACTTTTAATTTCAAATTGTGGACATTGCTTTGTGCATTTCGTTCCGTGGAACTGTTGAAGTCAACGTCGTAAAGAAGTGTTGCCATCTCGATTGTAAGTCGGAGGTCGTTGAATCGAATCCCGGTGAATTGTAGGGTTGATATCTGCATTACCTTCTATAGCCGCATGAACTCCTGATACAAACCTGTGCTGAAGGAACGTCGTTTTGTGCCTGGGGAAATGGGACTTGCTTGTAAGATTTCGATCTGATCTTCTGATCTGTCTGATGATAAAACTCTCGAAATCCATAATAATAGATATGATATTCTGGTTTGTATTGATTTATGTATATTACTGATGATAATAATAATACTCTAGGATAAGAATATTTTTTGTAGATCGAGTTCTGGTATTCTCCTTTTGGGCGCCAGGATCCTTGAAGTCGTGGACACGGGATCAGTGACTTTGTACAAGTTCATTTTCTGTATCTTGAATGTAGCAGTAATTTTAAAACATACTAATAAAATAAATAACACAGATATAAAGATTTACTTCAAAAATTATCAAAATATGGAATGAATATTACATGTATAATTCGACCCACATATGATAGGGGATGATGTTGGTTTATTATAAAGAATAATGATATTTTCTCCATTTTTTGTAGTAATAGTAAAAGTAATAGTAATAGTAAAGTAATAGTAAATAGATTGTTTTTTTTTTTTTTTTTAATTTTATGGACTGTTACCTAGATATGTATTCTCAGATTGTGTTATACTATACTGTCTGTATGCACTGTGATTCACACAGATCTGACGCATAACGGGTAGGCTTAGTCATAATGACGGATCATAGGAAGTAAATAGGAACTGGCAGTCGCTATAAGTCCATACTATTTCCAACTTACGTCTACAACCCTAAACAAAATTGTTTGGTTACTACAGTACAGTCTCTTTTTATAATAAATACATTTGAAGGGAATGAAGACCATCCTTTTTGCATGTAATTTTATTTAAGAAGGAAAACACGAAGGGAAATATTAGAATGGATTATACAAGGGGTTTTAAATGACAAAACCAAAATTATTCTGTACACAATTTTTTTATACTTAACGTACATGTTTTCGGATTTTGTCGACATATTTTTCGCATTTTGACAAGTCGATCATTTTCCGTTTTGATTCTCCAACAACATTAAAATGTGTATTAAATAAATAACACTGGTCTACAGTACATGGCTCACAATGTTGGGTTTGTTTTGTTAAAAAAAAAATAATATTCGAACATACGAAACAATAAATATTATACACATCCGGAAAATTCCGAACTATGAACAAAGAATTTGTTTTTTTTTTGAGTAATTGCCATTGAACAAAGAAAAATGCACAAGGAAAACAATTTCAAGTCGGCCCAGAATGCAAATTAATCAAAACATAATATCGATTAAGGAAAACCAATATATATTTCATGTTGAATTCCTATTTAAATAAAAGTTCATTTACACATTTTAAGAATATCATGATGGTAAGAATAAATTTAAATTACGAATTAATTGTAATTCATAGTCTATGATTGAGGTACAGTATACACAATAACAGTTAGCAGAGGATAAAAAACTAAGTTATTAAATATTAATTTATGTTATAGATAAAACAAAAAACAAAAAACTTACTAACGTTATAAAAGCTGTATAACAGGGTGTGTATCCGCAACAAAAACATTCTAGATTTTAACAGATAATTTTCCATTATTTCAATGAAGTCCACATGACAACTCCAACATTTATCTAATTTCCAAATAATACTACTATTTAAAGCGAGAGAGAGCTTACTTTGTGTTTTTAACATTAACCTTGTGAGCTTTTTTGTTTAGGTTGGTTGGTTCACGATGCAACTTTATTTAAACAACAGAAACATTTAATTGATAAAAACCAAACATTTACAACAAGGTTTTAAACCCCAATGTTCACATCAAACATTCTGTTTCTTGTCATCCCACGGTCTTAAAATTTGCCTCGAATTCTCTCGTATCCATCCAAGCAACGAGGATAATCGAGACACATCGGGCAAACTAACAACAGATTAAATTGTTAAAA
The DNA here is from genome assembly GCA_945910005.1 of Isoperla grammatica. NCBI lineage: Eukaryota > Metazoa > Arthropoda > Insecta > Plecoptera > Perlodidae > Isoperla > Isoperla grammatica. The sequence continues at coordinate 32,474,804 of OX246747.1, forward strand.
ATGAAATCAGTCGTTTCGTATTTTATACATCCTATTATATTTATATAAATTTTACAATTTCAGGTTTTTACTTCTATTACTATTACAATCAACAAGGACTGGTGGCAATCGTTAAACATAAACGAAAACAATATATTTCACATCAACAAGTTTTTAATGTACACACAATGCTGGTATCACATATCACACAACACACTTTTTCTACAATTGATATTTAAAGGTTTTTTAAACTATCATGTTGGTACCTAGGTTTTTCCCTGACGGTCAGGCAAGGTTCCGATACATCTAATATTACCGAGTAAGTTTTGAAATGAGAGAAACGAAAAAGAAATCTGTTGTGAAATTATAACAATATATTAACCTTTCAATACCAAAACACATATGTTGTGCAGTTCTTTGTCGTTCTCTATTCATTAATGAGAAACTACAAATTAAATTTAAATTTTCTTTTTTTTTGTTGCTCGGAAAAAGAAAACTTAAAAAATCTATCTTTCTTACATTTAACTTTACTGTTGTATTGATTTATATATATATATAACCAATCAATATTTATATATATATAACCGCCAGGGTTCTATATTTGCCTTCACAATCATTATCTACAATTTTACACAATATTTTTTTTACAGTAATATTTTCAAATATATAATAATGAATTAAAATTATAAATCTTTTTTAAAGTGTAGTAACATAGTGGCGGTACACATCTTTGCATCACTACAATATATACGTATAGTAAAACACCACTAGAACATTTTTATCTCGCAATCCATTGGAAAATTTTTATTAAACGGAACACGGTACTATAGACAAAATTGAATTAAAAACTGTTTTAATGACATTTTACTACAATTTTTTTTTTCAAAACCCTGCATTACCAATACATCTTAAATATTTACTAAGCATATTTATCTTGTTTTTTTTTGTTTATACACACAATTAATTTAATTTCCCCAGCAACGTCCAGCGCCACTGATCTTTCCTATTAAGAGAGTACATTCAATTTATTTTATATGATTTCCAACCCGACGTACGCCCATTTTTCCCCCGGTCGATAGTAACTGTTTACGCGCTCGCGTCAATCAAAACCTTCGAAAAGAAAGTCACACGACAAAATTATTTAATCGGATGAAAATACCAACTCCGTAAAATAACTCGGAACCAAACGATCGATCGACGTTTTTCCTCTAGAAAAAATATCAACATGGCTCCTTCTTTTTTCCCCCAACTCGACGCGCTTCGATAATGGCAAAGATATAATCGAACGGGTTCTGTCGTTAATTAAACATTAAAGACTAGCAATTCATTATCTTAACTTAAAACATTTTAATAATAATAATTAATAATTATATAATAAACTATTAATCTAGGCAAAACGGACATTAATTGTCACGCAAAGGACTATAATTAAAATGGTGGCCAGCACCATATAACATAGTTGGGTTAAACTCTATTTCTAATAAGTCTCACAAAATAATAGTGTATAGGTGTTATTATATCTAATAATATTGCCAACGCCTCCCTTCGTAACGTTTCAATGAGTAATATTTCTGATGCCCGCAGATATTTCCTCTTCGATTACCATTCCAAAGTAGAAATTATTTCTAAATTTTATCGTTCTCAAGCCGAAAAATCACACAAAACTATTGACTATTGAAGCCATTGTCAAAATTTTGTTTCGTCTCTTCAAAATGATACTATCATTGTACTGTACCATAACAATTAAAGCGTTTTCATGTCTATGCCGATGATTAAGGAAAAATTGTTACTTTGAAATTTTTGCTTATATAGCAACCGTCCAGCAGTTATATCAGTACTATATGTATTTACTTTAATCACCCATTCAAAACAGTCTTTCAGCAAAGGTAATTTTTTTTTTATTTATTTAAAAAAAATCCCCTCAAAACAAAAATATCAACAATAAACAAATATAGTAGTATCTCTTTTCTAAAAATAAAACAAACAGTACGTTACTTTGATGATTGTTTTGTTTTTAAATACCCACACTGCGAAATCATATTTCTTTGGCAATCACTGTGGTACGCAGACAGCTTATTTCCTACTTCGTTTGTAGACCCCAATCACAGTTCTTGTACGCAAAAAACACATTACCGTATAAATAAAAATAACTTAACCTCGCACACAGATATATAGTATATAATCATCTTTCTAGATATGTATAAGAATTATTCTCATCGGCTCACTTTATTTCATTTTTTATTTTAAATCTCCACCTTGCAAGCTCACCCTTCAAAATAGCGCATTTCTCCGGGCAAGATATTGGCATTTTCATTTAATACTTTCTTGATTTACCTGAATTTCATTTATTTATATATATATTTTTTCATTTATTATTATTCAACAAAAAAAAAATACTTCCACGCCATACAGGCCTCGCACATTGAATATCACTTCAAACCAAAAAAAAAAACAAAAAAAAAATCTCGATTATATTAATTTGTTTTGTTTGCGAATTTTTTTTGTGCATTGCAATATATAATATTTTGCTGCTACACTGTGTGAAAAAATACTCTGAATTTTCTCTTTTACGTTCTCCGCTCTGTTTTTTTTTTTTCACCCTCTCTTTCTTTCTCTCTCTCACCCTCCCCCTCTCTCTCTCTCGTCGCGTGGGCGCTGGTGGCGCTCTGCAACGGACGATGACGAGAACAAAGGCGACGACGACGGCGACGACAAACGACCCCCGCTCTCAAGGTCGTATCCGCCACCATTGCTGCACCTTCTCGTGTAGCTTGCGACAAAGACCCATGAACCTCCGTCACATTCCTGCCGCGCCCGCATCCTCGTCACCCTCCTCTAGCGTCACCTGGAACCGACATCGGACAAGCGTTAAACGGGCGGGGGGTGGGGTTTATCTACACATACGGGTTCGACAGTGTAGCGGTGCAAATTGTGGTGAAATATGTGTTTTTGTGTATGTGTTGTTAACTCTTCAGTGGGTTGAAATTTTATAATTGTTAATTTTGGTAGTTAATAGCTATATTGCATTGTAATGTAACTCAAAGTAGTGCAATGACAATGAGAAAAATAAATACACTTTTCCCTCGTTAATTCGAACTCAGTTAGTTCAAATTCTGATGTGTATAATTCAAACTATTGATGGTGAATTGTATATCATCATATTATCATACTATATATACCTAAGTGTAATTTATGTATGTGATGTTATTTTTTTATCAAGGTATATTATATTATTATCATTATTATTATCATAACTATTATGTTATTAACAGTTCTCAGAAAATTGTTTAACTCAAATATGTTTGTTAATGAAAATGTAAAGAGCGAAAGCTCAATCCACCCACTAAAGAAACATACAACACACCTGCACAACTCCAATGAAAATAAATTAGAGAAGAAAACTGACGGCTCTTGTATGCATCCCTGCACAACTCCCACAAAAATAAAACACAGAAGAAAACCGACGGACCTAGAACGTCTCCCTGAACAACTCCCATGAAAATAAATTAGAGAAGAAAACTGACGGACCTAGAACGCATCCCTGCACAACTCCCATGAAAATAAATTAGAGAAGAAAACTGACGGACCTAGAACGTCTCCCTGCACAACTCCCATGAAAATAAATCAGAGAAGAAAACTGACGGACCTAGAACGTCTCCCTGAACAACTCCCATGAAAATAAATTATAGAGAAGAAAACTGACGGACCTAGAATGCATCCCTGCACAACTCCCATGAAAAAATAAATCAGAGAAGAAAACCGACGGACCTAGAACGTATCCCTGAACAACTCCCATAAAAAATAGATTTGAGAAGAAAACCGACGGACCTAGAACGTCTCCCTGAACAACTCCCATGAAAATAAATCAGAGAAGAAAACTGACGGACCTAGAACGTATCCCTGCACAACTCCCATGAAAATAGAGAAGAAAACTGACGGACCTAAAACGCATCCCTGGACCACTCCCATTAAAATAAATCAGAGAAGAAAACTGACGGACCTAGAACGCATCCCTGAACAACTCCCATGACAAAATGACGAACCTAGAACGTCTCCATGCACAACACCTATGAAAATAACAGAGAAGAAAAGTGACGGTCCCAGAACATATCCCTGAACAACACCCCACTCGCTCACCTGGAAGCGTATCCTGTCCTGTCCCCCTCCGCCCGGCTCCTCCTCTTCTTCCTCCTCCTCTTCCTCCTCTTCGTCCTCTTCAGTCTCCTGTTCCCTCAGTTCGCTGCCCGCGGGCGGACTGGGCGGTATCATCGACGAGTAATAGTCACGGTTCTCTTCGAGCGTGTCGAGTATGTCCTGGGCGTCGGGGTGGACGAGGTCCGCCCACGTCTCCCACAGGGGGTGGACGATGTAGTCGATGAAGCCGACCTGCGGGGCAAACACACACGTTCAAGGTCATTACGCGTCCTCAATGCACCTAGGCGATATAACGTCGGGGAGGAAAGGCGCAAATAGGAATAGGGTTTAATGGGAGGAAAAGACCATGGGAGGGGGGCTTGTATTGTCGCCTCTTACGAGAGGCAGAGTTAATCTAGGCCACTTTTACCCCGAGCCTACGTTCAATTGTAACAAGGTGGTGTTAAGGAAAAATGGGATGGGGTGCATGATGTAGTCGATGAAGCCGACCTGCGGGGCAAACACACACACGTTCAAGGTCGTTTACTTAACGACGCGTCCTCAATACAGCTGGAGGCGATATAACGTCGGAAAGGGACAAACTGGAAGACATTTAAAAGGGTTTAATGGGAGGAAAAGACCAAAAGGATTGGGGAGGGGGGGGGGGGGGGGGGGGGCAAATTTCGTCGCCTCTTACGACAGGCAGAGTTAATTTGGGCCACTTCTACCCCGATCGAGCCTACGTTCAGTTGTGGTGATGTGAGGAAAAATGGCATTATATTTGTAAGATTCAATATGATTAAAGAGCTTTAAAATATGAATATATATATATATATATATATATATATATAAACAAATGTGAATTTTTTTTTTTACAATTAAGATGTTTTCAACTATGTTCTTGTGTGAAATAGCCTAGTTATTTGATTTATTAGAGGTAAATAAATAAACAATTGTGCCATCATTATCTACCCCCTGAGGCAAGAACCGTTTACCTATACGCCTCTACTACAGATGACTTTTATATGATTTCTTGTCAATACAAAATGAGGATCAAGTGCATTGAAACTTGAAAGACCAACGCACACGTACAAAGAACTCGAGGCCGAGTCTGTTGTTGTCGCTCGCTAGCTCACCTGTGTTTTCTCGATGGTCGCGTTCTGTCGGTCGCACATCGGACTAATGTCTAGATTCTGTTCCTTCTCCTTATCGCCCTGTTGGAAGAACTCCTCCATGAGTAGTTCCACCCACTGCCGATAGAGCGCCAGCGGTTTGGTCGGATTACTCAGGTCGGCGCAGTGTACGAGATTCTCCAAGACCTAGAATAATAATAAAGTATTATTATTATTATTATTATTATTATTATTATTATTATTACTATTATTATTACTATTATTATTACTATTATTATTACTATTATTATTACTATTATTATTATTATTATTATTATTATTATTATTATTATTATTATTATTATTATTATTATTATTATTATTATTATTATTATTATTATTATTATTATTATTATTATTATTATTATTATTATTATTATTATTATTATTATAATTATTATTATTATCATTATTATTATTATTATTATTATTATTATTATTATTATTATTATTATTATTATTATTAAAACAACAGAACGCACATATAGATACAGATTCGTCTTTTTAGCATTAATTTTCTCTAAATTTAGCATTTTTAAGCGTCTATTAATTTTATCAAAACCTTGAATATGAGGCCACTTCTAATGGAGAATCGTCCGCAGATATTTTAAACGTATGAATGCAGTTCTAAACTTAATCTATTGATTGATATTTGGGCTTAACGTTCTATATTTTTTTAAATTAGCTTGACATGGCTCAACAGGAATAAGTATACATTTTTGTTTGTAAACAAAGCATTTTGTTGCGTTTTCAAAAATACCAACACCTGCCGCATTACAACGCTTCACACAACCTCGCCGCCCCGCACCATCTACCTGCAGTATTGTACAACGCCTCCCGCCCATCTCACACTACCTCGCCGCCCCGCACCATCTACCTGCAGTATTGTACAACGCCTCCCGCCTATCTCAAACTACCTCGCCGCCCCGCACTACCCACCTGTATCCGGTCGGTGTAGTTGTCTAGCAGTAACACGCCCGAGCCGGCCACCTTCTTAGTCTCGACCATTGTCTTGAGGTCGGCGAGCAGGCTCATGTCCGTCACCCTCCCCTCCCCCTCGTACACTACCTCGCCGCCCCACACTACCCACCTGTATCCGGTCGGTGTAGTTGTCTAGCAGTAACACGCCCGAGCCGGCCACCTTCTTAGTCTCGACCATTGTCTTGAGGTCGGCGAGCAGGCTCATGTCCGTCACCCTCCCCTCCCCCTCGTACACTACCTCGCCGCCCCACACTACCCACCTGTATCCGGTCGGTGTAGTTGTCTAGCAGTAACACGCCCGAGCCGGCCACCTTCTTCGTCTCGACCATTGTCTTGAGGTCGGCGAGCAGGCTCATGTCCGTCACCCTCCCCCTCCCCTCGTACACTACCTCGCCGCCCCACACTACCCACCTGTATCCGGTCCGTGTAGTTGTCTAGCAGTAACACGCCCGAGCCGGCCACCTTCTTCGTCTCGACCATTGTCTTGAGGTCGGCGAGCAGGCTCATGTCCGTCACCCTCCCCCTCCCCTCGTACACTACCTCGCCGCCCCACACTACCCACCTGTATCCGGTCGGTGTAGTTGTCTAGCAGTAACACGCCCGAGCCGGCCACCTTCTTAGTCTCGACCATTGTCTTGAGGTCGGTGAGCAGGCTCATGTGTCCGTCACCCTCCCCCCCTCGTACACTACCTCGCCGCCCCGCACTACCCACCTGTATCCGGTCCGTGTAGTTGTCTAGCAGCAACACGCCCGAGCCGGCCACCTTCTTAGTCTCGACCATTGTCTTGAGGTCGGCTAGCAGGCTCATGTGTCCGTCACCCTCCCCTCCCTCCCCTCGTACACTACCTCGCCGCCCCGCACTACCCACCTGTATCCGGTCGGTGTAGTTGTCTAGCAGTAACACGCCCGAGCCGGCCACCTTCTTAGTCTCGACCATTGTCTTGAGGTCGGCGAGCAGGCTCATGTCCGTCACCCTCCCCTCCCCTCGTACACTACCTCGCCGTCCCGCAACTCCCACCTGCTTTATCCCTCTTACCACGCCGTCCCGCACCTCCCACCTGCTTTATCCCTCTTACCTCGCCGTCCCGCACCTCCCACCTGCTCTATCCCTCTTACCTCACCCCCCCGCACTACCCACCTGTATCCGGTCGGTATAGTTGTCTAGCAGTAACACGCCCGAGCCGGCCACCTTCTTAGTCTCGACCATTGTCTTGAGGTCGGCGAGCAGGCTCATGTCCGTCACCCTCCCCTCCCTCCCCTCGTACACTACCTCGCCGCCCCGCACTACCCACCTGTATCCGGTCCGTGTAGTTGTCTAGCAGTAACACGCCCGAGCCGGCCACCTTCTTAGTCTCGACCATTGTCTTGAGGTCGGCGAGCAGGCTCGTGTGTCCGTCACCCTCCCCTCCCCTCCCCTCGTACACTACCTCGCCGCCCCACACTACCCACCTGTATCCGGTCGGTGTAGTTGTCTAGCAGTAACACGCCCGAGCCGGCCACCTTCTTAGTCTCGACCATTGTCTTGAGGTCGGCGAGCAGGCTCATGTCCGTCACCCTCCCCTCCCCTCCCCTCGTACACTACCTCGCCCCCCCCCGCACTACCCACCTGTATCCGGTCGGTGTAGTTGTCTAGCAGTAACACGCCCGAGCCGGCCACCTTCTTAGTCTCGACCATTGTCTTGAGGTCGGCGAGCAGGCTCATGTGTCCGTCACCCTCCCCCCCCTCCCCTCGTACACTACCTCGCCGCCCCGCACTACCCACCTGTATCCGGTCGGTGTAGTTGTCTAGCAGTAGCACGCCCGAGCTGGCCACCTTCTTAGTCTCGACCATTGTCTTGAGGTCGGCGAGCAGGCTCGTGTCCGTCACCCTCCCCTCCCCTCGTATACTACCTCGCCGCCCCGCACTACCCACCTGTATCCGGTCGGTGTAGTTGTCTAGCAGTAACACGCCCGAGCCGGCCACCTTCTTAGTCTCGACCATTGTCTTGAGGTCGGCGAGCAGGCTCATGTCCGTCACCCTCCCCTCCCCTCCCCTCGTACTCTACCACGCCGCCCCGCACTACCCACCTGTATCCGGTCGGTGTAGTTGTCTAGCAGTAACACGCCCGAGCCGGCCACCTTCTTAGTCTCGACCATTGTCTTGAGGTCGGCGAGCAGGCTCATGTCCGTCACCCTCCCCTCCCTCCCCTCGTACTCTACCACGCCGCCCCGCACTACCCACCTGTATCCGGTCGGTGTAGTTGTCTAGCAGTAACACGCCCGAGCCGGCCACCTTCTTAGTCTCGACCATTGTCTTGAGGTCGGCGAGCAGGCTCATGTCCGTCACCCTCCCCTCCCCTCGTACACTACCTCGCCGCCCCCCCCGCACTACCCACCTGTATCCGGTCCGTGTAGTTGTCTAGCAGTAACACGCCCGAGCCGGCCACCTTCTTAGTCTCGACCATTGTCTTGAGGTCGGCGAGCAGGCTCATGTCCGTCACCCTCCCCTCCCTCCCCTCGTACTCTACCACGCCGCCCCGCACTACCCACCTGTATCCGGTCGGTGTAGTTGTCTAGCAGTAACACGCCCGAGCCGGCCACCTTCTTAGTCTCGACCATTGTCTTGAGGTCGGCGAGCAGGCTCATGTCCGTCACCCTCCCCTCCCCTCGTACACTACCTCGCCGCCCCACACTACCCACCTGTATCCGGTCGGTGTAGTTGTCTAGCAGTAACACGCCCGAGCCGGCCACCTTCTTAGTCTCGACCATTGTCTTGAGGTCGGCGAGCAGGCTCATGTCCGTCACCCTCCCCTCCCCTAGTACACTACCTCGCCGCCCCGCACTACCCACCTGTATCCGGTCGGTGTAGTTGTCTAGCAGTAACACGCCCGAGCCGGCCACCTTCTTAGTCTCGACCATTGTCTTGAGGTCGGCGAGCAGGCTCATGTCCGTCACCCTCCCCTCCCCTCGTACACTACCTCGCCCCCCCCCCCGCACTACCCACCTGTATCCGGTCGGTGTAGTTGTCTAGCAGTAACACGCCCGAGCCGGCCACCTTCTTAGTCTCGACCATTGTCTTGAGGTCGGTGAGCAGGCTCATGTGTCCGTCACCCTCCCCCCCTCGTACACTACCTCGCCGCCCCGCACTACCCACCTGTATCCGGTCGGTGTAGTTGTCTAGCAGTAACACGCCCGAGCCGGCCACCTTCTTAGTCTCGACCATTGTCTTGAGGTCGGCGAGCAGGCTCATGTGTCCGTCACCCTCCCCTCCCTCCCCTCGTACACTACCTCGCCGCCCCGCACTACCCACCTGTATCCGGTCGGTGTAGTTGTCTAGCAGTAACACGCCCGAGCCGGCCACCTTCTTAGTCTCGACCATTGTCTTGAGGTCGGCGAGCAGGCTCATGTCCGTCACCCTCCCCTCCCCTCGTACACTACCTCACCGCCCCGCACTACCCACCTGTATCCGGTCGGTGTAGTTGTCTAGCAGTAACACGCCCGAGCCGGCCACCTTCTTAGTCTCGACCATTGTCTTGAGGTCGGCGAGCAGGCTCATGTCCGTCACCCTCCCCTCCCCTCGTACACTACCTCGCCGCCCCGCACTACCCACCTGTATCCGGTCGGTGTAGTTGTCTAGCAGTAACACGCCCGAGCCGGCCACCTTCTTAGTCTCGACCATTGTCTTGAGGTCGGCTAGCAGGCTCATGTCACTCACCCTCCCCTCCCCTCCCCTCTACCTCGCCGCCCCGCACTACCCACCTGTATCCGGTCCGTGTAGTTGTCTAGCAGTAACACGCCCGAGCCGGCCACCTTCTTAGTCTCGACCATTGTCTTGAGGTCGGCGAGCAGGCTCATGTCCGTCACCCTCCCCTCCCTCCCCTCGTACACTACCTCGCCCCCCCCCCGCACTACCCACCTGTATCCGGTCGGTGTAGTTGTCTAGCAGTAACACGCCCGAGCCGGCCACCTTCTTAGTCTCGACCATTGTCTTGAGGTCGGCGAGCAGGCTCATGTCCCTCCCCTCCCCTCCCCTCCCCTCGTACACTACCTCGCCGCCCCGCACTACCCACCTGTATCCGGTCGGTGAAGTTGTCTAGCAGTAACACGCCCGAGCCGGCCACCTTCTTAGTCTCGACCATTGTCTTGAGGTCGGCGAGCAGGCTCATGTCCGTCACCCTCCCCTCCCCTCGTACACTACCTCGCCGCCCCCCGCACTACCCACCTGTATCCGGTCGGTGTAGTTGTCTAGCAGTAACACGCCCGAGCCGGCCACCTTCTTAGTCTCGACCATTGTCTTGAGGTCGGCGAGCAGGCTCATGTGTCCGTCACCCTCCCCTCCCCCGCCCTCCCCACTACCTCGCCGCCCCGCACTACCCACCTGTATCCGGTCGGTGTAGTTGTCTAGCAGTAACACGCCCGAGCCGGCCACCTTCTTAGTCTCGACCATTGTCTTGAGGTCGGCGAGCAGGCTCATGTGTTTGGACATGTCCGTCGAGAGGACCATGTCGATCACCATCTTGCGCAACGTCTGACGCTGTTTCCGGCCTAGGTTCGAGAAGATGTCGCAGCCGTCGTTCTGCAATAGTTTGAAGGCCACGGCCAGGTGGTGGTTTTCGAGCACGGACTCGTCGTTGTACATCAACGCCAGCTCCGAGCCTGGAAACAGTGACGCGTCATTTAGTTGAGAGCAAACACAAAAAAAAAAAAAAAATTATATTTATAGAGTCCACCCACTCGGTAACAAGACTGATTTTCAGTGAGGACCATAAATTAAAGCGATTAACCAACCCTGTAGGTCGTTGTTCGAAAAACTAACCTCTCCTGGTATAGCTCAATATAGCTCGATTAGTGACAAGTAAAATTCACCACGATTTTAATTTTGGTTGTAGAATTTTTTGTGGACATATTATAAGAACGTGAAATTTTATTTTTCTGCTTTTACTGGAGTCTGTGTGTATAACTGGAAAGTATTAATCAACTAGTACAAAATTTCTAAGAAATTCCTGTTTTTATTTTAAATTTTAAAAATATTTAATTTATCTCTTTAAAAAGAAGAATTTTGGCAAAAATTGGAAGTTTTCAGAAAAAAATTGGCAACATTATTATAGATAACAATACACACGAAACCTATAAAAGAAGTTCGAAACTGTATACCAGTAAATCGTAATGATAAGCAGGTATTACAGCATCGTATTAAATGTCTTTGTACAAGGTTATGTATTATATAGACAAACATATACGTGAATGAGGCCCGGTTTTCCAATCGATTAACGGGTCGTTAACGGGGCCGTTAGCTGACGGTCCACAACCTGTAACCCAACAAGCCCTATGCAGATAACGAACCGTAAGTTAACGGCCCCGTTAATGGCGATTGAAAAACCGGGCATTAAATGAAACAAAACGAAATAAAATAATTTAATTTTTTTTTTTTTTATGAAAATTTATCAAAAAGGAATTAAAGTATACTCACTGGAGTTGATGAGGAACTGGTTGGTGAGTCCCGGATGGTCGACGTCGTGAATGGTCGCCGCAAACAGCGCGGCCATGATCTCGAGGGGCGTGAACACAGACTCTAGTGCGGGCGTGTTCAACAGCACGTGCGTGCTCTGGGTCACGTCGGCCGCGTGCATGCTGTTGTGGAACGGGTTGTCCTTGACGTAGTGGTCCTCCAACGTCATCATGAACGTGATGAACGTCTTCGGCGGTATCATGAACGTCTTCAACAGGTCTCGACTCTGGAAATAATTAAATAAATAACATTTTTTTTATTTTTTTTTATTTTTTTTTATTACATTTTTATAAAAAAAATACACTTTACATGTAAGTGCACAGCAGGTCACGACTCTTAAAACAATGAAATAAATAACATACATGATTTTAAATTAATTACATTTTTATAAAAAAAAAAACATTTAACATGTTAGCCCAAGAAATGGAGTACCTAGCATGCTGCTCCCCTCAACCCCCCGACTGTAAAGTTGGATAGGAGGCCAATATACAGATTGACAAAATACACGTTTTTATATCCTCCAATAATACAGCTGTTACAAAAAATTCAGAGGCGCGGTTAACATCTAATTTTATTAATATTTGATATAACAACGCACTCGACAATTCTGATCATATGACGTCGGAGGGTGTTTGGTGGAAAGGGACAAGTAGGCCGTAAAGGGGAGGAAACAGGAAAGGGGAGGATGTGGACTGCATTTCGTCTGGCTTCTCCCCCTCGATCTGTCCGGCTAGGGTAGCCTTATCTATACCAGAAGCATACGCTTCCGTTGGCATAGCTCTCGGGATCAACAAAGCACGCAAACCTGCCCCCACCACGATAATAAGGTAGCAGTCCCAAGGCAGAGCGTTCAGTTCGCAAAGAGGGTATAGGCACATATAAAGAAGACATTTATGAAAGGAAGAAAGAGAAACAGATACAGATACAAGAAAGATTGAGAAATTACGTGAACGAGAGCGCTTTTTTGACGGGCATCGGTCACCACATGTAGAAACCCACCTCGACCGGCCGCATTCACTAAAAGTTTCAACTCGGAGCATTTTAAACCAGTATGAGTACGAGCAAAGGTATAAAACTGAAATCCAATACCTGCGCACTTTATCATTTAGAAATCATTTTGAATTTGAAAAATCGTACGATTGACAGAAACGAACAAAACCTGAATAACTCATTCCATTGAAATATTTTCGTTCCACACGAATAGTTATTAATCGAAAAAAAGTTATTTTCGACCGCGAGCTTCATCAATAGAAAATCGCTCTCGTTATATCCAATATCGATAATACGTAATCCACGAACAACACATATAAAGCTCACCGACCGAACACGGTTTGAAATCATTTTCAATTTGAATTAATTGTTATCGATATAGGCCCCTATACACATACGAAACTGATTTAACAATATTGTTTGTGCACAGAAATTAATTAGGAAACGAAAAAAAGAGGAGCGCATATATATAAAATATATACACTGTTAATAGGATAATGAAACAAAGTTTTAGAGTTATATTATCACTGTCCGTTGTATAGTTAGCGTGGAGTTAAAATATAGGATTGTGATAAAAGCGAAATAACAACGATTCGTTTGGGTGGGTTTACCACAAACAAATTACACACAACTTTGTAATCGTGTATTGTCTAGACGAGACTAAATTTGCATGGATTTACATTTACATATAGGATAATGCTTTAAAGTAGATAAAATAAAGCTATAAAGAACAGGTTAACTTTACCTATACGGACAATGTGGTCGCATTTGAAAAAAAACGGGACATGATAAATGAAATAAAAATTGAGTATTCGCATCAAACCTACAATGTAAACTGTTTTCAATTGAAGTATTAAATAATTCAATATTTATTTACTTAATGCTTCGTCTCTCTTGTAGGCTATTCTGCTCTTAGGAAAAATTTGGCATTCCTAAACTTAAATTTAGCACTTGACACTTTGCATACGACCCTGGTAAATAGCATGTAATAAAACAATTCCATATAGCAACAAAACCTGTACTTAACTTGTCACTTTGCACACGGCCCTCAATCTCCCCCCCCCCCCCCCCCCCCTCCCTACCGAGGCATATCTATCGTTCACTAAAATGCAACAGTGTAAACGTTAGCGCCACGATATGCAAACAAACAGTGTTGCCAGCGTCACAGCCACCATTGTATTTGCACTTTTACCGTCGGTGTTTACACTAAAAAATTGCGATTAATAACAAACAATCCATCCATCCATCCATCCATCCATCCATCCATCCATCTATCCATCTATCCAACCGTGACGTCACTGACACCAAACGAAATCCGTCAAATAGGATTGAATGCGCATGCTTGCGTGAAATGCTACCTACAGTGTGTTTCAAATTAACCTCGCAGTGGCGTTCTCGCGTGGCCCCAACGAAAGTATTCGCATACCGATCTCAGGTCATTGTCTACTGACTGGCCCCTTTCAACCGCGCCAATTGAAAGAAAATCAACAGATATACTAGTTCCAACGAAAGCATTCGGATACCGATCTCAGGTAATTGTCTACTGGCCCCTTTCAAAGTCACAACGAAGGTATTCGCCTACCGATCTCATTGTCTACTGGCCGCTTTCAACCGCGTCAATTGAAAGAACATCAACAGATATACTAGTCCCAACGAATGTATTCGCCTACCGATCTCAGGTCATTGTCTACTGACTGGCCCCTTTCAACCGCGCCAATTGAAAGAAAATCAACAGATATACTAGTCCCAACGAATGTATTCGCATACCGATCTCAGGTCATTGTCTACTGGCCCCTTTCAACCGCGCCAATTGAAAGAAAATCAACATATGTACTAGTCTCAACGAAAGTATTCGCATACCGATCTCAGGTCATTGTCTACTGCCCCTTTCAACCGCGCCAATTGAAAGAAAATCAACAGATATACTAGTCCCAACGAAAGTATTCGCATACCGATCTCAGGTCATTGTCTACTGGCCCCTTTCAACCGTGCCAATTGAAAGAAAATCAACAGATATACTAGTCACAACGAAAGTATTCGCATACCGATCTCAGGTCATTGTCTACGGCCCTTTTCAACCGCGCCAATTGAAAGAAAATCAACAGATATACAAGTCCCAACGAAAGTATTCGCATACCGGTCTCAGGTCATTGTCTACTGGCCTCTTTCAACCGCGCCAATTGAAAGAAAATCAACATATGTACTAGTCTCAACGAAAGTATTCGCATACCGATCTCAGGTCGTTGTCTACTGGCCCCTTTCAACCGCGCCAATTGAAAGAATATCAACAAATATACAAGTCCCAACGAAAGTATTCGTATACCGATCTCAGGTCATTGTCTACTGGCCCCTTTCAACCGCGCCAATTGAAAGAAAATCAACATATGTACTAGTCTCAACGAAAGTATTTGCATACCGATCTCAGGTCATTGTCTACTGGCCCCTTTCAACCGCGCCAATTGAAAGAAAATTATCAGATATACTAGTCCCAACGAAAGTATTCGCATACCGGTCTCAGGTCATTGATACTGCCCCCTTTCAACCGCGCCAATTGAAAGAAAATCATCAGATAAAAGTTATCCCAACGAAAGTATTCGGATGGTTACGACACAGCTGAGTCCAAGGTGACAACTTAATTTTCCACTTCGCTAATTCCTACTATCTAATCTAAACAGGTACTTAGGCGATAATTTAAGACCTTCCGTCGGTTACCTGTAACGGTGGGTGTAGCCAAACCGCCTGTGCACTCGACTAAGCCGAACCACATGCATTTACGAATGTGTGAAAGAACGCCAGGTATCTGTTGATTTTCTTTCAATTGGCGCGGTTGAAAGGGGCAGTAGACAATGACCTGAGATCGGTATATGCGAATACTTTCCTTGGGACTAGTATACTAGCTGCGAGAGAAACAGAGATTGATGCGAAATGTAAAATGTATATTTGAGAACGTGAGGGATCTTAAAGCTCAAAGGTTGTCTGTTCGTTCGTTTCAAAAGCCAATCATTAACTGGACAAATAAAGAACGGACCAGTAACGGACGGACGCTTTTCCAAGAACTATTCGGAGGTATTTCAGTTGAAAACATAAACTATCTTCTACTTTAATAGTTCGAGCTTGAAGCGATCTATTTTGAGGTGAATGATTGAACGATTGATAGATTTTTGGCAAATTGGCGTAAACTGTTTAAACTAAAAAAAGAAACTGTTCTTTGACAAAAAAATGTTAATGTAAAAGTAATAAACTACATTTCCTAAATCGACCAAAGTACCACGAATTGTGATGGCTAAAAGCTGGTCCACAAAGATTTTTAAGACATACGATCTAAGGTTTAACGCGTAGTCGTAAAGTTGGATCATTGGAAACACGTACTGGCGTTCACACAAAGTTTTAGTTTTAAGACGTTGTTTTCATTGTTGTTTTTAAAACAACGTCTTAAAACCTTATGCATTATGTCTTAAAAATCTGTGTGGATCAGCCTTTAGATAGAGCTAATCACGGCCATCTAGATCTTCAATGACAACAATGCACAACAGTGAAAAATGCACCTTAACATAACTATCAAGGAGCCTTAGATAGAGCAAATCACGGCTTTCTAGATCAATTCAGAAAATTATCTATATGTAGCTTTCAATAGACGTCACGTGGCGGCCATTATGAGGTACACATTGCTTGTTAACATTTGTTCTGTCAATAGAAGACACATAGGTTATCCAGGTAATATCACAGTTTCAAGCCGTATAGATTGATGTGTGCAGGTAAAAGTTCAAGAAAATGATAACACATGCAAATGATTGTCTTCAAACCGAGTTTACGCGTTCTTATTTTGTTTTAAGTCATAATACGGAACCTTTGTTTGAAAACAGTTGATGTGTCAGTCAAAGGACATCTACAATATTGTAACAATGCAGTGTCGGAAGAACGTAAACAAATGTTTACAGAGTACCTCAGTATGGCTACCGTGCGATACCGGAAAGGACGTTATTGCAAACTCCCTATTGTGGTTTTGTACAAGAAATAAAAAATTTGTTTTTAACATTAAGGCTGGTCCACACAGATTTTTTAAGCATAAGATTTAAGGTTTTAAGACGTTGTTTTAAGAACAACAATGAAAACAATGTCTTAAAACTAAAACTTTGTGTGAACGCCAGTACGTGTTTTCTATGATCCAACTTTACGACTACGCGTTAAACCTTAAATCTTATGCTTAAAAAATCTGTGTGGACCATCCTTTACTAATACTAATAACGAGTTAATGTGCTAACGATAGATTCAAGCGAAATAACTACTCATCCGTACTCAAGAATACTCCCCAAAGAGTAATTAATTTAACACACGATCAAGTTCGAAACTTTCACATAAAAGAACTCCCAATTACTAAATTGCCATTAGGTTAGTTTAATGTGTTCTAATAATGGCCGCTCCGAGGCACCCGAGCGTATCTAGAAGGCTCAGGGCGGCGGTGTGAAATAAGCCACCCTACCCACAGCCTTCTACATGTAGAAATAAACCACCACACACACACCACAGCCTTCTATAGATAACGTGGTGTGCGAAAACGTGATAAACTCGACGCACAAGTTAGTGAAGCACGTACAGAGATTGAGTAGAGCTTTCAAAGTCTTTACCCCCCTCCCAACCCCCCCAACAACCCTTAAGGACGTCTTAGGTCTGGCAAAACTTTACGCAATGTAGTTATTACTGCCAGTCTATCGTAGGAACGAAATGCAGCGTTAGTTTTCGCGAATTTCAATTTCAATTACGTACATGTAGTATAACGTATAGGCCTACTAAGGGTATTCATGCAAAAAAAGTAAAACATACATATGTATTGCAATTTATAACAAATAATTATGTATACATGTTAAAAACAGTTCCTTCACCAAAGAAAATTAGCATGTAAGTGATGTTTAATCCCTGAACAACAAGGCTTCTAGTAAAAATCAAAATGAAATAATTTCATCTGTGTTGTGAATTAGGAATTTAGTTGAAATATTGTCGTTGGTCGTTGAGGTGTAAATAAATGTCGTATTATCAAACTCTCTGAACTCTCTGGACTCTTTGCACTCCC
This sequence comes from Isoperla grammatica, assembly GCA_945910005.1. Lineage (NCBI taxonomy): Eukaryota > Metazoa > Arthropoda > Insecta > Plecoptera > Perlodidae > Isoperla > Isoperla grammatica. Next base: position 32,492,616 of record OX246747.1, read on the forward strand.
AAACTCTCTGAACTCCCCAAATTATTTGAACTCTCTAAACTGTTAAGCACGGAAACACAAAACTATCATTTCTCCGAGCGGTAGACGATAGGAAGAAGGGGGTTATGATGGAAAGCCGGGAAACATGTTTGGGAAGCCGCACTATTCTGTTAACATTACATGGAGACGTCCCACGACAACCGGCTATGGTTCCACCACACTGAAATGACATATGTGCACTTCTCCACGGTCCGCAAGCAACTATAGTGAGCTGTTGTTATTCAACAACATGTTTGCTGATAACGCTCGTGACGTGTATTGTAGTGACTTACAATGCCGACATTACATGACTCAATACTTTCGTCAAACTTATTGAACTCAAGAACGAAAGCGAATCAAAGACAGTTTGTTAAAAACTGCAACAATATAGTTTCTACTAATTGATGCTTTTTTGTCCTTGAATTCAATAAGTTTGACGAAAGTGTTGAACCGTGTAATGCCGACATAAGAAGTGCGGCTGAGGGATGGGATGGAGGGAAAATTCAAACGACACTAATTCTAAACACTAAACCCTTTGACTCTCTGAACTCTCTGAACTCTCTGAACTCTCTGAACTCTCTAAACTCTCTAAACTCTCTAAACTCTCTAAACTCTCCGAACTCTCCGAACTCTCCGAACTCTCTGAACTCTCTGAACTCTCTGAACTTTCTGAACTCTCTGGACTCTCTGAACTCTCTGAACTCTCTGAACTCTCTGGTCTCTCCGAACCCTCTGACCTCTCTGGTCTCTCCGAACCCTCTGAACTCTCTGGACTCTCTAAACTCTCTAAACTCTCTGGACTCTCTGAACTCTCTGCCAACTCACCTGGAAGGCCACGAAGGCTACGGCCGTCAACGGTCGAACACTGGACAGGTCTCGTATTCTAAATATGTCGATCCCCCATTTGTCAACCTCGAGCAAGACCTGAAGGCAAACACAAACAAAACTTGTAAGTACAACGAAACCTCAACGTTTTCCACAGTAAATATTTACGAAACAATGTGAACCAAGCAACAATATACTACTACTGTATTATAATATTATAAATACTGAACGTTTTCTCTAGTTCATAGTTTTACGGTTATCACATTTACTTGCAGTACAATTTACAACAAAACAAAGCTATAGACAACCCAAGACTACTACTTTCGTCACAGGCGAGGTATTCGTAGCCAATTAGCGATCGGTATTTGCGCACTATTGTCTCAAGCGGTTCGCTGGTTGGCTAGTGCCTCGCCTGTGACGAAAGCATATGAAAGGTAGTCTTGGGTTGCTTATATAAATATCGGTTATACACAGATTATTATTTAAAATATTGACAATGGAAATAAGAAGGTATTATAGAGAATATAGAGATAATAAAGAGAACGTAAATTCGTAGGAGGGCAACCAAATTGATAACACATTAAAATATAAATCAACGGTACGAAGATATCAAAACAACCAGAGACTTGGGAACAACCCGGAAGAGTTGTTGATAAAGCAGATATTATCTTTACTACCTATAGATTTACACGTGGCATCTAGTGTACCGGTACCTTGTTACTATGGCCACTCCAAATCAGTAAAGTATAGCTACATGAATATTGGCCGTATGCACAATCAAGTATCAAATTAAGTACAGTATTTGTGTCTATGGACTAGTTTTATTACATGCTATTTCCATACGAAGAACAAACTCCATAGCAACCATAAACAAATCGCAAACTTAAAGGCGCTTTCATAGCAACACGGCAACACGTTTTTTTCCGGACCGGCAAGTCAGGTGAACCAATCAGGGCAGGCACGGCAAGTTTCCGATTGGTTCACGTGATCTGCCGGTCCGGAAAAAACGTGTTGCCGTGTTGCTATGAAAGCGCCTTAATTCGACTCTACATTCCGCCTCTAGTATACCTTGTTACTATGGCAACTCCAAATCAGAGCTACATGAATATTTAAACAACAAATAATCACAAGGCAGTATTGGAGACTCAAACTAAAACATAGATAGCGCTGATAAGCAACACCCTTATCTGCGCCATTGATGATTTAACAATAAAGCAACAATGAACAATTGACTGATAAACTCATCCTTAAAGTAGTTTATTTTCTTGCCACCAGAATGCGTCTATTTTGAGGGGCCAATACTCGACTATACGAATCAGCGGAAGGGTTTCCATTACCGCTAGAAACAACAACAACAACAACAACAACAACAACAACGACTATACGAATATCACCATGGCAACAGGTTTCTAGTTCCCCATAGCTATTGTCTAGTCTAGTCTACATAAGTCAATCTATACAGTCAAGGACTATGTAGGCCTATATAGCTAATCGCTATCGTGGAATGCGCGCAAGAAACATTATTCAAATGCTAATACCGCATTATATTCGATGGCGGGTGGTGAGGGGTGACGCGACAAGTATGCAGGAGGTGTACATACATTTGGTGACGTGTACACGAGACGGGATTACAATCTGTATCGCTTGCTGCTCTGCTCGGGCATGTTCATGTCGAAACGTTAGGAAGAATGTCTTGCCGTGTTATATACAATGTTACATCAGCTGAGATTGACTGACTGTGCCATTGTCTAATGTGTAACGAAAAGAACAATGTCGAAATGAGAACAGACGTTTTCATGCGTTTTTTTTTTTTTTTTTTCAGCAAAACGGAACACTTTTAGACTGTTGTAAAAATTTATTCCTGAATCCGTAAAATAGCGGCCTACTATACAATTGTTGCAGATAGTAAGAAGATAACGTAGGTCAACAGCTAACTGAAAACTAGAGAGAAATGTCTTATTTAAGTGTTTTACTGGGTTCTCATGGTCCAACGCAGCGTATCGCGTATCGACGTCAAATTTTATCGACGTCAAATTTTGACGACGTCAATTAATCGTTTAAAAGAGAGTGCATGGTTTGCAATATCGCAGGAGTCGCGAATTAGTGGTATTACATTACTGATGTTTTTGAACTAGCCCTATTTCTCAACATAACCTTAGCACACCAGTCGTTACGATGTCTGATTGGTTAACGTCATTACGCGATACGCTGCGTTGGACCATGCTGTTTTTTGTAGCGGGCGACCAAAAGGGTGGTTTTGGTTCCCTTGCGACGAGCTTACTTGGGAGTTCGACGAGTCTCCACTAGGCGGCGATCAAGAAGACCGTGATCTATCTACACCTCGCCGCCCCGCACCGCTACCCACCGCGCCGCACGCCGCCACCTACGTTGTGAGCCTATCTACCTCTCCACCCCGCACTAGCGATCCCCCGCCCTATGTTGAGTGTGTGTATGTATACCTCGCCGCCCCGCACCGAGCGAGCACGCACGTACCTTGCCGAGTTCCTCTTCGTGTGGCGTCTCCACTCCGTACTTGGGCACCTTCTCGCCGGTAAAGCTGTCGGTGTGAGAGAGACCTTTACCTACCTCGCCGCCCCGCACTAGTTATCCCACCGCGCTATGTTGAGTGTGTGTATGTACACCTCGCCGCCCCGCACCGAGCGAGCACGCACGTACCTTGCCGAGTTCCTCTTCGTGGGGCGTCTCGACGCCGTATTTGGGCACCTTCTCGCCGGTAAAGCTGTCGGTGTGAGAGAGACCTTTACCTACCTCGCCGCCCCGCCCTAGTGATCCCACCGCTCTATGTTGCGTGTGTGTAACTACCTCGCCGCCCCGCACCGAGCAAGCACGCACGCACCTTGCCGAGTTCCTCTTCGTGGGGCGTCTCGACGCCGTATTTGGGCACCTTCTCGCCGGTAAAGCTGTCGGTGTGAGAGAGACCTTTACCTACCTCGCCGCCCCGCCCTAGCTATCTCACCACTCTATGTTGTGTGTGTGTAACTACCTCGCCGCCCCGCACCGAGCAAGCACGCACGCACCTTGCCGAGTTCCTCTTCGTGGGGCGTCTCCACTCCGTACTTGGGCACCTTCTCGCCGGTAAAGCTGTCGGTGTGTGAGAGACCTTTACCTACCTCGCCGCCCCGCACTAGTTATCCCACCGCCCTATGTTGAGTGTGTGTATGTACACCTCGCCGCCCCGCACCGAGCGAGCACGCACGTACCTTGCCGAGTTCCTCTTCGTGGGGCGTCTCGACGCCGTATTTGGGGCACCTTCTCGCCGGTAAAGCTGTCGGTGTGTGAGAGACCTTTACCTACCTCGCCACCCCGCACCGCTACCCCCCGCCCCATGTTGAGTGTGTGTAACTACCTCGCCGCCCCGCACCGAGCACGCACGCACGTACCTTGCCGAGTTCCTCTTCGTGGGGCGTCTCCACGCCGTATTTGGGCACCTTCTCGCCGGTAAAGCTGTCCGCACTAGCTATCCCCCGCCCTATGTTGAGTGTGTGTAACTACCTCGCCGCCCCGCACCGAGCGAGCACGCACGTACCTTGCCGAGTTCCTCTTCGTGGGGCGTCTCGACGCCGTATTTGGGCACCTTCTCGCCGGTAAAGCTGTTGGTGTGAGTCAACGGCTTCTTTACGCCGCTAATGTGCGACATGGACGCCGGACCATGACGGAGTTTCTCCTTCTTCTTGGCCGCCCGCGGTTCCGTGTCCTCCACTCGCAACGAGGGTAGATCGAGCTCCTGCTGCTTGTCTGCAAGCACATAGCACATAGTACATAGTACACAGTACACAAGACACAGGACACCGCACATAACGCATAGCCGTCAGATACAGTACACAAGACATGTAGTGCATAGTCGACAGACATAGTACATACCACATAGTCGACAGACAAAGTACGTAGCATAGTTCATAGCACACAGGGCACAGTGAATAGTAAAAGTATATAGTGCTCAAGGGAGCCTGGTACATGTTAGTACAAAGTATCGAGTACATAGTGCATAGTTAGAGATGTGCTATTTTTTTAGTTCAAACTATAAATGCTATATAAGTGTAAGAAAACTGGGTTTATATTTAATTTGACATACTTTTCGGAGGTTGTCCCAACTCATTTTCATTTTTGCTAATTATAGTTAAATAATTTTAGTTAACAGCAAAATAGATAGTTTTCGATTATTCCTCTAAAAAGTGCTAATAATTCACAAATTAATAATGTTATTCTTTGGAAAATAATTTAAAAATTTACATTGTCATATACACTTTATGCGAATCGACTAGTAATTTCCATGAAAGTGTCATTAAAGTTTCAAACGATTCATTTACGAATGCTAATTAATGTTAATTTTCCAAACGCAATGCAAAATTCATAACTTTTAATGATCAATTAATAGTATAACTTATATAATTGTGAAACGCGACGACCATAGAGTGAGCCGAACGAGTAGAGTCATTGATATGGATGAACCCAGCACACACGATAACGCACACACGCGCAAAACTCAACTGATAAGCCCAAGCCAACTGAAGGATGCGGTAAATACAAAACACAGCTGTTGATATCAATAAAGGGAGAGATGGTCGGTTAATGAAACCACACAAACGCCGATAAAAAGCTTTTACATTATGTCCTCGTATACGATGTAGGGCTAGGCCTAGGCCTAGGCCTAGCTACTATGTGATAATGCACTCACTGTGAACATAAACATTGCACAAACACGCCTACGTGCGTATTTTTCTAGGTCATTTGTTTTTGCGCGCTATAAGTTTTGCTTGTTTATGTTATAAGTGGTGTGAGTACCTCGTATCTCTGTGACGTAATAGAAGTGAAAAACAAAAAAAAATATTACGTACTGCGTTGTTAGAGTTGGATAATATAGATCAGTATTATTTGTGAGTTCTATACATGTAAAAAATCTCCTATTTAAATTATTGTCTTTTATTACTTAGGTCCAGTCTTACAATGTCCCAATAACTACGTATTCGTCGAAAAGCTTGTTGTCTCCATGGCAACGACCAATCAAAAACCTTGAAATCCTCCAGATAGCTTAATTGCTGCAAATAACTTTCTTATTAGGAGATTGTAAGACCGGCCCTTACTTAACTTTATTGATAATTAAGACCAGTGCAGGGCACGATGCCCTCTTTAGTCTGATGAGTGATGATTGGTGAATGATAATGAGGAAGGGAGGAGGGATTATCTTGGGAATGATACAAGTTATTGAAAACGTGTGATTCGTATAACCGTGATTTGGTTATATTGTACCATCTAAACAATAGCGAATTTGAAACTATCAAGTATTCTAATTTTTACCAATATATAATATTAATTGAATAATAATAGAATTCATTAATTATTGAAATGACAATCTTAACAATTACTATATTAGACAGTGTTTTAAATTCACATTTTAAAACAAAATTCCGTGTGTTAGTAACTTTTTCATTATCTTGAAGCGTTCTAAAGATATAAATAGAAAACCTTTATCTTACTACTCTACTTTACTTTATTGTAATTAAGGCCAGTGTAGGTCACAAAGCCCTCTTTAGTCTGATGAGTGATGATTGATTAATGAAATGAGGAAGGGAGGAGGGGAAGCCTGGTACCGGCACTTAGCCTACTCTTGTCGAAAGTACCAAGGGGACCATCGGCTTTACGTCCCATCCGAAAGGACTGTGTAACTTGACCAGTCATATAGCTTTATCTTAGCGTCACTAGAGGGCAAGTAAACATGTAATGTATACTGTTTTGATCATCCTATATACACAAGTGCGTCGCTGTTTGCCCAAGTAAATTAGTTTTCGGGCACCGTTGCGGTGCCGTCTATCGTCACGCCATCGCCTCATGTGGGTTTGTTTACCGTACCGCTTAGGCCCTCGTCGTCAAATTCAGACCAACGTACGACGTGTTGTTGTTTTCGTCGGACAAGAAGCAATCCCGTGCTATATAGCTACTGTGTTTTGGTAATTAGCAAGTTTTATAGTCGGCGCCAGCTACGCAAATTCGAAGTCTTGAATAATATGGCTTCTATACTTAATCAGTTTCGTTTCTGAGTGGGTAGACTCTAAATGTGATTTTTTTTTTTTTATTTATTTTTTTTTTTATTTATACTTGAGAGCGAAAGGCACCTCTACTACGTCAAAAACCCGCAGACAATTTTCATTTTTCCACTTATATCTTAAGAATGCTACGCGAAAGCACACAAAAAACCTTTCGCAAAGGAAAAATGGTATATTTCCGTTTAACTTTCAATGAAGACGGTTCCTTTTTTTTATTCATTAAATAACCAAAGACATTAGTTTGTATTATAAAAATACACGCATAAACAGCTTAGTAATTTTGTTTCCAGTTGGGCGCTGTAAGACGCTCAGATTTACACCAAAATGACCTTTTCGAGAATTTTTCCGGGGGGCTTCCCCACTTGGCCCACTCTCTATAATATGGGTTGAAACCTCCCCCGCCCCCCTTTCCCAATTCCTGGCTACACCACTGCGCACGATACAGCCACACGCACTATTATGTTTGTGGAATGGTTAGACCTATGTGAGTTTAGTTTAATCACCACTACTTATTATGAGGTCGAGAGATAGTCATGAACTTATTTGGTACTATCGCTATATACAATGCTGATAGTGATAGTAGCGCTAAAGTATATTGCGAGATGAAAAACATGTGTCGTGTTCTTTCAAGTATTTGTGTGAACTCGATCGTCATTTATTATATTTTGTATTATTCTTATATTGTGATAAGTTGAAAATATCATTACATGTAGGCCTATACTATTTACTCATGTCCTGGGACAGAGGCAACCCGTTTTCTTTGTTAGCTTTTATTGACCATAGGAAGTCACGATCTATCCAGACGATGACGTGTCCTAACATTCTCATTCCATTTCATATTGTTATTGTTGTAGGATAATTCTAGACTAACTTCACATCAAAGTCATGTGTGGATATGTTTTAAACTGTTGCAAGTCATAATTGTTTATAAAAGTGTTTGTAACAATTAATTTCGATCCATGCAATCACCATTTTGACTATACTATTGTGATTGTAATTTGCACTGTTGATTAGAACTATAGCATTTTATAATCTGTTTGTATTTTTATCTTCTACGTAATAATTCTAGTTACATCTGTGTTGCAAAAGACAACAATGAAACAAATGAATTGAATCGATGGACAAACAACAAGCTGTCAAAAATAAAATCTTCTGATTTTTGAAAACAAAACAAAAAGCAAACAAATACACATACAAAACTTTCACTTAGTCGATGTCCATCATTAAAAGTATTAAATGGCGAGCAGTTACTATTGCTACACTTATTTGTATGGTTGCAATTTTATTATTTTGACAGCTGATTGTTTGTCCATTCATTTGTTCCATTGTTGTAGTCCGGATGTGACGTCAGTTGAGGGTTCCCTATACCGCGTACTTGCTCTAGCTTCTCGCTTGTGTCGCGACATAACTTCTACGCTGGCACAAGTCCCATTATTCGCGACATCTGCGGTCGTTATTTATTCAGTCCCCCACATTACACACTCACACACAAGCAAGTGTTTCCCGTAAACCCGGGTGACTTAACTAACACGTCTTACTTACTAAGAAAGCAAACAAGAAAGTGACTCGTTATCTGGATGCGGTGTTTAATATTGTCAAAGACGCAGAGTACGACGAAATTTAACGGCGTTTTCATATACTCGGAATAAGAGAGGCTGGCTATATCTATACTAACACGAAATAGTTGGCAAGTAGATACTTTTGTCACTTTCGTGTGAATTTCGTTGGTTTTGTGAATATAGAGTTCGATTACTGGGCCCCAATTCCTGAAAACTGTTTCTTTGTAACTACTAACTCGAAATAGTTGGCAAGTAGATACTTTTGTCACTTTCGTGTGAATTTCGTTGGTTTTGTGAATATAGAGTTCGATTACTGGGCCCCAATTCCTGAAAACTGTTTCTTTGTAACTACTAACTCGAAATAGTTGGCAAGTAGATACTTTTGTCACTTTCGTGTGAATTTCGTTCGTTTGGTGAATATATTCTTACTTCCAATGAAAAAAGATCCATAGGGTTCGATTAACCTGAGCCCCAATTCCTGAAAGTTGTTACTTTGTAAAACAATAGAACTTTTTCAGAATTGATCTTAGACAGAGCTAATCACGGCCCTCTAGATCTTCAACGACAACAATGCACAACAGTGAAAAATGCACCTTAAAATAACTATCAAGGTCCCTTAGATAGAGCAAATCACGGCCATGTAGATCTTCAATGACAACAATGCACAACAGTGAGAAATGCACCTTAACATAACTATCAAGGACCCTTAGATAGAGCAAATCACCGGTAGAACTCTAAACTTAACCTCAATTCACGTGACATTTACTTAGTTTTACGTACCTAGTAGACATCACAATTAAAGTGACTTACGTTACACAACGCGATAACTTTACCACACAAATCATAAATACATAAATCAATCATTATTTATTTATTTAAACCCAATATCCTCATATAAATATAAATTTCCTCACATGCTTATAGTAGGTACTTTGATATACGCATAACCCCCCCCCCCCGGCCCCCCCTCGTGCACGACATCAAAACACGTCGGAACCGGTATATTATACGATAATGGAAAGAGACCACAAGGAGCCGCACTTTGCCCGGTATTGTTTATCAAGTGTAAACAAGCGAACGTGTATGTGTGTACGTCACAACACGGAGATGTTGTTTTCATTTCAAGCTCTGCCTGTACGCAGCAACCTTGAAACGTTATTAAAGACGATCACCGTACTACCTACCTACATATACAATAAATACCAACGTTGAACTATCTGTATTGTAGGATTTGTTTTTGTTTGCTTTGTTTAGAAAATAAGAAATTGCGATAGACTGTTATTGACAGGCTTGCACAATACGGTAACGGCCAATACCCTCGGTTGATGGGAATATTAAGGTCCCGTATTATGAAATATTATGCAGAGTCAAGTGTCAAGTTAAGTACAGTATTTTGTTGCTATGGAATTGTTTTATTACATATTATTTTCCACAAAACAAAACAAACTCCATAGCAACCATAAACAAATCACAAACTTATCTCGACTCTGCATTAGTCTCACACTAATTTGTTTTCACCATGGTAATCTGGCATCCCATTGGTTGTTACCATGGTGAAAACAAGTTAGTATCTTACTAAATTCCTCATAACATTTCATAGAGTGCTCTATTTTGTTAAGCGGGGTGCACACAAAGACACAAGGTATGTCAATAGTCGCAAGGATTTGTTATAAGATCAAAGTCATCAAAGAACCTACCGAGAGAAGACGTGGCATTTGTGGGCAACGGTTTTGTTGAGGGCTTTGCTTCTTTTCCCTACGTATGTCACATCCCTGAATAGTGTTGTAGTTGTTTTGACTATGTTGTCTGCAGCTCACGTTGCTAGCATCTTATTGGCGTGTTATAAGTGACGTTTCAACGCATGATTGGTCCGTCGTAAGGTTTATGGTATTTGCAATGTAACAAGTTGAACTTATACCAGTCTTAATGCATTTCTATTGCTATTGCAATGACGTAAGTGCGTGAACCTTGTATATAATCCCTATAGCCCAACACGGCTTATAACTAACTATACCTATAGGTACCTTATGACATTCTTATTACTATGTGTGCACCGGGCTTTATACAACGTTTAAATAATAGTGTTCGCGCAATTGTTTAAAAATGCGACAGTGCTGCGATCTAGTAGCTAGTTTAATATCTTACTAAACATTAATAACATGTCATAGTGGGCCTATATTCCACCAAAAAAATTTAAACTCGAGTTTAACGAAGGTACGCTTATTTTTAAACCTAAGCTTAAACCATGACCGATTCCACCAATAGTGCTCTATTTTGCTAAACAAAGTTTAAATAATAAAACTTCGAATGCGACAGTGGTGCGATCTAGTAGCTAGTTTTATAAAGTAGAGTAGGGTACTCACCAAGAAACGTTGAACAGATGTATTCCGAGATTTGATTGCCGGATTTACTAGATTCGGAGAAGTGGCTGAGTTCCTTGTTTAGCATACGCTTGAACTGTAACAAAGAGAGAAAACAACATTGTACTTAATGCACATAGATCAGTCATGAAGTAGGCCTGCAAGAAACATCATAAAATATACCAATACGTCGAATAGCATTCTAAATACTTATTATGTAATGCGCATGTTAGGTCTCTACACGATTCATCAAACTCATTGAATACAATACTTTGAATTCATAAACAAAAACGAACCATGTCGCTATTGTTCGCATTGTCAGAATTGCAACAATGCAAACTCAATAAGTTTGACGAATTTATAGACGAAAAAAACTATTTAGGACCCTTTGTAAGGTTCTCATTACGGATCACTAAGGGCCGTATGCAGAGTCAAGTGTCAAGTTAAGTACAGGATTTGTTGTTATGGAATAGACATTTCAAAAACTATCTAGAACCCTTTGTATGAGTATCATCACGGTCTCCTAAGTCTTCAAGAACAACAATACACAACAATTAAAAATCAGTTTTCAAATTTCATATCTATATATTTATTTATATTTATTTATAATATATTGATGCATACAAGATCATCATCTACAAACCTTGATTTTATGTTGTTCATTGTTGCTAATAAAGATTGAGGAGATCGTGATGATAATCATACAAAGGCTGTTAGATAGTTTTTGAAATACAGTAGTTTTTATTATACAAGCTATTTACCATAAGAAGAACAAACTCCGTATAGATAGAGCAACCATAAACAAATACTTCCTACACTTAACTCGACTCCTGCGTTGGTCAGTTTAATCAATTAATCAATCAATCAATCATCAAAGAACGTCACGTGGAAAACCATCAACCACGTATCACATGAAAGAAAGTGGGCGTAATCAATCAATGCATGAATGAATCATAGGGTCGCGTGCGTATGCGGGAACTGTTTCACCACGTTATTAGGTGACGAAGACGTCGAGTCGAATATTGTGTATTTACATTAGAGCTACCTTGAGGTGACCAATACCGCAACGACCCGAATTTCCCACGACCCACCGTGACATGACTCATAACCACGCGCTCGCTTGCGTTCAGTTATTGATTGGTGTTGTAATTATGACACTTATAGCGTCATCGGGGTCACCTGTTTTAAGGTACAGGAGCAGTATATGGGGAAGTGTCTTTTTTAATAATGTGAAGTTTTTAAATGGTCATTTTACAGCGCGAAAAATGTTTTTTTTTTCAGTTTTTTCTTAAGTTCAATGTTTTCTATAATATTATGGTATGGAGTAATTATGAACAACTAATGCTAATTTAAGCAAGTAGGTGGAAATTTAGGCTTCTGATTGGTGGTTGCCATGGTGAAAACAAATTATTAGCTACTCGCAACCTTATACGTTGCTCGAAATACCGGTTAAAAGTTTAATTTTCTCTATCGTAAAGTGTGGACATTTATCAAATTGTGTTATGGTTAATGGGACAAAAGTTTGCACCAACTGGGTGTCGAACCAAGATGTTTCGGCTCTTCGTACGGTGCCCTTTTTTCTTTCACCACATCTCTATACTTTCTCCATCGAGCTAGATATCCATAAAATCCCGTATTATCAATGTGATACGTAACACATTCATAATAATGGTTTTGGAACCACCATTTCCTCTCAAGTATAGTTTCAAGTATAGGCTACGCACAACACCAAAACACAACAATGAAACAAATGAATTGAACCGATGGACAAACAAGCTGTCAAAAAAATATATGAAGTTCTAAAGTTGGAAAAAACAAACGTTCAGAACGTTTACAAACTTTCAGATACTGAACATAAATTTTAACTAGTGAGCAGTTACTATCGTTACAACTAAATTGTTTCTCCTCATTATTTGCAAAGATATGACTTTGACAGCTTGTTATTTGTCCACCAGTTCAATTCATTTATTCCATTGTTGTAGTTCGGCTTTTACGTCAGTTGCACGTTCCCTATAGTTTATAGTGAGTATAGCTTCAAGTATAGTTTATAGTGAGTATAGTTCGGAGATGAGTACAGTCATCCTCCTCGTATCTCCTTAAGGGGCAACCGGTTTATTGCGACAGCGCGTCAAACCATTTAAGGTAACATCATAGAAAACCTACCTACCTACCTACCTACCTACATACCTTAAATACTTTAGAAGTCGAAACCAAATCGTCCACCCACACTAAATATGTAATAATATATACAACTCAATTAGGCTATTTAACTACACCCAAGACGTACGATTAGTGGGCGAACATTTGCGTCACTTAATTGGACACCAGTTAATTATCAGCAAGCCGTGACCATAAATGTTTTCAAATTGAAATACCGACTAGGATGATTGGTAATGCACTTGTGTTTTAGTAAACCTTGTAAACTTTAAGTAGATTCGCAATCGGGAAACTGGTAGAGTATTTTATCGTCTGCAATTGTTTCATAATGATTAATTAGTCGATAGTGATGCAATAAAAAACGAGAGAATATAACATCGAACTGATTTTACTATTCTTTAACCTCTCCAAATGCAACACATATTTTTCTTTCTTCAAATTATGAACCAAAACGCTCTATTAAAAGTTACATCATCTTGTAATTTTTTATCTACTGCCAGACTATTAGCTGATACAGATACAACATTGTTTATGTACTTTGAATGCTGTGAAGTCAACAACAAATTACGTTTTCTAACGTTTACTATTGGGGATTGAACCCGGTCTTTATGTTTTGTCGTTTGGATCTGGGTTCAAATCCTTGACCGTGTTAAATTTTTGTAATTTCCTGTTTAATTTTTCAATTTTTATGAGTTTTTCCCTAATCGTCGTTTATTTTGTAAACGATTGTCTTGTTCAGATACGAATTAACCAAATTTTGTTAATCTCTGATTATTAGTATAACTATCTTTTCGACAAACATTACATACGAAAGTTCAGCATGGCGTCTACACGCAGGTGCCATGTTTTTAAGAAGAAAATCACCTTTTACGGGCTAATCTTAGGACTAAAAGTTTGGTGAAAACGGGCCTTTGTGAGGTATTATATGATTATATTTACATAATCAACTTGTAACAAATGGCGACTAAACAAATCACGAACATTGTTGTTCATAGTAATTACATTTACATTACAAATCATAACCAAAAATATTCGTATAGACTTTTTAGTTATCATCATTTCAGTACAAAAAAAGTTTTCAATTTTTCGAAATCCATTCCCCGCCCTTCGTCAGTCAATCGACCGGCGTGTACCCACCTGTAGCGCAGCTAGTCCGATGATGAGCGCGAAATCCATCAATATGCTCAACCACGAGATACTCTCCAACACAAAGTGCGAACTCGCCGTCGTCGCCGAAATCTGTTGTTGCTGATTCAAACCCATCGCTGCCCACGAAAAAGCGCGGCGGATTTTCAAAAGCGTACCCGCCAACTTACACACGTACCCGAACCAAACGCAAAACTCTACGGTATCACCTATCACTGCACACAATGTTTTATTAATTATTAATTAATTATGTCCACGTGTATATATCTATGTCTATACACGCACTCCTTATATGTATGTCTCGTTATATCAACGCGGTAGTGAAAGCACGTCCGCTCGGCACGAAAGACCGGTACCAACTGAATAGCGACGCGCCAACCTACTACTCCTTATATAACTCAAGCCAACGAACGCGCTTAACGCAAAACTACACGCCCACTTTTTCGCGCGATTTCAATACGACAAACTAGGCCGGTAGTAACCTATTTCGCATAAAAATAGACCTATATACCCGATAAACGCCAAAGTTTCGATCGGCACGAGTTTTTTTTTCCCTTCACGTGATTGGTTCGACGTTTCTTGTATACACATATATGTGAGGGTTTTGATTGGTGTTTATAATAATATACACTGCGGACGAACAAAGGTTCTTCTTTTTGTGTGTTTGCTAGAATGAAGTGTTTATTTACAGACTTGGAAGCGAATTCGAATGGATACCGAGAAAATTGTGTACGTCGATCGAGTCTGCGAAAAACGTGTGGGGGAGGGGGCGCGTGTTTATTTATTTATGCACACTAGAGTTGAAGTCCATTTATTTGCGTCAATGAGTTTGTTGTTTTTGAGCACGCGAGAATTAAATGGAACGATTTAAATTCGGAACTGTCAAATTTTCTGGACTGGATCGGTGCCAATCGCGGAGGAAGTACGTGTGACTGTCCGCGTGATGTTTTCCTGCTTTTCCAGGTGGGAAATTTCACTAAGGTTTCCTTTCTCGTTCTTCGAGGTGATATATTCCATCCAAAGATTTTTTCTTCTTGAAATTTTGTATGTGTTTTTCTCTTCGAGAAAAAATGTCAAAAATTGTGAATGCACTCAACGCTATGGAAATTTTCTTGCGAAAATGTTCAACGACATTTAATCGGTCTCTTCAAGCTTAAAAAAAATATTTCTCTTGTAGATTCATTCTACGGGTTTATTTAAAAAGCGATTTGGTGCCAAAAAATGAGATTCTCGAAAAAATTATTTTTTTTCTCGAAAAATCCTTTCTCAAAAAAATCTTTTAGAGAAAGTTTCCTTCAATGGCTGCAATACTGAACCATGGATGTCTCCCACAGAAGCACCAGGAATCCAGACGCCGAAGACGGAAAGAAAGTCACCGGCGAGGTCTTCACTTGCGACAACAACGTCTGCGTTTCGAACCAATTGGTATTACTGAAGGCGGCGTCGCAACACGACAGCGAATAGTAAATGCGACGAGAACACTCGAACAGTTGGTAACAGATCGAGTTCTGTTTCGATTGTGCGATTCTTGTTGAGCCGGTAGGCCTCTTGAACATTTTGTATCCTCTATACACAGGGTGTTGTGGTCAGGTCCCCCTCTGCAGCCAGAGAAATTCGAAAACCAAAAACTAAAAAACGCTCCCACTTCAAAAGTCTGTAATTGTGTTTTTTACACAAATTTCCTAATTTTTTTTTCAAATCTTTTTTTTTTTTTTACTTTATCACTTGAAAAATTCACTCTTGATGAACGTTCATTTTAACCGATATTTTATACATGGATAAATATTCATGTAATATAAATATTGTTCTATCACTCATAACTACAATAATTGAAGACACCGTTATTTTGATTGTCTATTTATGAATTTTAGTCCCTTTCTTTGGAAACGTTAAACGAGGAGGAAATTTACGCAAAACAATATAAAAGTCTTAAACGAAATCGTAAAATTATTTTTAACGACCCTCATTCGAGTCGTTAACAATTTCGATTGAATTCCTTCAGAAGAATCGATATCTCGAACGATTTACGAATTTAATTGCTCTATTCCACGAAAACGTTAAAGTCTCTTCAAATAATCGAAATACAGAATCGATAGTTAGATCGATCTTGGCGAAGTGATAACAGAGAAGCAGCACAGTAGCACACTGATCGGGAGCAGATTCTCAACTGATAAGACGGTGTTCGTTGTGGATATCTTTTATACTAATCTCTTGGGACAAAGTCTTCTGGTCCCGAGGTCTGTTTCGGTCAGATGTTGATGACAACATAAAACTAATCACACTCATCATCTATTAATTAATGATGCCGGCAGATGTGTTTGCGTGATTATCCTAAGACGTAGTTGACCTTATATGCTTTTTGCGACCTTGTGACTTTGAATTTAATTTTTCCATTATTAAAATACACTAATGTAATGTTTTTAAGTTTAAATTTAGATATGTGATTAATTAATTTTACTGTTTATTATTTTTTTAGTTATTGTTTTAAAATTTTATTCTCATTAGTGTTTTGATCTACAACGACATTGCTCGTGTGGAGAATATGATATTTTTTATAAATTAATCGTTCTCTATTTTGCAAACTTTTGTATATTTTAAAGTTTGTATTTTTATTTATTGTTTCATTGTATAATACATTTTGTTGAGCGCCATAGAAATTTGTTAAACGCTTATGTTAGACGATGGGTTAATACAAATAATATTAATTGTTATAATATTATTAGCATAATAACAATAATTTAAAATTGCCGTTTTTATCTTACACTTTACCCTTGTGGTACCCAAATTATGTCCAACTAAAATAGCACTATCGTACATTTTCAAATACGTTCATCTCAATTTGAATTTGAATTGTCACTTTTTCTGTGTGCATTTCCAATTCCATTTCGTGTAATTTCTAATTTCTTATTTCATTTCATTTCATTTCATTTCATTTCATTTCATTTCATTTCATTTCATTTCATTTCATTTCATTTCATTTCATTTCATTTCATTTCATTTCATTTCATTTCATTTCATTTCATTTCATTTCATTTCATTTCATTTCATTTCATTTCATTTAAAAATAAATATATAAATCATCATTAGTATAGATTTAAAATGCTTATGACGGTAATTATGAATATTCTGTTTACATTTACTGTTTTCATATCTCGCTTATAAATAATGCAACCCTTTCATGGGCAATTTTATTTGGACTACAAAATATAAGTTTACATAGCTGTTTGAAGTTGTAATATTATTTAATACATATTTCCAAAAAAAAAAAAAAAAAAAAATTGCATACAATAAACAATAATGAGGTGGGTATTTTTCTTCCCACTGCCCACTGGATAGTGTTTTTAAAAAGTCACATTTTCACTAACTGCACTGATTTTTTCTGATATTATCACGTATAAAGTTCCGTCCACCCCTAAAACAATCATACAAAAGTAATTAGTTACAGTATACGAGTTCCAAGCACAAATTTACATATTTTAGATACATAACCTACAAATTTTAGCAATCAGGCATGGGCACTGGGTGAAATATTACCCACCTTTGTAACAAAGTACACCTTTGTACAATATGTGATAAATGAGTTTGGAAATGTCACTAATCATATTCTAGAATACTTATATTTGATATATTTACATCTCGCTTGGAGAAATCCACCTCGGGTTTTCACTTTACGCACTTATTCTTCAGAATTTTTTTTGTTGTCACAAAACACAGTCAGCTGTCAAGCCAAAACGCTATACGAACTGCAGTTATCGACCTAAAGACATGTACCAATTGTTTAAGTGATTTCCACGCGCTCCGCTAGCTAGCAGCACGATCCGAAACTGGGAAATTATCTTCCCAACGCCCAGAAGCGAACTTATAATGGGTGGGAAGAAATCTTCCCACCGCCTACGAAAGGGTTAATGTTTCAGCAGCTGTACAATTAATGGCATTGTGCAATAATAGCGACAGCCAGTTGAAACTAGTTAAATACACTCTGGACATTCGCAAGAATTAAATAGTTTAGCAATTAAACATTCTACGAATACGAACAGTAACATTAGAATTTGTAAAAACAAATTTATACCAACATTTTGCCTTTTGAATATTAAGTTCACGGTAGCTCTGCCTGACGTACGAGGTGATAAACGGGTCCATGTAAAATGACCAAACAAACAATAAATCATGATACAAAAAATAATAACGAATCTTTCTTTTATTTTTATTTCTACTCCAAAACAGTTTATCTAATTCGAAGATTTTTCTCGCTCTTTTTTTTCTTGGCAATGTAGACGGTCAAAGTTCTAGAATGAGACTCATACCCAAAATAGTTTTCCGGAAGATGGTTCGTAATCTAACTTTTGTGGAATGTCGTATTTGTCAAATAAGAAATTAAGTGAGATTACTTCGAATATTCAGAAGGTAAATAAGACGAAAATAACGTGACACATGACAGAACAATGCTACCGAATTATTAGTCACCAATTAGAAGAGGGAACAATTTAAAAATATTAGTAACACCAATCCTAGAAAATACATGTATCTTATTTCAAAAGGAATGTAACAAATAATATTTTATTTTTCATTTGTGTAGAATTTGGATTTGAATTTTTAGTTGTTCATACATTTGAAGATAGATCATAAATATAATAACAATTATTCATACATTTGAAGATAAATAGTATAATATTTAATTTTATATCACTAACTAACAGCACTTTAAAGCTTTAGTGGGAAACATATAAGCTTTTATTTTATATAAAAATGACACCCGTTAAAAAACGTCAATTGAGTTAATTCACTACACAATTTATTGACACAACTGTTTGTGTTATTACAAACTAGTTTGGTTTTATACTAAATTAAAATATGAAAACATTTCTTACTAAAATGAGCTACTGCACTTTTTTTTATAATAGTATAGTGTAAAGCCGCCTAGATAAGGTAGAAAAGAAACCTCTTTTGTAATAACAATTATGACATAAAGTTATAAAACTGAATTACAAAGGAGCAGAAAAAAATATAACTATTTATAGAAATGATATTGGAAAAACATATCATTAAAAATGAATTATTACTGTAATTGTGCGCTTCGTTGTTATTTTCTAGTATCACTTCAACTGATGAGTCATCAACTCACAATCGTAGATGAGTAAGAAAAAATCAGCCGCCATATTGAAACAGCTGCGGATTGAATCATACCCTTCATTTATCTGTATCGACTGGTGTATCTATAATCAATACCTACTCAACTTAACCATCGACTGCTGCCACATGCGAAAGGTCGTTTTGGTAAGTATAGAATCGTTAGAATGGTCATTTTCAGCATTTTGTTTTTGACATTGTCGTGTAGTAAACAAATCTATCTAATAGTTTCATATTTCTTTAAAAAAAAGTACCAATAATCACACCCATAGATATATGTACACACATTTAAAAAGAATTATCACAGACTAACTAAAAAAAATCGGTTATTACTTTCTACGAACTTTGTGAAGAGCCAAAAACAGCATTTTTATGTTTAATTTTATGTTTTATGTATTTAATCAAAATTCAGACGTATACAAACCTTCGTTTGTAATATTTCAGCTCCAACCATTCAAAGTTTCAGATGTATCAAATTATTCGTAAGAGAAAAAAAAACAAAAAAAAACATGTATTTTTCTACAACGCATACAATACCAACCATTAAAATAAAATCATATAAAGATTGTCAAATTTATTATTCTATTTATAAAAGCGTAATCTCTTGTTATTATAAAACTGTTTTCGAAGCCATGAGAAGCCATTGACATTTGACCCCAACCTCGTTGTTGGATAACCCAAATAATCTGTATCTTATTCAGTATAATATTTGTCGGAATCCTTCGAGTGTTGCTGTGTAATGGCGACAGACGAGGACGCGCCGTAGAACTACCGAGCACGTGGTTACGTCGTGAGCAATCACGCGCCTCGGCAGATGGAACGTTTTTGAATTTTTCTTTCTCGCGACCTATCGCGTGGACATCTCGATGAGGCAGATGGTCAACAGAGCACTTAATATCGGATACTTTGTTGCAGCTCGTGTGTGTTCAGACGATGGCCACTGTAATACCGGATACTTTTCATTTAAAGTACATGCAAGAAAAAAAAAAAATGAAAATATAAAAATTGTTATTTATTTATTTAATGTCTATCCAATTCAGTACTAAAACTGATTTACAAAGGAGCCCAAAATCGAAGAGGACATATGATAATCGAGACAACGATTGAGTATTCACGGCAAAATACGATAAACTGGTAGAAAACACTGGCAAGTAGCTGACTCCTATCAAAAAACACCTTTAAAGAAACATTATTCATAATAATGAAAAAAAAACGTTAATTTTATTTAATTTCCTTCGTTTCGGTGCCCCTAATCTCCCCCAGGTGATATTTTACATCCAATGTACTTTAAAACCCCATGTGGTGCATAATGAACAAGAATATTCCTCAGTATTTTTAAACTCCTTCGTTTTAAGACGGGGGGGGGGGGGGGGGGGGGGAGAGTGGGGGGTTGAAACTCAATTAAAAATTTTAAAATAACTTTTTTTTTTATCTTTTTCGAAATCGCATTATCGACAGACGTTGCCTGGCTTTTCCCCTCTGACCTTCTACCTTTAATTTGAATCCTCCCCCCCCCCCCCCCCTCCTTCCCCCCAACTCATCTCTGAGAAGTTAATTACATGCTCGTACCACTACGCGGCGACCGGGCTCTTGTCTGATTACCAAAGTAATCCTATTATAGTTACCCTAGGGGGGGAACTGTTGAGCTCGATGTTCGCCAAAGACTCAAGTTCAGAATGTTCTAGAATTATTGTTTTATTACCGCATTCATTGGCAGACTGTTCTAGAGATTAGATATCTTAAACTTTGACTGTTTGACGTTCAACCAGAGCATGAACATATTTTTTTTTTAGACCGTCAATGAAATTTGTGCATGAGTAGGTTAAGGTTCACCAATTCTGCAGAACCGTCGATTTGTAAAAACAAAACTATGTTCATCCTTAGAAAACTTGTGCACACGAATGTTTCTTTGTTTTTCATATTTACGATTTTCAAACGTTATGATTTAACTTTTGATATGAGTTGTTGGAAGAAATAAGAATTGAAAAACGAAAGTACGAAATAATTGTAAAAAAAAACGAATCATTCGTTCACTGGGAGATGACATTTTTCGCATTGCAAATTGCGCATTGCCATTGCATTTCGTGTGCAAATTTCTAGAGCCATTTCAAAGCATTTATAAAATACAGATTTCTGGCGACAACACAGCCTTAAATATCACGATTAGAAAATATCATGTACTTACATTTGTTATTGTTTTAAAATCCCGTTAATAGATTTATTACTTTAATGGCCTTCGAATATGTACAGAAATTAGTTCAAAACAAACTAGTTTGCAATGTTTATACTAAATCCAGTTATATTTGTGTTAATTCCTTCATTTAGCAATAATTTCAACATTTCGATATCTTTTCAAACGTTAACGATCGTAAATAATAACAACTACCAACCAGCCGAACACTTCGACAATTTTATTGGGCCTATTAACGTACTATTCCAGCGTCGTTCGAAGTAAACATCAATAAAAGGTAGCAATAAAAATGTTCCGTTGGAATTTGCGTCTTTCCTTCCAAAGTCTTTGTATACACGTTTTTATTACAATACGCGCTAACTTCTACGTTGTAGTAAGTAAGTAAGATACAATGCCTATGCAAGATAAGGAAGAATTATGGGATTATGTTCATGGAAGGAAGGGGAAATGTCACCGTACCGTTGTCGTAGAAGAGAAGAGACTGTTATCATATTGTAAGAGTACGCCAATAATGAACGAAGCAAAATTTAATGTGTAGGTCTTATGACTTCCATCTAAATATAGGCACCGTGTATTAGTACATGCAGCGCCATATGTGGCCAAATGTAGCAACTTATTGGTGTAGATTGCATTCCGCGGTTGAAAATAGTGCCGGATATTATTGTGAAATATCTTGTTTTTTCTTTTTTTTTCTTTTTTTTTCTTGTTAATTTTTTATTTAGTTTTGTTTAATTTTGTTTTTGTTTTTCATTGTCTTGTTTCGTTTGTGTTTGTTGTGTGTTCTTTGTTGTTAGTAAGTCTAAAACGTGTTTTTTTTAAATGGTGCCCTGCCTTTGAAGATGAACTAATGGTATTCATAATCTGCCAACAATTTTAAAACCGTATTTAATTAAACAATTCTCAAAATTTGCCATTATCGACGTGGGAAGAACGACGCTGCTTCATCAAAAAGCTGTGTGACATTGCCACTTGAGCGCTTCATTCGTTTTCACTAGCGCCCTCAGTGGCCAACCTCGGTGCCTATAGGGAGCCGGGGAGCACTTGTATACTTGAATGTATACGTATCATGTTCCACCGTACAAACCGTTACAAACAGTCTTGTAACAAACACTAGTTCGGTTCCATTTGAGCAAATATCTGGAGCGAAAAATAGTGAATTCAAGTTTCTGTTCGCAACGTAGGAGACGTAACTTTCTTTCTATGAAATGTTATATGGTGTTTAACGCAAGAATCTACGTTTGCCCCTTTGTATCCCTTTCCCTTTGTACCCATCCCTTTGTACCCATCCCTTTGTACCCTTCCCTTTGTACGATAAAGAGCCACGATGGAAACAACTTATCAAATGTCCCCAAACTTGTTCATGCTTTCAAATGCAAACATTATTAATAATTTAAGTAACTGGA
Source organism: Isoperla grammatica (assembly GCA_945910005.1). Taxonomy (NCBI): domain Eukaryota; kingdom Metazoa; phylum Arthropoda; class Insecta; order Plecoptera; family Perlodidae; genus Isoperla; species Isoperla grammatica. The sequence continues at coordinate 32,515,464 of OX246747.1, forward strand.
TTAACAAGTTAAACATAGAGAAATAATTTAACATGATGACATTAAAATATTCCCAAAGAAATAGGATCTTCTAAGACTTAATTTTGTCTGTTGAAATGCGATCATAGTACAACATTCTCTGTGATACTTTTCTAAAAACACTAATTTAAATAAACAGTATATATACATCAATCTAAAAAGTTGAATAAAATAAAAATGTCTAACGTGGTAAAATACTGATAATCTACCTAATTAGCAAATCTATAAACAATTGCGATCAATTTATAACTGTTTTTTTCATCACGTATATTTTAATAAAGCGATATGGCTCTATCGAGTACAAAGTCTTATAAGCATTTTAAACTAATATATAAAAATAGTTATAAAAACCGGTTATCATCGCTGACCGCAACCGGTCATATTGTGAAACAAGTCCAAGTCGTAGAACCGGTTTCGTAGAACTATCACCCTGACCCGAGAGTCATCGCTGACCGGTTTTATCCGGTCGCAGATCGACTGAGGTTAACTATTATTATTATTAGCGGGTGAAATGTCAAAGATAATAACACATTTGTGTTGACAGATATTCTACTCGATCACGTGGCCGCTTCGTGCAAAGCACTTGCACAGAACATTGCACGCGTTGCAGCTATAAATTCCATTTCAATCGCAATAGTTTTAACTACTTGTTTTGATGCACTCAACAAAAATAACATTACAAAATAAATAGAGAAAAATAAATATAAGCACGTGGTTCGTTATATTTGTAAAATTAAGGGCAGGCAATTAAATATGATTGAACGTTTTTTATTTTTGTAAATATAATAATTTTTTTGAAAAATAATATGTTGTTTTATGACGTAGTCGATACTAGTGGAGGGAATGGATTACCCAGATGGACCATCCAAAAGGAATGCAACAGGATCACATGACGTCGGGGAGTGTTTGGAGGAAAGGGGCAAATAGGATGTAAAGGGGAGAACGTGGACTGTCCTTCGTCTGGCTTCTCCCCCTCGACCTGTCCGGCTAGGGTGGCCCTACCAGAAGCATACGCTTCCGCCGGCCTAGCTCTCGGGATCAACAAAGCACGCAAACCTGCCCACCACGATAAGGTGTAGCAGTCCTTAACGATTAAGGTCGGCTTACATATTTATTAAAGATTAAAGGGTTTACAAGTTGAAATCAAACCAAAAGCATTATTTCCCAAGCTTTAGGATTTAAGGAAACCCTTGCAACGTTTAGCTCTTATATCTAAAATTCTTAGCCCAGCCAATGAGAGGCGACTTTTCATAAATCCGGCCAATGCTAGCGATGCTAAGTAAAACAGTTAGGAAAATAAAATCTTATAACTTTACTTTTAGGAAAATGTGTAAACCGACCTCAACTAGGGGACAAACTACTTACTTTATTTTTATTATTTTTACTTGCATCACTAGTATAGTCGTCGTACAACAACTTCGGTAATGCTTCCGTCACGGGTGGGTGAGCGGCAGCCAACCAGCGGCCGTGGCTAATTCAAATACCTGCTCGGGTTGGCCTGGACCGTAAACACGTCATTGATTGATGACGAAAGCATTCGCGAAGTTGTTGTAAGACGACTTTACACAGATTAACATATAACAATTCTTCTATTGTCATTGATTTACAATATTTGAATTAAAGAGGAACTTCACGAAACTGACTTACTACGTCCCTGGATTATTAATAAGCAAGCTGTTAAAGTGATCGAATCTCACCGAAGCTAAAAACATAAACAAAACACCACAAGACGTTGACAGATCGAACGACAGTTACGACAACGGCTCGATAGCAAAGGCCATCGATCCCAACCCATGTAAATACTAAATATATACATTTTCTCGAAGTAGTTCTCCTTCCAAGAAGTGAACATTTACGAGCGGACACAATCAGATCAGACAATAACATCGTGATCTATTGTCAATATTATTTCTAGACAGACGGAGGAAGAAAAACATTTCTTTGAATCTTGTAAATTTATCATAAAACAAATGTGTCGGATTCGGATGAGTATTTTCTTAGATGTTCTTAGAAATGGGTACGGATTAACAAGTGGGTGTTGAGAGAAAAGCTTATGGAAAGTTTTTCACGTAGTCGCTTATAACGGAATTGTAAAGTAAACAATGATATTTCGGAAATGTAACATTACTAGGAATTAAAACAAATTTAGATGGAAGTTAATACCATGAAATTCACGTGGGTTTTATTTCAGATCCATTTTGTTTAGTGAAAAGACCGCACATTTTACCATCGTAACATTTCTTGCGAGATTTAATATAAACAAAAAACCTCGATCACACCCTTATCGAAAGTTCCCGTTTCGTGCACGCTGTTACATTTTCATCCACCACGTCGTTCTTACATATCTAACAATTTGTAGCTCACAACAAATTTTTCTCAATTTCGTCAAAATACTGTAACACTTCTTTAAAGAGGAGGATACTAATCTATTTTTTTCGAAACATAAATAAAAAATTTCCCCTCCGGTTTTCCCCACCCTTACGTCCACTCATTTCTCATTCAACAAACAACCAATTCATTCTTCATAATGAAATTTCCTCGGTTGGTTACGCGTCACAAGTTAGTGCAAACATATCCCTCAATACAGATTCTCTTCCCTAAACACAATTTAATTATTGTTTTTCGTACACAAATAAAACTTTTCCAAAGCTTTCCATCCGATAATTTGTTTTAGAACGGCGAGGTTTTCTCATCCCGCTTCGAGGAGAAACAAGCCGAGGGAAAATACAAAATAAAAACACCCACACAACCAACAAACTAATTAACTCATCTATTCACCCCCCCCCTCCCCCCTCCAATATTCGCAAGGCTTCGGCGTCGAGCGATCTTAACTCTGTCGATGAAATATCGACTGGAAATTCCATTGTCGATATAATACGAAGAGTTGTTCTCAAAGTGGAGCGAGCAAGTAAGAATCATGACAAATACACGATCAACATTTCCCAGCTCCCTGATTTCATTAATGCATTTTGAATATATTATATACACAAGAGTAAAATTAAAATATCCCTAAAAATAAACGCAGAAGTTTAAAGCTTCTATAATTCCGTGGGTCAGCAGCAGTTTTGTTTGCCGCTATTTTTTTTTTTTACCAAACAAGTTCACCAAGTGATATTCAAAATAATTTAAGGCAAACTGTTTTTCAAACGATTAAACTTGTTAATTGTGACCGCAAATAATGTTCGACAGACGCTAACAAATAGTGAAAAATAACAACAAGCTGCCAATATTTGATTAGTTGATAAGACGGGACTACGAACTTGTAGAGAAATTGATGTTTGGATTTATTGATTGATATTTGGGCTTAACGTCTCATATTTTTGCCTAAAAGAAACGATGAGTGGTGAAATATGAAGATGAAAAAAGGGGTTTTGGAGGAAACGGGGCCGGTAGGAGGGTGGGGAAGAAAAAGCATCAACTAAAGTCTGTCCGCTCAAAGTGGAAACGAAACGTTTGGAGCTAATGACTAATGTTTGTCTAATAGACCGTGAAATAGTGTTTAAAGGGCCAACAGGTAGCGCGCTGTTGTCATTTCATTGCAATACTTTTTCTTCCAAAGGGTGACATTCTTTCGACTTCCGTTATTATAAAATTAACAACCGTGTTTTTGTAGTAAATCTTGGTTTAGAAGCCGATTATAATGATTCAATACACAAACATGGCCCATTAGCTCTAAACGTGTCGTTTCTACTATGAGCGGACCGACTTTAACTATTTTCTCTACCGATCCAACAAAACCTAGAAAATTCAAAGATGGCGGCCACAACACGTCACTAGCACTCTGATTCAAGCTTTTCACGATTAATAGAGTAAAGGGACTCGAGACGGAAAGAAATTGCTTCTAGACGGAATACACAAAAAAAAACTAATCGAACTACCGACGAAAATAACAATACAAAGGAACAGCTTTCAAAACGGAAAATAAATTACATTTTTTTTTTGTACTCTGTGTTAGTGGTATATTAATTTGAAAACGATTTCTAGCGTAGTAGAGGTATTCGATCTATTTGTGGTATATCGATTGATTGAAGTAAAGTACTTTTGCGTTTGGTAACACGCAAGAGTTTAATATATTAAGGAGGTCGCCGGTTCAATTCCGGCCACCGGTAATCCTGGCTGAAGGATTTTGTTGTGGTTTCCCCCCCCCCCCGTATGTTGGGATTGAGGCTAACTATAGCAGCCTTCGGATATTCTTACTTACTAATCCGAGCATCCTTATGTACCTACTAACTCACACCAGGTAAAGCTTATGTGTGCGTTACATACAGAGGGGATTCCTACTAACAAGTATTAATCATGTATGGAGATCTAGCAATTGTAATGAAAGTTTGCCCCGATTCCCCCCGAACCAAGATCACAGTGGAGGCAAGACAATTTAAGTGGACCCAAGATTACTTTACACCTGCTTTCGTCACATCCGGGGCAGTTGTAGCCAACCGGCGAACCGCCCGAGTCACACCTGCGCCAATACCGATCGCTGATTGGCTACGAACCAGTCGCCTGTGACGAAAGCATGTGTAAGGTAGTCTTGGGACAACTATACTATGAACATATCCACTACACATCAGCATTTTCGTGTTTACAAAAAATTCCGAATTCATGGAAATGCATGTATATATATTTCTATTTTTTTAAACTTAGTAGCAGAGAAACACAAAATGTGTGTTGTTTTTACTGTCAGTACACAACTTAATAATTGTGTGGAAGAAATTTTCTTGTTCAAGCTCAAAACAGTGGAAATTGTATAGCATATCTAACCGAAATTGGTGTTGGTCCTAAAAATAGTAGTTCGTAACACTTTTTGCCAACCGCTGTGGATCAAAGCATTCAGGTACTAAAAACACGGCATTTAAAGACATGGGTTCGAATCCCGCATAAGGCGTGAATGGGTTTTTGTAATTGTCTTTCATCTGCATCTATCATATCTCATTATCTCGAACAACATGACTGAAAAGCAACAAGAACTTCAATACTCAAATCAATTCGTAGATTTATCCTCTGTTGTGCAACCTGCAAAATTACTGAAGTAACTAATACCAACAGCCAACGGTTTAGCCGCGGTCGCTAAGCCGGTTCCCATACGATCATCGAATCAATCTCGGGCTAGGTCAGGAGGTGGATGGGTGACCACTCTCCTCTGAAACATTAGTGTTACCGTTGGTTAGAGCAGATTTGAGGGTTCGAAAGCTTGTGTAACAGCTTCGTTCTTCTCATCAACAGTCCAGGTTAAGGCTGGTCCACACAGATTTGTAAGACATATGATTTAAGGTTTAACGCGTAGTCGTAAAGTTGGATCATAGGAAACACGTACTGGCGTTCACACAAAGTTTTAGTTTTAAGACGTTGTTTTCATTGTTGTTTTTAAAACAACGTCTTAAAACCTTATGTATTATGTCTTAAAAATCTGTGTGGACCAGCCTTTAGTGGAGGAACCTATATGACTGATCCAAGTTACACCGTCCTTTCGGATGGCACTTAAAGCCGATGTTCCCCTTGGTACTTTTCGACAGGAGTAGGGTACATGCCGGTACCAGGCTTTCCCTCCTCCCTTCCTCATTATCATTCATCAATCATCACTCATTAGGCTAAATAGGGCGCTGTGGCCTACACTGGCCTTAATTACAATAAAGTAAAGTCAAGTAATACCAACGCAAGACATACAATCATGTCACTTGTGGGTTTTCACAGCGTGTCGTCAGCCATGATTCATCCTACTCAACCGACCATCATGTCCCGTTCATTGGTATACACAAAACGATCTCTAAAGACAATATGACAGCAAAAAAAGTGTATCTTGCATGCGCAATAAGTAATGTACGCAAGCAAGCAACCAACTCTTGTATGTGTAAAGACGGTCTACATATTTCTAAGAACACATCATATACGTACAACGGAATTCCGTCGTGAGATGCCGCGTTGAGCCAAATAGAATAATGAAGAGTGACACTGACTGGTTAAGTCGTCCATATTCCGTGACTTGTACTGTTTACAAAAGCTATTTTACTACTGTGCGTCATCGAGTTTGATACGAGAAAGTAGCACCATATGCTATGTTACGTAGGAAAACCCGACGTAGGGTAAAGTTTGCCCAACCTAAGTGCGGATTACGAAATAGCTGAATTCAGTGACCCCACCATTGAGTTTGGAATGTAACTAAACTCATATGCTGGTACAAACATAATCTTTTACTTCTCTGGTGGTTCCTACCATCTTATTGAAACTGCATTTCTACTACTGAACGAGTGAGCTAGAAACGACGTCATAAAAGTGACGTAGCACGATGACTCATTACTACTTACTGTCGTTAAATCATAACAGCTTTCTTTATGTGTACCACTACAGCTAACCGTGCAAACCCTTGTATTATGACGAGACGTTAAAAATAACTTACAGGTAGTTATTTTACGAAATTATTTTAAACTATTTCTGTTACATAGCAATAATTCTGATTTTAATCACCATTATTTTTATTCTTCTTCTTATTATTATTATCATCATCATCATCATCATTATTTATTTTTTAACGACGTACCTACTCAACTGCGAAAGAAAAGAATGTTTTTGCCTCCTAGAAAACACGAATTGACGTCATAATGTTATATCGATCACAGGTAGTTGCAGACAACACGCAGCTCACTCGCCCGACTAACCAATTACTCTTAAACCTCTGACGTATCGTCGGTGAAGTATATTTACCGTTCTTCCAGGTGTGTATTCGAGCCTAGGCTAGCCTAGGCGCTTTTATTTGGAGGTTAGGCTATCCTAGGCGCTTTTATTTGGAGGCTAGGCTAGCCTAGGCAATTTATTTGGAGGCTAGGCTAGGCTACGCACTTTTATTTGGAGACTAGGCTGGCCTAAGCACTTTTAGTTGGAAGCTAGGCTAGCCAAGGCGCTTTTTCACAGTAGCTACTGTTGTTTAAATTTCAAGAACCCATGTAGTAGTCACAATATCTTAAATTGAGAAAAAATATGTTACCTCAACGTCTTCATGTATTTAGGTTTAATTTCTGTAATATATTTTACCAGCCACTTAAAACAATCGCCATCGCCCCCCCTACCCCGTGCACACGTAAATTCGACCGCCTAGGCGCTTAATATTTTAAGAATACACCACTGCGTTTTTCTACCGTATATCTACTTTCGACTAAACGATTCAATAATAATTCTGAGTTAAATTTAATTTCCAATTTAATATTATTACCTACTTTAAATATTTAATATAAAGAGAGATGTCAGTGGGACAAAGGAAGAAAAGGGGTAAAGCGTCAGGCATGGCTTAGGTAGACCCCAGGCCCAAGTGATGGTGGGAATACCCCCCCCCCCCCTACCCGACTCTTTAGTTGGTACAGGGACGATAATATGATTAATCATTAATTTATGTAATTATTAATTGTATTTTTCCACGTCATAATACTGACACGGTTCAGCCATCAAAAAACACCTACAATAAATATCCCTTTCATCCACACGAACACACTCATGTTCTCCTATTTAGCCTACATGGGGGCGTACTGTTACTCATCATAGTAAGGTACATTCATTACAATACATTTAATTATACACATTAAATACACATATGTGTATTCATTGTACCGGCAATGTATATTACTGTAATAATTGATAACTATCGTGACCTCATCAGTATGAGTCAGGACATGACCTTCAAAGCGAATAAGGACATACTTAAATTATTACTTGTATACTTTAATATGGTAGTGTATACTTTGCATAAATATATTCATCTTTATTCGATTTGAAAATAAGTTTGGTTCGTTATTATTCACAAGACTACAAATTTGCATAATTTTCCACTATTTGAAAACACGATATTATTATAGTTTTTTTTAAAGACGGTTAAATAATACGGTAGTTGAAACGGGTTGGACGCTGATTCCAACAGAGGAGTTAAAGTTATGTCTGTGAAAAGTCTAACTTTTCATCCCTTGTGAATTAAGACGCATATCTGAGAAGAAACTTTAAAACATGTTATTGCAAAAACTTTGTTCCCACCAGGAATTATTAACTTTTTCTAGTGACTGGGGTGGGCCAAGATTCACAAGAGATATAAAGTTAGGCAAGAGTCTTGCAGGGAAGACAAGACAAGAACAAGACTTAAGGGCCAGCCAGCACAGATGCACAGCAGTCGAGTTGAGTACAGGATTAAATTACTATTGCTATAGAGTTTAATTTCTTATGGAAAATAGCATGTATAATAAAATAATTTCATAACTATCACTACGTTTATCAGGAGCTTTAAACCAGTTTAAGTAAATCGTTTTAAGGGTTGAATCGGTTTAATGGTGTTGGTAAACACATCGATTTAGCTAAAAACGGTTTAACTTTAGGTCACTTTCCAAAGTGACTTAGAACAGTTAAACCGATTTAATTTGACGTGATAAACACTTAAAACGGTTTAAGACGCCATCTTTCCGCAACCTAGCGGCAACTGAGTGTACTCATTTGACAATTATTGCAAGGCGCGAACGCGATAGTTTATGTAGGTGTGTAACACCGCTTACTGAATGTTGCGCACCGCCTTACTGTACGTGTTTTAAGACGATTTGACGACATCTGTCGGGAGAATATCAAGGTTACTTTTTTACGCGGAATTGTCAACGCCTTGATAAACGTATCGACTTACGGAAACCGTTTTACCTTAAATCGACTTAAAAAGCCCTGATAAACGTAGTGTATTATAAACTAATCCTGTACGGTCCCTTAAGAAGCCCTCTTGTGAATCCCAACTCGATTTACACACTTGAGAATCAAAACGAGTACACATCACATTTAACATTATCCAACCGTAACACTTTTAAATTCGAACCTTTTTAAAAAAAAAAGAATTCGTAATCGCTAATTTTCCCGCCACGAGGGATTCCCCATCCCCTCCCCTCTCGCGCTCCGCTCGGGGCTTCCCCGGGCGGCGAGACTCGTCTTTACTTACCCCCCATTCCTACCGCTTGACGTAGCGAGCGGTAAGCTCAATTAATCTCCGACTATTTACGTTAATTGGCTTCACTTAAAGCAATGGCGGCCGAGTAACCAGATCGGTGCTTCGTGTGGGGATGATTTGCAACCTTCACGAGGACTAATTAATATCGGGGGTCGGGTATCTTTAACGTTGTTCATCGCGTAGGTGGGCGAACTTTAAGAAAATTGAGTGGGAGGAGGTTGTCTTATAAATAAGACGATGCTAAAAACAACGTCGCAATAATTAATTAATAAGACTCCTGCTTAGGGATGCTTTCGGCCTATGAGGGAGGGAAAATGTATTGTGTTATAGTTGAAAAACTGTAAGAATGACGGCCCCCTCCTTATCGCCCCCACTGCTACCCGACCCCCCTCAACTCCATGAAACAACAAACTGAACAACTAAAACAAACTGATTTTCAGTTACGTATTTCATTTTATCAGGTTGTCACGGAGTTGAGGGGGGTTGGGTAGCTGTGGAGGGGATATGGAGGGAGCCGTCATTCTTACAGTTTCTCAACTTTACCAGGAAGAATTCTAGTAAGCAGAAATATTGTTGGGTGGATATTAATGAAGATTGAACAAAGTTTCCTAAACATCCATTCTTCAAAAATTTTAACATACATTTAAAAAAAATACGCCACCAAGGCCCGGTATTATGAAATTTGGATAACTAATATTTAGACAGCGCTATTAACTTGTTTGCACCAAGGCAACAACCAATCGGTAGCGTGGTTGGTTGCCATGGTGAAAACAAGTTATTAATTTACTAGATATATCCAAAGTTCATAATACCAGGAATAAATAAAATACTACTTAGAAATAATGTGAAGTGATTGCAAGTATCGAAAATGTTCGACCGGCCGGGAATCAAATTCGGGTCCTCTTATTCCTTGGCACTTTAATTACCCGTAGGGAGAATCCAAGATAATTATTTTCCAAATCGATATTATTATTATTATTATTATTATTATTATTATTATTATTATTATTATTATTATTATTATTATTATTATTATTATTATTATTATTATTATTAATATTATTATTATTATTATTATTATTATGATTATTACTATTATTATTATTTTTATTACTTTCACTATCATTATCATTATCATTTATCATTATCATTATCATTATCATTATCATTATCATTATTATTATTATTATTATTATTATTATTATTATTATTATTATTATTATTTTTATTATTATTATTATGTTAATAATTACTATTACTTTTCTCTCCCCCCCCCCCCCCCCCTCCTACTCCCGACCATCCCCGCCCCTCCCATTTCGGGACCACCATAAAATGAGCCCAAGGTAGCTACTTATACCAGTGATACGAGATAAATAAATGGCCAACCTACCATGACCCACTTATCAAGTGCGTACGTACAAAATCAATACATTAATATAGTAGAAAGGGTGCAACCAACTAAAATGTCAATAACTGTCTTTATTAGATGCTCGATAATAATATACAAAATCGGGTCAAGCATGCAGGTGTTTCAACATGTTGCACGGACATAATATAAATATATGTCAAGTATGTAGACCTATACATGTTTGTAACTTGTTCAATTTCAATTCGTAAACATGTTAGCTTCAGTAAAAAATGTTCTCATTTTCAAAATTTTTAAAAGTATATAAACGCAGAGATTTAATATTTTTAGTCACGAAACTTTTTAAGTGCAACAATATGATTATTTCATACTGCTGACATTAGGTAGTGCCCGTGATCTCTGGTAACCAAACACCTTATCGTGCCATTAGTTTTTGCCTTTTTGGTGTCAGTGTTAAGGATGGTCCACACAGATTTTTTAAGCATAAGATTTAAGGTTTAACGCGTAGTCGTAAAGTTGGATCATAGGAAACACGTACTGGCGTTCACACAAAGTTTTAGTTTTAAGACGTTGTTTTTAGTTTTAAGACGTTGTTTTCATTGTTGAAACCTTATGCATTATGTCTTAAAAATCTGTGTGGACCAGCCCTAACAGACACAAGAACAACACTACTTATACCAATTAAACTTAATTAATATACATAAAACTACGTGCAGGTACTAAATGTACAATTTGCAATCGTGAATTAAATCACAAAGAAAAATATGTCCAAGAATCATTATGAAGTCGTCTTACAACAACTACGGTAATGCTTTCGTCATCAATCAAGGACGTGTTTCCGGTCTCGGCCAACCCGAGCAGGTATTTGAATCAGCCACGGCCGCTGGTTGGTTGCCGCTCACCCACCCGTGACGGAAGCATTACCCAAGTTGTTGTACGACGACTTTAACTTTTCGTCACGTATCCGGATTGTATCTAATAAATGAAAAGATAATTCTTGGATATTCAGAATATCACGACGTCTGCAGATTCTTGTAACTATGACAGAGAGGAGAGGATGTCAAGAGATATGAGTAATGGATTCTATGAGTGTACATATTCAGGATGCGAGGAGTGACAGACAGGAAATGAGTGCATGTGCACTGAAGGATACACACACATCCATGCACTGTATTATTATGTTGTGTGTGACCACATCTTCTATAGCGAGATAAGAGCGAAGGATACCGCTACGTCAAAAACCGCAGAAAATTTTCATTTTTAAATTATATCTCAAGATTGCAAAACAAAATCGAAAATCTGACTCAACAGCTCACTGTGTTTTGGTAAGCCCTACAGACTGAATGATATAGTATAACCATTAGCGTATAGTTATTTTGATTATTAAATCGATACTTAGTAATAAAAATAATGTTAAATAAAAACCATATTGATTATAATGTAAGACACAATTAAGAGCATTCAGTATGTAGGGCTTACCGAACCACAGTGCGCTGTTGATTCATATTTTCGATTTCGAAATCCATTTCTGAGATATAATTTTCATTTTTTGATTACATCTTAAGATTGAAACACAAAATCGAAAATCTGAGTAATCATAGCGCTGTCGTTTGATAAGCCCTACAGACTCAATGATAAACGTATTTAACATTATAATCACTATATGACGGTGATTTTTATTTCATTAAATTACTAATTAAATAAGCATCACAGTAATACTGATTACAATGCTAGATACATTTATCATTTAGTATGTAGGGCTTATCAAACCACAGCGATATGATAACTCAGATTTTCGATTTTGTGTTTCAATCTTGAGATATAATTAAAAAATAAAAATGTTGTGCACTTTTTGACGTAGAGCCAGAGGTATATCCTTCCCTGGCAAAGCGGATGATTAAATATGTGCACAAGGGTCATTTTTGCGATCGCAGGTCACCAAGAGATGAAACAGCCACCTCTATAATTTCTAACTTCTAGATTAGAAGGAGCATCTACAACGTAATTCAACTCTACAACGCAATAACCTTCACCCCTCCGTGACCGAGTCGAACGCTCTTGAAAACAAGAGCGTCCTTCGACTGTCAAGTCTCTCTTCCCCTCCCCCCCCCCCGCCCCGCCCCTACCCCACCCCACCCCCGAAACGTCGATCCTTGACACCGTGACACGTTTGGGGTTCCCGAGTGTCGCCCTTTGTCTAGTCTATTGTGTAGTCGCTGTAAAGTGGGACAGCTGACGATTGTCGTTCTGGCTCTGTCAGTCACTTTGTATTTCTGTCCCTCTGTCCCATTGTCTTTCTGATTTTCTGTATGTCTATATTTCTGTCTTTCTGTCTCTCTGTCTCTCTGTCTCCTTGTCTTTCTGTCCCTCTGTCTCTTTGTCTCTCTGATTTTCTGTATGTCTATATTTCTGTCTTTCTGTCTCTCTGTCTCTCTGTCTCCTTGTCTTTCTGTCCCTCTGTCTCTTTGTCTCTCTGATTTTCTGTATGTCTATATTTCTGTCTTTCTGTCTCTCTGTCTCTCTGTCTCCTTGTCTTTCTGTCCCTCTGTCTCTTTGTCTCTCTGATTTTCTGTATGTCTATATTTCTGTCTTTCTGTCTCTCTGTCTCTCTGTCTCCTTGTCTTTCTGTCCCTCTGTCTCTTTGTCTCTCTGATTTTCTGTATGTCTATATTTCTGTCTTTCTGTCTCTCTGTCTCTCTGTCTCCTTGTCTTTCTGTCCCTCTGTCTCTTTGTCTCTCTGATTTTCTGTATGTCTATATTTCTGTCTTTCTGTCTCTCTGTCTCTCTGTCTCCTTGTCTTTCTGTCCCTCTGTCTCTTTGTCTCTCTGATTTTCTGTATGTCTATATTTCTGTCTTTCTGTCTCTCTGTCTCTCTGTCTCCTTGTCTTTCTGTCCCTCTGTCTCTTTGTCTCTCTGATTTTCTGTATGTCTATATTTCTGTCTTTCTGTCTCTCTGTCTCTCTGTCTCCTTGTCTTTCTGTCCCTCTGTCTCTTTGTCTCTCTGATTTTCTGTATGTCTGTATTTCTGTATTACTGTTTTTCTGGCTTTTTGTCTCGCTCTCTCTTTCTTCCCATCTCCCGGTTCCCCTTATAATTCCCAAGTAAAATGGGTGAATTTGTATAAAATAAGTATGATAAATCATTGAAAATAAATCACTTAATTTTTTGGGTGGACTTGATTGATTTATTGACATTGTTTTCAACTCTCGAAACTGAAACTAAATCGCCGGGTACAAAACAGATTGATTGATAAACTATAGATGGATTTGATTAGTAAATGGATACATTGTGATATTATACTAATGGAACAATACACATGTATATTAATGTGCTGCAGTACCTTTTTCTTTAAATTTACATTATGTGATATCATTTTTAACCACGAAGCTGCCCCCTCTGTCCCAAAGAGGTTCCTGAAACCAACTGAGCACTTTGGAATCTAATCTCGACCTTGTCTACGACAGATATTGCTCTGCTAATTCAGAAGGTCATTCACTTGAGCAGGGTGAGATGCCCTTCGTGTGACCTCTACAACAACCTTACGAGAACCAATCACATTGGTGGGTGTTTTAAACACAGTAATCTCTACCGATATTTGGAATAATTAGAGATGAATTCAGAGCGGCGTACTGACAGTGTTTAATTAACTATTAAGTATAGCGATTTAAAAATGAGTAGATTTAAATAATCGATAATTATTGTATATTGGAGGTAAAATTTGAGCGTGCGTTCTTGAGAAAATTAATGAAAGGTTAAACATATAATAAATAGCCTACAAAATGATGAAAGAAAAAACTTAAGAAGGAAAGAATGAGACTAAAGAAGGAAAGAAGGAAGGAAGGAAGGAAGGAAGAAAGGAAGGAAGGAAGGAAGGACGGAAGGAAGGAAGGAAAGAAGGAAGGAAGGAAGTAAAGAAGGAAGTAAGGTAATAAGATAAGGAAGTTAGGAAGTATAAGGAAATACGAAAATACGAAAATAAGAAATAGGGAAAGAATAATAAAGTAAAATAAATTATAAACAACTAGTAAATAAACAGAAAATAAACAATAATTAACACTGAAAAAGAACAATTACAAAAAATAAAAACAAAAACATTCAAACTTTTAAATAATAATTTAAAAAAAATAGTAAATTTACTTAATTTATATTACATGAACCCAGTGCAATGTTCCCAGTGCAATATTCCCAGTGCATATAGACACACGCCTCTACTCTACGAGTCGACCTTCATCGCGTTATCTCTCCATGCACGCATACACACTAATCACTCTACTGATAACAACAGCGCTGCGCCGTCTAACCTTACCCGCGGGTGCTGATATCAAACATTCGCGATGACCCTTGATGTCATTGCATCACAAGTCGCCGGAAGCGGTTACACACTCAAGAGCCGAACCGAAACATCTTGACCGTGGTAGATAAATATATAATAAATCATAAACAATATATTGGGACCCTGCTCAAAATAACAGATTTTCATTTTATTTTAATTATCTTAGGTCCAGTCTTACAATGTGCCAATAACTACTTATTCGTCGAATAGCTTGTTTTCTCCATGGCAACCACCAATCAAGATCCTTGAAATCTTACAAATCGAAATAGCTATAATTGCTACAAATAACTTTATTATTAGGAGATTGTAAGACCGGCCCTTAGTTAATTTATATTGTATTAGTTTTCTTTCCTTTATATGTGGTAATTTTGTTTTGTTGTTTTATATTTGCTATTTTATGTTGTTCAATGTTTTTCATAATGTTTCATTATGAATTAGAGTTCTATTAAGTAGTGTCCTATATGTAAATCAGCTTTCAGTCCTCGAAATCAAAAGTCAGTTCAAACTCACAAAAATAAACACGCTATTATGTTGAATTTTGGTCGCGGGAAGCGAAAAAGGGGCCGCCGAAATCGCACATGACCTATAATGATGAAGTATGTCGTAAAACCCAAAAATAATCAAGCAATCAATCAATCAATCAATCATTACATAATAAACCACCACAAAACTGTGGCATTATTCTTCGTTTTTCCCACAGGCAAAACAAGTACATAAATAATAATAATAATAATAATAATTTTTTGTAGGAATACCCGTTATAGGGTGCACACCAGCTTTACCTGATGTGCCCCTCTTTAGGTGACTAACTAGGTTATTAGGGTGTTTGGATAGCTGAGAAGGAATGTCCGAGGACTGACAGTAGTACTCAATCGCAGCATGTTCACCTTTACGACCGAGGAAAACCTCGGCAAAAAAACCTTCAGTCAGGACTACCGGTGGCCGGAATCGAACCAACGGCGACCTCCCGAATTAGAGTCTGCCGTCTTACCGCCGAGTTACCTCTATCGGTAGTACATGACATGAATGCATTATTCCACCTAAATCTACATAATACATCAACCAAACAAGGAAGTACACTCTGTACACACATATTTTCCTCTACGCCTCTTCCGGGATACATACCAATAAAATAAAACAACAAACCCACTGAGGAAAAAGAAGAAGAAGAATCGGCGGTAATTCTAGAGTATTAGACGTACTGGTTTCATCATTTCAAACTATCGCGTATAATATGTACGTACGCGGGAAGGTTTGCATCGATTTTCGGCGTCAGCTGCCTCTTTTCCAGCCCCCCACCCCGCCCCGCCCCCCCGCGACGACAACGACCTACCCGTGACCCCTGTGTGCTCGATACAAGACCGAAACATGCAACACCGATCGACCACCCACCTTCTATTACTTCGATTTATCGATTCGTTTTGTGTGGAACTGTAAAAAAAAAAAGAAGAATCTAGATGGTAGGCAGACTTTCTCAATTATAGATTTGCACACAGGTAGGCTGTATGAAAATGCGTTTGGGTTTAGTAGGGGGGGGCTCGCCTCCCTAGTCACCATTTACTTATTCCTAAGCCAAGAAGTAATGGAACTGAATCCTTAATAGATGTTAAAAAAAAAACTTCTGCCTGAACCATAGATTTCCTCGTTTGTCAACCATGCATTGTCTTCTCGAGATGTAAATGAGCCTCTGCCATGGGTTTCCCAGCCTGATTTACACCCGGTGTCATGTAATTATCAGGTCACACACTCGTTGTTTACCCATGCAGGAATGTTGGCTGCCCTGATAATAGCTACTCTGGGAATTATAAATTAAAAAGTCATGCGCAGACGATAAGGAAATAGTGTTCGGTGTAGTCACACATTCATGTAATCGGTGTAGTCATCATCATCATCATACACATTCATGTAATCGGTGTAGTCATCATACATATTCGTGTAATCGGTGTAGTCATCATCATCATCATCATACACATTCATGTAATCGGTGTAGTCATCATACATATTCGTGTAATCGGTGTAGTCATCATCATCATCATCATCATCATACACATTCATGTAAATGATTATACCGATGGTTTCAACAAGTTCCCGTTTTCCTTTACTTGTCTGAGTTGTGACGGTTGTCACGTAGTCAAATATTTGTTTGCTTTACAAGAACGAAAAATTAAGTGGTTTTATTTTGTAGACACAGCTGTGTATTAATTGACTGAAATGAATTGATAAAATGTCAACAGTGAAATTGTATCTAAAAGTGATAGTAAAATGATGAAAATCATTGATGCTGATGATGGCGGTTTGAGGATAAAATGATTTGATAATTAATTTAATTATATTTTGAAATAGTATAATATTTAAAAACTGAATTATTTCTTTAAAAAGAGAAAGAATCGAAAAAACAATGTAATGCAAACTTGTAGCTTTAAGACGTTCCATTCTTTAACATAAATTTTTGAATGTAGTCAGAGAAAATATTCGAAATGAAAATTAACAAAATAGAAAAATCGATTTAAAACAAATTCTAAAATTTATTTTTGTATGAAATAAGATCTAAGGCGTTGTTTATAATTGTATGAATGTATTACTTTGTTGGTTAAGGCTTAAAAAAAAGTTATAGGCCTGGATGCATAACTAAATCTCGTACATTAGGAATTATCTGTTTTTATTAATGAGGACAACAGCATGTATAAAAACAATTCGATAGAAACTATAATGTTCCCTTAACAATCAGTCATCATCACTGTATCTAGGTCATAATGTCCTACATTTCACGATTTATCTAGCCTACAAAAAAAAACAACAATCACATTGCACAAGTTGCATAGATGCGCAACTTTCGAACACTTCAAAATCCAAACTTCCCGCGTTGCATTATCATCATCGTTTGGTGTCACATCGATTGCACAGCCTTCTAAACATGACAAGTAATACGTTATCGATAGCCGTGGCCTTTTTTCGGCGGTGCGAAAGTTGACCTCAGAATCACTAATGAGTTATGACGAAAGGCTTAAGACAATCGCTCGCTGTAGGTATAGTAGGAATGCAACGGCAAATTTATTATACATTTCGGTAACTGTCTTTAGTGACTACATGGACGAAATACTGTCAATGAAAAAGACAATTTTCAAAATTGATATGTAGAGGGTTGTGATTACTTCTATCTCAAGGCTCATCTACAATGAAAATTGACAGTTACAGTAAAATAAAGGTTTTAATCAATCCTTTTGGCTGATGAGCAACAATGGGCCCTCATCAGCCAATAGGATTGGTTAAAACCTTACTGTTACTGTTAATTTTCTTTGTACGATGGGCCTTAAAGGTCCTTGATATAGTTATGTTAATGTGCATTTTTCACTGTTGTGCATTGTTGTCGTTCAAGATCTAGAGGGCCGTGATTAGCTCTATCTAAGGACGTCCTAGATGAATTCTGAAAAAGGTCTATTGCGGTGATTTAATGACGCGCTATAGCAAAGCAAAGTGTTGTTGTGCAATATTTCAATTTAACACTTTATCGCGACCTTTTTCGAGGTTCCCAACGTTTCCGTTCGTCGGGCCAAGGTCGAACGAGGTAGTTCCGCCGATATTCGGCAACAGGATTACGTGAGGCAAGGTCACGTGATGATGATTCGACAATCCAAGGTCACGTGACCTCCATAGAGGAAGGTGCAGAAATGGGAGATCGAAAAATTGCGGTAATTTTTACCAATTTCAAAAAAACAAAATTATTTTTTAAATTTTTTTTTTGATAATTTGTTGATGAACAGCGTACTCGACAACTTGATTGGAGGAAGGAGCTAATTACGACTGGCAGAGTCACCCTGGGCCACATTCTACCCCGGCCGAGACGGAGAGAGAAATTTCTTTTAAAACCGGAAGTTTTTTAACACTATAATCTAAAATGTCATGTAACAAAATTAGTGTACTTGTTAAAACTAACACGATAACACGATTGCTCGTGAAAATGTAGCACACAGTAATGTTTTAGAACAATTTACGGATAACGTGACAAAAATGTTTGTAATAAAAATAGTGTTAATAGTGAAAAGTAGACCATCCGTGCCAACGGACTTACAATCATCAAATATAAACACGAACACACATACACATGTTTTGTTCTAAATGACATGTCAAACCGTAGTGCGGCATTTTAATTGTAATCTTGATGGCAACTATATAAGCACTGAAAAGTAGTTCCACAGCAACTTTGTGGATGCCGACCAATCAAATGTACGCATTTGTAAAAGCGACCCGCTGATTGGCTCCCACTCATTCACTCATCTATGATGTCAGCGTAAACAATCACTTTACACGAACAACAATCTTGCCACATTTAAATCTGTTTTACACGACACTATTGTTGACTCCTGAACACACACATACTCACACACCCACACACACAAACGCACACACATAAAATAGCAGTGTATGTTTTTGAATATCAAGTGAAGTGATTTTTGTTCTTAGTTTTAAATTTATGTTTAATTTAGTTAGTTTCTCAAATGATGTTGAAAAAAGAAAATATGATGTCACTAGTGGAATGATTTTCTGTTGCAAATAAATACTTAATAATAATAATATTCGTTGTAAGGAAATAATTATTTTTAGGCGGTATGAACGCTATTGTGACGTATAGCGTATACAGCAATGACGTCACAGGGCCAATAGTTCGAAACGTCAATCGCATATAGCTCGGTCTTTGATACACATATTATTTTTTCGACAACGCAATTGTTCGTACAAAATATTCTAGTATTTTAATAAAAATATTTGATAATTTGTTATGTTCACCTTTCACCATCTCAATTAAGAGCGAAAGGTACCTCTAAGTCAAAAACCACAGAAAAGTTTTATTTTTTAATTACATCTCAAGATTGCTACACGTAAAATCGGAAATCAAAATCAACAGCGCACTGTGTTTTGGTGAGCCCTACAGACTAAATGAAATATTATAACCATTAGCGTAGTTATTTTGATTATTAAATCGATAGTTAGTAATAAAATTAATTAAAAATATAAACCATACTGATTATAATGTAAGACACAACTTAGAATATTCAGTATGTTTAGGGCTTACCAGAACATAGTACGCTGTTGATTCAGATTTTCGATTTCGAAGCCCATTCTAGAGATAATTTTAAAATGGAAATTTTGTAGAGGTATCCTTCCCTGTTAATGCAATATTTAAAAAAACTTATGTTGAATAAAAGAAAATATTATGATGTATAACTATACTCTTACCTTTCTTTTCTTGAGGTATCTCACAAACACCGATATTATAACTACAACACTGAAATAGTTCACATTCGGTTTGAGTGTTGAGTTCTTTCTCACCAACATCTTTGGCATTGAATCGATCGAGTTCTTTGGTAAGTACGAATGATGCACTCCGCGTTAGTAATCTAGCTAGAAGGTAAACACGTCTCACTTATAGTTAGGCAGGGAATAACTGAAGTTATTATAACTTGGAAGGATAGAAATAAATAAAATAGGAATTAAATGTGCATAGTTTGTTGTATGTTAGGAATCAAGATGAGTTTAAAGTGTCTACTATTTAAATAACGGCAGATAAAAATATAAAATTACTTTATACTGTGATAAATATTATTTGTTATATCAAATCGCTACCCAGCTCCAAAAAAGCTTATTCTTAAATTTTAATTGCAAATTCTTTCGTTTCCAGTGGATGGTTTCATGAATGAAAAGTTTGCCACATTCAAAAATGTTTCAATTTTATTTCAACGTTCGTAAAACAATGTTATAATTGAAATTAAACAAAATTCGAATAAATAAATACCTCTACAATAAATAACGCAACTCAAAGCATCACAGACGCAAACCGTATAGTATACATCAAGACTTGCTCATTAGTAAGATTAACATTCTGTACTTTGCTCTGGTGAATAAATTATAATATCCACACCAATAGTTTACGCAAAGACGTTGAAACGCTACGCTAACTTTCTAAGCTCTTTGTTTACAATTTGAAACGGGCTCGAACATTAAGATTCATGTATGTCTATTCTGGGAACGAACTAACTTGTGTGGCTGTTTCATTTTAATATTCATTAGCAGTGACGAGTGACGAACAAACATTACAACAAGAGTCAAAACGTTACGTTTCTTCGATGTTAACTATATATATATAGGTATACTACATTCAAGTAAAGTATGGTAATGAGCGAGAAATATTCTCTATCTCTTTCTTACGTATAAACTGGGAGGTAATGAATGGGTAGCTCGCAAAATTCTACCACGCAAAATTAATGGGGGTGGTGGGCGGTGGGTGGGGGAGGGGGGGGGGGGGGGGTCAATTTACGGGATAATACTTGAAGCCTTCTCAAGAAATCATTTTCTTTCATTAGCGCACCATTAAAACATACAATGATAAACTGCACATTTTTGTGAGTAAATATGAAAGTAAACAAAAATAATAAAAGTGCTAAACAGAGCTATAAAGTTGAACAGTATAAAGAGCGCATAAAAAAAAGTGATCCGAAATGTACCAACAAATTCTGTCTAAATATTTGTAAACTCCATACGTGTTCTTTCAATCTATATTAAAAAGTGAACTATATTTTAAAAAATTTCAAGATAAACTATATACACATCTTTGTAAAGGTATTTGTAAATGTATAAATGAGGTTTGATGCTGTGTAAAATTGCACTAAAATCAATTAAAAATGAACGAATTTGAATAGTTCTCTATTTTAAGGTAGTTAGTTTATAAACTTCTCTCTACCATTAAGATTTTCCGTTACTTTATTAAAAATTACAAATACAAATGTATAAAAGAATGCAAACGAATTAAGTTCAATTTTACAGTGAAATTGTGCATTATCAATGTGTATAAGTAAGAAAAGGGTTGAAAAAAATGATTTGCGTTCTTAAATAAATAATTTTTTCAACAAAAAAAATTAATTTTTCAAATAACATCTTTGAATGTGAATATGAAGAGTTCTACAAAATGCACACACAAAACTATTAACAAAATATTTACCAGCAACGTCCACTATTACGAAATAGTAAACCTAAAAAACCTACCAACAATATTACTACTACTTTACATATTTCCAAAAAAAACGAAACACAACAATAGTAAACCTAAATAACCTACCAACAATACTACTACTGCTTTACATATTTCCAAAAAAAAAACGAAACACAACAATAGTTAACCTAAAAATCTACCAACAATACTACTACTGCTTTACATATTTCCAAAAAAAACGAAACAACAATAGTAAACCTAAAAACCTACCAACAATACTACTACTGCTTTACATATTTCCAAAAAAACGAAACACAACAATAGTAAACCTAAAAACCTACCAACAATACTACTACTGCTTTACATATTTCCAAAAAACGAAACACAACAATAGTAAACCTAAAAAACCTACCAACAATACTACTACTACTGCTTTACATATTTCCAAAAAATTGAAACACAACAATAGTAAACCTAAAAAACCTACCAACAATACTACTACTGCTTTACATATTTAAAAAAAAAACGAAACACAACAATAGTAAACCTCGCAAACCTACCAACAATACTACTACTGCTATACATATTTCCAAAAAAACGAAACACAACAATAGTAAACCTAAGAAACCTACCAACAATATTACTACTACTTTACATATTTCCAAAAAAAACGAAACACAACAATAGTAAACCTAAAAAACATACCAACAATACTACTACTACTTTACATATTTCCAAAAAAACGAAACACAACAATAGTAAACCTAAAAAACCTACCGACAATACTACTACTACTTTACATATTTCAAAAAAAAACGAAACACAACAATAGTAAACCTAAAAAACCTACCAACAATACTACTACTGCTTTACATATTTAAAAAAAAACGAAACACAACAATAGTTAACCTAAAAAACCTACCAACAATACTACTTACTACTGCTTTACATATTTCCAAAAAAAAAAACGAAACACAATAGTAAACCTAAAAAACCTACCAACAATACTACTACTACTTTACATATTACCAAAAAAAGCGAAACACAACAATAGTAAACCTAAAAACCTACCAACAATATTACTACTACTTTACATATTTCCAAAAACGCAAAACACAACAACCGTCGTAACGTAACACGGCGCACACACAAACTGTCGAACAAACAACAATCGCGTTCAAAGTCACCACGAAGACAATTCGTCAAACCGGCGACCGACCGACAGACGTGAAGTCACTATTTTATCAGAAAATCGAATCGAATGGAATCGAAACTCGAGTGTTCCCGTGTCGACGCGTGCGCACTAGTGGTTCCTTGTAAAAGTCACTCCACTCCACATGGAAGTCGGCCAAGGATGGCGACGCCGCGCATCAGTTGACCAACAACACATTCGGTTGCTAGGCGACGCCGTGACGTCATCGGGCCAGGTATACACCGCACGGTGTAGACGAATCAGAAGGATTTTCGATTAGAGTAGGTTTACGTCGAAAACCTCAAAAAACGTTCATTTTTTATTTATATCTCAAGAAAGACGATTTCAAAACGTATCTAGGACCCTTTGTATGATTATCATCACGGTCCTCTAAATCTTTATTAGCAACAATGAACAACAATTAAAAACATAAAATCAAGGTTAGTAGATGATGATCTTGTATGCATCAATGAACCTTGATATAACATTTGAAAACTGATATTTAATTGTTGTGTATTGTTGTTCTTGAAGATTTAGGGGACCGTGATGATACTCATACAAAGGGTCCTAGATAGTTTTTGGCGTGCTGTGGTTTGGTAAGCCCTACAGACTGAATGATAAATCTATCTATTACTATAATCAGTATGACTGTGATACTTAGTTAATTAGTAATTTAATGAAATAAAAATCACAGTCATACTGATTATAATGTTACTGATAATAATGTTGTTGTATAATAATGTTAACATTATTATCAGTGACTGTGATTTCTACTCCATTAAATTCAATAAAAGATAGATTTATCATTCAGTCTGCAGCCATTTCACTATAGTAACGTTAACCCGATCACATCCATAAAGAATGTAATCTGCGATGGTGAAATCAGACCTAAAGGCTAAAAGATTCTATGTTCGTATAATAACATCATAATTCTTCCAAATAAAAGTTATATCTCAAAAACAAAATCGTTCGTACAAAAATAAAGAAAAACACATCTTTGCAAAGTACTAATTTATCAGAGCACAAAAACAACACGAGAAGGCAATAAATAAATGATAAGGAAATAATAATAATAATGGGCCAGTAAATCTTTCAGACTAGCCAAGAAGAAAAAGAAGACTATCGAGTTTCCCACTCGCTGCCATCAAAGTTTTCCGCCGGTGATTGATGAGTCGACGTTTCCATAGACGTTTACGCCCCTAATGGGCCGCCCATTCGGCATTTAGATCAAGGAGACAGAGCTCAAGAATTCATCACAGACCTCGAAACAAAAACAAAACAACATAAAACAAAGTTTTACCGATTTCGAGTCCCTTAAACTGTGTGTTTATCGCAATTCTACTATATAGTCGTTAAGACTATATCTACGTGGATATTTATGAGTTATTTAAGGTTTGTTAGTGCTCAATACATACAAGGATGAAAATTATATTAATATTTGATTAATTTAAGTTAGTAAACAGTTAAATACATGGCAATACTTCATATTAATGACCTTACAAGCTAACAACGAGTTTGGAACAGTTTTCTTACAATATAGCAATAAAATAATAATACAAAACAATTATGATTTGTTACTCTCTTGATAACTATAGACTATTAGTCTTTTCAAATGTGGCATACACAATAGGTAATTTCTATTAAAAATCATGTTAAAACTAACGTGGAGTATCGGTTCATAGGTAAAATTTTAAATTTTGTGAACATATATTCTTGATTTTTTTTTTTGAGAGAGTCAATTACGTTAAATTTACTGTCGTCGTGAATGTTATTTCGATGTCAATTTCCATAACGACAAAATACCGTTACCGTAATAAATCAATCGCATCACTGTGGCATAACTTCTGCGGCCTATCGTTGTAATAATACATTAGCGTCGAGCACAGGATTAGGCAAGGCTAGGCTAGGCTAAACACACTCTGGGGAAATAAGGCAAAAGCAACGTCAAAACTGTTGATAGATAGTCTGTATAGCCTTCCAAGAATATGTTATTACATTAGTAGGTTGGTAGGTTCTTGGAAACGTTTAAGAAAATAAACCAATGCATTTGTCGTATTGACTTCTTAAGTTGGCATCAGTGTTAAAGGCTACGTGTCACTACCAGGTATTTTTTAATGGTTTAAGTAAATATTAACACTGCCAGGTAAATTCACGCTACCTAGTACATGTACTTCGGTGCTAAAGGTTTTCATGAATGAAACGGGTAAACCGAAGGGTAAGGAACTTACTTCAAATTAAAATACGTTGTCATATTTAGGAAAGTATTGTCGGTTGCGTAAGGACATAGTCGACAACTGTGATCAGTAGGTCGGAGGTTTATTCGAGGCAAGGGCGACAAGAAGGGCTTAAAGAGGAAAAATTGGAAAAGGGGAGGATGTGGACTGCATTTCGTCTGGCTTCTCCACCTCGACCTGTCCGGCTAAAAGGATGGCTATACTAGAAGCATACGCTTACACTGTGCACTCAAACCTGCCCACCACGATAAGCTAGCAGTCCCTCAAGTCTTTGCTCGTTAAAACAGCCGGTATTTTTCTGGTATTCGATTGACATCTTATCTTAGATATGAATAAAACACTGTCAATTTTGATTTTTTATTACTGACCACTCAAAATAGACACCACTTGGCCCAAGACTACCTTACATATGCTTTCGCCGCAGGTGAGGCACTCGTATAGCCAACCAGCGTTCGCCCGAGACACACCCGCGCAAATACCGATCGCTGATTGGCTACGATCCCGTCGCCTGTGACGAAAGCATGTGTAAGATAGTTTCGGGACAACTATATATATATATATATATATATATATATATGTATATATATATGTATATAGATTCCTGTAAAAAATAACAATATTGTGAGAAACAAATCAGTTTCAAGCTATTCATGGTAAATGGCGCGCCGTAAGGAGGTTCGTTAGCAGCGCCATCTATGTGTGAGCTCGAGTCACCGATAGCGAGTTACCAATTGCCGTTAATACAACCAAATCTGGCATTCTTACATCGTACAGGCTATACCCAAGACCCACGTTCTTACATCGTACAGGCTATACCCAAGATGCACGTTCTTACATCGTACAGGCTTTATACCCAGGACGTCGTGACGTCAGCAAGAAGCGGGTGTGTCACGGTATTCCGCCGTTAGAGTTCTAAAATAATACGAGTCACGGGTCACGCCACTAATAAACCCGGCACGCGAGGGGGGGGGGGGGGCGGGATAGGAAACATACTGACGGTGATGGAATCCGGAACTGTTGAATTGGGGTACACCATTAGTCACACAATTCACTCACTTGACTCATACGGGTATGGGGGGGGGGGGGCTGGTACCATACGTGTGCCTTGCCACTTACCTATACAGGTGACGTTAGGTATTTGTAACTTTATTATTATTTTTTCATTTATTTTTAACGACCAAAATAAAATTGTACAATAATATTTCACAATCATAATTCGAATTACTCGACCGCTAGGGTCATAGGACGTCGGCTAAATCAGATCCGTTGGTTATCAGATCGCCGGAACGGAGGAGGGAAGGGACAAGTGGGAGCCAGAGAGGTTTAAATGCTAAAGTGGAATAGTGGTGGGAAAAGGACAAGATCTCCCTTGTCGCCTCTTACGATTGGCAGAGTGACCCTTATGGACTTAAATTCAGGTGGTCGCCGGTTTGATTCCGGCCACCACCGTCCAATGGCAACTCAAAGTGTTCCCTTAGGTTTCCTCAGTCAAAAGTCAAATACTGTGACCGAAGCCTATTAACATCCATCGTACATTCCTTTCAAACTATCCCAGTACCTATGAAGTCAAGAGGGGCACGCCAAGAAAAACAGGGGCACCAACGAACTGTAAGACTATCGACCTGACTTCATAGTTCGTAAACACACAAACAGATGGCAGCACTTGATACGATAATCTGACTTCCCGCCTTTCATTGTAGTGAAGTACCGCGCCGCGCCGCGTAGTACCGCAAGTAGATCATAGATGGCAGCAGCAGTGTGCACAAACTGTTCTATTTCCAGTATGTATACCGAAAGTGTAATCGCTTACATTCGCAGGTAGATAGCAGCACTAAACAGTGCCAGACTGCGACCTATCGCTTTGTAGAACCGTCCGTTTATAATTTCACTGGCTATAATTTGTTTATTTAGTGTTAAGCAACGGATGATGACGTCGGTGGGTGATTTGGGGAAAGGGACAAGTCGGACGTAAAAAGGGGAGTCGTAACATGAAATGCCATACTAATAGCGGCCTTGGTTTTGAATTAATGGCAGTTGCGCGCCAATGCGTTTCCACTCGAGTAGGCCTACTATACCAACAAACATCTATCTAGGTACTGCTGCTACCTTATCGTGATGGGCAGGTTTTTCTGCTTTGTTGATCCCGAAAGCAATGTTGACGGAAGCGTATGCTCCACACACCCTAGCAGGCCGGACAGGTCGAGTTGGAGAAGCCAGATAATAGGCAGTCCACGTCCTCCCCTTTACGTCATACTTGTCCCTTTCCTCCAAATACCACCCGACGTCATATGATCATAGTTGTAGCGTACAACTAAGGGCCGGTCTTACAATCTCCTAACAGGAAAGTTATTTGTAGGAATTAAGCTATTTGGAGGATTTTAAGGGTTTTGATTGGTCGTTGCCATGGAGAAAACAAGCTATTCGACGAATGAGTACATTGTAAGGTTGGAATTCATAGTCGGCCCCTACACCTAGGGGCGCCCATTGTTACCAAGGTAACAATTGTTTGCATGTTATTTCCCATAAACAAAACAAATCCATAGCAACAATGGGTGCCCCTAGGTGTAGGGGCCGACTATGAATTCCAACCTAAGACTGGACCTAGATGATGATTCCAACATCTTTGCTCGGTTCGGCAGCGAACCAAAGAGCTTACAAGTGCCGCGAAGACATTCCCCACCCACTGTATCCCAGTCCAGACCAGTGGTTTGCTCGTTGTTTACTCCAAGTTCTAACACACACACTTTGTCGAGCGGGGTGGGGGGAGAGGTTTGTAAAGACAGTAGCAATATCGGTCAACATAATCGCCTGAGATGCTTTCCGGAAGCCGCTATGTTTGTTTGTCGTACACTGATTATACTCCGAGTACAACCTGAGATTGTGGTGTTTAACTATGAAATGTTACACTCCACTTCTCGAATTGACACATCCATGTGAAATAACTATAGGTGTACATTAGTTTGTAACCAACCATACATATCCCACCTTGTGTTCTTGACATAGGCGCCGACTACGGGGGGGCTTGGGGTCTAGCGCCCCCCCTGAAAAATGTCAGGGGGGGCAGAGCCCCCCCTGAGATTGAATCCAACGCTTAGAAAAAATACGATATTTTCTCATATTGATGCGTGATTTATAACTTTTGTTCGAAACTCGCCAAAAAGATTAGCAATCTTCGAGTAATTTCAAGATGACGATTCACAAGCCATTGAGGCCATTTTGCCAAATACGGTGATAGTGTTTCGTATCAAATAGAATCTTATTGTCAAAAGATTATAACGTTTTTGCAAGACGTTCACTTGACAGGCCAGGGCGATGAGGCTGAAAAAGCCAATGGATTTTTGTTAAAATTTCTCCAATTTGAAACGTATTATTTCACGTCGTTCATGATCAGTGAAAGTCGAAATTTTCCAAAGCACTTACCTCTATTTTTAAATGGCACAACCTCAACACAATTACAACGGCAATCGAGGTAAAAGTATTACGTCGTGACGGATTTTTAAAGAGCCTCCAATTTCATCTTCATTATCACCCACCCATTGTCTCATTGTCTTGATTAGCCAAGTTGCAAAAATATAATACGTTAAGCCCAAATATCAATCAGCGACTTGGGAAAAATCACTGTCGAGCTTACAAGCTTGATTTAGTAGAGCCAAACGTTTCCAGAGAAAGGAAAATACCCCGTCGACTTGACGATGGCAGGGACGCTCATGGTTACCAAACGACATCTTAAAGTATTCAAGTTTGGGATCAAACTTCATCCAGTTTTCGAAAAGGGTTTCAGGAAAAAGTAATCAATTACATGGCCAAAATGAAACAATTTGCAACTTGAAAGATCGATGGAGAAGATGCGACGTTTTTTCAAGGGGGATTTTGATATCTCTCTGAACTATAGCACCTCTATATATTTATCCAAACTTCGTGATGATGATATTTTGGGTTTTACGTCCCATATGTTTGTAACGAGGCTAATCGAGACGATGACTGGGTGGTTATGAGGATGACAGTCATGCCCAAGCCAGGATTCGAACCGGGAACGCAGAGACCGCGGTTTACTACCAACGCCTAATCAACCTCGGCTAACTGCACCAGCTCCAAACTTCGTTACTACTAACTGTGTCTCTATAATGTTTATGCGAGTCATTTTTTTTTTGAGCCCCCCCTGAAATGTTGACAAGTCGGCGCCTATGGTTCTTGATCACAGAACATGTATCAAGTAGTGTATAGAAAGCGGTGGATTTAAGTATTGGATGTTTTTGGGAATTGAAGTAGTGTATAGAAAGCGGTGGATTTAAACATTGGATTATGTTGAGAATTGTTGGAATTGTTAAGTAGAGAAGGCGGTGTATGGAGTTTGTGGTTGCTAGGATACGAGATGGATTGTTTGTTAGGATGTGTTGATGATGGGAGGGGAGAGTGTACTGAGTTTTCGTGAGTTTGTGTATTACCTACTGAAAGCATATTAAAACTATCTTATTAATAATATAACTTCTATCATTTCTACTACAAGTAGTTTAACGATTCACACTTGGTGAGTGCATACAACAATTATTGACATCGTGCACTACTCCACGTTCATGAATCAGAAGTAGCGGCATTTTAAGGTATTTATAAATTCCTCACTACTGTCTATATAATTTGTTTCCTCACCCTTCCTCACCTCACCTGTCATATGTTACTGAGGATAGGGTGAGAAACGTAACATTGGCGCCCAACGTGATTGTGGTCCGAGTATATCTCACGGCATTGCCCCGGGACCAAGAAGTATTTGGTACACTGGTTGGTGGACAAACCAGGCACAATGAGTGATAGTTTTCATGCATTGCTGGCAGCGGTGGAATCCGTGATCCAGCAAAGACAACAGAACCCAGTTGATGAGGCTACTTACAATATGGGCCAACACATATTGTCAATTTTTAAAGAGGAGTTGCTACAGGAGGTACGCGGCCACATTAAAGAGGAATGTATCCGCGAAATAAACACAACAGTAGATGGTTTGCGGGACGAGCTTCACGAGATCCGTACGTCCGTGAATGCCCTCCAGGTGACCTCTATTGACATGACTAAAGACGTCGACGCAATGGACTCGGCGATTAGAACTTTAAAATATGATATGAAAGAGGTTTCGCGGGCGCTAGATAGCCTGTCGCCAAAGTCGGGGGCAGAGGCCCCACCCACCCCCAATGACGGTACGAGCTTGTACTTTAATTTGCAAGCCTGGGAGAGCTTAGCGCGAGGGGGGCTAAAATATAGTGGCCTGGACTCGGGCTTTCACGCAGTCGATTTTATGGACTCAGTGGAACGTAATTTTAAAATGATCAACATACCACCAATGCACCAATTAAACTTGGCCCTGCAATGCTTGGTAGGTAAGGCCGCGCAATGGGGAAGAGAACATCAGTTGTTGTTCCATTCTTTTGATGATTTCAAACAAGCTTTTATGAACAAGTTCTGGGGGCAAAAGGAACAGAGTCGAGTTTTGCGACACATTTATGGTGGCGCGTTTCAACCGGGAAAAAAGACAAGAGCTGAGTACTTTGCATTCTACTGCCGGATCACTCAACATCTTGTTAACCCACCCAATGACAGAGAGTTGTGCGAGCAACTTACAAACCATTTTATTAAAAATATTAAAGTGTTGCTTTGGAATACTGATATGTCTAAGAAAGGTATCAGTGAGCTGTTAGAGCGTCTGGACGGCGATGAAGAAGACATGGGTCACCCGGCAGCGGAGGGGTTTGGCGACGAACAAGCGCAGCGCAGCTCAGCGCACAATAGCAACCCACACCCACAGCGAGGTACCGCGCCAAATGACCGCCGAAACAACGGTGGGTCGCAACAAAGCGGCAATTATCACACAGACAATAGGAAACCCAGTGGGCAACCACAATATACTAATTGGCGAGACCGAGGAACGACTCACGTAAGGACGGTTGAGGTCGAGCAACATGGCGAAGCCTACACTGATGAGAATTCGGGAAACGGGGTCCGGTCGGAACACGAAGGCCAGGAGTTTCGACCGAATGCGTTGGAAGAGAGGGCCTAGACGAGACATGTCGACGTACTATATCCACCATATACACCAAACCGACTGAAGATTTAGTGGAGGATACACCAGTAGTGGGAACACTACCACCAAAAATAGAATGCCCCGTGCTACAAGCCCTAGTGCAAGGACAACTATGTGACGTGCTTTTAGATTCCGGTTGTGAGGCCTCCTGTATTTCACAAGTACTCTGGGACCAGTTGGCTCCACACCAGGCCACCATACCAGTATTGCCAGTCGTGGGAGTAACAGTGGTGGGAGCAATAGGCAAGCGTAGTCAACGAGTCTCACAACAGGCCTATTTACAGATTATTGTTGATGGGGTTACGACAGAAATGGGTTGCCTCATTGTGAGAGACCTCGTGAAGCCAGTCATACTTGGTGTCGACTGGTTGAGTAAATTTGAAGTACACCTCGACTTCGAGAACAATGTAGTAACCATTGGGGGCACTCAAGTGAGGGGGCCGCTGACAACCACCTGCTGCAGTCACAATATTGGAAAAGGACAGGACCTGCTACCCGTAGCAATAGCACTTGCAGAAGATATACCGATGCACGCCTTGTCAATTAACAATATTTTCACTAAACCGTACGACGCCACTGATACCCCTGAGACTATAACAAAGGATCTGAAGGCGGTAGACAGGAAGCTCATACTGATCAAGTCGGAAAGCCATGAGTTTCAATCACTATTGACCCGTTTTGATTACGTTTCCTCCAACAAATCTGGCATGATTAAAGCATGCGAATGTTCCTTGAAAGGGCACAATGCTGAGTTCTGTGTACAGGCTTCTAACCCCATTCCTTTTGCCCATCGGGAAGCGGCTGATAAGCACATTGCAACCGTAGTGGAGAAGTTTCGCGCTGCCTCAGAGGCCAACGTCAAGGAGTTCGAGCGATTGCAGAACGAGCAACGCAAGATGCTGATGAAGCACGAGACGATGAAGCTCGAGGCAATGCACGAGGAGCGCGAGAAACTGTTTCTGGAGAAACTCAACGAGAATCACGAGTCCTTGCAGCGGCTACTGAGCGCATCACACCGAGAGGAGATTGCACTCATGGAGCGACAGTTCTGGCAGCAGAAGCAACAGTTGATGCGGGCGCGAGCAACGTCGCTCTGGGAGTTGGAGGAACGACAAATCCACGAGAAACAACAACTGGCTAAAAGACAATTAAAATACATATGTTACCAACAAAGACGTCAGATGCTGGTTCGGCACGACAAGGAAGTGGAGCAGGTCAAGCACATGGACATGCCCCGTGAGGAGGACCTTGTCAAGCGCCAGAACACGGAGAAGAGGAGGAAGAGGACGTGGCACCAGCGGATACGCGCCAAGATGAAGGCGAGATATATGATGTTCCGGGAGTCAGTGAGGACCAGTATGGGGCCTCGCGATCCTGACGAGAGCAGGGAGAAAACTGAAGAAGAACGAGAAGAAGCGATACCAGGCGGAGCAGCACAGGTTTGAGGTGAAGCGCGTCCAACAGCTGGAGGAGTTCGTGCTGAGACGCAAGCCCGAATACAAGACGGAGACGAATCGCAGCGGTCGCACTAAGGAGGACATCCAGCTGATGAATGAACCTGACGAAGAAGCGGCGCAAGGTGGAGCTCGATGGCGTCGTTTTCACGACGAACACGAGCAAGGTTATCTACGGAGACGAGGAGAACAACGTACTTTCCAACGACCACATCTTCAAGACGCAGGAGCTGCGGCTGCTCAAGAACAGGAGGAAGAATACGTTCAAAGTCTTCGAGGACAATGCCGACGACAAACCCTTAGACTGGAAGATCGTTATGGCTAAAGGATGGTTGGTTCGTGAAGAGGTAGTTTGGACTGATGGGCAGTTTCCCAGCACAACCTCTTCAGGGGGCAGTGTAACCAACCATACATATCCCACCTTGTGTTCTTGATCACAGAACATGTATCAAGTAGTGTATAGAAAGCGGTGGATTTAAGTATTGGATGTTTTTGGGAAAAGGGAAGTCTCATCAAAAATAAATATTCCTCAAAGTACCTAAAAATGGAAGATCATTATCTAAAAATACGGGCGGTATAATTTTTATATCTGAGAAGCGTATATTTCCAATTCTATTAGCATTTTAAGTTTGAAATTTGGAACTTCTTGTTCCGTAATTGAAAAACGGCTCTTGACGTCATATGTCATGTAAACAACTGCCTCCTTGAAGTATTCTTAATAATATCAACGATATTAAGTTGGACATTTTACAATATCTAGGATGCAGTGACTTTACAACAATGTCTTTTATACCACTGTTTTCTTCAGAAAATACATTTTGATACAGTATTTACCAAAACGTGTTTAAATCAATGCAATTATTTAACATATTGTTGTTAATTAATGTTGAGAAGTGTTCATTTACTAACTATAAATAAACGTTGGTTCAGTTAGAGTCTTATGAGAGCAATAATCTACTAAAGGGTGGGATTTCAGTACTATTTGTATGATATAAAATTATTGTTTACTGACATATGACGTCAGAACCTTGAAATCACGAGCAAGATGGCGCAGGTCCGTTTCTGAGCGTCTTTCGACAGCAGTATCTTTGACTTGCTGTTAAAGCGATGTTAATGCAGCTTTCGAGCCGAAACCAATTAGTTCCCGTTTATTTTAACTTGAGGTTACCAGTAAGCAAATAAAAAAAATGCGTGAGACTTCCCTATTGAAGTAGTGTATAGAAAGCGGTGGATTTAAACATTGGATTATGTTGATTATTGTTGGAATTGTTAAGTAGAGAAGGCGGTGTATGGAGTTTGTGGTTGCTAGGATACGAGATGGATTGTTTGTTAGGATGTGTTGATGATGGGAGGGGAGAGTGTACTGAGTTTTCGTGAGTTTGTGTATTACCTACTGAAAGCATATTAAAACTATCTTATTAATAATATAACTTCTATCATTTCTACTACAAGTAGTTTAACGATTCACACTTGGTGAGTGCATACAACAATTATTGACATCGTGCACTACTCCACGTTCATGAATCAGAAGTAGCGGCATTTTAAGGTATTTATAAATTCCTCACTACTGTCTATATAATTTGTTTCCTCACCCTTCCTCACCTCACCTGTCATATGTTACTGAGGATAGGGTGAGAAACGTAACAAGTTTAAGGTCCAGTATTACAATGTCCTAATAACTACTTATCCGTCGAAAAGCTTGTTGTCTCCATGGCAACGACCAATCAAAACGTTTGGAATCCTCCAAATAGCTTAATTGTTACAAATAACTTTCCTATTGTGAGATTGTAAGACCAGCCCTAAGTTTAGTTTTATTTCAGTGACAATAGATGGGAAACAAACAGTGACAAGTTAAGAGAAACATCAGACATTCAGTATACCACAAGACGATGTGTAAAGAACATTATAATGCATCTACAAGCAGCGGTTTGATTTTTTTGGATTACCGACGTATATTCGAAAACTATGATCATAGGGGGGTGTTTGGAGGTAAATGGAAAGGGGGACGAGGACTGCCTTTCGTCTGACGTCTCCACCTCGACCTGTCCGGCTAGGGTGGCCCTAACTACCAGAAGCACACGCGTCCTCCAGTCCAGTATATGTATAGCTCTCGGAATCAACAAAGCACCACAATGAGGCAACAGTCCCCGGGCAGGTCTCCATTATCTTCAAATATTTCTTGACCTTGAACGCGAGCTGTAGGCCTAGTCCAATGATATTCAACAGCTATAGTAGGCTAGATCACCAGTCCCCCAACCTTCACCTCAGTAGCGAGCGTAGCAATTTGAAGCCATTTTGAATTGTGCAGTTTACATGCTAATTTGGACCTTTTAGTTCTGCTAGCGCTGCGAGCGGCAGAAAGTCGAGTTAGAGACTCCTATTCCCGCCTGTGGTATTTGCCCAATTCAAGATGGCTTCTAATTGACACGCATCTAGCCTACTATAGCTGTTGAATATCATTGGCCTAGTCTCACAACATTCACCCTCTGCCTCGTCACAGGAGAGATATTCCACACGAAACGGCAAAGGTATCCGCTACGCTACACAGCGCGGGTCGAAGGGAAATGAGGGAGGGAGGGTGGGAGTGGGAAAAGGCTAAAGGTCGTCGGGATGGTAACCAACCGCTAAATGGAAGCCGAGCAGCCCAGATGAAAGGAGGACGCTAATCTGAGGGGAGCCAAAGGACGCGGAGCTCCGGTAAACCCCACAAGTCATCGAATAGGATTCTACAGTGGGGCCGTGGCTTAGTTGAGGACAAGAAAATCAGTCGATCTTTCGTCGATCTTGGCATTTCACAAACGATGTACACCCCTACTACCTGACTAGCACAAACATGGGGCGAAATCCCCGAATTCATTACCGCGGAAGCCATAACAGAAGTTTAACCATGCGCACATTTCTTGGAAACCCAACATCTAGTCACATAATAGGCTTCCACACAACAAACAAATGATAACATTTAATTACTTTTGGACAGTTTGACCCAACAGGAAACTGGGGTTGCACTCGGGCTGTACAAACAACTTATCATAAATGCAGTGAAAAAATGCCCTGCAGCGTTCTCAGCTTTGCATCGGACAAAGTTTAGAACCCGATACCAAAGATATTGGACATAGATACATAGAAGCAAATAACAGCCTCCAATTTGCGAACACTAAGGCCCCGTTTTTCGGTCAATCGGTCATTAACGAGGCCGTTAGCTGACGGTCCGTTATCTGTATAGGGTTTGTTGGGGGTTAAAGATTTCGGATCGTCACCTAACGGCCTCGTTAACGACTCGTTAACCGATTGAAAAACCGGACCTTATAAGCAGTGCCAACGCAATTCATAGTCGGCCCCTACACCTAGGGGCACCCATTGTTGCTATACCGATAGAGGTGGCTCAGCGGTAAGACGCGAGACTCTAATTCGGGAGGTCGCCGGTTCGATTCCGGCCACCGGCAGTCCTGACTGAAGGTTTTTTCCGAGGTTTTCCTCAGTCGTAAAAGCGAATGCTGGGATTGAGTCATACTATCAGCCCTTGGACAATCCTTCCCAACTATCCAAACACCCTAATAACCTAGTTAGTCGCCTGAAGAGGGGCACATTAGGTAAAGCTGGTGTGCACCCTAGAACGGGTATTCGTACACAAATTATTATTGTTGCTATATGGATTTGTTTTGTTTATAGGAAATAACATGGAAACAAATGTCACCTTGGTAACAATGGGCGCCCCCAGGTGTAGGGGCCGACTATGAACTCCAACAAGTCGTACCATTTCAAAATCTTTGCAACACACACACCCGAGCATTAGCCGAACAGTAATCCCGAGTACATTCGCGCGTTGCCTTTGATCTTACCCCCTCGCCCCCCCACCCGTACGCTGATCTAAACGAGCCCCCTCTCTCCACCGCCACCCCTTCCAATCCGACCGCCAGGCAATGTTGACTTACTCGGAGCTACACTATACGTCGTACACAAACAAACAAACAAACGAACGCCGAGTAGGTTTAGCAGTTTATTAAATTAAACGAACGGCTTGTCGAAATCTGTGTGCGTGTGGGCGTGCAGATGAAATGGGTTTGCGTGCGTGGGTAGATGTGTTTTGAGTGGGGGAAAAAGAGGGGCGAGGATTTTTCATCCCCTCTCTCGTGGCTTTACATTCGATACGAATGTGATACAAATGTGGTTTTACTCAAAAGCGGGAAATTATAATTGGAAATTAATTCCACACAGAATCATTGAATTGAATACGACAAAGTTGAATAATTATACAATTTAACGCACGTGCGGCGACATTTAAAGTTGAAATGTCAGGTTGCCTTTATTAACGTAATGGGGGTTGTGAACCATTTTGTGTTGTCGTCATTTTACTGATCGTCACACTTCCCGCGATATTAAAAACAATGATTGAAAACATATAGAAATGTATTCTCAACGTTTGCACGTGATAATTCTTTAAAATAAATAAAAAAAAAAAAACAAGCAGATAACGCGGGAATTCTTGCGTAGTTTCCGTTGAAATATACACCGCGTGATGTGACTGTTTCTTCGGAGAATTTTTTACAGCTACGATGAGCGGTTAGCGATTTTGAATTTGGGTGTATACTATGCATTAGAATCGTGTCCTCTGGTGTTAAGAGCGAAGGATACCTCTACGTCAAAAACCGCAGACAATTTCCATTGTTTAATTATATCTCAAGACTGAAACACAAAATCGAAAATCTGATTAATCATAACGCTGCGGTTTGGTAAACATATAGAAAAATCAGAGATCCGACTAGGCTAGGCTAGGCTAGGCTAGAATGTGTCCAGCTGCATTTTTCTGAGCAGCCGGCTAGCTAGCTTTTGGCTAGCTACGTTGTTTCAATCAGCCCGGCTAGCTTTCTCTTAGCTGGCTAGGTTTTGTCAAGCTGCAGGCTAGCTAGCTTTGGTCTGGCTTGTTTTATCGAGCAGCCAGCTAGCTAGCTTCTGGCTGGCTACGTTTTTTCAAATAGCTGGCTAGCTTTCTCTTAGCTGGCTACGTTTTATCGAGCTGCAAGCTAGCTAGGTTTTGGCTACATTTTTGCGAGCTGCAGGCTAGGTTCGCTGGCTAAGATTTTCGAGTAGCTGGCTAGCTAGCTTTCGGCTGGCTACGTTTTCTCAAGCAGCTTGTTCTTAGCTGGCTGTCTTTCTAGGTTGTGGCTGGCTACATTTTTGCGAGCTGGCTAAGATTTTCGAGTAGCTGGTTGTGTTAGCTTTTGTTTCCCAACATGTGTTCGTCCAGCAGCATTTGACGTGTTTCGTTTCCCTCAAAGGGACAATGGACCTTGTTTATTCACACTTTCAACGCAGTTAATCTTATTGTACTCCCAATACCGCCTACCGCCTAATAGCCGCCTGGCACAATAATTGACTGCAAGGTTGTCAGTGCAAGTTCGAAGGGGTCTTTTCACTGGTAACATCGTAAATTATTTTCGTTCACAAAGCATTATTCAAGCATTCAAGTATTATTTACAAGACATTGCTGCTTTCTATTGGGGGTGAAAGAGATATTACGGAGAGAGCGAGGGAGAGAGATACGCATTCTTCGCCAAATACACATCTTGGCTACGCAGGAAGCGGTCGCAAGTGGTCAATTAGGGTGGCTTTTAAGTTTACAACCTACCGCCCAGGCCGATGTCGGCAACAACCCGTCTATTCATACTGGAAGAACTACAGTCGTCGAACATTGTATTGCAGGATCTAACCAAGTTAATAGCGGGATGTATGTCAACCCTGTGGAGGGGGGGGGGGGGGGGGTTGAGAGGCGTCTTGCGCTTTCTTGTTGTCTGTAATAAAAATCACCTTTTCTTGTCATCTGCTTGACTTTAAGGAAACCCTAAATGTGAAAATACTTACCTCCCCCTACCCCTGCCAATCTAGCTGGCATAATCTTGTCAACAAGCAGCAGGGAGGATATATGGAAAAGTGCAGTTGCCACATTAGTACAGTAACTACAGACAGGCTATCCAGTTTACTACAACATCGTATTGACTTTTTAATTAGGATTTTCCAAAAAAATAAGTGGGCGAACGCGTCCGCCGCCCCCCCCCCCCCCCCCCCCCCCCCCCTCCAACCCAGGAAAAATAGTAGGTGGCCGTGTCCACCCTGAAATTAAGCACAGGCTACCACTAGATTATTATTTACTCGTTATTAACTTTTTAAACATATAAAGCAAATATAAATAACCGTTTTTTTCATCCATAGTAATCACTTCACTGAGCTATTCAATTCACTAGTTATTCACTAGCTATTCATCACTTAGCTATTCGCAACCTGTCAAATAAGCAGGTTTCATGTTTTGTTTGCACCTCATTTTTGTAATGCAAGGCTATGAATCCTATGGTTCTAACTGTGATGTTCTTTCTGCCCCGGCTAGCTTCCAGCTAGGCTAGGCTAGGCTAAGCTATGTTTCTCCCGTATCAGCTAGTTTCAAGCTAGGCTAGGCTATGTTTTTTTTACTCCGGCTATCTTCTGGCTGGGCTGGGCTATGTTCTTTGTAAGCCAGCTAGATTCCAGCTCGGCTCGGCTAGGTTCGTTTTAAGCTAGCTAGCTTCGAGCTCGGCTGGGCTATGTTCTGTGAAAGCTAGCTAACTTTTAGCTCGGCTACGTTTTTTTTTTTTAAGCTAACCGCGGCTAGGCTTGCAGCTGGGCTAGCTTTGCCAGTGACTGGCTAGGCTAGGCTTCGGCTATGTTCAAAAAACAAAACTAGTCGGATCCCTGAGAAAAATATCAACAATTTAACATATAATATTACATTTGTGAATGTGTAGTAATACCCAGAGATGATTTATCTAGTTAGGATTTGCCTAACTTAGGACAACTTAGAGTTAGGCATCTTTGTGAATCCAGACTCTGTTGTTTAACCGTCTTGAAGGTCAAGATTCTGTAACCGCCTCGCTGATTGGTAGAACAAAATAGGGATTCCCAACGAGAATCCAATAAGAGTCGTTGCGATTGGTTGTTACTTAAAACTACACAATACAAAAAGCTCTGTGATGGTTGCAAAACCAATCACCGGTGAGCATTAGTAGATTGGTTTTCGCCCGCGTTCGTGCATTGTGTAAATGTGATGAGACAACAAAAGAAAACTATGGGAAAGTGTGTTTATTTCTTTTATGCCACGCACCACGAAGACTACTATTCAGCAAGGTTCGGATGATTTCCAAAGAGCTTACAAAGCATCAAGACTCTTTTGTGAGTCGGGTCACATGTTACCGCGTTGAACTTCTTTGGAATTAATGTTTTTGTCAAGTAACTTTGAAATCGAGATCAGAAAGGTATGGATGGTTACCAAAGAGCTTACAAAGCATCGAGACTCTTTTTTTTAATCGGGTCACCTGTTGAACTTCTTTGGAATTGATGTTTTTGTCAGGTGAATTTGAAATAGAGAAAACTGGGGTTGGTTTTTTCAGATGGAAAGAATGGTTTAAATGAATTGGTTCGTTATCGGTAGATAGTTTTCTATTCATCTATGTTCCTACACTAGCCCTAACGTAAGCGGTCTCACGCCGAACTCACATCCTTATAT
The DNA here is from genome assembly GCA_945910005.1 of Isoperla grammatica. NCBI lineage: Eukaryota > Metazoa > Arthropoda > Insecta > Plecoptera > Perlodidae > Isoperla > Isoperla grammatica. The sequence continues at coordinate 32,555,597 of OX246747.1, forward strand.
CTATTTCCGCTTCCAAGCATTACAATAAATAGCTTCTCTTCCACACATTCGTAGAAGCAATCTTCCCGAGTACGTCGTTAAACAACAAATACTAAAAAAGGCAGTCTTCTCGAGTACGTCGTTAAACAACAATAATAAAAAAAATGAAAAAAAATCTTCCCAAGTACGCAGTTAAACAACAAATATTCAAAAAGACAGTCTTCCGGTTACAAGAGAGCACAAGTCTCATAAGTAAATACTCATTGGTCATGGGGCAGCCTTGTAAGGAATTTACAGATAACCAACTGAATGTAGCAAATTATCCCCAATTAACCGGTTTCAAATAGAATGTAGGTCGCTATAGATAAGCAGAAAGTTAAGTTGGTACTCTAGTGGACTCGGATAATTCGTAGTTAGGACAACTCTAACAAACACAGTTTGACCTTTCATGAAGACACACAAGTCACAACTAAACCACATATAGACAACAAAACTCTAACTAGGATGTTAAAGTTTGAAATGTCAAACCACCCCGGTGCAAAGTTCAATCTCATCTCTAATATAGTGACCATTGATGCTGCCATAGTGATACGATTAATTGAAGCTACCTCAATCCACACTCAACATGGGGTATGTGGGGTAGGTAGGGGGGTACATGGGGTATGTGGGGTAAGTAGGAACTTGTGGAACACACAACCCGAACTCTATATTTGGTTTTGCAATTATAATATGCTCTGACCTAGTTAATTTCTATTTGATTTGTACAAAAGGGGCAACGAACAATAGATGTGTATGTTCGTTTGTGCACACCCCCCTCCCTTGCCCTCTGATCCACACACACAATAAAGCGTGATTGGTTTATTAAAACGTCATGTATAACGTTTAAAATTTGAACACACAACTTCGGTTTAAATTTACCAACTTCGTTAAGCTGCGAATTCATCAAAATTTTTAATCGGCCCATTTACTAATCTCGGATAGGTTACCACGGTTTCGACAAATATTAGATACTAGATGCATAGCGGCTTCTAGCGGGCGTAATTTTTTATCTCCGATTAACAGAAAATCGACGGATTAAAGTTTGGCCCTAAAGCTACGGTTTAGTAAGCTTGGTTCGGTATAATCGTAGTTTTTACAAACATTATACATTCAAAATGCATATGGGGGTCGTCATGTATGTTCGTGAAAAATTTCCACTTAAAGCGCCTAAAATCGCGGTTTCAAAAGTTGGTGAAACCGGTCCTACAATGTTGGGAATTATAGTAGTCCCAACGCAAGTATTTGCATACTGATCTCAGGTCATTGTCTACTGCCCCTTCCAACCGCGCCAGTTAAAAGGAAATCAACAGATACCTGGCGTTCTTTCACACATTCGAAAATGCAGGGTTCGGCTTAGTCGAGTGCACAGGCGGTTTGGCCACACCCACCGTTACAGTTAACCAACGGAAGGTTTTAAATTATCCTCAACGGACCTTCTTAGCTTAGATAGTAGGAATTAGCGAAGTAGAAAATTAAGTTGTCACCTTGGACTCGGCTGTGTCGTAAGCATCAGAATACTTTCGTTGGGGCAACTATAATCCCAGATTACCTGCTAATCTCGATAACACCATATGTAAACTATGTGTGTGTTTAACGACGATTAGTTGACATTGTGTTTAACGACGTACTGAACCGTTATTTTATTGTAATATGACGACGGGGGATAAAGAACGGAGGACAGGGACAAGCAAGATGGGCGACAAATTCCAAAGAGGTTAAGCGCAAATGGGATGAAGGACCACCTTCCTTGTTCGCTATATTTAGATTGTAATGATATGTAATATAATGAAAACCGCAACTTCTAATAATTCAATACACAAACATTCCGTCAACAACATTAGAGTGATCACGATAATAGAAAGTGCTTTACACTGTTATTAGGTAATATACACACCGACACATTTCGATTATACAACAAGTCCGGTTTCAATTCGGCTTTTGGGTGTAATAAACGAAGTTCTAATTACATTGTATGTACGCTGTACGGCGGCCATTAGCATAACGTTTAGTAGTTGAGGACGCCACCGCCGCCGCGGGCAGCGCCAGCGGTACGGATTTGAAACTTGAAAGCGTTTGGTCGGCCGGTGTGAGCGATATACGTGACTTAACGCCAGGCCAGGGTAAATCACCTCGGGGGGGGGGAGGGGGGAGGGAGCGGGGGTTGTTAAGGACATCAAAGGTCACATGTCTGCCCCGGTCGGCACCCGGGACGTGTCCGTGTGCTCCGGTGTGACTCTAGTTATGTTCGTTTGTTAGACACATGATTGTAAATTGAGTGCAACTGCAAGTCTTTTAGGGGATGTTGTAAATGTCTTGTAAATAGGACATATATGGATATCAGTGGCGTAGCCAGGTATCTATGTTGTAGGGGGACAATTGTATTGCGAACGATGTACATATAGAAAGAAAAAACGGTTTAATTTAATGGTGGTTATCATATTTTGAGTTTTTAGGGGCCGTATGCAGAGTCAAGTGTCAAGTTAAGTTAAGTACAGGATTTGTTGCTGTAGAATTGTTTTATTTCATGATATTTTCCATAAGAAGAACAAATTCCATAGTAACCATAAACAAATCACATACTAAACTCGACTCTGCAATGTTTTTTAAAGAACTCGTTTCGCGTTGTTGACTGCTGAATGCTGACAATTGGCTAATTTTAGCATAAATGTTGAGTTATAACAGTATCTAGTTCAAAACAAATCATTGAGCAAGTTGTTCACTTGTAGATTATGTGTCATTGCAGATGCTTATAGTAGCAGAGGAAACCAGTCTCGAAAACGTGACTTGGTTCGGAGAGGACAACTCATAGGGGAGCCACAGATCTATACTCTCTGCACATAACACGTGATATGAGCAACCTACTCTATACCCAACTATAGACGCAAAGTAGTTAATTAACACGACACATATATCAAACTACCGATCATATTAACAATCTCTATTTCAATACCGTACTATACGCATAAGGTCGCCGTTACCGACTAGGTCCTAGGCCACGAAACACGACTCAATACTTTCGTCAAAATTATTGAATTCAATTAATTAATTCTATTAATTTCAACAAAAGCGAATCAATAACAGTTTGTTGAAAAAAACTGCAACAATATAGTATCTATGAATTGATGCTCTTTTGTCCTTGAATTCAATAAGTTTGACTAAAGTATTGAACCGATGTAATGTTTAAGTGGGTATATCACTTGGATGTTGATTGAAGGACGTGTGCAATAGTCAATAAATCGTCGTTATAAAAAGAGATAACTTATAAAAAGAGAGAGAGAGAGAGAGAGAGAGAGAGAGACAGAGAGAGACAGAGAGAGAGAGAGAGGGGCCATTTTTAACTGAAACCTCAACATTTTCTCTACAGAGCATTGGAGATGTAAGGTCACGAAATTAAATCCGATGAAACATCCAACATCCTACTAGTCTTATATTATTGTGTCTTTTATGGCGTGGTTTTCTTTTCTTCGTTCACACGTTCGCAGATTGAAAATCTTCAATGAAAGCAGCCGAGATCAGATATTCCGTCTATAGGGAGGGGGGAGGGGGGGGGGGGATTTATGCGCGGGAGGATCTGCTTATCAGTGCGCGCGAGATAACGGCTTCGGCGGGTAGCGAAGAAAAGCTCGCGCGTCAATGATGGCTCGAATTCCAAGATCTTAAAGTCGAGCCACCTCTCAATAAATGTAATTTTATTACAATACAAATTTATAATTATACTAAAGACGAGCCTCCATCAGCAAATATAATTTTCTTACAATACAAATTTATAATTAAAGTCATAGAAGGTGAAAATTTACAATATGATCTTATCACATGATAAAAAAACATTTCGGAGGCGAAATATTCTCAACATTAAATTGTTAAAGCCAAATTACGTAGGCGATTTTTCTGAAGAAAAAAACACAAAGCAGGGAGATTGAATTTTTGTACATCGTATAAACTTATTTTCATTCCCAAGACAAAGTTTAGAAAAAAGCAATCTATAAGAGTGTTTAGTGAATAGATTTGTCTATTCAACAGTATACGAACGTCGTTGTTTTGATAAGTTGTACTGTTTAACGACGTACTCGACAACAATGATCGTATGACGTCGGGGGTGACTGGAGGAAAGAGACAAGTAGGACGTAAAGGGGAGAAAAAGGGAAAGGGGAAAACGACGAATCAAAGTCGCCAAATGACACAACTCGTTTTTCTTCTTGTGATTATTGTTCACAGATCTTGATAATGTCATCAAGCAAACAAGTCGTTATACTTTCACTTCTACAATAATATAATATCACTCCCTCCCTCCTTCCTCTTCTGTTCTGGGTAAATGCGCAAAACGTCATTCGCTAAAAAAAACGTTTTCACTATCGCATAAAGATACAAAATTCCTTTCATGATAATTGGAACGCTTGTACGTTTTCTAATGATCTGAAAAGTTGATCGTTTTTCTTTGTTCTGTTATCTCTAAAAAAAGGGAAAACGAGACATGATCAAATAAAAAGTGAGACGATAAAGAAAAGAAAATGAACAATAAGTGTTGGGCAGCTGAGATCGCTTCGATAAAATGTGTAGCAGAGAATTGTTTATGAAGAGAGACCAATGCAAGACAAAGTGGAACCTTTGTTGGGTAGAGAGAGATACCTGAAGTTCGAAGTTTGAAGTTGGAAACTTTCGACTAGGATTGTTCTAGAACGTTACAAGATTGTTCTAGGACTACTTAAAACTCAATCCGACCAAAACCACTATCAATATATTGATCTTCTCTAACTATCACAAACATACAAACAAATAAGTAGAATGTTTGGCAACTATCGAAATTTGTCGTCAAACTTTGATAACGAAGTACAATTTTATGTATGTAATTATCGACTCGATTATAATTGTGTTTAACGACACAAAGTTGAGACTAGCCTTAGAACAATCTACAATCTTAGAACTAGCATCAAAGAAGAAAATGTTTATAGGGGTACCTATCCACAATTTACATCCAATGCTGCAACGTGTAGAATAATTCCTATTAAAGTTTCACATCATGGGAATTTTTTTCCTTCGTCGAGATTATTAAGAGTTTGTTTTTCTCAGAGCAGATTATTGAAAGGGTTATGGCAATCTAAATATTTACTTTGTGTATAGACTTTCTCAGCGGGAGTCAGCGCAGAGTACCAATTCTTTCTCTTTGAAGAACGCAGAAAGCAAGTATAATTAGTTTCCTTTTCGTTTCTCTGTAGCTTTCGAAAGCGTTGTAGAAAGAAAATAATGTTTTTTTTTTCATTTTCTACCATCGAGTGGCAACCAGATCTTGCTGGGTATACAAAGCCGTTTTAAAGCAGGCATCAATTAGCTGAAAAGCAAGCAGCTCTTATAGCCAATTAATTTCACCGAAAACAATTTAACTTTCAATAATTGTGTTGTGATTTTAACAGAATGATTTTCGTTTCAAATTGCTTAGAGAAATCAGAATTAAGAAATAGCTTTGCCCTCGAGCAAACTTTGCCTTTAGGTGTAAAGGTAGTCTTGTTATAAAACCGCACGAAATTGTAGTTCTTTTAAGGTCGTCATTGAGGTTTAAGGTCAGACAAATATTTCTCAGTAACTATTGTGCAACTTTGGAACTTTTCAACGATTTCGCCAAAAAACTGCACACCTTCAACGCACATCAACGCTTGGGAATGGTCAAAATTTCAACTTGATCGGACTTTCCGTTCGACCACTATCGACAAACATAAACAAAAAAAACGAGTGCCATAAAAGTCTAATGGAGACACTCGCTTCGTTCGTTTAACTATACACAACGTTTATTTGGCACGATTTTCATACTGAAACAGTCTCCAATATGGATGCCAGAAAACAAAGGAACGACTTGGCATCCAGCTTCTGGCAGAGAAAACTATTATGAACACACATCGTTATAGACATGAGAACATTACAACACATTATATTACATTATAAACATTGCGAACAAGTAATTTCGAGACGATAAATTCCGCCAAACTAGAACCATTATCACGAATACACATTCGACCGTCTGTGAACGTCTGTTAACTTTTGAAACCAACAACAAGAATACAATTTTCCTCCGCCGCCATTCTAGACCGTTTAACATTGAGTAATATTTCTGGAGACGTAGAAATCATCCCTCTCGCTCAAACAAACCTCAGCTAGAATTTATATGGACGACCCGGTATCAACGGCAAATGGTGGCTTGTAATATTAAACTTTGCAAAATAATCGGTAATTTATAGATATCTTGAAAACGTTTCACGATATTGAACAAGAGTTCAATGCTACACGTCATTTGCGATTGTGTCAGTAAACAATACATTTAAAAACTGTAAAATATTGTAATTATTACGGTATTTATTTATTTCTGTAAGTAATTAAATAACTGAGAATAAAATATTTCGAAAAATGACATTCGTAACAAAAAAAAAACAACGAACAAAGAAATAATGAATAGAAATAACGTAATTACCATTGTTACTTTTATGACTGTTAATATTTTTCTAATCTATTCAATAATTGAGAATTAATCAATGAAATGACAACCGTAACAATTACAACATTTATTTTTAAATTTATTGTTTAGCTGGATAGAAATAACATTTATTTTTAAATTTATTGTTAAGCTGGATAGAAAACACAATTTCCATTATTGGAATCATTTTTTGAATATCCTGAAGCGCTCTCAAGATATAAATAAAAATAAAAAAAAGTCTTAACTCAGCGAGATCCACACCCCCCTTAATATTCAGGTGGTGTACTCCACTCCAACAAACGGATCGTTTCAATTGCGCTCACGTTCAGACAGAGAGAAAAGTTTCGCAAGGTCGTCGGTTGTGAGTTTGATTTCAACGCCCCCCCCCCCCCCCTCGTTATTTATAGGACGACGTGGCTCGCTCGCGGGGGTGAAACACAAGTGATGGTTTTATTTTATTGTCTAACACATTCCCCTTCAATCAACATGACTGCTGCCTGCTTTTATGTGTATGGCTGCTGTATCAATCCAAGAAAGGGTTAGGCCAATGATATTCAACAGCTATAGTAGGCTAGATGCGCAGCCTAGCAACCACAGGCGTGTCAATTAGAAGCCATATTGAATTAAGCAATTACCACAGGCTGGAATGGGAGTCTCAAACTAGACTTTCTGCCGCTTGCAGCGCTAGCAGTACTGAAAGGTCTAAATTAACAGGTAAACTGCCCAATTCAAAATGGCTTCAATTTGCCACGCTCGCTACTGAGTGGAAGGTTGGGGGACTGGTGATCTAGCCTACTATAGGTGTTGAATATCATTGGGTTAGGCACAAGTCCATAGTCGAACCACAGAAACATAATTATATCCGCAAGCATGCAACCGTTTCTATTTTTTGAAGCTAGGCCTAGGTCAACAGACGATTTCAGAATTGGTCTACAGGTCCGTGATTAATTCTATCTAAGGGTCCTTGATAGATCAATGACAACAATGCTCAAAAATAACAACTAGTTTTCGTTATGCATTGTTGTCATTGAAGATCTAGAGGGCCGTAATTAATTCTATCTATAAGAGTCTCTGAAATAGGTACATACAATGCGTCGATGGGTTAACTCTTCCTACGCCCCTTAAGTGGTAATTTCTCTAAACTTATTAAAAGGCCATAGAACACTAACGAAAGATCCAAAAATGACATAACAATTTGGCTGAAATAGTTTCTGAAACGTTCGATTTAAATCGTTTTACGCAAACATTTTAAAATCGATCTAATAATTTCACGATTTTTCGTTTTTGTCCTAACAAATACCAGTTTGGTTTGGTGTCAACAAGCTGCTACAAGTCTTAACGCAAGTCATAATGACATCGGCTGAATCAAATTTACCACACATCGCCGGAGTCGTCAATTAAGAATAGGTATGAGGAATTTTAAAGTGGGATGGATATAGTGAGAGAAAAGAAAGAAAGTAAAAAAAAATTGTCACCTCATTTAAAGAATTGTAAACAGATCAAAGACTCCCAGAACTAAGACCGCGATCTATCTCTCCCATGAAGCATTGTTTCTCGGCACTCAGTCAGTACAATCCGCTTTGACGACTTCCAGTTCGCTATATCAAAGAAGTAAATGTGCATGTCTGTCTGTAGTGGAGTGAATGTCGAGTACTCGGAAGAGCGGCGGTGGAGGGGAGGGGGCTGAGGAGGAGGAGAGGGGGAACGATGATTCAAGTGGCTCACTCTACCGACAATCCCGGGAATTTCCGCCGTATTGATCTGGTCACGTCTGTGAATGATTCTTTACGTCACACTCGCAAACACAGCTGACGCGGTAGACTCACACACGGCGGGTACTTAAGTCGCGTACTTAGCACCTCGCCTTAGCTTAGACGATCGCATGTACTTAGGTACAACGTACTTAAGTACGCTATACTTAAGTCATGTACTTAGCACCTCACCTTTACTTAGACGATCGCATGTTAAGATACATACTTACGTACAACTTACTTAAGTACGATATACTTAAGTAACGTACTTAAGTACGATATACTTAAGTAACGTACTTAGAACCTCGCCTTAGCTTAGACGATCGCATGTAAAAGTACATATTTAAGTACAACGTACTTAAGTACGATATACTTAAGTAACGTAGTTAGAATCTTAGCTTAGCTTAGACGGTCTCATGTACTGAAGATGGAACATACTTAAGTACGATATACTTAAGTAACGTACTTAGTATCAGCTTAGACGATCTCGTACTGAAGATGGAACACACTTAAGTACGACATACTTTGAATTAGCCACGGCCGCTGGTTGGCTGCCACTCACTCACCCGAGACGCAAGCATTACCGAAGTTGGAAGGTTAGGTTAGGTTAGGTTAGGCTAGAACATAACCTAACCTAACCCAACCTAACCTAACCTAACCTAACCCGAGCAGGTATTTAAATTAGCCACGGCCGCTGGTTGGCTGCCGCTCACCCATCCCGTGAAGGAAGCATTACCGAAGTTGTTGTACGACGACTATATGAGCACAGTTACATACAAATCCATACACTAGCGAAACTCTAGCAATTTGCTTGCTACAAACACATGCGTGTGTGGGTGCTATTATTCCTAGAGGGGCTGAGGGTCTAGTCGCAGAGCCGATCAAGTAGTAGGGTACTACTACAACTCGAGGTGGTAAACAACGTATATGTCAACCCGATCACCGCTACGCTGCGCTAATGTCGCCGTGCTGCGCAAGTTGTTCAACGGATGGAGCTGCTATGTGAGTTTCGGTATACCTACTGACTGTATGAATTAGTTAACTGTTTCTACAATAAATTTCAAACATTCAAATAGATGCCATCGTGTTAGAGTACAATTTGTACCTTCCACAGGAAACTCAAGTAAATTTAGGGCCGGTATTTCAATGTCCAGTTAAAATCTACTTTTCAGTTAAATTGTTTTCACCATGACAACGGCCAATAGAAACACACCAAACTGGGCTTATCTGACAGTTAAATTTACTTGACACTTTAACTGGACATTGAAATTCCATAGGTTAGACAAATAATTTTTTCCAACAATGTTCATGATACTTCAGTTTTATTGCGTGGGTTTTCGGAGCGGAAAAATTTTCTCTTACGTTTCATTTCTCAACGTGTTTAACTCGTCCATGTTTTCTCCCATTGTTTTATCTGTCTTCTACCCCTCCTCTCTCCTCCCCCCCCCCCCCCCCACTGCGTTCGCTTATGTCTACACGGCTCGCTTCTAATTTCTTAAGATTTTATCGACGGTAGACGGTTCACATTCTTCCAGACTTTCGTTGATAAATTTCTAACACTTAATTACGTTTTATTTTAGTGACGTCAAACGCAAGCAAGCAAGCAAGCAACGCTTTCACTGCGCTGATCAAAGCACTTTGAATGTCGAAAGCAGATGCCAAGAAGTTACAAAAAGGAATTGGCTCGATCCACTCGTTACACAAACAGGCATTTAACGTAAATAAAATTTAAAAAAAAAACGCGCACCTGTTTCTTCAAGTAAGCGTCACTTAGAAAAGAAATTCCAAAGTAGATGGATCTGAAAGAGACGCGTGTGTCTAAAAAACATAAGTTTTTAACAAACTGTTTAGATTGAAGGATACCTCTACGTCAAAAACCGCAGACAATTTTCGTTTTTTAATTATATCTCAAGATTGAAACATAAAATCAAAAATCTGAGAAATCATAGCGCTGTGGTTTCAGATTCAGATACAGATTTATTTCATAGTGGTTACACATGTACATGTTATAGAGAATAGTTTGAATGCCCCAGTAAGAAAACAGTCTGGGCATTTATGTGAAGATAAGAAGAAATGAAGCTGAAGATAATCAGTATGACTGTGATTTTTATTACATTCGATCACAAAGGAAATAAGTATCACAGTCTTACTGATTATAATGTTTGATACATTAGTCATTCAGTTTGTAGGGCTTATCAAACCACAGCGCTATGATTTCTAAGGTTGGAATTCATAGTCGGCCCCTACACCTAGGGGCACCCATTGTTGCTATGGATTTGTTTTGTTTATGGGAAATAACATGGAAACAATTGTTACCTTAGCAACAATGGGCGCCCCTAGGTAGAGGCCGACTATGAATTCCAACCTAAGATTTCCGATTTTATGTTTCAATCTTGAGATATAATTAAAAAATGAAAATTGTCTGCGGTTTTTGACGTAGAGGTATCCTTCCCTCTTAAAGAGGACGTAGCTTTCTAAGCTTCATTGATCTCTGAGAACACTTTAAGATATTGAAAAAGTTATTCCTGTTCGGACTTTGGTTTTGTATCATCTCAACAATAAACACTAAAAAAAAGCACTCAAATATTGCACATTTTACCATTTTCTTTTCAATACCAAATTAATAAAGACAACATTAAACAAATAACGAAAGTTTTCAAATTCATTGTGATGCAAAACCAAAAATGGCGTTTAGCAAACACTTTTTCAATACCTTGAAGCGTTCTCTCAAGTAATCAATACTCTATTAATAATAGTGGGCTATATCCGCATTGCCATTTAGTCTTTAGTGAGTCATCTGAGATTCACTTCGTTTATCAAGCGGTCTGGATTCGGATTGACTTTAGTACGCACTGAGTTCGGAACCCGTTTAGCAAGCATACTTCAATCCGGACTCCTCATTTTAAACCCTATCCCTAGTCCTATTAAAACGGTCTTCATCGGCTTCCTAACCGAACTGAAATAAGCTCGAGCTGAGGTGTTTATCAGTCGAACTCGGTGCGCACTAAACTGGGCTCGCACCACCAAATGCGAGCCCAGTCCGTTTGATAAACGTAGTTCAAGATTCAGATGAACGCGTTTGAACCGTTGAGTCGGAACGAATGGTGTTAACAAATATAATACACTCCATTGTGTGTGTTTTGGATTCACGCCATGCATCGACGACGGAATTTAAATTCCCACTTTCATTTGCAAACAATTTATGTTTGCAGAGAGACAGGGAGCAAGTGTGGCTTAGCAGGGCTGGGCCGGCTAACAATTCTCTCTTTAAAATTATTCGCAGGTTGGATTCCTGCCACCGTCAAGCTAAGTCGAGGGTTTGTTTGAACTGTTACTTTCATCCCGAAAGTAACTTAAACAAACATTCCTACCTGGCCAAACGGAATGCATTTCAATCGTTACCAAACGTCTTCGGGAGCAATTAAAATTGGCATAAAAAAGAAATATCGAAATTAATTCAGTTCAATAACCAAAACTATAACAATCAAAGTGTAATGCACTCCTTTTTTTTAGAAGTATGATTGCTATGCTACTTTCTAATAGTGGGTTAACAGCTAAGCGTTGGGGGCGAAGCAAGGGCGCGAGCTCCAATCAGCGGCCGAGTTTCACGCGAACTTGGCCGCTGATTGGAGCTCGCGCCCTCGCTTCGATCCCAACGCTTAGCTGTAGACCCATCGTAAATTCTCCTTCATAGTTGTCGTCCGTCTGCGATCCAAACAGCCACCTCACCTCTCCCAGACCTCACCTCCCCCCCTCTCCCCCCCCATATTTTAGATTCCGTTATGACGACTAATTCGGTCGACATCATGTGACGTAGCTGTCGAGTACGTCATAAAACACCAAATACTAACAGTATACTATAACTATAATTAATTAACAAATATTTGGAAACATCTTTAGTTGGTCATGGAAACGAAGAGATTCGGGTAGACCACGAGAGGGAACCACCACAAACACGAGGTCAACATGAGACTTGTGGAAAATATATTAATCGACGGAAATTCCCCTCCCATCCCACCCGCTGCCACCATTGTCTGCGAGTCACGCGATGCGAGAGTTCTTGTATCGCAGGTAAACAAGCTTGTGCATGTCGTCCTGTGACGTCACGGACAAGACAGCATCCGGGCACGATACCCCCCCACCCCCTGGGCTTCTCACCCCCCCCCCCCACCCCCCCCCCCCCCCCCCCCACCATCGATCGAGCAATTATCCCATGTTTGTTAGTGTTATTTAATCCGTCGACTGTATAGGGTGTATTAACGTATTGCGCATGGTGGCCACATTGGAGGCCACAATGTCATGTGATTGGTAGTTCGTTGTTACTATGTTTCAGCTGGCGTTTGATGCAAATTCAACTACTGTTCTCTAGCTTTGGTTTGATATTATCACTTAAAATCAACATAAACAAACTCTTTTGTCTCGATTACTCTTTTCATCGTTTACAAAAGCATACAATAATCGTTTTCGTACACTTTATCGGGGGATATACGTGTTCAAACTTGTCATATCTCCCCGTAAACAAGATTATTCGTTTTCTATTGACAGCTAAATGAAACTTGAAATAGTACTATAGGTGGCCTCCAATATGGCCGATATGACGTAAAGTGAATACTCTGTACGGTTTGAAACACAGCTCCTTCTTTCTAGAATCGCGACTTACAGAATAGAATGGACCTTTGTAATATTGTTGCGAGAGTGTGTATGTGATTCTCGTTTCTGGTATTATTTTTTGTAATTGGCGGCCATTTTAGCCCATATTGATAAAAACTACAATTCACCTACAATGCCTGAAACCGTGGCAAAATGTACAGGCTGTAGTTTTAGACATTTCTGTCAGTCTTTTCTTTTGTACTAAATATCCATTATCATGCGTGCCATGTGGATTGATTGATTGATTGATGTTTGGGCTTAACGTCTTATATTTTTGCAACTTGGCTAGTCCCGCGCGTGTCCTGTAGTATATGTTGCGTGTATTGAAATCCCCTTACATTATAATTCATTCTTAACTGCCCTTCAATAATTTTCCTAAGTATTCATTAGTGCCTCAAAATATGTTGTCCCATTAAAAAGTCTTTAAAAGATTTTGTTCCGTCGTCTTCTTCTTCATTTGGGTTTAATTAAAAAAAAAAGTTAAATTTGAATAACAAAAGTTTTATATAATGATTATTAAAATCCGTGGAATCGTTTGTACATTGTTTTCTCATTTGTAACAGTCTTTGTACATTCAAATCTCCACTGAATCTTTGTAACCCTTCACTTCAATGGAAACAAGTAGACAAACGAACTAAATTCTACATCAAAAACGAAAACATCAAATTATTCACTCTCAAACATTCCTTTTACTCTTCTTAGTTTTATGTCAGCTCTGTTTCCAGACGTGGTAATTTCCATCGCTTTGTCGTTGCTGCACATACACAGAGAGAAAAATACATATTTAACGATCGACAAAAACAAAAAACAATCGTCTTTTTTTCGTACACGCCAAGATGACGCGAGAGAAAATCACTCACAATTCAATTTCGTTACAATTATGGGCATCCATAATGTTAGAACCATCTTTGCATCCAGATCTATACCAAATACCGTGGATTGGATTTAAACAGGAATACACCTTCATTACTATTTAAAAGTTGATAGATTTAAGAAATACCCTAGGTTGTTGTGGAACGACTCTAGTAAAATTAAAAATACTACCGGTTCGCGAGAGAGCCATGGTCAACGCCCTCTTAAGTTCCTTACAGCAGTCTTTCTTTCATAGTGTCTTAAATAAATTATACAACTTCCCCATTTGTCACTCTCCGAGACAATAAGACTAGAGAGAGCTATTAATTGCATCAATTGCTGAGAAAAATCTACTTCTTCTTCTTCTTCTCCGTCTTCTTATTGAAGATATATTGTTTCGTTCTTATCGCATTTTCAGTGTTTCACACAATTACCATCCTTCAGACATTCAACCACACAAGAAACCGACAATGCAACCCTCACTCACCCCCTCCATTTAATAGTCGCGGAGCCGCAAAGACCTATTGTCGGGACGAACCGGACGCGAGAAGCTAACAGTGACGGTAAACGACGACACAGTAGTTCGGATAACTACCGTCAGGATATCCGTAAGCGCGCGCGACGAAGATTCCCGCCCGCCGAAACGGATGTAGTTTAAATAATTACCAATGCTGGTGGCGCTATCTAGTTTGGCGTGGGAACATTATAGAGTTTTTCATATTATAAATATAATGCATGTATAGCGAGCGGCCATATTGACGGGTAAAATGACTGTGGGGAAGTTTATTGTTGTTATGTTTCATACATATTGTGCGGTTTGGTTGAATTCTACTGTTGCTCAACATTGATTTGCTATTATTAGACTACAGAGCCTGGATTCACAAAGATGCCTAACTGTAAGTCTTCGTAAGTTAGGAAAATCCTAGCTAGATAAATCAAGGTAAATGAGCTCTGGGTATTACTACACATTCAAAAATAAATTATTAGTTAAATTGTTGATATTTTACTATATTTTATCTTTATGACATGGCGAAACGATCCATACGCGTTATGTATATATCACTAAGATTTGCCCAAACTATGACGTCTTAGCACTTGGGCACATTTCCTTTGTAAATCTGGGCCCTGGAAAGCAAAACAAAGCAAATCTTAAGATTTCTTCAATTTTTGTATGGTTCAAATACAAAGTATCATTATTTTAGTGACACTTATTGCAGATACTTGTTACTCAAGTCTCGCGGTAAGAATATTCATTCAAAGAAAGTAGAGCAAAAAAATGCATCGACTGTATTTTTTTTTTTTTTTTAGATATTTATTAAGCACCGGCTCGAGACGATTGAAGTTGTCTCGATTGCCGCTAGATGGTGCGCGACGTCAGCACGGTCGGATAGAGTCGAGTACACTCTAGGCTAGGCTAGGCTAGGCAGCATCGATTGCCGCCGACCAATCAACGGTTTATTACAGAAGCACGCGGTGAACTCTGACCTATTAGAGTAAAGTGCGCGCAAATATATGCCAGCGTTACTTTGATCGTTTAACATGACAAAGCAGAGAGTGTTAATCATAAATATATACAAAAAAAAAACATCTATTAATATTAGTAGCGTAAATATCAAAGTCTAGCGCGTTATTATAGAATGGCGGTCTCATTAATCATTCACGAACGGTAATAAACAATGTTGAAAAATAAAATATACAAAAACAGAACTAGTAGAACAAGGTGTTTAATGAGAATATTTGATACAAGTTTCGTTTTTTAACATAATTATCACAGGATGGACCTTTTTAGAAAATTTAACGTGAATTCTGTTTTTATCTTTTTTTCACAAAGGAGAACAGTGAAGTCTTTTTAATATCAAATATTAGCATAGAAAAAGTTTAAACAGGAACGTGTTGAATATTCACACAACTCGGAACTCACTAATTAATTAACTTGTGTTTGGCAACGTACTTGAAAATTAGTCGTATGACGTCGGGATTGGAGGAAAGGAGAAAAGTAGGAGGAAGGAGGAAGGAGAAAAAATTAAGGGCGGGGGAGGAAAAAAGGGAAATGGGAGAATTTTACATCGTCACGTCTTTCGATCGATTGGCAGAGTCAACCTAGGTGGAATTTTACTCCGGGCCCATGCAAATTAACCGTATGAAGTGTTGACACAGATGTCTGTATGCTGCTATTCTTGAATTTTACATAACATTTCGGCAAGTGTATATTATCCCCTGGTAAAGATTATGAAAATTATCATGTGCCTCCATTGCAAGCCACAAAGATAGAAGACAATTCAAGAAAGTAACTTCATTTTGCCTTTCACTGTTAACAGCGAACCAAACTTGGAGAACAATAATTGAATTTTCAACCAAACGTCATCTGATATTATATCCAACAAAGAAATTCCAATCGAACACAGATACATAATCGTTTTGCACACAATATGATTTCAAACACCGTATTCCAGTTTAGATATCATTGACAGTATCATCGAGGCTACAAAACCAGCTTCCTCCACTTCAAATAGACAAATTCCCAAACGAATTATATTAAATTATGTTATTTATTTTATTGTAATTAAGGCCAGTGTAGGGCACAATGCCCCCTTTAGCCTGATGAGTGATAATTGGTGAATGATAACGAGGAAGGGAGGAGGGGAAGCCTGGTACCAGCAAGCAGTCTACTCCTGTCGAAAAAGTACCAAGGGGACCATCGGCTTTACGTCTCATCCGAAAGGACGGTGTAACTTTGACCGCAGTCGTATAGGTTCCTCCACTAACCTGGACTGTTGACGAGAAGAACGAAGCTGTTACACAAACTTTCGAACCCTCCAATCTGCTCTAACCAACGTTAACTAGTGTTTCAGAGGAGAGTGGTCACCCATCCACCTCCTGACCTAGCCCGAGCTAGGCGACCGCGTCTAAACCGTTGGCTTATATTAAATCCATAACGTTTGGCAAAACCTCCGCGTCGAATATTATAATTACATAAGTTCTATTCGTTTGACGCCAGCGAACCGAAATCAAACTCTCATCATCAAATATTATCGTCATCCCCATTGAAAACACACCCTCTCCACTCCATCCACTGACGAATAACTTTTGCGTTCGTTCGACTCACAGCACGTTTTTAACAAGCAGAGTAAACCACGGCCTTCGTTATCATCGCTCGTCGTTCCATTCAAATTCAAAACACTTTCGAACTGTGAAACTTTCCCGCGCGTGCGCGCTCTCTCTTGTCGACGAGCGGTACCTACTTAATCAACGTGTACAGATTCTCTCGAGACTCGATTTCGAGTGCAGTTTACATGAACGCTACGCAACGTCTTCGCTTTGTAAGATCTTTGGAGTGTAGCCTAGACGGAGTGGAAGCGAAACGAAGTTCTCTCATTAATTTAAGTTTCTAGTTAAAATTTCATGGAAGTCTGGGTTTCTTTAATGTCTACCCTCATCCCCCCCCCCCCCCCTGTGAAAATATAACTTCGTATAATTTGTGGATACGCCCATTTTCGGTATTTTTCTCTATTAATCGGTTAATATAACTAGGTGTTAAGGAAAGTTTTACAATACGTCGTTTTATTGACTTGGTAAAATATCACTTTTCGGTGAACAAGTTTGTGCCTTCGTCTGTTCATAGATATAAATATTGTTACCAAGATACGTAACTCACTGCTACATCGGGTACTTAAACTGATTCTTTTTTGAGATTTCAACAATGGATTACTCTCAAAACGTCGCCATATTGTATATTTCGAAATTATTATTTTCAATGCTGAAATGACTACTTAATGTCCGTCCAATGGGTTTACACGATACTCGCATACTTTCTTTTTATAGCCATCAATATCAATGACATACGCCAGGCGATGTATAACACATTGAAAAACACACATGTTAAAATGTAAACAAACAGGCAATCATACAATATGGCCGGCATCGAGGAACGAGCATAGGTCCTTGGACCTCCATTCAGTTACATATCTTGGTAACAACATTTATATCTATGGTCTGTTGTTGGGATGAAAGGGGAGGCCCTTTGGTTTTATGTGCTCTGTAATCACAGCCCTCTAGATCCATTCTGAAAATCATCCAGTACTACTATTCCAATGTCTTTGGTAGTCAAGATGCAATGATATGTAACACCTATAGTAGGCTAGATCACCAATCCCCCAACCTTCCACTCAGTAGCGAGCGTATCAAATTGAAGCCATGTTGAATTGGGCAGGGGACAGACTTAGTTGGACCTTTTAGTACTGCTAGCGCTGCGAGCGGCAGAAAGTCGCGTTTGAGACGTCCATTCCCGCCTGTAGTAGTTGCCCAATTCAAGATGGCTTCTAATTGACACGCTTGTGGCTGCTAGGTTGCGCATCTAGCCTACAATAGGTGTTACATATCATTGGTTTTATGTGCTCTGTAAGGTCCTCTAGATCAATTCTGAAAATCATCCAGTACGACTATACCAAAGTCTATGGTAGGCAAGATGGTCGTCGGTGTTCCCTACCTTTAGAGATGCCATATCGGACACGGACCGATGCGTTTGTATCGTCTCCAGCTGATCCAAACACCAGTCGAGTTCCTCCATAGTTTCCACAGCCAGCTTCATGTAGTTCTCGTCTGAAACGGACACAATCAAACATTATTTATTTATTTAATTAATTAATTAATGTCTATCCTATTCAGTTATAAAAACTGATTTAAGGCTGGTCCACACAGATTTTTAAGACATAATGCATAAGGTTTTAAGACGTTGTTTTAAAAACAACAATGAAAACAACGTCTTAAAACTAAAACTTTGTGTAAACACCAGTACGTGTTTCCTATGATCCAACTTTACGACTACGCGTTAAACCTTAAATCGTATGTCTTAAAAATCTGTGTGGACCAGCCCTTACAAAGGAGGATCCTTAATAAAACTAAGCTATGCAAACAATTAATAATAATGAAATCATAAATAACAATAACAAAAAAAAAAAACTATACTTAACTATATAAAATCAAATCAAAAACAAGAAAAATAATTGAGAAATGAAATGAAATCAAGTGAAGTGGAAATTCAACATATTAAATAATAAACATAGAAGTATGCAAATAAGAAAGAACATTAAAAAAAAAAACGTGGGAACAAAAAATATATAAAAGTGAACAAAGAAAAAGAAAAAAAGAAGAAAATTAAAAAAATTAGTTTCTGATATTTTCGCCATCTTTAAACTTCCGTCCGCCATTGCAGCCATTCTTGAATAAACACGTGCACAACCCTCTCGCATATAATTTGATTGATTGATATTTGATGGGCTTAACGTCTCATATTTTTGCAACGAGGCTAATCGAGACAACGAGTGGAGATGATGGGAGGTGTTAAGAGGTAAATAGCTAGTGTAAGGGCGATGAGGAAAGGGGAAAAGGGAGTGGGGAGGATGAAATTTCGCTCATTTTGCCGTGTTTTATTGAGGATTGGGTCTCCTTGAACGTTGTGGTTCAATAGACCATTTTAAAAATGATCCAGGTATCTATTCTTGTTTCTCCCCACGGTCCTCTAAATCTTCAAGAACAACAATACACAACAATAAGAAATGTTAAAGCAAGGTTAATAGATGAAGATCTTGTGTCCATCAATGAACCTTGATATAACATTTGACAGCTCATGTTTGATTGTTCTACGTTGTTTTTCGTAACGATTTAGGGGGCCGTGCGAGGAACAAGAAAAGATACCTGGATCATTTTTAAAATGGTCTATCCGAGGTGCTATCGCGGATTGAACCCGTCGATAAGGCTGTGCATTGAGGAAGTAGAATGGTCGTAATGGCGGACGCCCAAGATGTCAGCGCCCACAAAAGGGCGCGTAAAATTACATGTACAGAACAATCATGCTGGGGCTATTTATACCTTTAAGCATTACAATTTATTATTTACGTTTGGTAGTTCACATAAAACCTTAAGTTTAAAGAGCTTAAACGAATATGCTGGACATAGCATTAAGGTTAATCTATTTCAAACCTAAACTTATTAAAACAATCCTAAAAAAAAATACAAAACATACGATTAAAAAGAAATATACTTTAATATTAACAATAACACTATTAATACTAAAAATATTTTTTGAAACAACGATGTATAACAAATGTATTACAATACTCTACATACATCTCTAGTTTTTTGTACAAACCGAAAACAAATTCATTTTCTAATAGGATAATTTTAAGGAAATACAAGATTTTTAGAATTGATCTAGGACCCTTAGACGGATTTAATCACGGTTTTGTTAAATCGTCATTGACAGGAATGCAAAACAAATTACAAATGCACCTTGACATAACATTTGTATACTAGTTGTCATTGAATTGTACATTGCAATCATTGACGACCGTAATTAACTCCGTCAAACGTTCCTAGAGATCAATACTGAAAATCATCTATTAAAACACTGTTTAAATCCATTTGCTAATCATTAATTAATTGTCTGCCGTCTATACCCACTCTCAGTTACAGGTATTAATTCCTAATGAGACCGCGCGATCGTTTCGTAATCGATCGTTAGTTACAAACGCGAACGTCAACGATATCTCGTAATCTGCTTTCCGATATCGGCCACATCATTATTACACCAGAGATACACACAATGGTATTATTAGATCTAAACAGGCAACAACAACAACAGCAACAAAAAAAACAACTCCAGGTAAACGTAATATACACCGAAAGTCTCGCGTCTATTAATTCGTAGGTTGCACGTACGTCACATCTTTGCGCGTGGCGGCCACATTTGTGATCAAACTTTGACGTTGCTATGGAGAAACAATTGAAGGCTGTTGTGGTAGAACACAGAAATCCTTATTCCTTTACAATTCAGTCTGTTTTTGAGACAAAATTGATGTGTGGATTTTTTACATTGTTGTATTACTTATGTTTACTTTTTACATTCTAAATTAGGCTTGTTTATTAAATTTGAATAGTATTTGTCAATGACCTAGGATTGGTCCTCATCAATTGTGTCGCAATCATGCCAATTGAAAGAAAATCAACAGGTATACCTGGCGTTCTATCACACATTCGTAAATGCACTGTTCGG
This sequence comes from Isoperla grammatica, assembly GCA_945910005.1. Classification (NCBI taxonomy): domain Eukaryota; kingdom Metazoa; phylum Arthropoda; class Insecta; order Plecoptera; family Perlodidae; genus Isoperla; species Isoperla grammatica. The sequence goes on from OX246747.1 coordinate 32,576,379, forward strand.
CCTAGCCGAGTGCACAGGTGGTTTGGCCACACCCACCATTACAGGTAACCAACGGAAGGTCTTAAATCGTCCCAATGGACCTGTTTAAATAGGGTGGAAGGAATTAGCGAAGTAGAGAGTTCGGTTGTCACCTTGGACTCGGCTGTGTCGTAAGCATCAGAATACTTTCGTAGGGTCAACTATAGGGCACTAGCAACACCAAAAGACAACAATGAAACAAAAGAATTGAATCGATGGACAAACAACAAGCTGTAAAAAAAATAATTTCGTCTGATTTTGGAAAACAAAACAAAAAACAAACAAATACACATACAAAACTTTCACTTAGTCGTTGTCTATCATTAAAAGTTTTAAATGACGAGCAGTTACTATTGCTACACTTGTTTTTATTTCTATGGTTGCAATTTTATTATTTTGACAGCTGATGGTTTGTCCATCAGTTCAATTCATTTGTTCGGTTGTTGTCTTTCGGTGTTGCTAGTGCCCTATATGTAGGAAGCGAGTGTGCTAAGTACACGCGCGGACGGCAGATTTCATTCACACGTGGCGCTATCTCTCGGCGGCGAATCAAATTAGAGAACACCGGAGTGTGTAGCGTTAATACAGTTTGAACCTTGATCTTTCGCAACGAGCGCGGAAACCGGGTTCCAGCCTGGGGAGGGGGGGGTGTTCAGTGTTATTGAGTCGATGCTATATATACACGTTCTACAAAGTAAGCTAAACCAATCTAGTTAAGGTACGTTGATACGTATATAAAACAACATTCTAGAATAGGTAACTACAGTGTTATTCAGTTTAACCTTGTAGTAGATATCGTTCTTGCTTGCACTCACCCCCCCCCCCCCTCCCCCTTGTACGCCAAGGTTCTACCCCTGTCATCCGGGTCACAGTGCAATAAATACGTTCTACAAAGTAAGCGAAACCAATCTAGTTAACTTGATATGTAAAACAACATTCTAGAATAGGTAACTACAGTGTTATTCAGTTTAACCTTGCAGTAGATATCGTTCTTGCTTGCACTTAACCCCCCCCCCCCATGTACGCCAAGGTTCTACCCCTGTCATCCAGGTCTCAGTGCAATATACACGTTCAATAAAGTGAGCCAAACTAATCTAGTTAAAGTAAGTTTGATACGTATACAACAACATATTAGACTAGACTATAGTGTATTTCACATTAACTTTGCAGTACCGTCCTTGCACAAAACCCTCTTGTACGGCAAGGGTCTACCCCCACCATGCGGCCGCGCGGCGAGTGCAGCAGGGGCTGTCAATGATTCAAATAATTTGTTAAATGTTGCGACATTCATTTTACATCTTGTCGTGAATAATTTATGAGCCACTGTTGCACTCACCGCGCGGCCGAATAGTGGGGGTAGGCAAACCCATGTTTAGTGCAATTTAAGACTCAGATGAGATACACTGTAGTAAGTTCTAGTTGTTTGTAGGAAGTTATATAGAAGTTCACCTATTTTGTAGGAGCTCTTTGACATTAATTATAATTAAGTTTGTGCTTTCTATTAACGTATGTAAAACATAACTTTAGATAGTTTTAACTGTGATGACGTCAGATTAAATGGTGGACGAGCTATCTGACTCCAAACAACTTTCTGAAACGTAGTTATTATTTAAAGTAGTAATTGTATCATTACAATACTTGACATATTAACTTCTTTTTCACTGTTTCGTGTTAAGAAACACGAAATATCTGAACGGATAACCCTCGCTACAATGTTTGCAAAAACAAAACTATCTGTCAATTGTCAACTGTCATGATTGTTTGGAGTCACAAATACGGTTCGTCATTGGTTGACACGGGAATCGTGACGTCACACTAATATACTAGCAACGAAGCACTCATTAAATTCAAAGTTGTTCTAAATCGGCCTTGTTGATTCTGACATTTGTCCGCAGGTGTTCGCACTGTCCAATCACTGATTCATATGTTTCATATTTGAAATATCGATCTTTGATTGGTTATCGCTCACTCGTCGTTGGTGTTCGAAGCCCACAGGGTTGGTTTAGTCACTTTAAATTAAAGTCCCCCACTGCAAATCAGTTTAGTTACTGAGTGGGTAGACTCTAAATGTGAATTTATTTATTTATTTATACTCTATTAATGTAGGACCCTTAGATAGAGCTAATCATGGCCCTTCTAGATCAATTCTGAAAATCATCTGTTATAATGTGATATCTAACGACCTCGTGGTGGATCTTACAATATCGAAATATGATATTTAAGGACAGCACGCGCGAGCCATCAAAATAATTGGATGCGGTTATTGAATGGTACAGCACAATTAGGAGGAACTCAATAGATAGCGCTCTCTCTCTCTCAAGTTTCTCTATCTACCGACTGAAGTTTGTTTAATGTGCTAGCTAGTTACAGTAATGGCGGATCGTAAAGACGGAATATTGCCCCTGCCGGCGGTAGAGCGCATCACCGTCTACCTGCTACCGCGTTAAAACGACAATAAATCAAATTCGTTATAACGAGGGAGGTATTACATGAACTTCTCTCGATAGTGAAGCGAGCGACCACCCACCGTTATTACGCCCGTTTTTATACTATGGGGAAAGTTTTCCGAACGAAAGACTGTTCAAAGAACGTTGACCCGGCCACGCACGTTGTGGATTCGATTAAATAAATAAATAAATAAATACATTCACATTTAGAGTCTACCTACTCAGTAACTAAACTGATTTGCAGTGGGGGACTTGAATTTAAAGCGACTAAACCAACCCTGTAGGCTCCGAACACCATCGACGAGTGAGCGATAACCAATCAAAGATCGATATTTCAATTATGAAACGTATGAATCAGTGATCGGACAGTGCGAACACCCGCGGACAAATGCCAGAATTAACAAGGCCGATTCAGAACAACTTTGAATTTATTGAGAGCTTCGTTGCTAGGACGGCTCCAAAGTCACCGTTTACTTATTCCTAAGACAAGAAGATTTCCGGTCATGTCACACACGACTATCGATATCTGATATTATCTAAGGAACAATGGAGTATTCATTCTGTCTGTAGATACATGAATAGTTTATTTGAGTAGCGTCCTAGCGACCACGATTGTGATAAAACTGATTTAGGTATAGTCTCGAACATGGGAAAGTACGATTCGCAAATTGACTATACGTAGTTTTTCCATACCAAGAAAAAATCGACGGGAGGTAGGATACGGACCCAGGATTTTCCTCGACTATTCTGTACGATCATTCATAAATCGCCATACAACTAACTATATTTGCACAAGCGGGAGCTCGGTGTGGAATTGTAAATGTACAATTAATCAATCAATCAATTAATATATCAATCAATCAATCAATCAATCAATCAATCAATCAATCAATCAATCAATCAATCAATCAATCAATCAATCAATCAATCAATCAATCAATCAATCAATCAATCAATCAATCAATCAATCAATCAATCAATCAATCAATCGTTAAACTCACAAAAATGGATAGAGGTTCCATGGCGAGAGCTTGACTATATTTCATTTCTAGAGATAAACAATAAAGAAAGTTCTCGAACAACAAAGATATTCGTTTCATGAGAAAAGAATGTCTCAGAATGTTATTACCATCGCGTCGGCCGTTTTTATTGCAGCGAAATTGCTTTTGTGATACTCGCGAGAGTGGAAAAAAGTTTTCCATTGATTCTCAATATCGAATGAGACGTAAAGTATAGACGCGCATTGAAAATAATAATATGCACATAAGCCTCGTTTTGAACTATCTGGGTGACCGATAGAGGTGGCTCAGCGGTAAGACGCGAGACTCTAATTCGGGAGGTCGCCGGTTCGATTTCGGCCACCGCCAGTCCTGACTGAAGGTTTTTTTCAAGGATTTCCTCAGTCGTAAAAGCGAATGCTGGAATTGAGTCGTACTATCAGCCCTCGGACATTCCTTCCCAGCTATCCAAACACCCTGATAACCTAGTTAGTCACCTGAAGAGGGGCACATCAGGTAAAGCTGGTGTGCACCCTACAACGGGTATTCCTACGAAAATTATTATTATTACTATCTGGCTGGGTTTGTCCGCCGCTTAATACAATGGATATCTATCTATGGCTGTTGTATAAGAGGCGACTAAAATAGACGACGCTCTATAACCTAGTCGTTATATGTACGTCGTTAAACATCGAAACACGCCATCATCGTCGTCAAACTGTTTTATGTTCTTTGGCCCAAGTTTGTATACAACACTAAAATATGTAATATTGTTTGAATGTCCGTTGAAAGAAACGTTTGTTGCAGATTTATAGTTCATTTTCTATTGGTCAGTTTTAGACACTTTCCTAAGATAGAAGATTTTAAAAAAGAATTCGAGAAGAAGAATGATTGATGATTGATATTTGGGCTTAAAGTCTTATATTTTTGCAACTTGGCTAATCAAGAAGATGATTGGGTGATAATGAAGATAAAAATGGGAGCTCTTTGGAGGAAAGGGGCAAGTAGGACGGTGCGTGAGGAAAGAGGAAAGGGGAGGAAAGGGGATTAGGGTGTGGACTGCACTTTGTCTGACTTCTCCTCCTCGACCAGTCCGGCTAGGGTGGCCCTACCAGAAGCATACGCTTCCGCCAGCATAGCTCTCGGGATCAACAAAGCACGCAAAACTGCCCTCCACGATAAGATAGCAGTCCCTGGGCAAGATAAGAGAAAATTTTGTTAGTACTATCGAATTCTGATATTTCGTCGCAATAATGACTATTATTATAGTCTATATCTTACGTTGGGTCAACTCTATGACAGAATATAGTGTAATCAAATGTGAACAAGTAAGGATAAATGTACGCCTGCCTAGGTTGAGTTTAGAGCTCATTAAAACAGAATAAAACGTAGGGGTGCGGTTGTTGTCAACCAATGTTTGCACTCAAACTCTCGAATATTTGCGTTTAAATAAATAAAATAAATAAAGTCACAGTTGGAGTTTACCCAGACTGATTTTCAGTGGGTGACTTTAATTTAAAGCGACTAAACCAACCCTGTAGGCGCTATAGAAGAAAACATTTATAACATAGGTGCAGTTGTTGTCATCCAACATTTGCAGTCGAGAATTTTCGAATATCTACTTTTTATCTTTTCTACTTTGGTGCACGGCAGCGCACAATAATAATATAGTAAAATAAATGTATTTATATAACCGGCCAAGAGATAGGTGGACGGACCAAATATAGGAAAGCGTCGAAGAAAGAGGGGAATCATGGGATAGGATTAATGAAGAAAGACTCTGGGAAGACAGAAAGAAGTGGAGAGAATTATTAGAAACGGCGGTTATAGAAGAAAACGAAGAAGATGAGGTGCTGAGCCTGGCTAGCAAGCACTAGAAGGTAGCCAGAGAAACTGGTGACTTGTCACCCCCCGACCCGACGAATGTTGGATAATGGTGTTTGATATATATTTCAATATATACATTTATTTTTAGAAAAGAGTTTTGCGCTGTTCAATAAACTATATATACGTTCACACAATAGAACGAGTTGCCGCTCTCGCTATAGAAGTATAAAAGAAAAAACAGACAGAAATATACAACATAGGTGGGGTATATTGTACATCGCAGGAACGTACAACTATCTCTACCTATAAAGCCCCTTTGTTTACTTTACGCGACGAAATGTTTGTATATAGGTATATCACGTTAATACCCTGCTTCTACCATCCATAGGGATTGCATTTCAAATACAGACAATACATCTATATATTTCGTTGTGAACATACAGAGACAATATTGAGAATAAAGAGCTGCAAGTTATTTAGGTCGCAAGGTATATATTATTATATTATTGAAATATATATATAGAGAGGATTGTATGTTTCAAATACGTTACAAACAATACTTCTGTACATCTATATATATAAAAATACATTTATCGCTGTGAACATACAGAGACAATATTGAGAATAAAGAGCTGCAAGTTATTTAGGTCGCAAGGTATATATTATTATATTATTGAAATTCAGAAATAAAGAGAGGATTGTGTTTCAATTACAAACAATACTACTGTTCATCTCTATATGTATATATTTATCGCTGTGAACACTAAACATACAGAGACAATATGGAGAATAAAGGGCTGCAAGTTATTTAGGTCGCAAGGTATATATTATTATATTATTGAAATTCAGAAATAAAGAGAGGATTGTGTTTCAATTACAAACAATACTACTGTTCATCTCTATATGTATATATTTATCGCTGTGAACACTAAACATACAGAGACAATATTGAGAATAAAGAGCTGCAAGTTATTTAGGTCGCAAGGTATATATTATTATATTATTGAAATTCAGAAATAAAGAGAGGATTGTGTTTCAATTACAAACAATACTACTGTTCATCTCTATATGTATATATTTATCGCTGTGAACACTAAACATACAGAGACAATATGGAGAATAAAAAGCTGCAAGTTATTTAGGTCGCAAGGTATATTATTATATTATTGAAATACAGAAAAAGAGAGAGGATTTTGTGTGTGCAGTTCAGACAGTATCACAAACGCTGGATCATAGAGTTCTGAGTTCAATATACGTTGGTTTGATGAAAAGCTGAACTAGAGAACTAGTTCGAACACATCCATGGCAAAAAAAAAAAATCCTTGGTGACACAAACTATTATTAGGTGAAAAACGAGTATTAAAACGAGTATTGTATCTCAATAATGTAACATCACATAGAAAAAAAGGAAATCAGCCTCAATTTGAATTCGAAATGGCTGAATACTAGTAAGAAATATTGTATTATACTATTACCATTCTCTATGTTGTTATTTGAAGTTTACTTAGTGACAAAAGGTAAATTTTAATTACAAACCCTAATAATAATTAAAAAATATTACGAGATAGGTATTCTTCCCATGGTCCTTAGTCCTACGAACCAAAATTTTACCCGGTTTTCTCTTTAAAACATAAATAAATCATTTTGACAACCAAATAAAGGTAGTAAGTATCTATATTAAGAATCTATACTCCCCACAGCCCGTGTACTTTCCCTATACCTTTACACTACTCTCAGAGAATCTGTTTACAATTCATGTCATCAATTGACATTGCTGTGATCCCCCCCCCCCCCCCTACACGTGACCGCAGTATCCACACAATCAGGACATTGATGAGCATTAGCTACGCTCCCGTCAACTGATGATGTCGGCCGACAACCCGGCCGGCTTCATTTTAATCACGAGGATCGACGGTTCCATCACTTTGATGTGATTATATTATCACGACCCGTTGTTCGTATCGCATACGTTATGCGTTAATACCATCGTCGGTATAGAGCAGCGTACTTGGTATACAGGAAAGAGAAGGCGCTGTTTGCAAACCAATCAATCGTTGGTCCAGTGGTTAGCATCCCTGCTTCCAATGCAGAAGGTTCCGGTTTCAAATCCCGCTTCAGGCAGACTTTTTTTAACTTCTTATTTGGATTCAATAGGGAATATGCATGTTAATTTTTGTCGTCGTTACCAAATTAATGACGATGTTATGAAGTCAAAAATATTTCATTTTCCCATTTTCGTAAATATTTTCATTCAAGAAAGTGAGCTGAAAATTTCACAAATAATTTTGGCGGGAAAAACCGGTCATGACGTCAGAACTGACTAACATCAATCAGCCTATCACACAAAGATAATCAAAGATTGTATTTGTGCCGAATATTTCACTTAAATTAGAGTATTTATAGTATTATTTGGTTCCATAATGAGTAATAATTGTTTGCAACAATTAATTTACACAATTGGCATGATTATTTGTAATAATGAAACATTATTTTAGTGAATAATAGGTTTGTGAAGAGATCGGACAACGATGAATACGTTGTCTTTCCGATAATTGTCTAGTGTTGCAAGGCGGTGATTGGCAAACACATTCATACACAGTGATGTTTACTCAGTTATGACGTAACCATCCGTTTCACGATAAAAGCCCGGGAAAGAAGAAATGTTATACTTTGTAACATTATAAAAATAAAACTGTGACGTTTTGAAGTGAGAAAAGTAGTTTGCCGGTATTTGTAGATGAGGGCCTGTCAACTTCACATGATCGAACCAACATCGGGAAATGTGGTATATTCCCTATTCCAATTTGGAGCCGTCCTAGCAACAAAGCACTCAATAATTCAAAGTTGTTCTGAATCTGCCTTGTTGATTCTGGCATTTGTCCGCAGGTGTTCGCACTGTCCAATCACTGATTCATATGTTTTGTATTTGAAATATCGAACTTTGATTGGTTATCGCTCACTCGTCGATGGTGTTCGGAGCCTACAGGGTTGGTTTAATCGCTTTAAATTAAAGTCCCCCACTGAAAATCAGTCTTGTAACTGAGTGGGTAGACTCTAAATGTGAATTAATTTATTTAGTTTTATTTAATTGTTCGTAGCCCAAAAACCATACAAAAACTCTCTAACAAAGATCGGTAATTAATTAATTGAGTTAGAAAGGAGTCAACAAAATAAACGTCAACGTCCAAAGAAAACGTTCTTTTCTGGAAGAGATCACAACAACAAGTCCATCGTTAGCATTCTCTTTACATTACAAGCTCTTTGTCAAGAATCTCCGAATAGAATGAATGAATTCTTCGATTCTATCCAGTTTTCTTTCATGCTTTGCTCGAATACGGTTCTTCCAAGAGCGTGAGTCGTGATTCGGAGAGGGATTTAGGAAGGGGGAGGGGGGGGGGGGAGGTTTTTCGCCTTTCATTGATGAATAACGCGCGGTGGAAATTCCCCGTTAATTGGATCTGTTCAGAGCGTAGTCGTATTGTCAAACTCGGAGACGAGTAGAGACCTTTGAGTATTGCAACACAATAGGTAGAGTCGCGACGCTATAGGGAATCAGTAGCTTTAGTAATTGGTTCTGTTCAGAGCCTAAGAAATAATAATCTGAGAATAATATTACAAATAATGCAAAATTCTCATGTAGATCTAGAATAATAATACTTCCAACATCTTTCTCTCTGCTACGAAAGCAATAGAATTTATGTAAATGACCGTGATTAGCTCTATCTAAAGGTCCTTGATAGTTATGTTAAAGTCCATTTTCACTGTTTTGCATTGTTGTCATTGAAGATCTACATGGCCTGATTATCTCTATCTAAGGATCAATTCTGAAAAAAGTATTTTTGTGGAAACACCAACGCAACAAAATAATATTTTCTAGTCGGCTACTACGGTTCACAGTGGGACGAGCCATGCCCACCCAAAACGTACATCCATCATAATAAATTACCAGACAGAACCAGAGTGAGAGAGAGACAGAGAGAGAGAGAGAGAGAGGCTTTACCTCCACTTTTCCGAGAGAGACTTTCGCTTCAGTTTTTCGAGCGCGAGCGACGCCATTTTACATTATCCCGACACCCGGATGAATGACGGGTGGCGCAGCCTAGCCTAGCCTAGCCTAGCCTAGCCCCCCTACTTTAGCCCCCCTACTTTATGGTTGACATGACGAATGTCCCGAAACTTTTCTACCGATGTCGTTGACTGATGTCCCTTCCTCTCTTCTCCCTTCCCCACCAACCCCGCCCCCATTTCCCCTTTACGCGCGATAATGACGAAAAAACATTTTTTTCTCTTTTTTTATACTATCATTGCGTAGATTGGATTCAAACAGAAATACACCTTCTATACTATTTTAAAAGATGGTAGATTGAAGAAATACCCGAGATTGTTGTGGAAAAAATCAAAAATACTACCGGTTCGCAAGAGAACAATGGTCTACTAACTACTTCCGAACGCTCTTAAGAGAGCCTTGAGAGCGTTCGGAAGTAGTTATGACGTTTTGAGTCAACTAATTTCTCTTACACAGATGATAGGATTATTATGAAAAATTACCTACTTGCAGAGGGGTGTCATATCTACGCGTGGTATTAAGTACATTTGTTACAAGCTTGCTCTAAAATAATATACTCACGTTTCAATTATGCAAATAAATTACTTTCGTCGAAGATTTTTTTTTTTTGGATTTATTTTAAGGCGGAGCAATAAAAGCTACATCCTACCTGGTCGTCAATTTTGGAGCCATCTGTGAACACCAAGGTAAACCCACGGTGTTCATGGCAAATTTCCAGAAAGTGAATTTTGAATTTTAAATCCGAAGTAGAAAATTTATCAAAACGACAAAGATCAAATCTCATAACCGGTTCCGGTATAATCCAAGGTGGATTAGTACCAAAAACCGAGTTGAAAAGATTTGGCATATCAAATTCTAAAAATGTAAATAAATGTAAAACACGCAAGCCCGTTGGTAATGTAGCCAATGGTTTACTATCAAAATGTCTGACAAATCTGTCGTTAAAAAGAATCTGATGTGATGGATGATTTGGTATTGCTCTGATCTTCATTACGTACGCGCCCATCGAAGATGTTCGGCGAAACAATACGGAGAATCTGTTTAAAAATGGGTACATTATTTTTTAATAGGTTGGTGACAAATGTACTTAATACCATGCATAGATATGAAATTCGATAGGCATAGACATATGATAGGCAGCCATGACATCTGTAAAGCTCCTACTGCCGAACGCTCTTAAGTTCCTTACAACATTCTTTCTTTCATCGTTTCTTTAAATAAATTATACTACTGCCCCATTTGTCACTCTCCGAGACAATTTCACTAGAGACAGCTATTAATTGCATTAATTGCCGAGAAAAATCTACTTCTTCTTCTTCTTCTTCGTCTTAAATTGCTTCGTTAAGAGTCTTAATTATTGTAATAACGGGACAACTTGACGTTTTTACAGACGGCAATGGCCTTTAGACATTGCTGCTGCTTTTTCAACATAGTCCATGATGTCCCTACCCCCACCCCCCCAGCACTCCCTCTAGAAGTCACGAGCTTGCACCAATGCGCCTAAAGAAAATGTATATTATACTTGATTGCTGTCTTGAGACGAATGCTTCAAGGCATTAGAAAAATGATTCGTTTGTACTCAAGGTCCGTAAATCCCCTGGCGGGGCCTGGTCGAACTCACAGGTTTACCGAACTTCCACCAGGAGATCGACGGACCTTGGTTCGTACCAGAGATTTTATGTTTTAGACCATTTTAAAAATGATCCAGGTATCTATTCTTGTTCCTCGCACGGCCCCCTAAATCGTTACAAAAAACAACGTAGAACAATCAAACATGAGCTGTAAAATGTTAAATCAAGGTTCATTGATGGACACAACATCTTCATCTATTAACGTTGATTTTACATTTTTAATTGTTGTGTATTGTTGTTTTTGAAGATGTAGAGAACCGTGGGGAGAAACAAGAATAGATACCTGGATCATTTTTAAAATGGTCTAAAAAAACTTTCAATTCAAATATTACTGTAATTGTAATACGAGTGTTATTTCTGTTTAATTCGATAATTTTAAACGATTTTTTTTACAGAAATATCAACCGTAACAATTTAAATATTTAAAAGTTTTTAATTCAATTTATTGTTAGTAGCTGATACAAAACCAAAGCTATAGAATATGAATCAATATTCCATATAAGTTTCAGTGGTGAACTATTACCCGGCCACAACAACTATTCCGTTTATTTTCAGCTCAAGTTACATCACCTCCCCCCCCCCCCACCCCCCCTCCCACCCCCCTCACAAGAGGTTAAGTATCCAATCAGCCGGCGGTTGGCTGCGGGGGTGGGTGGACGGACGGAAGGGGGTGGTCGACATTTAGGGGTAGAAATCCCATTAACTTGCAATCACCGGGTATAACTATACTATTAAGGCGTCATATCACCCGTGCGTGAGCAAAGACACTGGTTTCATAATGAGAATCTAGCCTCGATACGTTTATAACAGGAAAAGCTGCAGCCAGGCTCAACTCAACTATTATAACGGAACTGCGTATTAAAACCACCAAAATAATGTGTTTTATTATACCATGAGAACTTGCTTCCAAATATTGAAAAAGAGATTCTGGTCATGTCTAAAAATTACACAGCTTGTTACCGTTACGATTTTTATTTTATTTATAATTTAATTATTCAAAAAAAAATATGAATCTTAAAAAAAAATATTTTTTAATTTTTAAACCCATTGTGTAGCTGATACAAGACTTATTGTATCAGGTACACAATGGGTTTAAAAATCAAAAAATGAAATATTTTTAAGATCTTTTTTTTGGTATTTATTAATTATTAAATTATAAATAAAATAAAAGTCGTAACAGTAACAAGCTGGGTAATTTTTTGTTGATAATTTTTGTTGGCAATTTTTTTAAATTTTTTTTGTACCACCAATCACATTGCAGTCAACCCTGCGCACGCATGCCCAAGCAACAACGAGACAACAAAACAACAACAACAACAACAACAACAACAACAACAACAACAACAACAACAACAACAACAACGGGACTCACCCCCGGGCGCCACGTTCCTCGGCTGGGGCGTCGTCCCCCCGGCGGTGCCAGACGATCTTCTAGACCTGTAATCAATACCAACACGACGGTTTTTAAGTCGAGCGTCGCGCCCCTCCACGGTCACCACCATCGTACACTCTAGGGACGGTGTAGGGATCAATCGGTTAATCGGCGATGTTAACCGAGGTTAACCGATTCATCGAGATTCTTTAAAAAAAAAAAAAAAAAAGATTTTTTTTTTTTTTTTTAATGGAGGTGTTTATGGAGTGTGCTGTTACACTTTTTGAGCTCACTTTTTTCCAAAGAAATTTATTTTACTTAAATATATTGCGTCTACGTCAGAAAGTAAACAAAATGGAAACAATTTATTTCTATAAAAATTTAAGAAACAATAAAAAATAAACGTAACATTGGTAAAGTAATAATGATTATATAACATTAACTAACAGTTATACATTTATCATTAACACAAGAAACAGATTTTTGTGAGTAATATATTTTTTTGCAAGACTTAAGCGAACCTCACTAAAACACTTATAAGTGAACACAATATAGATATTTTAAACACTTTCTCAAATCAGAACAATAAAGTATATTCCCATTTTAAATTAAAATATCGTCTTTAGCATTTTTCAAGTTTTGTACTATCATCACAAATGTATTGTAAACAATACGATACCAATACAAAAATGTCACGATAAAGTAACATTATAATCCCAAATAACTATTGCAAGTGTGTATGAAAATAATTTTACTCCTATCTTAAACATAATTTATATTTACACAATAATTATAATTTATAACGTTAACCAACTATGTCAAAACTTCAAAAAACACGCAATCTAACTTACAGATTATGTACAATTATTTCCGAGAATATTCTGGGTCAAACCCCCCCCCCCTTCACCACCCAGCTTATTGTCCGAAATAATTTTACTTTACGAGATGTTTCGAAACGATGTGTGTTTTTTTAAATGTTAATATCAAATAATAATAACAATAATAATAATAATAATAATAATAATAATAATAATAATAATAATAATAATAATAATAATAATAATAATAATAATAATTTAATGTAATGATGAATAACTTACTTTGATGAAGATACGTTGGAATGGTTAGGCCTAAGGAAAATAAATGTTTGTCTCAGTTTATTTGGTTAATTTAAACATACTAATAAATACTCAATGGCGTACATCTACAAACAAATATTACTAACATATTAATAACTATAGTCATGGTTTACATTATTTACACATTTATTCACATATTTTATTCTGTAACCTGTTACAAAAATAACAAAATATAAAAATAACTAAATTTGAGTTTATTGTGTACCCACTCATATGCTGCAATTGGCTTTAATTTTGGGACATAATTGGACTTATAATGGATGTATGATATATTTATTATTATATTATATTATACATTATAACTATCCAAAAATAAAACTGTTTTCCTGTTAGCCTAATTCATTTGGTGGGGGTTCCAGGTTTACTTCATATAGGAACTCTTTCCCGGTAAGATTCCTGATAGCCTAATACATTTGGTGGTAGTGTCGTGTTATTTGCATATAGGAACTCTTTCCCGGTATGATTCCTGTTAGCGTAATACATTTGGTGGAGGGGCCGGGTTATTTGCATAAAGGGGTAAGATTCCTGTTAGCCAATACATTTGGTGGTAGTGTCGTGTTATTTGTGTATAGATATGGACAACTCTTAATGATTCCTGTTAGCCTAATACATTTGGTGGTAGTGTCGTGTTATTTGTGTATAGATTTTGACAACTCTTAATGATTCCTGTTAGCCTATACATTTGGTGGTAGTGTCGTGTTAGTTGTATATAGACAACTCTTTAACCGGCAATATCAATGATTTCTGTTAGCCCAATACATTTGGTGGTAGTGTCGTGTTATTTGTATATAGACAAATTCTCAAACAAATATTCAAGAGTTTTGATTGGTCGTTACCATGGAGACAAAAAGCTATTTGACGAATAAGTTGTTATTGGGCCATTGTAAGACTGCACCTAAATATGTCAGCCAATCTACATGAGTATGACATAAGATCGTATTTCTATCTTTTGTCTGCGTCTATTATGATTACTTTAATATATATTGTCTTGAAGAATTTGTCGTCTTTATATAGGAATCACTATTTTATGGGACATATAACTTAATAAAAGTCTACCTGGCTGAACTATAGAAATACGAGTTTCTCATTTCTCACAAGAAATATGCTACAGCGTTATTTGCAAAATAAATTCATTTCAATTTTCTACTCATTCAAATAGAACGTAAATAATACATTTACATACAAGAATGCACGTATCTTGAAATGAAATAAATATAGTAAAACTCAAACTCAATCTAACAAAAGATTCATAGAGATATATAATATAAATGAAATGAAATGAAATGAAATGAAATGAAATGAAATGAAATGAAATGAAATGAAATGAAATGAAATGAAATGAAATGAAATGAAATGAAATGAAATGAAATGAAATGAAATGAAATGAAATGAAATGAAATGAAATGAAATGAAATAAAATGAAATAAAATGAAATGAAATGAAATGGTTAATGGAATATGTTACATTATACAAATAGAGAATGAGAGAAATTTAAATTTTGAAATATTATTACAGTATAATAATGTCAACGCTTGTGCTATATAAAGGCATACACGACGTTGAAATCATTTCAAGCTTGTTAAAACATGCAAATGAGAAAATATTCTAATTGTATTAGCTATGAAAAGTGTAAATTACTTTAAAGTTACTATAGTTAGTATTTACTTTACGACAATATTTCAAAGCATTTCCTCTTCGAAACAAACTAGGTCAATACCGACGAAAGCGTACGTAAAACTTGAAAAAATTAATTAATTAATGTTTCTTACGACAATGCTGCAATTTTAATTAGCATATTGCTTAATCTTCTTACCAGCGGGAGATATAATTTAAAGCCAACATCGTACCTTCCAAGAATTATTTATAGGACATTTTAAAAGTTATTAAACTGACTCTTTAATTTCCCCTGGTGAAAAGTTAATATTTGCAATTAATTATAAAAGAATGCTAATAGAATAGGTAGTTAAAGAAGGACGTTGCTTTAAGAAGTAGATGAAATATTTCGAAGGTCATATAATATGAGGGTGTGCTTTTCACAGATTGGATTATAAAGTGATACCATTCGTGCAAATAGGGGGGGGGGGGCTCATTCCTACTCTAAACCTACTATAAGATTAACAAATGAGTGTCCCTAGATTTTGAAAATTTAGATTCAAATAATGAACAGTGCTGTCGTTAAAATTATCACAAAATAAAACAAAACTGCCACCTCCTACAAAATGCTTTTTCTTGTGAACGTTTTTTTGTCCCAATTGTTCAAATGAATATAATAAAATTAAACATTTCAATTTGTCCCTTGTTCAAATATTCGTACATCTAATTAAAAAAGTGTGTTACTACAAATTGTGTTTTGCAACAACAGATAAAAAAGGAAGTAACTACACTGATAAAAGAATGGATACACTTGGTCATTAGAAAGTAGTCTGTACGATGAATAAATGAAATCTCTTACATTTTTTAAGTGAAACGAAACAAAATCATGTTACACCGTTGACATTTCCTTGATTAATTTTATTAAAGTACACAACAAGACACAGAAAACAATATTAGAGGAGAGGATTAGTGAACACTAAAGCTCACAACGTTACGTCAAGACGCTAATCCCCTAAGCTAAGCTCATTTTGTATCGGTTTACACCTGACTACAATGGATAGCACTCAAGCAGATGGTTTTTTTAAATTATTTTTCCCCTTATGTATACAGTCGCTTATTTTTAGTATATTAGCATTATAACCGAAATAAGATTATTAGTTGAAAGTTTAGAGCTAACCATGCTCAGGATGAATCTGTTTTTATAAAATTGAACTTTTGTTATGTATAAGATAAAGCATTTGTACATTTTATTTTAAACACGCACGTTAAATGAACGGTATTTAATTGATATAGTGAAAAAACGATTCATTTTCAAGATATTGAAAAAATGATATATAATGACGATTAAGCTTCGTATCTTCTAAACAATTAATTTGCAAAGTTTCAAACAGTTTAGTTGTCACGATACTCATTTATTTATTTCACAAATTATACATTTTTGAATTGATTAAAGAAATGAGACAACCGTTACAATTTAAATATTTGAAAGTTTTTTTTAGCCCATTGTTAAAGGCTGGTCCACACTGATTTTTTAACCATAAGATTTAAGGTTTTAAGACGTTGTTGCCAAGAACAACAATGAAAACAATCTCTTAAAACTAAAACTTTGTGTGAACGCCAGTACGTGTTTCCTATGATCCAACTTTACGACTACGCGTTAAACCTTAAATCTTATGCTTACAAAATCTGTGTGGACCAGCCCTTAGCTGGATACAAAACCAAAACCCGGGTAGTATCTATCACTTTTTTTTAGATCTTTAAGCGTTAACAATATTGCAAGCGTAATCTTTTCTAGGAGACATTTTCTCGATTAATTTCAAAACACACTAGACACAAAACAACAAGGATTAAAGCAAAGAGCTAAGTACTTTATGTTTCGACAAGAAGCTAATGTCTCTATTATGAGTGTGTTTGTTTAAGAGCGAAGGGTAGCTCTACGTCAAAAACAGCAGACCATTTTCATTTTTTAATTATATCTTAAGAATACTGCAAGAAATCAAAAATCTGAGTCAACAGCGCACTGTGTTCCGGTAACCCCTATACTCTAAATGAAATACTAAAACCATTAGCGCGTAGTTGTTTTAATTATGAAATCGATAATTAGTAACAAAATTAATTAGCAATAAAAACCTTACTGATTATAATGTAAGACAAAATTTAGAGCATTCAGTATGTAGAGCTTACCAAACCACAGTGCGCTGTTGATTCAGAATTTCAATTTCAAAGTGTATTCTTGATAGTTGATATTAAATTGAATTGTGCTGTTTTATGAGGTAGATGTATCCTTCTCTCTTAAGCCGTACGCCATCGAGTCTATAGACTATACTATGTAAAAAGTAAAATCGTCGAGTGAGTAATATAGGGTAGAGTCGCAACGCAATCGGCAGTCCTACCGCCTTATGCTGCCCGACATACTTTAGTCGGGTAGTAGAAGTTCGCCAAGCGACGCGATGACGGAGTATTCGGCCGTCTTCGTATATCTTAAAGTAGCGGACCAATCAGGCTCAGTCAACGACCGTCCGCTTGGCGAGCTACTACTACCCGACTAAAGTATGTTGGGCAGTAGGTAGCTTTCAATAGACGTCACGTGGCGGCCATTATGAGGTACACATTGCTTGTTTACATTTGTTCTGTCAATAGAAGACACATAGGTTATCAAGGAAATATCTCAGTTTCAAGCCGTATAGATTGATGTGTGCAGTTAAAAGTTCAAGAAAATGATAACACGTGCAAATGACTGTCTTTAAACAGAGTTTACGCGTTCTTATTTTGTTTTCAGTCATAATACGGAACCTTTGTTTGAAAACAGTTGATGTGCCAGTCAAAGGACATCTGCAATATTGCAACAATGAAGTGTCGCAAGAACGTAAACAAATGTTTACAGAGTACCTCAGTATGGCTACCGTGCGATACTGGAAATGACGTTATTGCAAGCTACCTGTAGAAGGCTGTAGACAAACTGTCGACGGCGTGAAGGCCCTCTACCCTATGTTACTCACTCGACGGTAAAATGGCCTCGTCGAATGCACGAGAGTGTGTATACTTACTTCGAAGAGGGGACATTGGTGAGACTGAGGAAGTTGTTGCGCACGCTCCGTAGACTCGCGAGGATCTGCGCGAACGGTGTAACGATAAGGTCTTCGCCATGGCTGTAACAAGAGAGACAAATAGATAGATAATGGTCGTTGGAATTCAAATTCATATTTCATTGTAACAAGAAAAACATTTTAGTTGGCAGAAAATAATCAATTTCTTATCAAAGTATAAAGAAAATCCCCGATATTTTTAGGGATACAATTGATTTAAACCTATTTTTGTTTGTGGCAGTTCTTACGAAGGAACACCTTGCGTATCGCCCTTTTTAAAAAGCTCATCTCACGAGTTCACGTCATGCCTTCCATTCATCAGGTGGGACAATCCACTTTGAAGCAACTTCCTTATCTTTATTCTATCAAGCCCACGAATGAGATAAAGAAATATTAGCTGTCTGGCCCATATATGACGTCTGGTACCATGCTCGACGAAACCGTTGATAGAGAGAATCAAAATTTGGAGACAAGTTTTTGGACGGGCATGTCTCACTTGTTATGAGCAGAACTCTCCTGGTTTCTGTCAAAAACCGCTTGACGCAGTTTGTTCTTTGGTAGATAACGGCCATTATGGTTGGAATTCATAGTCGGCCCCTACACCTAGGGGCGCCCATTGTTGCCAAGGTAACAGTTGTTTGCATATTATTTCCCATCAACGAAACAAATCCATAGCAACAATGGGTGCCCCTAGGTGTAGGGGCCGACTATGAATTCCAACCATAGTCAGCTTTTACACCTAGGGGCACCCATTGTTGCTATGGATTTGTTTCGTTGATGAGATATACATGCAAACAACTGTTACCTTGGTAAAAATGGGCGCCCCTAGGTACAGGGGCCGTATATGAATTCCAACCTAAGGTTGGAATAAGGTTGAAGTAAGGAGGTATAGGGACGCCCATTGTTACCAAGGTAACAGGTATACCTCTACGTCAAAAACAGCAGAGAATTTTCATTTTTAATTATATCTCAAGATTGAAACACAAAATCTAATATCTGAGTAATCATAGCGCTGTGGTTTGGTAAGCCCTACAGACTGAATGATAAATGTATTTAACATTATAATCAGTATGACGATACTTATTTAATGAGTAATTGAATTAAATAAGTATCACAGTCATACTGATTATAATGCTTGATACATTTATCATTCAGTCTGTAGGGCTTACCAAACCACAGCGCTATGATTACTCAGATTTTCGATTAAGTGTTTCAATCTTGAGATATAATTAAAAAATGAAGTTTTTCTGCGGTGTTTGACGTAGAGGTATTTTTAGCTCTTACGACCACCAAATGAACAAATTAAGAGCGAGAGAGACGGTGAGACGAGCTGGAAGTAGTGGGTGAGAGAGAGGGAGAGAGAGAGGGGGAGACTGATACATGTATATATTCAAGTGGAATAAGGCCCGGTTTTTCAATCGGACCAGAATTTCTGTTATTACACATTTCAAGAATGTACCAAATTATTTCAGCGGACCTGAATCAGCACAATTTACTTTTCATTAAAGCCAATTTGTGTTATTGCGGAGAATCTAAAGACTTGACTTCTTATTATTAAAATTAATAATACGCTCTTTCTCGTATTTCCTTTCGGAAATTGTATTTTCTCAAGATCAGCGTATATACTCCTATTTCATCGGGTGCTTTCCATCGTCCCTAGAGTAATTAAGGGGGAAATTAAAAGGAAACAAATTACATTCAAAACCACGCAGAATAAAAAGGTCATAGAAAATTAAGAAATAAAATGATTAAAGATTAATTAATTTTCTTCGAGGAAATTTATGCACGTTGTTAAGTAGCTATGTTTAATTAAACACTTGTAAATACTCATCGTTTCTTAAATTAAGGAATCGTAATTGTTACCTTGCTGTTTTGTATGGGTAAGTGTATAGCTCTTCACAATATATTAAGGTCCAGTCCTAATAACAATGTCCCAATAACTACTTATTCGTCGAATAGCTTGTTGTCTCCATGGCAACGACCAATCAAAACCCTTGAAATCCTCCAAATAGCTTAATTGCTACAAATAACTTTATTATTAGGAGATTGTAAGACCGGCCCTTAGAAACACATATTTACAGGAGGGGAAATTATGAAGGAAAATAATATAAAGTTGTTCGTAGGAAACCTTCCCAGGAACATTATACACATGATATGACTAACTATAATAGGTATGGTTCTGCTTTGCGAATAGTTGGGAAGGAATTTCCAAAAGCTGTCAACGCTTCATAGGCATCATCTAAATTTCAGTTTAAAAACAGCTACGGCTTAACAAAATCAAAACAAGCCAAAAGCACACCTTCTTGAGATTTAAAATTCAAGGAAACCATAGCACGCAACGTTAGCTCTTATATCTAAAATTCTCAGCCAAGCCAATGAGAGGCGACGTTTTATAAATCCGGCCAATGGTAGCGATCCTAAGTACAACAGATAAGAAAAAACCAAATACCTTAGTGTGTAAACCGGCCATTAAATAAATGTCCAAAAACTCAATGATCAACAATGAACTCGACGTCTAAAGAAGGCCGCAGCAAAGCTGTGATTGGCTGACAGCGTCCTACATAGCATCATGGGAACCGGGTATACTGGCCACGCCGTAGGAAGCAAGGTGTCCCTAAAATTCTGAGAAAAGACGGTCGCTCCACACGGTCTATTTCAACGGTATTCACTGCGGGATTTTCTGTTAGGTACCTTCATTGTTATTGTCCACTGCATTGACTGCACCAACCGTGAATGGAATGCGACCCCATCACGTCTGACAACATGCGAGCGATATTATCACTACAATACCTGAGGCAGGAGATCGGGATGCAACTAGATTTAGGTTGGTAGTTGTCACACACGCGTCACTTCACTATTACATAATCCGTGACGACAACACCTTGCAAGTTAACGCGTCGGGACTATATTGTCCACTGCATTGACTGCACCGACCGTGAATGAAATGAATGCAATCCCACCACGTCTGACCACAGGCGACTGATATTATCATTAAAATACTTTTGGCAAAAGAACGGGATGCAACTAGATTTAGGTTGGTAGTTGTCCCACGCGTCACTTCACTATTACATAATCCGTGACGACAACACGTTGCAAGTTAACGCGACGCGACTATATTAGAGCAACACGTAGTGCCTAGCAGCCCGCCTCCTTCCTTAGGCCAATTTCTATCATATATTCCCCCTGCTCTCCCTCACCCCCCCCCCCCCCCCACCCTATGACAATGACGTCATCGCTACGACGATGTTTTACGGAAGAGTGCAAACGTCTTGGCGTATTAGCGAGCGTTCGGTTCAACACCATCTAGCGGTCGATGCGACAACTAGTTTGTTCCGACCGGGCACGGCTGCTCCGCCGGGTACGGTGATGCGATGCGACAGCCCGTGCAACCTCTTGGCCCTGTGACGTCAGAACGAACTGAATGGAGGCCGAGCTGTCACGTGACAACAATGGCGGCGGTGTTATCAAAACGTGCAACGAAGCGTGTTTGTTTTTAGGCTTTCACTCGTTCTATTTTCGTTTTTCTCTTCTTACCTCCTCTTTTCTGTCTTCTTCTCCTCTTTTAACTCACGTATGTATAAATCATTCAAACTTAGAACTGGATGCTTAGGGCCGCTCTTACAATCTCCTAATAGGAAAGTTATTTGTAGCAACGCTATTTAGAGGATTTCAAGGGTTTTGATTGGTCGTTGCCATGGAGACAACAAGCTATTCGACGAATAAGTAGTTATTGGGACATTGTAAGACTGGACCTTACAATAATCACAAAACAAAAAGGGGTGATTGTGTGAATGGAACCGATTCGAGGTGGATCCCTCCTCGTGGAGACCGGTGCCCGCAAAGAGGGCTCTCGTCCATATCTTTAATCATTACCTTTCTTTATGATTATGATCTATATTTATATCTTAATTTATTATGATCTTGATGGCTACTTTAACCTATTTATTTTTCAATGTATCTTCAAATTCTCATTCATATAAGTCCTCTTTGCAGCGTCTCAACCTCCTATATTCCCCCACCACCCCAAAGTGTCCACCATTTAATACCTAACGATATTATTATCATTACTTCCTACATTTTATCCTCGAGTATATACATTAGTGTCTATATTAAATTTTGCTAAATATAAACACAGGGTTATTTTTTGCGACGATGAAGCTGGAGCGCCTGTCGAAAGCACTTTTACTCGTCTCCTATTGGTCGGGTGAGTTGATTACGTCACACGCACGGCCGTCCGCGTCGCGGCGTCGTGTACCGAGTCCCAGTAAGAGAGAGAGAGAGAGAGAGAGAGAGAAAGAGAGAGAGAAAGAAAATACATTCGTGTACAAGTGAGACAGAGATGGAGCCACACACGCGCTTCTCTCTCTCTCTCTCTCTCTCTCTCTCTCTATCTATCTCGGTCCCATCTTGCGAACTGATTAGATTTACGCTATTGTCCGTTTAGATTCTCGTTGTGGACGATCAAGAAAACCCCCTCCCCCTCCCCCTCCACCCCCGCCCCTTCGTGGAAAACACTTCGACGCACGTGTCGCGAACTAACTTTCCACCTCGACGCTCTCTCGCTTTTCCGACGACGACGTCGATGTGGCTATATCGCGAATCTCAAGGTCGTATTGAGGTCGTTGAAAACAAGTTTTTCTATTTATCTACTCACTGTGCATCGGGACGGTGATTTTCAGCGTTTTCTGATTTAGAGCACAGATGAAGCCACGAGTATAAGACGAAGACTAGTTTTAGATTGAGTGTTTAAACGACGTTAGCGACTACTATGATCATAATACTATGACGTCGCTTGGATGTTTGAGGAAAGGGAGGGAGGAAGACGTGGACGGTCTTTCGTCTGGCTTCTCCGCCTCGGCCTATCCGGCTAGGGTGGCCCTACCAGAAGCATACGCTTCCGCCGGCATAGCTCTCGGGATTAGCAAACCTGCCCACTGTAGTAGGTCTAGGCAGGACGGTGATTCTTAGCGTTTGCTGTTTTTAAAGCTCAGAAAGCAACAGACGGAACCACGAGGCTAAGACGAGTGACGCACGCAGTACTGTCGAAATGACTTTCATTAATTAATCTAGTTTATATTTAGCCGAACGCCTCCGATAATCAAGCTGAGGATAATGGTGTTTTGTGTTCAGCTGGCAGCGTTCGTAGTGCCAGAAGCCAGAAGGACTGGGCTCTGGGATACAATCCTATTATACGAAAAACACGCGCAAAAATACCGTTTTTCAAACGTATCCTATAGGGCACTAGCAACACCAAAAGACAACAATAAAACAAATGAATTGAATCGATGGACAAGCAACAAACTGTCAAAAAACAATTTCTTCTGATGCTGGTAAACAAAACAAAAAACAAACAAATACACATACAAAACTTTCACTTAGTCGTTGTCCATCATTAAAAGTTTTTGACAGCTGATTGTTTGTCCATCAGTTCAATTCATTTGTTCCATTGTTGTAGTGCGGATGTGACGTCAGTTGCAAGTTCCCTATAGAACGAAAAACGCGCGCAAAAATACCGTTTTTCAAACGTATCCCAAACGAATAAACGAACAATTAAATTCCATTCTACCAACACCATCTTTTAATTTATTTTCGTGCGCATACTTGCATTCCGCCCGCTCGCACTATGGACATTATTGCCTGCCCATCAACGTTCCTCCCCCCTCCCCCCCTCCCCCGCTTCCCCCCCTCCCTTCCCCAACGCACTAGTTTAATATTATTATTATTCCAGAAATTCCTCACGAAACAATAAAAATTATTCCAGTCTCGTATCTTGACGAGTGAGTGTACGCGCGAAGTTCTTTGTTTGGCCGTTCGGAGGCCGAGAGCGCTCCGGTCGCCGTATTATTCAAAACGAGAGAGCGCGCGCGCTGCGGGGCTTTGTTTAACTAATTACTTTCGAACTTTGTGTGATTGCCGAAACGAACGCACGAAGCCTATCCGAGTCTACGCGGAGATTCGCGATTGTGATACCATTCATTACTCGGCTGTATTATTGCGAATCAAGCGAGTTCTCTGAATTCAATTTGATATTATACAACTCGACACAAAACTCTAACTGTAAATGACAAAAGTAACGAATGTCCAACCCAAGTTTGAAATTTGAAATTTATTTGTCCAAGAAATTAGGACAATTCTCACCAAAGAGATGCTGTTTTGTGAGTTGAGGAATTAAGTAACTTGGTATTGGCCCCTCAAAATAGACTAGACGCATTCTGGTGGCAAGAAAATAAACTACTATAAGGATGAGTTTATCTGTCAATTGTTCATTGTTGCTTTATTGTTAAATCATCAATGGCGCAGATAAGGGTGTTGCTTAGCAGCGCTATCTATGTGTTGGTTTGAGTCTCCAATAGTTAAAAACCTACGATAATGAATTATTTATGTGTAATTTAAATTTATATGGTATATAAAATATGTATTACATATTTTATTTATTTTAAAGTTGGTGCGGATCAACTGAGCTCGGACAAGAAATTTAAAGGTACAGTCTCTTGTGAGTCCAATGGTACAAACTTCCTCTCTAGTACCTATACCATGTACTTGCAACAGGTGGATTAACGATAATTTACAACCTTTGGTTGAATACGTGGAACAACATATTTTTTCCGAGCATGTTCGTGGCGCATTTTATGTTATCAAACGTTGAAAGTCACACACAATAAACGGAAAAAGAATTCTTTCGTGAAAATTGTCACTTTTTTCTTAAATTCTCAACCTCTCGAGACTTGAAAATGTAATTTTCCCAAAACGTCGTGCAGTGAAATAAATCTCATTTTTTATATAAATATATACGCGCCTATAGCACCGTAAAAAAAAAAAAAAAAAAAAAAAAAAAAAAAACTGTATGTATTCCAACTTTTCAGCGTCGCAGCTTTTAAAGTTAGGCCGGAGCCGCCGCCAAAGTTTACCACGAACCACTACGACGACATAAAGCATAAAGAAGTAGTGAAAGTAAAAGACAGAGTGAGTTTAATCCCCCCGTGCGCCAGCTCATCGTAATGGTATGCGAGACTTGGTGAGTGGATCTCGCTCTGTCCAACACATTCAACACATATATATATACTAGCGACGCCGTAAGAAGCAAGGTGTCCCCTAAAATTCTGAGAAGAGACGGTCGCTCCACACGGTTTATTTTAACAGTATTCACTGCGGGATTTCCGTATACGTGCATTGTTATTATCGACTGCACTAACCGTGAATGGAATGCGACACCACCACGTCTGACAACATGCGGGCGATATTATCACTACAATACCTGAGGCAGGCAGGAGAACGAGATGCAACTAGATTTAGGTTGGTAGTTGTCACACGCGTCGCTTCACTATTACATAATCCGTGACGACAACACCTTGCAAGTTAACGCGACGCGGCTATAGCCTAGATGTGCTAGAGTTAATCTACAGTGACGTCACGAGTGAGGCTCAGAGCCATGCAGACGTTATCCCAGTGGTGTAGTGCCAAATTTACCAGTACGTATACGCTTCAGTGGGAAGCTGGAGGGACACATTTTTTCAGACAAAAGAACATGGGGGTGTTTGGGGGACAGAGCCCCCCAACAATGGCGCCGCAGGCGATTAAAAAAAAACAGGATTTTTAGAGTGTGTTTTGAGAGTTTTAGATACCAAAACCGGACTGAATGCAATCCCGAAATACTGCAGTTTTTGTAGTCCAAAACCAGAAAATCACCAAAAATAATTGGAACACTAACGAGAATTGTTCAGGAATACGTTTTGGGGCTTGGGAAGTGGTTTGGCGACACACACGCCGCCCGTGCCCGTGGCCCGTATAGGTATCTGTTGATACTAGGCTGTTGATAATTGACACCGCAATATTTTTACCAAGCGAGACACATGTATCCCACTTGGTGTATTGGCGGGACGCGGGACTTAAAGAATATCGCGACTCCCAGATCCAAGGGTGGTCTTAGAGGATTTGAGGCCTTGTGCTAATTAAATGCCAGTGCCAGAGAGCACAATTTTATCAATGGAGAAAAGCTGACAATCGTGAATAATGTGTCCGTCATTCGAGGCATGTTACGACCGTATCATTGCGTATCACTCGTATCATAACCAAAACCAGTGTGTATACGAAAGTTTTTTAGACGGAGCAGTGCGTATACGGCGTATACGCCCGTATACGCACCACTACACCACTGCGTTATCCCTTAATTAAATCACCGGCGCCCGGGTATTTCAAACGTCAGGACACCCCTCCCCCCCCCACACGCCGTTCTCGCTCTCTCAATTCGTCTCTCATTCAAGTATTGACTTGTTCACTATTACCTCGTACCATTGATTCATTCATCTCTTCGCTATCCGTTCACTTATTCTCTCTATCCTTCTCTCTCTCTCTTTCTCTCTCTCTCTTTCTCTCACATTCTCACACATTCAATCTCTATCTCGTTTGATGTAAGAGAAAGCCTAGGCCTTAATCCCACCTAAATAAAGACCCCCCCACCCCTCTCTCTCTCTCTCTCTCTCTCTCTCTCGCTCTCTCTCTCTCTCTCTCTCGCTTCACATCATTAATGTATTGACTTACTATATATATGTTTACCTCTATCATTGATGCACACAGCTCTATATACCCATTGACTAATTTTCAACCTGCATAATCACTACCCCCCCCCCCCCCCCCCCCCCCCCACCACCACCCTCACCCTCTACTCTTCCTCCCGTCCCATCACCGTCGCAAACACTTATACATAACGATCCGCTTGCATTCTACTAATTAATGCACTCGTTATAGCAAACTCCTTCGTTCATAAAATATGAGACGTCAAGCCAACAAATCGTCATCATCACCCTTAATTCGTGCAACACTTACCCATCGTACCCTGAAAACCATTACTCGACAACGCAACCACAATAATTATAATTATCAATTATCAAAAACAAAATCCTCTCCCTGAAAAACGGAACATTTGTAGCGACAAAACCGTGGAAAAAAAAAACCCGCCTAGGACTTGAGATTTTCTTAGTTTGACGCTCCCCTGATGCTGCTCCCCTCCATCGCTATTTGACCACCCCTTACCCCCGTGACAACCCGACCATCCAGTCATGTTTATTCATTTTTATATTATATTATTTACTATCAATCATATTTGTTGTTAAGCTGGGCGGCGGTCACATAACTATAGGGCTTCAAATAATGTCAAACTAAAAATATCTACACTCCTAGAACAACTCCTTTCTTATCGTAGAGAAGAAAATCGCAAAGTGACGTCTTTAGTTTTCTTAAGAGTAAATCCATATTTCTTCCTCCATTTCTTCACTCTTCACGCCCCCCCCCCTCTCTCCTCCCCCAAGACCGAGTTTCTCCCAAGTCTCCGAGACTTACGTGAAGGAAGACTCGGGGATTCGTCTGGGAAAGAGTTAATAACCTAGGCCTAGGCCGGGGGATTTATTTTCAATATTACCGTGCAACGTTTGCCGTTCCGCCACTGGAGAACAAAGCCTTTAGAACAAAAGAACTCTCAAACGAAATACAGTAGCAGCACGGCAACAACTTTTCTTCGTCAAAGAGCTTATTTAACAAGATGGCTTCCGAGGAGGGTATTATTTTATAGCGTGCGTATAATAGGAATACCTACGGTTGTAAGCTAATAGATTTTAGTCTATTGTGGCGCTGTCACCAGTCTAAACGGTGAACGTGAATGTTTAAACTTCGATAAATGCCCGAATTGTAGTTGTGTAAACATTCAAAAGTTATAAATAAGTTAACCATCACGGTTCCTATTGGTAATATATAAAATAATCACAAGTAATTACTATTTTGAGCCAGTAACGATGAAAATCAAGATTTAATTAAAACGTTTTGAATCCACATTCACATTGAGTTGTTTAGTTTAAATTAAGAAACCGCAATTCGGGAATTTGCCGCTTTTCCCCTCCCGAAATGACTTAACAGTTTTAATTTCGTGTTGTATTTATAATGAGACTACCCATTCGCCTTAATGTATAGTTCTTCTTCGTTTGGATTACTGATTACCACCCACTGACCATTTAGCATACCTTGGCCTTGTTAGTATATACTCGGATAAACACGTGTATATTTAGAAGATAAACTATTTACCTACGATAGCCTAAAGATAGAGACTGCTGTGTATAGTCTACCAACGTGAATTTGTTTTAGAATTGAATTGGACCTCTCACTGTGTACGCGTTCTTCACTTTATTTCAACTCTCACTAAGGTCGTCGTACTGTCGGAATGTGTACTCGCTCCCCCCCCCCCCCCCCCCCCCCTACCCCCATTTCCCTCCACGAGAACATATATTGGGGTAGGCGATAACCAGCCAACGATCTAGATTTAAAATATAAAATAATATGTTAATATGTTAATATGTTAAAATAATATGTATAGAATTTTGGTATTCTTGTACGTAAAGATTCGCAACAGTAATTATTGTTGCCCAAAACGGAAGACATTTACGAAAAGCTACAAAAATTGTAGACCGTTGCAATGTGTATGTGTGTAAAGGCAACATAAGACTACCTTACATAGCCTATGCTTTCATAACCACAGGCATTCGTAACCAATCAGCGATCGGTATTTGCGCGCTGTTGTCTCGGGCGGTTCGCTGGTTGGCTACGAGTGCCTCGCCTGTGATGAAAGCATATGTAAGGTAGTCTTGGGTTGCCTATATGTATGTATGTATGTATGTATGTATGTGAAGACATTTTGTCGTCTATTATAGCCATTGTGACGTCACGAGAATAGTTCTTTCTACAGGACAGTCCTGTGTACACCGCCGGGTGTTACATTTAGTGTTGCATCCCCGCCTCCTCCCGCTTCCCCGCCTCCTCTAAGACCCGTCCTCCTCTACTAATCCGCCCCTTAAAACAGCCCCTTCACATTCGCTCCATCCAAAACGGCGTCCTTCAATCTCCTCCACTACAGACAGCCCTAATGACATTTCCACACTCTACGAATTCGTCGTCGAGTATTTCATCTCCCAATCGTCAAAGCGCTAGAAACGACAAAATAATAATAATAATATCATCCTCTCTCGACAAATACCCCAATCAGTTTAAATATCGTTCGTTCGTCGGTCGGTTCAAACGCTCGCTACTAGATAGCGCCACGGTCGTGTCGCGTTAACTCGATTTCTAGCGATGCGACGTTCGTGTAGACGTTTAGTTGGATTAGGCGATGGATGGATGGAAATATACATCCTCTCTCTCTCTCTCTCTCTCTCTCTCTCTCTCTCTCTCTCTCTCTCTCTCTCTCCTCTCTCTCTCTCTCTCTCTCTCTCTCTCTCTCTCCTCTCTCTCTCTCTCTCTCTCTCTCTCTCTCTCCTCTTTCTCTCTCTCTCTTTCTTTTTCTCTTTCTCTCTGTTTCGTAAGCGAAACAAATACGATTATATCCATGTCGTAGAATGTTGGGTATGGGCTACTCATTTGCGTTTAAGAGCAAAAATTATCTCCGCAAATGTGAAACCAGCTAAATTGGAGTTTTAATGTGATTTCTCGTGAACACCAACGAAAATGTGATAAAATTATGTATTTTTTTTGTGTCACACGATGTTTTCCGAACAGTGTGTACGTCTAATCTTCTCCCAAGCTAGCTAGCTAGCTAATATATACTTCACTAGACTGTGCTGTGCTGAGTATAAGCTTACGGTTTGCGAGCAAGGAAAATGAGTTAAAATAAAAAAAACAGCAGCGGCAAAGTAATTTCAAGTATACAACAACGTTGGTTCGCTTGTAGAGAAGCCGAATTGGCAACACTGTAGGGGGAATTTATGTTTTCAGTTGAACTTTATAAAACAAAATATATCTCTTCGTTAAAACAATGAACTTTCAAAAAGTTCAAGTTCTTTTCGAACATTTTGTATTTGAAAGGACACGAGATAAGTTCATTTAAATGTTACACATACGACAAAGTGTTTACATTATTACGTACGCTATATAAATATATAAAATACGCTTTCATTGTGGAGGTAACAAGACGGTAGTAAGTTTCACTCACTCCAAACAAATATGGTGTCTGGCTGGTTGAAATCATGTTTACCAATTTTTGAGATTATTGAATCTGAGAAAAACAATTATAAAAGTATGATGCATCTGCATTCGGACCTAACCTGGGACTGCAGGTTTAAATAAATACAATAAATAAATTCACATTTAGAGTCTACCCACTCAGTAACGAAACTGATTTGCAGTGGGGGACTTTAATTTAAAGCGACTAAACCAACCCTGTAGGCTCCGAACACCATCGACGAGTGAGCGATAACCCTGATCCCGAACCGAGAGCTATGCCGGCGGAAGCGTATGCTTCTGGTAGAGCAAACCTAGCCGTACAGGTCGTGGTGGAAAAGCCAGACAAACAAAAGACAGTCCACGTCCTCCTCTTTACGTCCTACTTGATTGATTGTCCCTTTCCTCCAAACACCCCACGACGTCATATGATAATAGTTGTCGAATGTCGAGTAATCCAAAGAATTACCAAATTAGTTACTTCTGGTGTATTTCACGTGCAACGGTTGGTACTTTCTAGTGCTGTGATCTCGCGGCAAGTGGCTACAATTAAGTGACAGTGTTTTTCTGCTGCCACCACTAACGAAGCAATGTTAAAAAGTACTACTTCCAATTTACTTGCTAAGTGGCTGTTCCGGTGAGTGGGTAGAAGAAGGGGGCAGGGGGAGGCAGGGGGGGGGCTCACAAGAGGAAGCAGTCCATTTATATCCAAGTGTGTCGTACGCAGCAGTATACTCCCTTTTATCACTAATTTAAAAGAACACCACTAATGTTTGTGTATTTATAAACTCGAGACCAGACTTGCCCGCTATAAATGGATGACATTTCTTCTAGAAGATTCAACTTCATGTATGTGTTGGATGAGGAGAATCCAAGGGAGAATCGCATAACAAACAATGAGAGGAATGAATCAAATAAAAGTTATTACAAGTAGATGAGAAAATTGAAAAGAAAAACTTAAAAAAAACACACTCAAACAAACATTGAATTAAAATTGAAATGAAAATGAAAACGAAAATAAAATTGAATGAAAACGAAAATTCAAATTTGTTCAATATAAAACGAAAAAAATAACAGAGGTACCGACGACATACATACACACAGTCCACTTATGACCGAGCAACAATGCTCATCGTCTCGATTATTCTCGCTTCACATCTGCGCGCGCGTCTAGGCACACTCACACACTCACTCACTCACTCACTCAGACACACACATGACGTCAATCGTCGTCACACTCATCGTGTTTTCGCCGTGGAGGCCAACCAACGGCTTAATGAATCGCATACGTGCCTAAACGACCGTCCCCCTTCTCTCCCCCCCCCCTCCCCTCCACGTCGACTGGCTGGATAAGAGTCACGTACACACAAACACAGTCATATCGAACGTGCTAAACGAGAGGGGGTGGCCCCACTTTGTCCGAATCCAGTGGCGGACACACTTGATGATATTTGGGGTTTTCCGTCCCACATATTTTTGTAACGACGCTAATCGAGACGATGAGTGGGTGATTATGAGGATGAAATACGCCACATGACATCCATGCCCAAGCCAGGATTCGAACCTGGAACACAGAGACCGCGGTTTACTGACTAGACCAACGCCTAATCGACCTCGGCCAACTGCGCTGACCCTCCAGTATACGCAGGGGAGAGGGGAGGGGGCTAGAGCCCCATTCATGCGAATATAATCCGTTTAATTTTTTAATGATATGGGCAGGTCAGAAAAGGAAGCCGTTTTATATTGGGGGTAGGTGTTTTACTTTTTAAACAATTTTAACTACCAAAAATCGAGGGTTACGCCCACAGGGTAGGTTTTCCTTTTAAGGGCGTGGGTGTTTTACTTTGTAACAATTTTGAACAGTATTAAAACAGTTTTAACCGACATAAATCACGGGTTCCGCGCGGGGTATAGGTAGACATAAAGCTATAGGTCTCTCACAACAAGAAGTAAGATAGTATCAGGACCGCCCACATTTAGTTTCCAACTTAACAAGCGCGAATCACTGACGTTTCTCCCGATTATCTAGTATACAATTTAGTTGCGGTAAGTTATTTGACGGTAACGCACAAGAAAACGTGCAAGCCGTTTTCCGTCAAAAAACTTAACGCAACCAAATTGTATACTAGATAATCGGGAAAAACGTTAGTGATTCGCACTTGTTAAGTTTCGAAACTAAATGTGGGCGGTCCTGACTCCCCTGACACTATCTTACTTCTTGGTGTGAGAGACCTTTACTCATCTCTATACAGTAACAGCTACCGGTTTGAGAGACACTCAAGATAGCTCGACTTCCTCGAGATGTTGATGATGATTGTGCAACACTACCATAATAAGACACGGTCGGTCGCGTTCTTTGCTGTACGAATGACGACTCTATTTATAACTAGCTCACTACAGTGGAATGTGATGCACGTTGCGTATACGTTTATGATGATGACTGTATCTTTGTCGTCGTAGTCGTTATGGAGCTGTGCTCTTTTCGGCTAACCCCTATTCAGTATTGTTATGTATGTTAATATAGGATCATTAAATAAAAGAAATAAATAAATGTATACATAAATAAATAAATTTATTAACATATAAATAAGTAAATGAATGAATGAATGAATGAATGAATGGATGAGTGAATGAATGAGTGAGTGAGTGAGTGAGTGAGTGAGTGAGTGAGTGAGTGAGTGAGTGAGTGAGTGAGTGAATGAATGAATGATTGAATGAATGAATGAATGAATGAATAATGAATGAATGAATGAATGATGAATACATGAATGAATGAATTAATTAATGAATGAATTAATTAATAAATGAATAAATGAATAAATGAATGAAAGAATGAATGAATGAATGAGTAAATGAATGAATGAATGAATGAATGAATGAATGAATGAATGAATGAATGAATGAATGAATGAATGAATGAATGAATGAATGAATGAATGAATGAATGAATGAATGAATGAATGAATGAATGAATGAATGAATGAATGAATGAATGAATGAATGAATGAATGAATGAATGAATGAATGAATGAATGAATGAATGAATGAATGAATGAATGAATGAATGAATGAATGAATGAATGAATGAATGAATGAATGAATGAATGAATGAATGAATGAATGAATGAATGAACGAATGAATGAATGAAGGAATGAATGAATGAATGAAGGAATGAATGAATGAAGGAATGAAGGAATGAATGAAGGAATTAAGGAATGAATGAATGAATGAATAAATAAACAAAATATAAATAAATAAATAGCTAAAGTAATAAATAAATAATGAAATAAATAAATACGTAAATTAATTATATAATTAAATACAGTTTTCACTTCGTACATCCCCTTTTAACATTACGCAACGTTTGCAATCTATTATTAAATTTAAACCACCTCAATACCGCCCGGTTTTAACATAAAGAAAGACAGCAGTGGCCATGGATATCTCTTCACATTACACCCAAGTACATCACAGACAGACGCAACCAGCACTGTAGCTTCTGCTCGAAATGTCACGTAGCATCATTCAACCCAGAGAGCAGACATGACGAGCTTACTAAACACTCTAGTAGTGTGTGCCAAGTTTACACAGTCGGGCACACTTGCACTGGCGCGAGCCTAACAATAGAACACAGTTAGTGTCCCTTTTTCTGTCTCATTACGACGATTGTTCACAGGCCAAATGGTGGTGCATTTTATGTTCTATACAGTACAATGACAGATATTGTTTTAGGTGGTGTCCAGGGTATAGGAATGTTTAAATTTGTCTTGCGTTGCGATGTGTTGTAAATTGTGCTGCAAAATCTATACAGCGCGGTACTTTCTATAGAGAAATATTATTGGGTGAAATTTCACAATATTTGATACGACAAATATACTTAAAAGGTTTAAAAACAAGCGTTAGAGAAATTGAGAGAAAAATAAAAAAGAACTTTACACAAGAAACCAAATACCAACATATAAACTTTGGCCCAGGCCAAGCTTAGAACGCCGCAGGGCATTTGTTTCACTGCATTTATAATAAACTTTTAGTACAGCCCGAGTGCGACCGCAGATTTCTTAAATTTTTTAGATCCGATCTGTCAAAAAGTAATCAAATATAATCGTTTGTTTGTTGTGTGGACGCAGCTATTATTTGACTACATGTTGTGTTTCCAAGAAATGTGCGCATGGTGGAACTTCTGTTATGCTTTCCGGTAATGAATTCCGGGATGATGTCTTATGTTTGTGCTAGCCAGGTAGTGGGGGTGTACATCATTCGTGAAATGCCAAGATCGACCAAAGATCGACTGATTTTCTTGTTCTCAACTAAGCCACGGACTCACTGTAGCAAAAAGCGTCATCAAAGTATACGATTGACTATAGACAAACATTGATTGACTAGATTGACTGAGATAAACAGTACATATTCAGTCAGCTCAAGTAATATTTCTTCCATTTCCGTTATTAATCTTCTAATTTTTACGTATAGTAGCCGCCAATTTAGTAGAGCGCCGGCTATTTCTTTGTATTTGGTTGAACTGTTATGCGACAACTTGTACCTGTCAATGAATAATAAAACCTCTCATTACCAATGACACCCTCCAGTGCGCTTCAGTGCTTCGAAGAACGTGCTGGTAATATTACTACCTGCGATGAAAACATTTGGCCATTGGCCATACCTGTGAGGTCGATGTTTTTCTCTGTGCAGACGGGTAGTGCAACATTCTACCTGCGGTTGGAATTGCAGCCTTTTGTCCACCTTAAAGTGGAGTTTAAAGATGCGTATAATGCTTGTACAATAGGGTCGACGAAGCGCTCTACTAAATTGGCGGCTACTATACGAACTTATTGGCTATTAGCTTCCGTTTGCCTCTGCAAATTATCCGCTTCGTTAGACCCTACAGATATAATATTGGATCCAGAGTCAAGTGTCTGTGAATCTCGAACCAATAAGCCGGACTGAACGAAAACGTTTCGTTAGCTCAAATTGGAAATAAACTACAAGAAAAAGAAGACACAAGACGAAGAATAAAAATAAAAATAAGAAGTTCGACAAATTGAGCCCGTTTGCTTTCTATAGAGTCTATTCAGTTATCCATGTGAGATTTTATGACTGCAACTACTCGTAATAGAACTGAGAAGTCTTGAAGCATATAGAATGATACGAGGTGATTGAAAACTCGGTGCTGGGCAGTTGAAATTTACTATAATAAATACATATTTTAAATTTTATAAACGTAGGTTTTGTAGCTACATTTTGTCCCCGTTAAAATGGTTATCTCAGGATATCAAATTGTAAAATGAAAACAACCTCCAAAAAAATAAAACCTACTCACTCCATGTAAATTCTGTCCGCTCATAGTAGAAACGAAAAGTTTAGAGCTATTTGATTGATATTTGGGCTTTACGTCTCATTTTTTGCAACTTGGCTAATGACCCATGTTTGTGTATGGAACCATTATAATCGGCTTGGAAACCAAGATTTACCAGAAAAACACGGTTGCCAATTTTATAATGATGGAAGTCGAAAGAATGACACCCTTTGAAAGAAAAATTATTGCAAGGAAATGCCAACAACGCGCTACCTGTTGGCCCTTTAAACCCTATTTTACGGTCTATTTTAGACAAACGTTGGTCGTTAGCTCTAAACGTTTCGTTTCCACTATGAGCGGAAAGTTTTAAAAATGGCCAAAACATCTTTTGTAAAGTCTGTCCGCTCATAGTAGAAACGAAACATTTAGAGCAAATGACCAATATTTGTCTAATATACCGTAAAATAGGGTTTAAAGGGCCAACAGGTAGCGCGCTGTTGTCATTTCATTGCAATAGTTTTTCATTCAAAGGGTGACATTCTTTCGACTTCCATCATTAAAAAATTGGCACCCCTGTTTTTCTAGTAAATCTTGGTTTAAAAGCCGATTATAATGGTTCAATACACAACCATGGGCCATTAGCTCTAAACGTTTCGTTTCTACTATGAGCAGACAGACTTTATAAAGTAAACAGTAACTATTGCTGTGGCACCAAAGGTCTCTCACACCAAGAAGTAAGATAGTGTCAGGGAAGTCAGGACCACCCACAATTAGTTTCCAACTTAACAAGTGCAAATCACTAACGTTTTCCCGATTATCTAAGTTTTTTACGGTAACGTACAAGAAAACGTGCAAGCAGGTTTCCGTCAAAAAACTTAACGCAACCAAATTGTACTAGATAATTGGGAAAAACGTCAGTGATTCGCGCTTGTTTGGTTGGAAACTAAATGTGGGCGATCCTGATACTACCTTATTTCTTGCTGTGTGAGACCTATACCTGTGGCCAACGCAATCAATGCCTGTTCCTCCGAAGCGTCTCCTCTTATCGTGTGTCCTACGACCCAGTCGACCGTGTACTCTTAAGCCATTAATTGTACCGGCGCGGCGGTTACAATGTTGATAGAAGCGACAATCTACACTATATTGCATCAAACTATTGCTTTATCTTCAATGTACAGAAGTACTTCAAGGTTATGCGTGGTCATCGCACTTGTTAACAACATTACACACCACTTGTTTGGTTAGTCAATGTGTACTCGGTAATACTACAGAGCCAACGGTTTAGCCGCGGTCGCTCAGCCGGTTCCCATACGAACACCGAAATTAAGCAACACCCGTACCAAAGAGTTTGAATCGTGTACAAATCTCTGCTAAAGAACTCGAACTATACATCCGTTCCAAAGAGCTCGAATCATGTAAACACATCTCGTTCCAAAGTGTTTGAATCATGTACAAATCTCTGCCAAAGAACTCAAACTATACATCCGTTCCAAGGAGCTCGAATCATGTAAACACATCTCTGCCAAAGGGCTCAAACTATACATCCGTTCCAAAGAGCTCGAATCATGTAAACACATCTCTGCCAAAGAGCTCGAAATATACATCCGTTCCAAAGAGCTCGAACCATGTATACACATCTCTGCCAAAGAACTCGAACTATAGAACCGTTCCAAAGAGCTCGAACCATGTTTACACATCTCTGCCAAAGAGCTCTAACTATACATCCGTTCCAAAGAGCTCGAACCATGTTTACACATCTCTGCCAAAGAACTCGAACTATACATCCGTTCCAAAGAGCTCGAACCATGTATAGACATCTCTGCCAAAGAGCTCAAACTATACACCCGTTCCAAAGAGCTCGAACCATGTAAACACATCTCTACCAAAGAACTCGAACTATTACCCCGGTAATATAGAAGCTGAAATAGGCTTGACCCGGAATTAATTGGTACAGAATTTTTTTTTATCAGAAGTTGTTTGTTATGTACACCTACATGTTCCGAAGAAAGTTTACCGCCGTCCGACCCCCCTAATTAACGTTATTAATTAAATTGCTAAAATTAATTAATGCTTATATAATCGTTATTTTCAAAGATTTTTCGGATATTGTATAATTAATACATTAAGTAAGGCCTTTTGTAATAAGAACAACATTTAAAACCTGTATATAGATATTTCGGCAAGCATTAATTAATTAATATCAATATAATAACATTTTTAATAAAATGGTTCCCGTGTATAATTGGTATAATGGAATATATAGTTGATAGTTGCAAATACATAAGTAAACACATATGAAACTACTGTAGGAAGTTTACCGAAATAAAAGTAATATTCGTTTGATAAATCAGCATAATTAATGAATACATTAATTACCGATTGTTTAAAAGGAATACATATTTGAATGTATGCATTATGGGTATCAAAAGAAAGCTGCCGATCCGTGGGTTTTAATATCGGTATCTCCTGGTGAATTTAAAACAAAAAAACTAAATTTTTCTTGGGGGGGGGGGGGGGGGATGCAGATATTTCGTCAAACGTATGAAATAAAAGCTAATACCTTGTTTTTAGGAAAAGTACCTTAACAGCACGATTAAAAAAATGTACCCTAGTGCTTGGCCTATATATTCGGGTGGAGGGCGGTTGGGGGTGGTGGAGGGGGCGGGGGGTTAATAAAACAGGCACTTTATGAACCCATTTTAGATGTGATCTAACCAATGATGAAAGTGTGCCACAGCGCCGTACTGGTACTTATTTGAATACCAGTTCTTTCTTACTTTTTATGTATACACATCACATTCTAGCAATGACTAACTTGTTTCGTATGTTTTAAAATACCAGATATAAATAACATTTCAAAATATAGTCAAATAGACCCGATATGAAATAAACTCAAATTTAGCTAAACGAACAAGTATCACTGACACACTTCAACAACAGAACAGTAATTTGCGTTAAAACAGTAATATAATAAGTCGAAAAAAACAAGATTACTCCGTCCATGGAAAACATGTTTAGTAAGATTTAATTTTAATAAGTCTTTAAAATGTTTGCTGAACACTAAAAATTTCACCTTATTGTCTCTTTAAACCTCTTGTAATTGGGTGAAAGGTGGAGGGGAAAAGATCATTGAGCTACAGCCCTTCTTTCTCACCACTCTCATCACTGGATCTGGCACCAATTGATGTGACGTCATAAATATGAGGTCCGGTTTCTCCGATACAAAACTTATGGCCCGTCTACCAAGATATAACAAAATTTGTGATGTCATTACTGCGGAATTTCTCAATGAACAGTATAACACAAAGATTTTACCCGTAATACCAAACAAACTTTAACGTTTAGATAAACATATAATAAGACTTACATTTTTATGCAATTCATACAACAAAGTAAATAAGTTGTTGATATTGATTACCTGGGTATCGAATTCAGTGAGTGCAATTATTTTTGAGCCGTTCATTTGTGGAAATACAAAAAAGTCGATCATTTGCTGGTTTTCCAATGACTCTCGCGCGTCTTTCGAGAGTCATCAGAGGCAACACTACCTTCAGGTTATTATACTATTTGAGTGTTCCAAGACAAGATCAAAATTTTTCTCTTGTGTATACTGTTTGGAATATAAAGCCCCAACCGCAATTGTCGGTATCGGGATCGCAATCGCAATTAAGAAATCATAGAAGAGTTAACCTACATGGTTCTTATTGCGCTGTTCACAATAAAATCTTTATGTCGTAATGATTTAGCATAAGAAAATGTACGGTAACGATCCATCCCGACCCCGATTATGATCACGAATATGAATATGAATACGAGAATATGGAATATGAAAAAATAAATAACAATTGCTTTGTATTTAATGGAGGGCATTGACTGCATCGTTTATACATTGGTCTAGAGACAAATCTTATGAAGAGCTGCTATGCAATATGCATGCTTAGTACATCAAAAGCAAATACTCAAATACCACTGTAGTAGTTGATGGTGATTATAATGGGCTATCAACAACAGCAAAGTTAAAAAAAAACATTTTAATCGGAGTGGCATGGTTATAAACGCCCTACAATCCAGTTGAACCAAACATGACTGCTGCTTGAGCAGCAAAAATAATTTTCTCACCAACCCAATCAAGTGGCCATATTATTGGTGTGTAATTAACAAATCAAGATTCACTGAGCTTCCTACATCGGGTCAAGACAATAACCTATCATAACAGTACTTCAAGCAAAAGATGATGCCGCACGTAGTCAGCTAACCATGAGAATTATACCATCATTGCCTGGTGAATCACTGCAAAGTGAATCTTGGTAGACGGGCCTAGAATTTTGTATCGGATTATATTATTGGCGGTGTTTAACGACGTACTCGACCTCTTAGGTCATATGACGTCTTCCGAATCAGGTCCATCTACATCGCGTCCGCGAGGTGGTCAATCGTCATAAAGGGAGTCCAGCAAGGGAGGGCAGGGACAAGTGGGAGAATAAATCATCAGTGGGATAGTGGGGGTGAGGGAATATCACTGGGTCTCCTTTCGTCACCTCTTACGACCAGCAGGGTCACTCTGGGCTTATTCTAACCCAAGTCGTGATAGGTCTTTTGTATCGGAGTAATCGAATCTCATATCTATGAAGTCACATCAATTAAATTGGGTAAACATTAAAACATTAAAATTGAATTTACAAGGCGCTCTTTTACTTAACCCTCCCCCCCCCCCACCCCCTCCTCACAATATATTAGCCAAGTACTAGGGCACATTTTCTTTTATCGCCTTGTTAAAGTACTTTTCCTAAAAACGACGTATTAATATCTTTCGATTGATACGTTTAACGAAACACCTGCATTTCCCCCCCCCCCCCCCCACCACCCTCCGTCCCCTAGGAATTTTTTTTTTTTTTTTTACTTCTCCCGGAGATACCGATAATAAAACGCACGTAACGGCAGCTTTCTTTTGATACCCATAATGCATACATTCAAATATGTATTCCTTTTAAACATCGGTAATTAATGTATTCATTAATTATGCTGATTTATCATACGAATATTACTTTTATTTCGGTAAACTTTCTACAGTAGTTTCATATGTAAATACTTATGTATTTTCAGCTATCAACTATGTATTTTATAATACCAATTATACACGGGAACCATTTTATTAAAAATGTTATTATATTGATATTAATTAATTAATGCTGGCCGAATTATCTATATACAGGTTTTGAATGTTGTTCTTATTACAAAAGGCGTTACTTAATGTATTTAATATACAATATCAGAAAAATCTTTGAAAATAACGATTATATAAGCATTAATTAATTTTAGCAAATAAATTAATTACGTTAATTAGGGGGGTCAGACGGCGGTAAACTTTCTTCAGAATATGGAGGTATACATAGCCTACAACTTCTGATAAAAAAAAATTCTGTACCAATTAATTCCGGGTAAAATTGCTATTTGACCGGGGTATATACATCCGTTCCAAAGATGCTCGAACCATCTATACACATCTCTGTCAAAGAACTCGAACTATACATCCGTTCCAAAGAGCTCGAACCATGTATACACATCTCTGCCAAAGAGCTCGAACTATAGAACCGTTCCAAAGAGCTCGAACCATGTAAACACATCTCTGCCAAAGAGCTCGAACTATACATCCGTTCCAAAGAGCACCATGTTTACACATCTCTGCCAAAGAACTCGATCTATACATCCGTTCCAAAGAGCTCGCAGAGATGCCAATTCAATAAAATGTCAAACAGCGTTCCATTCAAATAGGATACGCACCCACCCATGCGAAGCGGGATTGGATTATGCCGCACGCAGTGTGAAGAGGAATAGAAGAAATACGAGTATATATATATTATATATTCGGAAGAAAATATGTTTTATATATTGTCTATTTTGAGGATGACGTTGCTTGCGTTGAGATGTCACGCATCAAAATCGCGTATATTTATATTTAAATATTTATTCAAGAATCATTCTTGTCGTGAATATTATGGTGACTCGACGTCTTCATAAATCCACCTACAAGAGGTTTTCTTGAAAAAAATATCCATTTATGTGTGTATATATTATATATATATATTATATGGTTTCTTAGATTTTGTCGGTTTGTATGTCTTGAAAAGGGCGACTCTACCACGTCGTCGAAACGTTGACATTTATTTTGTGAAAATAAACGTTGGATTGGGTTTACCGTTAAAATGTTTTCGGACTATGTATACATAAAGAAACCAGAAATTAAAAAAAACAAGCCCAACTGGGAATCGAACCCAGGTCTCCCATTTTATTGTCAATATGCTACTACGTATTCTTCCCTTATTATTTGTACCAACAAGCTCCTAATACCAAAGTTATTTGTAGCAACTAAGCTATTTGGAGGATTTCAAGGGTTTTGATTGGTGGTTGCCATGCAGACAACAAGCTATTTGACGAATAAGTAGTTATTGGGACATTGTAAGACTGGACCTAATGCCGACATTACACGACTCAATACTTTCGTCAAACGAAAGGCGAATCAAAAACAGTTTGTTAACAAAACTGCAACAATGTAGCTTCTATTAATTGATGCTTTTTTGTCCTTGAATTTAATAAGTTTGCCGAAAGTATTGAACCGTGTAATGTGGGTATTATACTTTGTTACCACGTTCCACGACAAGGGTAACCTTACGTGTGTCAGCAGAGTACAGAAATAAATAAAATATCTATAAATAACCATCGAATATTCGCCTACGTCATCAAAAATACCCATTTCTTTCCGAAACGGACGGGACAACAAGACTATTTCATTCGTTCCTTTATGTCGCGTCGGCTTTGTCGGCGTTCCGACTATAGGAAAGCCCTCTACAAGTTTGAAAACATTTCGCCTTCTTTCCCCTTCACCGAATAGAACGAAATTCAATTCAATATATACATGTGTGGGTGTATCACAGCCTTCGAGGTTCAAGGATCGGATAAATCCGTTCCATTCTTTGAGTAGGGATAGAGGTAGAAGGAACACGGCCCACTATTCGGCTCTATAAGTATAGTATTCTGCACCATAAGTATAGTATTCGGCACCATAAGTATAGTATTCGGCACCATGAGTACAGTATTTGGCACCATACGTATAGTATTCGGCACCATAAGTCAAGTATTCGGCACCATAAATATAGTATTCGGCACCATAAGTATAGTATTCGGCACCATAAGTATAGTATTCGGCACCATAAGTATAGTATTCGGCACCATAAGTATAGTATTCGGCACCATAAGTATAGTATTCGGCAGCAAAGATATAGTATTAGGCACCATAAGTATAGTATTCGGCACCATTAGAGTATTGGGCACCAAAAGTATAGTAACCAGCATCCCGTTGGTTGTTCCTATGGACAAAACCGATAAGTAACCATCAAAATATGTATGAAAAGTTCATAATACCGGATATTCTAAGGCCCAGTACTAAGTCCCGGTACTAAGGCCCAGTGTTATTTGTTCTGTTATCTAGGCCCGGTATTATTAAATTCGGATACATATTTATAAGGCTACTAACGTGTTTTCACCATGGCAACAACCAACGGGAAGCCTCGTTGCCGTTGCCGTGATGCAAACAAGTTAGTAGCTTACTAAATATATATATCTAAAATGGCCGCCAGAATAATTTCTTTTGTCATAGTTGTCGAATTTGAAAAAAATTATCACAACTATGACTACCGTACCGATTTGACTATCTTTTTTTATGACACAGATCATTGTCAAACTTTCAGCACCATCACCGCCTTCTGTAGCTCTATCTGCAGCGTCGACGAGAGTGATGATGCAAAGAAGGCTGTGGCTGTGTGTGGAAGAGTATCAATCCGCAAAGCTCTTAGAGATCTCACGTCGTACATTTATTATAGAGAGGGAGGTCGAGCTCTTTGCAAACAAGAGATGATGTGTGTAAACTGGAAACCACGAGGAACGAAACGCACAGTGTGCCAACACCCTCAGGCTCTCTCTAGCTCTCTCTCTCTCTCTTTTACTTTCTCTTTTTTTTCTTTTTCTCTTTTTTCTTTTTCTCTTTTTCTCTTTTTCTCTTTTTCTTTTTCTCTTTTTCTCTTTTTCTCTTTTTCTCTTTTTCTCTTTTTCTCTTTTTCTCTTTTTCTCTTTGTTTTCTCTTTTCTCTTTTTCTCTTTTTCTTTTTATATATTTATCTATTTAGCAATTTAACAATTTATCTATTTATTTACTTATCTATCACTTTATCTCTCTTTATCATTATCTCTTTCACTTCTTCTCCCACCCTCTCCCTCTCCCTCTCTTATCTTAATATCTATTTATTTATTTATCTCTCTTCATCTTTCTCTCACTCATTCTCTCCTTCTCACCCCCCCCCCCCCCCCCTTCTCTCACTCTGTCTGTCTGTCTCCGACGTAGGCTCAGTTCTGCTTCACACATTCTCTTTATATGAAACACGATCGGAAGAAAACCAATTTGGTGCGGTAGAAAAGATGGGGGGGGGGAGTGGGGGGAGTGGGGGGAGTTGGGGGTGGGGGTGGGGGTGTAATGGGATCGAATAGTGACGTATGGTTTGGCATCGCGGATTCAGAGGTGAAGTTCTCTTAGCCCTTCTCCTCCATATATTTGTAGAATAGAATTGTGGTGATTTTTCAAAATGGTATTGTAAGGTTAGGGTCAATATACTCAATATAACTCATTGAAGAGACTCGTAGTATAGAGCTCACAGCTTGTGCTGACAGCGGGGATTTAATGTATGTTTGAACTCTTTGAGTATGGTAAGGGAAGTTTAGGTAAGACTATAGATTTGTTTGATACATGCGTTGATTCAATCGCAAGTGCATTTAAACATTCAAATCAAATTTCCATGCATATAATTGGTAGTAAAAGTAAAAAAAGAACAATTTTATTGCGTAAAAAGCTGCATCGTCCATCCATATGGATAATTTGTGATTAATAAAACTGCAGCGCTGTCATTAGCTGAATTAAATATCAATAAACTATGCGTGTACGGGTAAAACTGAGATTCAGACAACTTTTTCGTATAGGATATTTATTTTTTGTATTTGTATTTATTTATTGTCTATCCTATTTAGTTATAAAACCTGATTAACAAAGGAGGATCTTAAATAAAACTAGGCTATGCAAACAATTAATAATAATGAAATCATAAATAACAATAACAACAAAACCAATACAATTTACTGTACTATAAAAAAAATCAAGAACAAGAACAAATAATTGAGAAACTTAATAAAATCAAATCAAGTGGAAATGCATTATAACAAATAATAGAAATAAAGTACGTAATAGTCCCATTGCTTCGCAGTATTTCAAAGTTCTTATTCATAAGTGGTTATGTGCGTGAACGAAGCTTTACGTCAAAAGACGGCGCTACACAT
Source organism: Isoperla grammatica (assembly GCA_945910005.1). Classification (NCBI taxonomy): domain Eukaryota; kingdom Metazoa; phylum Arthropoda; class Insecta; order Plecoptera; family Perlodidae; genus Isoperla; species Isoperla grammatica. The sequence continues at coordinate 32,621,203 of OX246747.1, forward strand.
ACGTTTGTATCCATTCGCGTTCACATATATTTATAGATAAGTGATTCCGAAAGCGCGCGCTTAGGAACACACTTTTCAAAACGTTATCAATTATTCATGTCGCGCACATTTCGTTTAGCCCAGAGCGACTTGTTGTAAAACGTTCTCACCCCCCCCCCCCCCTTCCCTCCCAATAAACTTCAACAATCGGTGCCCACACCAGAAAACGAATTTCCGCTGCACAGGTAAACACATTCTAAAATTAGTTTTCAATCTTTTTAATTTTTTTTTTTTTTTTTATTATTTTTTTAGAAAGAACTGTGTCAAGTAGTTGATTTTCAATTTCCACGTTCCGGTGCTGGAGTTGGTAAAAAAAAAAAAAAAAAAACACGTATAAATATTAAATACTAATTTCTAAAGTGGAAATTGTAAAAAGTAATTGCGGAATTGTGAAAACACTTTTTCCTTGTCACAGAGGGGAAATTAACGTGGACCATTACGAACAGTTTTGTCTCCTACGTAAATGACTATTTTTGTACCAAAGTGGAATATTTCTGGTTTTTTGTTTCTGTATTACTGAATTATTGACGATGCTCTGAATACAGAAATAGTTCATTCATGCATTTCCGTGTAAACCTTTTCATTCATGGAAATAAGCTGGAAATTTGACACTTAGTTTTGGCGCGAAAAATGTGTTTGTTTTTTTATGAATGAAGTCTAGAGTATTTCTTGTCTTACTCATGAGCTGCTAACCTCTGATAACCATTCGTGACGTCAGAATGGCTTGTGCGACACTTGTGGGTTTTGCTTTGCTAAATTTGCATTTTAAAGTTACATTCGTTGATTTCTTTGCCAGAATCATCGTATATACTATACTTTATTGTAACTAAGGCCAGTGTAGGGCACAATGCCTTCTTTAGCCTGATGAACGATGATTGATGAATGATAATGAGAAAGGGAGGAGAGCTAGCCTGGTATTGACACGTAGCCTACACCTGTCGAAAAGTACCAAGGGGACCATCGGCTTTACGTCCCATCCGAAAGGACGGTGTAACTTTGACCAGTCACGTAGGTTCCTCCACTAACCCATGGACTGTTGACGAGAAGAACGAAGCTGTTACACAAGCTTTGGAACCCTCCAATCTTCTCTAACCAACGGTAACTAGTGTTTTGGAGGTAAGTGGTGTAATTCTGTTGGTGGTATCAGTATATTATACCTCTAATCATTATACTGGTTTCTCATGCATTCAATCGAACATATAATTAGGCAGTTTAAAAACTCATCAATTTAAAACTCGCGCCACAACGAATTCAAGTTTTCCGAGAAATCTCGGAAGAAAAAAAAAATCGAGTTGAATAAGCTTGGAATTGATTCTGGAACATGTGAGCAGCGATTCAGTATCAATATCAGTCCAATTGGATTAATCTCTCGGCTATGTTAGATTAATTAGTAATGTGATAAATTTTGGTTCGCATGCCAAAACTTAACTCTTGTTTTCTAAAAGTATGAAAACAATCTTCTGGATCCAATTCCATTCATCAATTTTCCGCCTTATATAATATATCTATATTGAATTTCGCGATGAAAGAGGAGAATTTTCCTCCGTGTATAGGCCGTGTTTCACACTCTAGGGAAATTTTCGTCACGAAACGTTTTCATGTTTTTTCATCCTATTTTTTTTTATAAAAAGCTTAACGGATACTTTTATGCCGTCGTATTAAAACCTTTATTATCATTTTTTCGTAAGGCGTTGAAAGTAACATTCACGTAACGGGACAGAAATTCACTATTACACGACTATCTCACATTTTGCAGCCATTTTGTTTTTAAACAAATTAATATCTCTGTTGTAATCAAATGAAACTTCTTATCGGTTCGTTATTATATTCGTAACGGGCAGGAAATGTACTAAAGCAACTAAAGTAACGGTAGGCTATGCCTCCAAACAAATTTTAAAACACTTTTGCCGCCATTTCGTCAAATTATACCACCATTTTGTTTTGTAAAAAAATATATTGCGAGTACATCTCTTGTAATTAAAAAACTTCTTATCGGATCGCGCTGAAATTAACATTTTCGTGACGGGACAAAAATGTATTAAACCGTAGCTATAGCACATTCGTATCGAATTTTGCTGCCATTTTGTTTTTGTAAAAACATATTTCGAGTAAATCTGTTGGTTATTACAAAACTTGCTATCGGATCGCTCTGAAATTAACACTTTCGTGACGGGACAAAAATCAAATTAATATCGAATTTTGCCGTCATTTTGTTTTTGAAAACATATTCCAATAAAAAGAAGGAGAACAACTCACGTGTCGCGCTTGCTGCGATTCTCCCAGAACTTCTCCCAGAAGGTCGACCGATGTTTGATGCGAAGAGCGCTCGTGCTGAGGGTGCGCGGCAGTCCGGGCACGCTGGCCACGATCCCCCCCGGATCGTGATCGGGTGGGCCCGCCCCCCCTCCCGCCGGCGCGGACATACCCGACAGGAGGGACACCGAGGCGGATATGCCGAGCACCCCCCCCGACCCCGCCCCCGCCGCCCCCACCCTCGATCAGAAGGGCGTCTTCATCCGACGAGTCGGCCAGTGTGTACGATGTCGGTAACTACAGTCGGGAATGTCGGTAACTACAGTCGGTTGTTGTTATCGGCCGCACTAGAACGCCCCCGTTCGAGCGCTAGCATTGTGATTCGGAGGATGGCGTTGATGTATATTCCATGGTTGTTGATAATGTCACTTGTCGTTTATTTTTGTTTTCACTTATGACGATTTGATCACTGCATAAAGGTAAACAACATCGATTTTTGAATAGAAATGACAACCTCAAACTTCAATAAAAAGAAAACTATAATTTTTAATAAATAATCATTAGTTACAACAGATTGTTTAATACAAAGTATTATTATATATTTTTTTTTAAATCAAATGGTCCCCGTATTTTTCTTGTGTTAAAACATTATTGTTTAAGAATACAGTAAAACATTTTTTTTTTTACTGATTATTCAATATTTTTTGATAAATAGCTGTTTTCAAAATAATAAGTGTTACCACACAAGGAAAATCATTATGAAGCTTATGTTTGAGATTGTCGTTTCCTTTGAACACTAAAAAGGAATGATATCGAGAAAGAAGTGGATTTTATCATCGTTTAGATATTGATAAACGAGTAACAATTCGCATTTTTTTTTTTTTTTTAGACAATGTGTATTAATTGATAGAGAACAAAGTATTTTCACAAATTATATCACTGTATTTTAACAAGTAACGAATCTATAATGAGAGCCAATGAAAATTCGATACGGTTAAAACTTTGTAAAATATAGTATATCGTCAAAAGAAATCCAAAATTTTTAAAAGTTTAGAATTAAGTTAAAAATTATTAAATTAAATTGTTTACTTAGTTATTTTCTTAATCGAGTTAGTAGAGTTTTAATTCGTTGATAACGTATTAAAGTTGGAAGTAAAGAATTAGTTTCCTAATTTGTTTTACCGTATAAGTTACACTTTTGCCATGATTGAAAACACTAGGGAGAATATTAAAAAAATGATTTAATGCAAAAATTATGGTTTCGTAATAACTAGAAATTTGATTAAAAAATTTCAAAAACCATATTTTTTGTGTTTTTTAATTTAGGTTTTAGTTGTTACAAAACTACATTTCGGAGATTTTTCTCTTATTCAAAAAAATGTATTTAGCGTTCTCAAGATATAACTAAAAACAAAACGTTAATTCCTTGCGATTTTTATAGTAAAACTACCCTTTTTCATTAAGAATTCCTCTTTCCCCTTTGAGATGAACACAACCAATGACCGACGACCGTAAACAATATTATGTCCTAGCTTAAAGTCACGATAACTTTTGTTTTCGTTCAATGTTTACAACTTTGCTTCCTTATAAGCCATTAATGCGATTTCTTCTGCGCATTTCCACTAACTCATTCCCCCCCCCCCCCCCCCCCCCCCCCGAGTCGGACGGACCTACACAAATAGATCTTCACTGACAAACGCGCGCCACAAAAACAGAAGAAAAAAAAAAAACCTACCCTTCCTAGAAACCTTTCATTTCTACCCCGCCCATCCCCACACTATCTCTCTTTTTATCTCTCTCTCTCAATCGCCCTCTTAGTCCAAGAGCCAGCAACATAAAAGCTCCCCTCATAAGGTACATATGTTTTGACTATTGGAATAGGAGCGGAAAAACTACTCTACTAACAAAACGCGCGTCTTACTCCTCAACGTGGGGGCTTTTAGGCCCCACAGGGGGCCAAAAAAGCCGAAAAAAGGCCCAAGGTTCCCCTCATAAGGTACATGGATGGAGTAAACGCCATTTTGTAGAGATAAGTGTCCCAAATAGGAATTCGAAGAGTAAGACGGGATATTAGGGGGCGTTTACCGATCAGACGCCATTTTACCTAAAAAGGGCCATTTTTTATTTTCGCACATGCATGCGCTTAAATACTCAAATCATATCCGGAAATGTCTCGAGACGTAGAAAAACATACATTTTAAAGAAATTTTGGGTTATTGTCCTCGCCAGACGCCCTCAAAAGGGGCCCAAAAAGGCCAAGGTTCCCCTCATAAGGTACATGAATGGAGTAAACGCCATTTTGTAGAGATAAGTGTCCCAAATACGAATTCGAAGAGTAAGACGGGATATTAGGGGGCGTTTACCGATCAGACGCCATTTTGTCCAAAAAGGGCCACTTTTTATTTTCACACGTGCACGCGCTTTAACACCCAAAACATATCCTTAAATGCCCCTAGAGGTGAATACATTTCTAAGATATTGTGTGATGTCCTCGCGAGCCCCCCCCCCCCCCCCACAGCCTCGATCCGGATGCGATAGTTTTGAAGCTCCGCCCACCCCTAACTTTAATATACCAGTATTTATTATTATTAATGTCAGGATTTAAGGATATGTTTTGGGTGTTAATTGCGTGCATGTGTGAAAATAAAAACTGTACCTTTTTGGGTAAAATGGCGTCTGATCGGTAAACGCCCCCTAATATCCCGTCTTACTCTTCGAATTCCTATTTGGGACACTTATCTCTACACAATGGCGTTTACTCTATTCATGTACCTTATGAGGGGAACCTTGGCCTTTTTGGGCCCCTTTTGAGGGCGTCTGGCGAGGACAATAACCCAAAATTTCTTTAAAATGTATGTTTTTTACGTCTCGAGACATTTCCGGATATGTTTTGAGTGTTTAAGCGCATGCATGTGCGAAAATAAAAAATGGCCCAATTGGGTAAAATGGCGTCTGATCGGTAAACGCCCCCTAATATCCCGTCTTACTCTTCGAATTCCTATTTGGGACACTTATCTCTACACAATGGCGTTTACTCTATTCATGTACCTTATGAGGGGAACCTTGGCCTTTTTGGGCCCCTTTTGAGGGCGTCTGGCGAGGACAATAACCCAAAATTTCTTTAAAATGTATGTTTTTTACGTCTCGAGACATTTCCGGATATGTTTTGAGTGTTTAAGCGCATGCATGTGCGAAAATAAAAAATGGCCCAATTGGGTAAAATGGCGTCTGATCGGTAAACGCCCCCTAATATCCCGTCTTACTCTTCGAATTCCTATTTGGGACACTTATCTCTACAAAATGGCGTTTACTCCATCCATGTACCTTATGAGGGGAACCTTGGGCCTTTTTTCGGCTTTTTTGGCCCCCTGTGGGGCCTAAAAGCCCCCACGTTGAGGAGTAAGACGCGCGTTTTGTTAGTAGAGTAGTTTTTCCGCTCCTATTTCAAAAGTCAAAACATATGTACCTTATGAGGGGAGCTTTTATGTTGCTGGCTCTCCGTCTATCTTCTTTTATTAAGTTTTAACAAGTTCTGTTCTGTTGACAAAAGACTTCAGACGAAAGATTAAGTTTATTGTTTTGCTTCACTATATAAATTGTGACAAATTTTCATTACATTTTCTCGACTCCGCTTAAACTCGTATTTATGAAAGTTTTTCATGCTAGTAAATTTTTAGTTTGTCCTCGTCTAAGTGTTTTAGCGTTTTACACAATGATTGAAAACTTCATCTTCATTATCAGACTTTTATGAAGATTTTATGTATTTGGTGTGTAGTCTACGATCCAAGAACTATCCATTATATTTCAAAACTAGATAGCGCACCTACTTTAATAGCCAATAAAAACGCTTATAATAAATTCCGATAAAAAAATCTTGTAAACAACATCTTTCGTGCACTAGAATTTCACGACTTTCTTTTTTTTTTACAAACTATATACTATGAAGTATGAACTAAAGGTATCACGATAAAAGCTCAATGCGGTTGTTAATTTCATACCTAATAAGTAATAATTAAAGAATAAATAATTGGTAACGCGAATTAAATAAATATACAACTCATCAAAAACAAATTTTATAGAAATGTAGTACATTATTATAGTCCTTTGCATAACGAGAATGACGGTATAAAATTTGGGTCAAAGGAAGACATATATCAAATGAAAGCTTGAGATGAGTACTTTTCAAAAAACTATGATATACCTCTGGCAAATCCAGCTTTCTATGTCAAAACCAGGGTCAAAGGTCAAATTTGTAATTTTTGGAATAATTTTTAACTAAATAACAAAAAATGTTTGCAAGTTTAAAAACACTCTTTTAGTAAGATAAATGTATAACGTTTATTAAAAAAAAATTAAAATACCTACTTACCTTTTTGACCTTGATTGGGGTCCATTTCCTCAAAATGGGTAATTTCTAAAAATTTCTTCGATTTACTGGTCAATATTCATTATATCAACGTACTTACTCATAAATACGTTTAAATGAATAGTTCTTATTGTAATCACATTGTTTTCACGGTATTTATTCAAAATGGCGGTCAAAGGTCAATAGGTAAGTATCGTCGAACTAGGTCTAGTAACTAAAATATTACTTGTGGGTACTCTAAAGACGTAGAATTTTAACTGCAATTACAATAACGAATAACAATATAATGTTTTAATCGTAAGAGAATGTAATTATCATATAACTTAATATAAACTACTTAAGATTGTTACTGAATTTCTAATTAATGTCCTCAGACATCAGGGTATTCTTGAATGGGTGTGCAACTGCAACAAAATACATTTTTGAAAAGAGCATGACCATGCTGAGATATGTGATATGATAGTATGATATGATATCTGTCCTAGCAGTGACTGTCTAGTCGTCAAATTAATCAAAATTGAAGTCAAAATCACTCAAAATTGAAGTCGTCAGATTAATCACCATCTGATTCACTGGAATTCTCATGCTGGGTACCGATATTTGGACAGTCCTTCAGCTTACACGCGTGGGTACACTTCAGCTGATTGGCCAAACACTCATAGGTCGGCATCTTGCAAACACGGCAACAGTTACAGGCTAGGAGATCCATAACGGTCAAAGGTACTGGAGTTCCAAACATCCACTCGTTGCTCAGATCTCCTTCTGCCGTGGTTTTCCATCCATAGCCACACAGATCAGGAACATCAGGGTTGGCTTCCAAGCAACATATCAATAGATCGTGTTTGGTTGATAACTCACAGTCGCAGGATATGAAGCAGTAAGCAATCGTTACAAGGTGGTAGCTGATTAGACTTCATATCATCACACTTACTTCTAAAAAGCTCGTAGCGCAGCAGGTTGACGCATGACAGAGTCGTGGTCAAAGAGCCGAGTTTACAGACAAACTCTTCGAGTTTTTTTGATGACATCGATAGAAACTCTCCAGTCCTGACCCATCTTGCTTAGCTTGACACAGAAATGCGAGTTTTTCTCATGATATTCTCTTTTTCCCTCTTACCACTGAATGAGCTCACTCAGGTAGGAACTCATAGTCGTCCCCTACACCTATAGATGCACCCGTTGTTAACAAGGTAACAGTTTCATACATGTCATTTCCCATATAGAAAACATATCCATAGGAACATTGGGTGCCTCTAGGTGAAGTGGTCGACTATGAATTCCAACCTTTGTCACAACCAGTGCATGGAGGTCAGGGAGGGTATTACATACTTCGAATCCCAACGAACTCGCTAGTTTTTACACATCTTCGAAGTGTGTTTGATTTTTGGTAGTCAAGCGTCAACCAGCTGCCCTACGAGCTTTTTAAAAGTAAATGTGATGATATTAAGTCTCATCAGCTACCACCTTGAAACGATTGCCTACTGCTTCAAATCCTGCGGCTGCGAGCTAACCACCAAACAGCGGTCTGGATACGTTGTTTGGACGCCAACCCTGATGTTCCTGATCCGCAGTGTTGGGGCAGTTCTTTTTTTAAATGAACTTTCTAAAAGTTCAGTTCACAGCTCAAATAATGAACTTGAATAAAGTTCAAGTTCATTTCAAAACCTAAAATTTTGAAAAGTTCAAGTTCGTCTAAAATATGAACTAAGTTCTTTTAAAAGTTCTTTTGTGAAAAAGTGTCACCACATTGTATTAACAGTCATGCGAATAATCGATTGCCTTGTATGGCTTAAATAGGAAGAAAAACATGCATGTTAAGGTAAGATATTGAATGCTGGCATTAGGTGTCTGATGTAGGTGGCTATAGGCGCCTACCATTGTAGAAATAAAAAACTTAAGAACTTCAAGGAAGGATAATTGTATTGTTGTTTCAGTTTATATTATTACAGACATGTGAGAATAGCGATTAGTGTATCGATTAATTAGTGATAGTGATAGCGATTAGTGATAGTGTATGTATATGTATGTACAAAAGTGCTGTTCTTCACTAAAACTACCAGAGCTAATTCTACTCCATGAATGGTGGCCGGTAGCTTTTTAAAATCAGCTGAAGGAGAACCGAAAACGATTCGCGTGTTCCTCGACGGCGCGTTGACAGATGCTCAATCATCGAACAGAATGAACTTTCAAAAGAACTTTCTAAAATTGAAAAGTTCGTTCTCAAAAAGAACTTTTGAAAGTTCAAGTTCACTCATTTGAAAAAAGAGTAAGTTCGTTGGAAAGTTCACAAAAAAAGAACGCGTTCTCGGGAACGCGTTCTTTTTAAAAGTTCTCGCCCCAACACTGCTGATCCGCGTGGCTATGGATGGGAAACCATGGCAGAAGGAGATCTGAGCAACGAGTGGATGTTTGGAACTCCAGTACCTTTGACCGTTTTAGATCTCCTAGCCTGTAACTGTTGCCGTGTTTGCAAGATACCGACATGTGAGTGTTTGGCCAATCAATAAAAGTGTACCCACGCTTGTAAGCTGAAGGGTTGTACAAATACCAGTACCAGTACCAGTAGCCAGCATGAGAATTCCAGTGAGTCAGAAGGTGATTAATCTGACAACTTGGACAGTGACTGCTAAGGTAGATATAACATAATACTAGTATCATATCACGTATCTCAGCATGGTCATGCTCTTTTCAAAAATGTATTTTGTTGCAGTTGCACACCTATTTAAGAATACCCTGATGTCTGAGGACATTAATTAGAAATTCAGTAACAATCTTGAGTAGTTTGTAAGTAGTATGATAATTACATTCTCTTACGATTAAAACATGATATTATTATTCGTTATTGTAATTGCAGTTAAAATTCTGCGTTTTTAGAGTACCCACAAGTAATATTTTAGTTACTAGACCTAGTTCGACGATACTTACCTATTGACCTTTGACCGCCATTTTGAATAAATACCGTGAAAACAATGTGATTACAATAAGAACTATTCATTTTAACGTATTTATGAGTAAGTACGTTGATATAATGAATATTGGCCAGTAAATCGAAGAAAATTTTAGAAATTACCCATTTTGAGGAAATTGACCCCATTCAAGGTCAAAAAAGGTAAGAAGGTAATTTAATTTTTTTTTTAATAAACTTTATACATTTATCTTACTAAAAGAGTATTTTTAAACTTTGCAAACATTTTTTGTTATTTAATTAAAAATTATTTAAAAAATTACAAATTTGACCTTTGACCCTGGTTTTGACATAGAAAGCTGGATTTGCCAGAGGTATATCATGGTTTTTTGAAAAGTACTCATCTCAAGCTTTCATTTGATATATGTCATCCTTTGACCCAAATTTTATACCGACCAGGCCTTTTTCGAGCGTTATGCAAAGGACTATTACTGTAGGTGATAATAACGTATATCCTTAAAAAAAAAATATATATTTACGTACACGTGTACAATTTTGTAAAGATATAATAAATGAAAAGTGTTAACTAACATAATGAAAGTCATATCTAAAATTTAATCTAGAAGATTAACTATCTGTAGAATTACTTATAATTGTAGGGATTCAACAACCGTATTTGTATTTTCATCTTACACTACCGAGAAGTTATAAATTTAATTATGAAAAATTTTACGTTGAGAAAACGTCTAATACAGATTTATACAAACTATATAGAAGAAAACTCGGCAAAACTTTTTAACAAGTATACAAAATTAAATTAATTAAGTTTTCTAAAAACAAGCTGATTTTATGCATCGAGAATAAGAAAGGTCGACAAAGTTTCTCTAAGAGCTTTCGAAAGTTGTTCCAAACGGAACATTGAAAACAGCTAATTGCTTACAATGGGGTGGGGATGTAGGGGGTGAGGGGAGGGGGATATTGTTGAAGCCTTCGTAAGTCGGTTGTTTCAGCTTTGAACACTTGTCACGACTGAGTACAAGATTTAGCTTTAATTGGACATGGGGTGTATCTTCACTAAAGTGGAGTTAAGGTACAAGTTTCCATAGATATAGCATGAATTAATAAGATTTCTTATCGCACAAGCTTAAGTAAACATTGAATTATTAAAAAAATAAAAATAAAATAAAAAAATAAGAACAGTATGTTATATTTACAAAAAATGTCAATAAAATAAAATAAATTATTTCACATTTAGAGTCTACACACTCAGTAACGAAACCGATTTGCAGTGGGAGACTTTAATTTAAAGCGACTAATCCAACCCTGTAGGCTCCGAACACCATCGACGAGTGAGCGATAAGAAATATATGAATCAGTGAGTTGGCAGTGATAAATAACTCAATATGACGAACGAGTTAACAAGTTTAGTCATACCCGGTTTTCCCGCCATAAACATTCAGTGCTTTTTATAATTAAAAATTATTATTCATTATCAGTCATCATTCGAAACGGAATGGTGTTGTGTTCGAGAAATTGAACATAATCTAGATAAATAATTTAAAAAATCATATATGTAATGCAACTTTTTTTAAATTAATGATAATTTATTACTGTTTTAAGTCATCGAAAAAAATATAATGTTTGTGAACAATAAGTTGATCAAATTTTTTAGATAGGTAAATCACATACAACATCCTTCTAGGTTCACACAATTAAAAACGAAGAAAATTCTCAAAGAGAAAAATATAACGAAGATTCACGAAATAACCCGATGAAGTTTCGATAAATGATCGACACAGAGATACAGTTCCTACGGTTGATTATATATGTAGGCTAGTGTACATTGTATGTTTATAAACCGTGTGTTATACTAAGTACCATTAGTAAATGCAACCCTTTATAGCAAACAAGGCTACACTACAACCTAATGTGTTTCCCCCCTGCCCCCCCCCGTCCCCCCTTATGTTTTGTAGTTGTATTAACTACCCGAATACGAGCCTAAACAGTCTCCGTTTAATATAAACAGCATTAAAATAGAAATAGATCCCGCCCGACCGCCCCTATTTATTCCGTCATAAACAAAAAAACTCGTCTACTGGTATTTACCAAGAAAGAATGCGATGCTAATCTAAAATGTTAACAGGGAAGGATACCTCTACGTCAAAAACCGCACCAAATTTTCATTTTTAAATTATATCTCAAGAATGGTCTTCGAAATCGAAAATCCGAATCAACAGCGCACTGTGGTTTGGTAAGCTCTACATACTGAATGCTCGTTTATGTCTCTTACATTATAATCAGTATGGTTTTTATGTGTAATTAATAGTATTACTAATTATCGATTTAATAATCAAAAGAACTATAGGTTATAATACTTCATTCAGACTGTAGGGCTTACAAAAACACAGTGCGCAGTTGACTCAGATTTTTGATTTCGAATAGCATTCTTGAGCTAAAATCAAAAAACGAATCTTTTCTGCGGTTTTTCACGTAGAGATACCATTCGCTCTTAATTTACATACTTTATCAAACAAAGGCATTTCCATATCAAGGTATAGCCATAACGTTATTCCTTCCCACTCAGAAATATATTTTAGGTCGTAATTTTCCTTTCGTTGCCATCCTCCGCCCTTCCTAAATGAATGTTTTACCAGTCTTATTGGAGTCCCGCACGCACTGGGTTAGGTGGGTCGATAGTTTTACAGATTTATGCAAGAAGAACTGGGCTGGGCCGTAAAGGCTGTGTTTGTTACGTTAGTTTCCTTCATAGGCGTATTCAGGCTGGTTAAACGATATGCTCTAGTGTCTCAGCGGTAAGACGCGAGACTCTAATTCGGGAGGTCGCCGGTTCGATTCCGGCCACCGGCAGTTCTGACTGAAGGTTTTTTCCAAGGTTTTCCTCAGTCGTAAAGGTGAATGCTGGGACTGAGTCATACTAACAGCCCTCGGACATTCCTTCCCAACTATCAAAACACCCTAATATACCTAGTTAGTCACCTGAAGAGGGGTACATCAGGTAAAGCTGGTGTACACCCTATAACAGGGATTCCTACGAAAAATTAAAATTAATGTGCTCTATAAACAGTGGTATATTCGAGCCTAGGTGGACTTAGTTAGGCGCCGCCTAGGCACTTTTATTTGGAGGCTAGGCCAGCCTAGGCGCTTTTCCACAGTACTGTTGTTTAAATTTCAAGAACCCATGTATAGTATTCACAATATCTATAATTGGGAACAAATATGTTAACTCAACGTTATTCAGGTTTAATTTCTGTAAAATCTTTTTCCAGTCACTTAATTAACAATCGCCATCCCCTCAAAACCCACCCCGTGCACATGTTAACTCGACCGCCTAGGTACTTAACGGAATACACCACTGGCTATAAATAATAAAAAATATGGCATAAATCAAAATCAAAATAAATAAATTCGTATTTATAGAGTCTTTTGGTCTATACTCTATACCCACTCAGTAACAAGACTGATTTTCAGTGAAAGAAACTAGTTAGTTACTTCTCAATATATATAGCCATGACAATTTACGCAAACGGAAGTCTAGCTAAAGAATTTGATTTTCATGCTATTTCCCTATATTTAAGTAAGCTAAAAGTCTGATTAAAGACCGTTACAATGTTATGTACATTGATTGAGTATGGCTTTTGTTGTAGATTATTCAGAATCACCTTTCCAATAGTCTGCTAGAGTAACAACGAATTTGATTTCTATGCTATTTCCCTAAATTAAAGTAAACTAAAAGTCTAATTGATGACCGTTACAATGTCATGTACATTGATTGAGTATCGCTTCAATTGCAGATTATTCAGATTCACCTGTGCAGTCTATAGAGTTACATAACAACACGTGTGATAAAAACCACTTAAGCTGCAGTTTCTTATAGGCCTACGCGCGACTGATGCAATGCAACGATTGGAATGCGTCAAGAGTTTTGCTGTTGTTGCCTACAATACCGGATAAATAGTAGTAGAGTAGTATTGCTCATGCACTCAGAGAATCGCTTCCAATCATAGTCTACATAAAGAGAGTGTTGATAATATAATAGGTAAATAATACTTGATCATTTGTTATCATCGATGATAATGATGTTATGAAATCGAAACTTCTGCGACAACTTATCAATTACGAGTGATTACGCCTGTTATGTTTCAATAGCCAGACGTCTGATATGGATGGTTTTATTGTCATAGTGTAAAGAGAATGTATGAGGCGTGTTGAATCTACGTTACTCACATTTTAGCAATTATTGTATTTGTAATTATTATTACAATAAGTTATTACTTTTTCGACTTTGGAGAGGTCATTTTTTTATGGAGACAAATCAATTTTTGTGTAATGTTTAACAAAACACTTATTACTATACTAGCTTATGCACACTGATTTGAAGATGAATAAAGACGCTTTGTATTTGTATTTTGTATTTAGTATGATTATTATTACTGTTGTTATTATCCCAATTTAATGTCATGTTTGTAACTAGACTGCATTAATATTTTATTAAAGATTTTTATACTTATTACTATACATACTTATAAAAACAAATAGTTCCTACACGCATATCGTAATCACGATTTTTTGTTAAAAGTTTGGTAATCAATGCTATAACTTTAGGGCAATTAAAACAAACTGGGCTTGATAATTATTTTATAGTTTTTCATTTGAACAACAGTGATTTTTATGTTACAGCATTGATGTACAACCTTGGTATTTTCTTTCATACATTGTTATAGATAATTTTAAATTTTCTACTTGTGTTTTAATTGATTTAAGTATTTAAATTATTCTTTAAATCAGGATTTCTTTGACGATATACCATACATATATTATACAAAAAAAATGTATCTACATTAATTCAATATTCCGTCGCAAAATTTCACACTACGGTGCGCGAGGCAAAAAAAACAACACTTTTTTACACTTACGAAGATTTAAAAAAAAAAAAAAAACTTTTTTTTAAACACTGTCGCACCGATCGCGAAACGCCGAAACACGTTTCCAAAACACCCGTCGACGTTTCACACGCGTTATAGTAGTAGTAGCACAGTCGTTAGAGTCGCGCGCGCGAGATTTGAGACACCCTCCTCCCTGGACGCGCGTCAACCACGAACTGGCGCTGACGCGTCGCGTCGATGCGCTTCGCCTCCTCGTCGACATGCGCACGCGTCTACCGCGCATCTAGCGCTCTGGCTCTAGCTCGCTCGTCACAGTGGTTTTACTTTTATGAGATTACACGTATAGAGGCGGGTGTAATAATAATAATAATATTTCATAGGAATAATCATATTTCAAGAATGCTTCTCGAAATGGAAAATCTGAGTCTACAGCGCACTGTGTTTTGGTAAGCCCTACCAATTTTGAATGCTCAAAATTGTGACTTACGTCATTTTTATCAGTATAATTTTTATCTCTAGTGAATTGTAATACTAATTACCGATTAAGCAATCAAAATAACTACGCTAATGGTTATGATATTTCATTTAGTCTGTAGGGCTTACCAAAACACAGTGCGTTGTTGTAGAAGATTTTCGATTTTATGTTGCAATCTTGAGATATAATTAAAAAATGAAAATTTTGGTGCGGTTTTTGACGTAGAGGTACCCTTCGCTTTTAAATAGTGAAAAACAGTCAAACAGTTCAACATTCAAAAATTTAACCAATCAAACAGTCAAATCAATCACAAAATCACACAGTCGAACAGTTACCCGTCAAGAACTCAAAACACCGTCAAACCTTCAAACATTTTAACAGTCAATCAATCAAATTATGAGACAGCTACACTACACTTTGTGAACTGAAGGCAGTACATACTCATACGCATTATTTATTAAAGCACTGGTTCTAATAAATATTAATTCATGTTCAAAAGTGATTAATAAATATTTTAGAAAAAATGTAGTAAAAAAAAAAAAAAAACTGTTGTAAGAAATTATCTGTAAAACAGCAAGTGTTTCTCGTATAAATTATTGGTCGGTTATAATCCAAACGTTTGAAGTAATTCCTTGTTTTCCCGCAAAAAAATAATATATGTGAAAGTAAGAGCTACTTTTTTTATCAATTAAATTTATTACAAAAAACAATTTAAAAAAATCGCAATTCTATCGAGAGAATGATACCATTTAATCCATAGAATAAAAACAAGTTGTTTCCATACTGTGTTAGCTAAAGTGACTCGGACTATACATTCGATTATCTCGAGAGTATAATAGCAGCCGTGGTCGTAATTGTCCAGTTCCTGTCCGCGTAGAGTCAATAATAGTCTGGTGTGGTTTATTTATATTGTATGCGTGGGTTATCAGGGCGCCACGTGTCCCCTAGTTATGTAGTAGATGTGATGCACTGATAGGCCTACTGGCCATAGTTCCCACGTGACGTCACAGCGGCCATGATTGCGATACAATAATGCGAAAAGACGAATCTAATTAATCATTGGCAAAATAATATTAAAATTTAATAAATAAGCCTAATTTAGAATTGAAACAGTAAACGTAGGTAACAAAAAATATTATAAATTACCACACATATAGGCTAGTTTTGAAAAAAAAAAATACCTGGGTTAAGTTGAAACACAGACTTTACTTTACTTAACTTTGTTGTAATTAAGGCCAGTGTAGGGCACAACGCCGTCTTTAGCATGATGAGTGATGATTGAGAATGATAATGAGGAAGGGAGGAGGGAAAGCCTGGCACCAGTACGTAGCCTACTCATTTCGAAAAGTACCAAGGGGACCATCGGCTTTACGCCCCATCCGAAAGGACGGTGTAACTTTGACCAGTCATATAGGTTCCTCCAATAACCTGGAGCAGTTGACGAGAAGAACGAAGCTGTTACACAAGCTTTCGAACCCTCCCATATGCTCTAACTAACGGTAACACTAGTGCTTCAGAGGAGAGTGGTCACCCATCCACCTCCTGACCTAGCCCGCGAGGTTCCTTAACTTTGGTGATCGTATGGGAACCGGCTAGCGACCGCGGCTAAACAGTTAACTTGAAACACACAGAAGGTAGTGTGGTTTATTTATATATATGTGTGTGATTATTGTCACGTTGTCTTGTAAGTTGGAAATAGTCGATGTGATTCACCATGACAAGTGATAGAGATAGATATAGGGAGGCACGAGTTGTGTACTCACACACTCACACAAATCACAAGACTAAATAATATTCAAATTTAATAAATAAGCCTAACTCAGAATTTAAACAGTAAACATGAAGAATTAAAAAAAAAAAAAATTACCACACATATACCAGTTTTGAAAAAAATAATTGCCTAGGTTAAGTTGAAACACACAGTAGGTAGTGTGGTTTATTTATACATGCGTGTGACCATTGTCACGTTGTCTTGTTGTAAGGTGGAAATAGTCGATGTGATTCACCATGACAAGTGATAGAGAGATAGGGAGGCACTAGTTGTGTACTCACACTCAAATCACAAGACTAGGCCTAGGTTAAGTTGAAACACGCAGTAGGTAGTGTGGTTTATTTATACATGTGTGTGACTATTATCACGTTGTTGTAAGGTGGAAATAGTCGATGTGATTCACCATGACAAGTGATAGAGAGATAGGGAGGCACTAGTTGTGTACTCACACTCAAATCACAAGACTAGGCCTAGGTTAAGTTGAAACACGCAGTAGGTAGTGTGGTTTATTTATACATGTGTGTGACTATTATCACGTTGTTGTAAGGTGGAAATAGTCGATGTGATTCACCATGACAAGTGATAGAGAGATAGGGAGGCACTAGTTGTGTACTCACACTCAAATCACAAGACTAGGCCTAGGTTAAGTTGAAACACGCAGTAGGTAGTGTGGTTTATTTATACATGTGTGTGACTATTATCACGTTGTTGTAAGGTGGAAATAGTCGATGTGATTCACCATGACAAGTGATAGAGAGATAGGGAGGCACTAGTTGTGTACTCACACTCAAATCACAAGACTAGGCCTAGGTTAAGTTGAAACACGCAGTAGGTAGTGTGGTTTATTTATACATGTGTGTGACTATTATCACGTTGTTGTAAGGTGGAAATAGTCGATGTGATTCACCATAACAAGTGATAGAGATAGATATAGGGAGGCACGAGTTGTGTACACTCACACAAATCACAAGACTAGGCCTAGGTTAAGTTGAAACATACAGTAGGTAGGCCTAGTGTGGTTTATTTATACATGAGTGTGACTATTGTCACGTTGTCTTGTTGTAAGGTGGAAATAGTCGATGTGATTCACCATAACAAGTGATAGAGATAGATATAGGGAGGCACGAGTTGTCTACAGACTCACACAAATCACTAGACGTAATAATATTAGAATTTAATAAATAAACCTAATTAAGAATTTAAACAGTGAACATCAGTAATTAAAAAAATTAAAAATTACCAAAAAAAAAATGACCTAGGTTAAGTTGAAACACAGTAGGTAGGTCTAGTGTGGTTTATTTATATACATGTGTGTGACTATTGTCACGTTGTCTTGTTGTAAGGTGGAAATAGTCGATGTGATTCACCATGACAAGTGATAGAGATAGATAGGGATGCACGAGTTGTGTACACACACACAAATCACAAGACTAGGCCTAGGCGGACCGACGGAAATAGAATTAACGGTAGAATAGTCGTCGTGGTTTATTTTGAAAGAAGACTCGTGATGAGTGATGACGTCATTCACACACATGACGGGACGTGGAGTGGGCGGTGTGTATACTTCTGCACTAATACAATTCGGATGGGAGACGTAAAGCCGATGGTTCCCTCGACAGAAGTAGGCTTCGTGCTGGTACTAGGCTTCCCCTCCTCCCTACCTCTTTATCATTCATCAATCATCACTCATCAGGCTAAAGAGGGCATTGTGCCCAACACTGGCCTTAATTACAATAAAATATATAAATAAACAACTGCGCAAAAATAACGCGAGTAATAGCTTAGGTTAACGCTGCACGGCGTATTGAAAAAGTGATTAAAATTACTAAAATTTAGTTTCGTAAGAACTCCAAGCATCGGATTACAAAAGTTTGGAAAATATTTGAATCCTTACGGTTGTTACCAAAGAAATCACATAATTAATCAACGACTTTGAAATTCTTGTTGTTAAAAGTTGTGTGTATCCAGTATTCAGTGACTGTTGGCCGGATCGCTCGCAACACTCTCTGTGCACTTGCTACGCCTATAGGGCACTAGCAACACCGAAAGACAACAATGGAATAAATGAATTGAACTGATGGACGAACAATCAGCTGTCAAAATAATCAAATTGCAACCATAGAAATAAAAACAAGTGTATAGCAATAGTAACTGCTCGGCATTTAAAACTTTTAATGATAGACAACGACGAAGTGAAAGTTTTGTATGTGTATTTGTTTGTTTTTTTGTTTTGTTTTCCAAAATCAGACGAAATTGTTTTTTGACAGCTTGTTGTTTGTCCATCGATTCAATTCATTTGTTTCATTGTTGTCTTTTGGTGTTGCTAGTAGCCTATTCCAAACAACGCCTTCTAAATGTCACGCGTCCGTCCAATGCACCGCCAACTGTGCCCGGGCACGAGTATCCCCGTCCGCCGCGTGTAGCGACGACGGTGGCGGTGGGTAATGGCGGGCGACCGACAACCGCCCGCTTAGTTCACGCACTCCCCGCCAGGAACCCCGCGGGAATCCCCCCCAGCCCGACCATTGTAATCTACACTAGCGCCGCCGTGGTCCCGCTGCGAATCAAAGTGGTTCGTTCCGTTGCCGCTATCGCTTATCCGGCGCTCGTGTCGTCGTTCTAGTTAAACAGAACTAGGCTAACAGTTTTACTTATACTTTGGATTCTGAGAGCGTGTGTGCAAAATCTGCGTCTAGTATAGTTGAGAAACTGTAAGAATGACGGCCCCCTCCATATCCCCTCCACAGCTACCCGACCCCCCTCAACTCCGTGACAACCTAACAAAATGAAATATGAAACTGAAAATCAGTTTGTTTCAGTTGTTCAGTTTGTTGTTTCACGGATTTGAGGGGGGTCGGGTAGCAGTGGAGGGAATAAGGAGGGGGCCGTCATTCTTACAGTTTCTCAACTACATATGAACACAGAGTAGAAAGAAAGCTTCCTAGGCCCGGTTTTTCAATCGGTCATTAACGGGGCCGTTAGCTGACGATGGTCCGTTATCTGCATAGGGTTTTTTTGGATTACAGATTACGGGCCTATAGGAACTCGAGCCCAACCCAAAAAGATTTCGATAAAAACGTTCCTGAACTACTACTACTACTACTGCATATTTGTTGGCGGCTGTACGTACACCCTTCGACATTTAAGGAAATCAAGGGTAGTCACGAATTCTCTTCTATTTCGTCACCTGTTTGAATTCGCTATCTAAGGAACGAATTATTATGACGTCACTATCTGACATGGCGGCTACAACGAGTACTTGTGCTGGTCATTGTTTGTCAACAAGTGCAATGTCGTCCAATCCAAACAAAGCTGCAGGAGCGCGCTAATGTCAGTACTCATTGGTTTATAGGGACAAGTTTTCCCGCTAGGAAGCGCATTGAAGCTCTGCTATCGCGAACAGATTCGTGAGTGAGTGAGAGACAGAGAGGCAGAGAGAGGAGAGTGAGAGAGGGAAGAGAGAGAGGGAGAGAGAGACAGAGAGAGAGAGAGAGGGAGAAAAGAGAGGGAGAGAGAGAGAGAGAGAGAGAGAGAGAGAGAGAGAGAGGCAGAGACATACATAAAAAGTGAGAAAGGAAGAGGGAGAAAAAGAAAGAGGGAGGGAGGGAGGGAGAGAGAGAGAGAGAGAGGGAGAGAGATGTGTAAACAACAGCTATGATAATAGTTATCAACAAATCTAAGCTACACTTGGCACCCCCAGCTACAACGTTTAGAGACGGGAGTGTGTTTGCTTGTGACGTAGACAAGACCCGGGCCCGCTTTGCGAGGAGATCTCTGACGTATGAGGAGTCTCATTTCTGTTCTGTTGTACTCACGGGCGCTGCCCCGGGCAGACGAGAGACAGCTGTTGCTGATGTTCTGTTGCTATACTCTCGTTCACGCTAACTTGCTTCACGGTGACGTCAATTCGTTGCTATACTCTCGTCCACGCTAACTTGCCCCACTATGACGTCATCTATCAGTGCTTCATTCTCACAGACTTCATTATCTGTGTATATCTCTGATGATCGTTCGGATGGCGTTTGTTAAGTGCGTCGTCATTGAAAAATACTATAGGGGTCGAATGCATAGTCGTTCCTCACATGCTTCTCAACTCATCCTTTCCTCAGGCTCGCCCAACCACCAATCACAGAGCAGTTCATATGGCAATGCAGCATTGCCATGTGAACTGCTCTGTGATTGGTGGTTGGGCCAGTCTGAGGAAAGGATGAGTTAAGGAGCACGTGAGGAACGACTATGCATTCGACCCTAGGTCTACTATATCCATTCCCCCAACCTCCCCCTCCCCCTCCCCCCCCCCCCGCCACTCGCACGAGTCTCTGACGTCACCACAGAACCATGTGAGTGACAGGTGGACGTTGATCCAAGTGACGTTGATTGGCAGGTGGGGAGGGGGAGGAGGGGAGAAGGGGAGGTGAGGGAAGGGGAGGGTTGACACGGATATGTTTGTGTGTGTGCGTAAGGATTGACAGTCTCTATTTTCTGCCTATATATAATACATTATGATGTAAAAAATTAATTGAAAAATCGTTAAATACAAATTTAAATTAAAATTTTTTTTTTGGGGGGGGGGGGGGGGGTAGGGGGGTAGCACACTGAGAAAATTATGTACAGAACGTTTACATGGAATGTCTCGGTCCACAATTTTTTGTAGTCTCAAGTGAACTGATAAAAATGTTCCGATGACTGGCACATGTAGCAAATTTAAATTTCTTAACGATCCTTTCATATAAAAGATATTTTCTGTGTTAAAAATAAATGAAATTTTTTTGGGAGGCGTATTTCTCTCGATATACAGTTGAAAAGTTAAATTTTTTGTAACAACTTCTAGAAGGGTAATAACTTTGAAAACATGTATCTACGATGGTCGTAGGAGGACCTTTAGTTAGTTAGTTAGTTAGTAAGTTAAGTTTTATTTTTCAAGTTAGTCATACATACATACATAATACAATTTCAATATTTGTATGCCCCTGTAAGATTCCAGTATCAGTATCTGTTTTGTACCGGGGATAAAAAAGAAAAACGTAGACAAAAACCTCCACCCCATAATTAATACATTTTTCCAAAATAACTAAATCTATTTTCTCCTGAACGTCATCGAAACAGTGGTTGCCATTAGTTAATACGAGAAACCAAAACGCAACGGTCCACGAAATTATCGACATAAAACCAATTCTTAAAAAAAAAAACAATTTCCGAAATAGCAAATCGTAAAACTGCCCCCCAGCATTACCACCATCATCATCTTACACCGTCAAATCGGAAAGTCGTAACGAACACCCGTGACAAAAAATATAAAGGTTTAACCAATAAAAACTCTCCCTCTCCCTCTCTCTCTCTCTCGCTCGCTCTCTCTCTCTCTCTTGGATGGAAGATAAAGCCTTGCTGGCCTTAATCCCACCTTCAATAAAGACCATTATCTATCTATCTATCTCTCTCCGACATCATTGTTTGTACTCTAGAAATATACGTTCGTCGTAGGATATTTTTAGCCGGAAAATCGTTCTACGGTTGGAAACGACGAACGGAAAGAAGGAAACTTAAGTAAACAAGACTCAAAGTCAAGTCAACATGAACGCGAGGCGCGTATTTATTCTAGAATGGACGAGCGCTTCGCATTTAACGAGCGGTTCTTAAACGACTGTTAAACGTGGGAAGTTCGTTACGTCAAAACGACCATAATGAAGGACAAAACGTGTGTGTGACATTTGAAGACGAATATGTTTATATAGTCGCGTCGCGTTAACTTGCAAGGTGATGTCGTCACGGATTATGTAATAGTGAAGTGACCATGCCGACCTCGGATCCTAAAGTGGAGACACCTCGGACAACGAACCAGTCGATCCACCGCGTCAAGCTTATATTTACCTGGTTTGTAAACCCCTCGTTAGGGGGGTAGTTGGGCCGACTCGTTCGCGCTACATTTCATTCACTGATTTCCTAGAATTTCATAATTGGCTTCACAAACAAACTTATTCCTTAATATAGATAAGAACACCACGAGCTTGAAACTTTTTTATGTTTTCTTGTAGCGTTATTATTAGATGAATGCGAATCAAACGATTTGCATACTGCATACATGAATTACATAATATGTTTCTTCATAATCCTACTACAAAGACGGTTAAAAGATGACAATATGCATACATGTATTTAGAAAACGATTGTGATAATTGAAAATTACGTAAAACCAGAAGCAAAAATAATGAAACTTCTTCTTCTTCTTCTTCTTCTTTCGAACACCCAGAGTTGGAACTTATGCCATTCTCTGCCTAGTTGCCCAATAAAGGTTTGCCACATATTTCCTCCTTGCTATCTTTTGCCCCTCCATTAGATCCCTTTCTGCTGTCAGGGAGACACATGTCGCAAGATGTTCCGCGTATTTAACAGAATACAACAGTCCGCAATCTGATTTAACGATCTTCTAGCTTTGAATATTGACATGAATGCGATGCATTCCCAAGGGTTGTACAAAATATGGTCATCGCTCAGAACCGGTTTTCGCCGGAAATTCTGGTTCGTTGTCCGAGGTGTCTCCACTGTAGTATAATCGACCGCCCCTTAACATGCACGCACGCTGTCGCATCGAAAATCAACATATTCCTGGCGTTAATTCACCCACAACCGTAAATGCAGTATGTCGCTTTAAACAAGCGTTATTACTAGTCAAGCTTGTTGTGTTTGTAATTTCCAGCTAATCAATATATTATGCCATATAGTAAATTATAACAAATTATTTACCTATTTCAATTATGTGGTAGGAACTATGAAGGTCAACATTATTGTCAAAAGACAACAAATGAAAAAAAGGACTAGACTTACATTGAGAACATAACGAAGATATAAAAAGGAAATTTAGCTAATGAAATCAAATTACAGTTATGAAGTATAATAGCATGGATTTACAACTATCTGGATGTGCAACATGGTTGGAATACGCGTCTGCGATTCTCATTTTCGGTTTTTGACATTCTCGGACATTTTACCCCCTATCGCTAAGCAATTACACATCAACAGTCACAACAACAATGTGAACAATGTCAAAATCCGAAACTTAAGGGCAAAAATGGCTGCCCACCGCCTTCTTCCATGGCTATTTAATTGGTACATTGATTTGTTAGCTGATTCAAGTCCAGTAACGAAGTTACTATTATAAGTCCATGATAATAGTAAGAATGATCACAAAAATTTGGAAATAGTTAACGATGTGGTTAAAAAAAAGTGTTTAATTGAAGTGGAGCCGCTAAAACATAGGGTATTTTTTTTTTATAAAATAAGATTTTACAGAAAGGCGTCTTAGATCTTCTTCTACATTGGTTCGTGATTCCTTACAGTATTATTTATATGCAAACTCTTTGAATGGAAGAGTTGTACAGACATTTGAAAACGGTTGTTTCTCGTTTTGCTTTCAAGTCTTATTAATGGAATTTCGTTTGAGTCGACGAGTGACGATAACGTTTATCAAAGCCTTGTGTTGCCAATTAAGCCAGAGTTAAACCCTTGTGTATTTATCAATTAAAACTCTCACAAACACAAACAAATATTAAACAAATTTTAAAGAAAACAAAAAAGTACGAAGCGCGCGCTGTACAAAGTCAACACTTTGAACAAACAAATAATTTTGCAAAGATGAGAAGACGGGAACGTTTATTTAACGCAAGAACAAAAGGAAAGTGTCTCGAATTTTCTTGTGTATTTATTTCTACATCCAATAAGCACCGTGTGTTAGTATATACAGCGCTATATGTGGCCAAATATGTAGCAACTTACTGATAAAGATTCCATTCCGCGGTTGAAAATAGTGCTGGATATTATTGTGGTATATCTTGTTTTTTGTTTTGTGTTTGTTTTTTTCTTGTTGATGTGTATTTATTTTGTTTTGTTTGTGTTTGTTGTGTGTTATTTGTTGTTTGTAGGTTTAAAATGTGTCACGATTAAAACGGCTGCTTGCCTTTTTAAGATTTTACTGATGGGATTCATAGTCTGCCCAAAAATTTTAAAAGCCGTATTCACTTAAACAATTTTCACAATTTGCCATTATCGACGTAGGAAGAACGACGCTGCTTCATCAGGTTGTTGCGCGACATTGCCACTTTGAGCGCTTCATTCGTTTTCACTAGTGCCCTCGGTGGCCAATCTCTGTGCCTATACAGAAAGTTTAGGGTTCGATTCTTGGTCGTCGTAGTTCGAGAGACGAATAAAATACCACCAACATTGCGAGTTGCGACCTACCCATTATACAGAATCACATATCATGATAAGTTCTAAAGTCCGTTATCATGAACTTCGGAATTCGGATGAATATTTAAAAAATCTACTAATATTTTTTCACCATGGCAACCAGGCTTCCCATTGGTCGTTCAAATTATGGTGAAAAAACACGTTAAAAAACAAATAAATAAATTCACATTTAGAGTCTACCCACTCAGTAACGAAACTGATTTTCAGTGGGGGACTTTAATTTAAAGCGACTAAACCAACCCTGTAGGCTCCGAACACCATCGACGAGTGAGCGATAACCAATCAAAGATCGATATATCAAATACGAAACATATGAATCAGTGTTTGGACAGTGCGAGCACATGTCAGAATCAACAAGGACGATTCAGAACAACTTTGAATGTATTGAGTGCTTCGTTGCTAGGACGGCTCCAAAGTCACCGTTTACTTATTCCTAAGACAAGAAGTTTGTGTAGTCACGTCTAAATATTTATCCAGCCCATAATACCGGGCCTAAATAAAGATCGGTTAAGACATTCATTTAAGATTTAAGCTTGTAACGAAATCGAATCAAGTCAAAAGTATTATGGCGTTTACACACTTTCATAACATTTAATATCAATTTGTTAATCGCCAAGTACTTCTGTCAAATTTTTTTTTCAAATCGCAGCTACCACAATAATTAAGTTTGCAGTCAATGAATCTCCCATAATATACATCATACTCTATTGAGTTACGAGACCTACATAAGTGAGTGCAGCCGCTACAGTTCATGTTTATAGGTCGTTCAAAATAGCTGCATGGCCAATCTAGCTAAGTTGATGGCTGAATAGAACCGAGATATATCGTTCACAAAAAAAAAACGCTTCAATGAAAACCCAGAGTTTAAAAATGATAACGGGAACTGTGTTCATAACATTATTGATACCCTGACCAACTCAACCCATGTCTGAACTTCAAAATAAAAGTCCAACTGACCTTTTTAACAACCAGATCTACCCTGCCTAACATCCGTCACATGATTACTCATATCTTAACTTATATATATACCTAGACATTTCAAATGTTGCATCAACCCTTTTACCTTATTGGACAGCGGATAAGATACTTGAAGTACAGAGTATAATCTTCTCTGTCAAGTATAGATGCGATGTGATGCTCCCGCTGTTGTCTCTACTCTTTACACGAAGCATCCAGTTTGCTAGGCATTGGTCTCTATAGCCTCGTGAGCCTATTTATCTATCTAGCATTGCTACGACATATTAGACGAAACAAAATGGCGACGGATTGTGTGAAATGAATCTTCAATCCAAAAATTAACTCCTAAACCGATTGACCATATTGATTGATCGCAAGTATCCGAATCTAGTTGGTATTTTTTAATTTCGAAGATATTTCCAATGTAGAATGTGGTTCTCCAATCATTATTTATTTAAGATCGTTCCATTGCAAACTTGTGAATGCTGTCGTCATAGATGAGTGAGGCATTGACCAATCAAATGTCAGTATTTGGAAAAGCCACACGCTGATTGGCTCCGACACACTCAACTATAACGTCAGCATTCACAAGGTTGTTGTGGAACCACTTTAGATATTAATGTTTTTTGTTTGTTTTTTTAACTAAAAATTTGTCTTTTCTTTTGTTTCGTCTAATAATCTATTTTTCTTTATTAGTTCTAAACTAAACTAAACTAAACACTAACAACTATGGTGGAAAGAGTGGTTACCTACTAATATGTTGGAACTGTTAACGAAATCATACAAATACACACATTGCAAATGAAAGGACAGAAACAATATTGCGTACACAACCTATAACGAAAGCAGTTCTGACTTTAAGGCAGGTGGATACACACTGAACAACGAGACACAGACAGTCAAATAAGAGGAGAGTAAATAGTTGGTACAGTCAAAAGATTTACGCAAGGTTATATGCATACAGTATGAATTTCTAAACCACAGAATTGTGTGTTTTTTTTTTTTTTAAGTCAGAATAATGAAGTCGTTTGAAAATAAATTGAAACTATTGAGAGAAAAAAAATACCAGAGTAACAGAAAGAATATCAAAGGAAAATATTGTTGCTAAAAAAAAAAAAACAAGATGTAAATAATAAAATACGTAAATGTACCAGGAGAACAGAAAAAGCGCACGCCGATAACGAAAAGGAAACATTTAAATTTCAATGCACAAAATAGAGCTAAAAACAGCTAGATAGCTAGGCCTATAATGAAATCAATATTTAAATATATGTGAACACATCGTAGCACGTAATTACCAAACTATACCGAAAGATAATGAAATAAGTCACGAAAACAAACACACAATAGCCAGAAAGTAAGTTAGTCAGCTGGACATTTGCTGGTAACAAAAAGATGCGGGGGAAGAAAAAATGCGAAAACATATCAGGAAAACAGAACGATGTACAACACACATAGACCGTAGAGAACAAGGAACAGGTTTCACAACAAAACAAACTCAGGCACCGTTATGAAAAAAAAACAGAAAAAACGTAAAAAAAAAAAAAAAAAAAAAAACGGAAGGAAAGAACACAAATTCAAAACAAAAAAAATTATGTTGGAGAATACAAACAAAATGCATTGTCAATTCCACGAGCTAACAATTTATGGAGACAAAAACAAAACGAGTACGGTAAAAGAACTCAAAAGCCATCACAAAACACAGGACTAGTTAAGGGCGCAAACGAAACAGGGGAGAGAACAGGAGGAAAACCAAAGAACACAAACAAAGAACAGAAAGATAGTTGAGTACATACGGTCTTTCCACCAAGGTTTCAGTCTCCTTGAATCTGAAAGCAACCACCACCAGCAAATGTGATTTTCGAAAAGGCTATAGAAATTTCTTTAGTTTTTTTTTCTCTAACATATTACACTATACTAAACATTTCGTTATTTCATGCAAATGTTCTGTATGTGTCATGTCATGTATTGAATTTTAATTCCAAAGTGTATATATATATTTATAAAGTATTCGAAAATGATTTTTGATAATCTGTTTGTCAAAATAATAAAAAAATAATTAACTGTATCGTGAAATCCGTGGAATTCAATCCAAAAGTCAAAAAGCGGAATAATGCAATGTGCAAAAATTAAGCAGTGTGCAAAAACTGAAGCAGTGTGTGAGCTATATAAGATTACCTACAAAGAAAAACATATTATGTACATAACAATATGTCTAATTTTTACGATCCCAGTAAGATATAACTGGGATTGTGAAAATGTACGAAAGAAAAGCAGCAAATTATTGATGAAACACACACCTTTACAGAAGCACCATATTTAGAAGAGAGAAGCATAGAGGAATGCACAAACAGTGTAAACATAAAAATGTACCACAAAGCCAAACCAACACATAATATAACTTATGTACACAAAAATATGTATCCTTAAATTCAGGACAACAGCTTAGGTGGTTTCTTGAAGGAGAACAACAAAGCAATGTTGACAAGGACACAGGCCAAGAAACCTAAGCGAAGACCTTTCAAATAACCACCAACACACCATTAACATTTAACAAATACTGTGACTTAGACAATAGGTGAGGAATAACTATAGAAAATTATGAATAATATGCATTTCATCGAAGTTACTCATATCTGCAAGAACAAACCAAGATTATACTTACAATTACCGAGGAGATTTCTTTAAATCAATTTCGATATTTTGAATTACAAGAATATAATGTTCTGCAGGCCTAAAGTTCTTTTTGTTGTAACTATAAAAGAATAACGTTAATAATATATTGAACACTATTATTATTGATTGATAAATTAAATGATAGATATTTGGGCACTACGTCCCATATTTTTGCAACTTGGCTAATCGAGACGATGAGTGGGTAATATACTCAGATGACGATGATGAAGATTGTTTATTTATTATTTGGGCGTAATTTTTATTATTTCAAATAGAGAAAACGACGATATTTTGGACTTTTCGTAAGACCAATTCGATTCTCGTTAAACTTATAAAGTAGAAATATACAATTTATCATAAAGATGCGTACATACAAATTATTAACGGTGCATTTTGAGCCAACAGAGCAACAAAGCAAATCATCATTATTAAATTCGCTCAATGTTAATAGGCTAAAGATAACAAATACAAATTAATTTATTTTTATTATAAGAATAGAATTGTACATTAAGATAAATACTTGATGATTCAAATGTAAATGCAACGAGGCTAATCGCAACTACGAGCAGTAAGATTACGGACATACGATTCGTATAACAATTACAATAGGCCTATTTTAAAGATATTATAATTATTAGATTGTATTATTATTTTAATTTGGCGATACATTTAATATAATATCTTGATGCGTTCAAGCTATCAATGAGATAAGGCCTATTATTTTAAGGGGTTGGTGATTTAATAACGCTAGCTAGGCCTACCCATTGCCCTGAAATTAACTTCAGATGTAAATGAAGCTACACAAGATGGGAAACCGTTTTAAATTACCTATTCAATGCAAAAATAGAAATAAATTACCATCTCGTCCGCCGATGAATGAAATTACTTATTCCTTCCAAAACGGGAATTGTGAATCGATTAATCGATCAATCGATCGACAAAGAACGGGAGATTTAAATTCAATCCGTTAGTCGCATCGCACGAACGAACGGATATCGAATCGAATAGAATCGAAAATATAGAATATTGTATAAAACGGGATTGTTTTTATTTAATTTAGATTTACTCGGCTGATGAATTTTTCACCGGGGAAACGCGTTTCTTTCCAAGGTTTGAATTCCATCCTCCCCGGGAACGAATTATATGTTCCATGTTCGTAACTTAGGCCTACAGTAACTTATTGCTTAAGGTTGCGCGGGCACGGTTTTTTAGATATTCTAAAATATGCACAGAGCATGCCAAAGTTTGAGCTTTGAAATTGAAACCATGACTTTTGAAAGTTACAACATCAGTTTTTTCGTAATTTTGATTGTAGGCCTACCGTTACTGTCGATATTGCTAGCTAGATGTACGTCGCTTCATTCAAAATCTAAATTCTCATTTGTACCGGTAGATGAGAAAAATCATAAAACAAGTACCAAGACAGATAACGAACTGAAAATTTCGCAACTTCTAGAACAAAGTATGTTAATTAGGCTACATACAATAAAAATTACGTATCACAAATGTGTATTTCTGGGCGAATTTATGACTTGAATGAAGCGGCGTAGGCCTATATCTAGCAATATCTACGGCACCAACATAACCAACCACAACCATAATTATCTGGACCCGTTGGTCCCTATAGCAATGTATTTGATTAGGCCTATCTTACCTCTTATCTCCTGAACTCAATGCTCGTAACTGGTCAAGAAAATCGTCTGTTTCTTCCTGGTCCATTAAATAAACTCACGCCTTAAAATTATTTTAATATAAACATAAATCAATCAAGTTAAGTTCCTCTCAATGTCATGTTGTTCAGCTCAGAAAATAAAAACACGAAACAAAATTGTTTTTATAAAATATGATTACGGAAAAAGAATTGTTCGATTCGTGGCCTGTTATAGTTTGAAACCGGGGTCTGCTTGATCTCCGCCTAGCGGAGGCTCGTCGAACTCCTTGCGAAACCTACGACGCGTTAACTTGCAAGGTGTTGTCGTCACGGATTATGACGCGTGTGACAACTACCAACCTAAATCTAGTTGCATCCCGTTCTCCTGCCTCAGGTATTGTAGTGATAATATCGCCCGCATGTTGTCAGACGTGGTGGGGTCTCATTCCATTCACGGTTGGTGCAGTGGGGCAATCTTGAGTTGAATACCGTTGAAATAGACCGTTGGAGCGACCGTCTCTTCTCAGAATTTTAGAGGGCACCTTGCTTCTTACGGCGTCGCCAGTAACCGCTAGTTTACATTCAAGGTCCGTTGGTCCCCTGGCGAAGGCTCGGTTAACCTTCGACAAGCCCCCGCCAGGGAATGTAAGGACCTTGATTTAGATTAATTACAAATTTAAAACAATTTCAACACCGGTAAAACTCGGGGTTTACGCAGGGTAGGTGCAGGACATTCTGCCCTCGAAAAAAAAACTTGATACGCACATCTATTTTTCCCTTCATCGAAGACTTGAAACGATCGATCGATAACCTTCGAAAAAGTCCCATCTCGAAAAAAACAAAAGACATTTCACGAAGAGGGATCTGAAGATTGTCCTCTCAAAGCTCTTCAATGCCGTGACGCATGATGGGAGGTAGGCTAGTAGCAATCTAAGACCCACTAAGAGGATCCCTTGGGAGGGGAGGGAGGGTGGACGAAGGGGGGGGGGAGGGGGTCACCTATCTCCTATATTGATTACGTTGGGCAAAGCTCTTCTGGTGACCCGTCTCTTGAGCCCATGTCATCTATACACACACACATCCGCTACAGGAGTGGAGCTGCTTGTTAGCGTAAGACACTCTGATTAGAACAGAACGTATAAGAGATTTGTCATGAGCCAAA
>OX246747.1:32652802-32702802 GCA_945910005.1 Isoperla grammatica
ATGATCCTAGTCGTCGAGTACTCCAAAGAATTACCAAATTAGATACTTCTGGTGTATTTCACGCTGCAACGGTTGGTACTTCCTAGTGCTGTGATCTCGCGGCAAGTGGCTACAATTACGTGACAGTGTTTTTCTGCTGCCACCACTAACGAAGCAATGTTAAAAAGTACTACTTCCAATTTACTTGCTAAGTGGCTGTTCCGGTGAGTGGGTAGAAGAGGGGGGCACGGGGGGGGGGGCAGGGGGGCACACAAGAGGAAGCAGTCCATTTATATCCAAGTGTGTCGTACGCAGCAGTATACCCCCTTTTATCACTAATTTAAAAGAACACCACTAATGTTTGTGTATTTATAAACTCGAGACCGGACTTGCCCGCTATAAATGGATGACGTTTCTTAGAAGATTCAACTTCATGTATGTGTTAGATGGAGAGAATCCGGGAGAATAACATAACAAACAATGAGGAGAAGGAATGAAATAAATGTAAATACAAGAAAACGAGAAAATTGAAAAGACAAACTTAATAAAAAACACACTCAAACAAACATTGAATTAAAATTGAAATGAAAATGAAAACGAAAATAAAATTGAATGAAAACGAAAATTCAAATTTGTTTAATATAAAACGAAAAAAATAACAGAGGGTACCGACGACATACATACACACAGTCCACTTATGACCGAGCAATAATGCTCATCGTCTCGATTAACCTCGCTTCACATCTGCGCGCTCGTCTAGGTACACACACACTCACTCACACACACACACACACACAAGTGACGTCAATCGTCGATCGTCGTCACACTCATCGTGTTTTCGCCGTGGAGGCCAACCAACGCTTAATGCAATCAACGCTAAACGACCTCCCCCCCCCCTCTCCCTCCCCCCCCCCCCTCCGTCGGCTGACTGGATAACAGTCACGTACACACACACTCATATCGAGCGTGCTAAACGAGGGGGCGGCCCCACTTTGTCCGCATATCCAGTGGCGGACACACTCGATGATAAGTGGCGATTTTCCGTCTCACATTTTTGCAATGACGCTAATCGAAACGATGAGTGGGTGATTTCGAGGATGAAAAAACGCCAAATCATGATATCTGTGTTTTACGTTTTAAACAATTTTAACCATCAAAAATCGGTGGTTCTGCATGATAGGATTTCCTATTTAAGGGCGTAGGTGTTTTAATTTTTAAAGAATTTTAACCATAAGAAATCGATTGTTCTGCAGGGTAGGGTTTCCTTTTAAGGGGTTAGGTGTTTTACTTTCTAAACAATTTTTACCATCAAAAATCAGCGTTTCCGCCCGCAGATAGATTTTCCTTTAAGGGCGTAGGTGATTTACTTTGTTACAATTTTAAAATAGTTTTAACCAACATAAATCACGGGTTCCGCGCGGGGTATAGGTAATAATAATATTTTTGTAGGAATCCCTGTTACAGGGTGCACACCAGCTTTACCCGATGGGCCCCTCTTCAGGTGACTAACTCGGTTATTAGGGTGTTTGGATAGTTGGGAAGGAATGTCCGAGGGCTGATAGTATGACTCAATACCAGCATTTGCTTTTACGACTGAGGAAAACCTCGGAAAAACCTTCAGTCAGGACTGCCGGTGGCCGGAATCGAACCGGCGACTTCCCAAATTAGAGTCTCGCGTCTTATACCGCTGAGCCACCTCTATCGGTGGGGTATAGGTAGACATAATGCTACTCATCTCTGTACAGTAACAGCTACCGGTTTGAGAGAGACTCAAGATAGCTCGACTTCCTCGTGATGGTGATGATGATTATGCAACACTACCATAATAAGACACGGTCGGTCGCGTTCTTTGCTGTATATACGAGTGACGACTCTATTTATAACTAGCTCACGATAGTGTGGAATGTGATGCACGTTGCGTATACGTTTATGATGATGACTGTATCTTTGTCTTAGCCGTTTTAGAGCTGTGCTCTTCTCTGCCAACCCCTATTCAGTAGTGTAAAATGTTAAATAAATCAATAAAAGAATAGATGAATGAATGAATGAATGAATGAATGAATGAATGAATGAATGCATGCATGAATGAATGAATGAATGAATGAATGAATGAATGAATTAATTAATTAATGAAAATATGAATAAGTGAATGAATGATTAAATGAATAAACAAATTAATAAATAAATGAATAAATAAATAAATAAATGATGAATGAATTAATGAATAAATAAATAATTGATGAAATAAATAAATAATGAAATAAATGCATAAATTAATTATATAATTAAATACAGTTTTCACTTCTTACATCCCCATTTTAACATTACGCAACGTTTGCAATCTATTATTAAATTTAAACCACCTCAATACCGCCCGGTTTTAACATAAAGAAAGACAGCAGTGGCCATGGATATCTCTTCACATTACACCCAAGTACATCACAGACAGACGCAGCCATGCAGCAAAGTATAGCTTCAGCTCGAAATGTCACGTAGCATCATTCAACCCAGAGAGCAGACATGGCGAGCTTACTAAACACTAGTGTGTGCCAAGTTTACACAGTCAAGCACACTTACACTGGCGCGAGCCTAGCCTAACAATAGAACACATTTAGTGTCCCTTTTTCCGTCTCATTACGACGATTGTGCACAAGCCAACTAGTGGTGCAGTTTATGCTCTATACAGTACAATGACAGATATTGTTTTAGTGTTGTCCAGGGTAGAGGAATGTTTAAATTTGTCTTGCGCGACGCAAGTTGCGTTGTAAATTGCGCTGCAAAATCCACAACGCGGTACTTTCTATAGAGAAATATTATTAGGTGAAATTTCACAATATTCGATTAGATAAATATACTTAAAAGGTTTAAAAACAAGCGTTAGAGAAAAAGAGAGAAAAGTAAAAAAAGAACTATACACAGCAAACCAAATACCAACATATAAAATTTGTCCGAGGCAAAGCTGAGAACGCCGCAGGGCATTTGTTTCACTGCATTTATAATAAGTTGTTTGTACAGCCCGAGTGCGACCGCAGATTTCTTAAATTTTTTAGGTCCGATCTGTCAAAAAGTAATCAAATATAATCGTTTGTTTGTTGTATGGACGCAGCTATTATTTGACTACATGTTGGTTTCCAAGAAATGTGCGTATGGCGGAACTTCTGTTATGGCTTCCGGTAATGAATTCCGGGGTTTCGTCTCGTGTTTGTGCTAGCCAGGTAGTGGGGGTGTACATCATTCGTGAAATGCCAAGATCGACTGATTCTCTTGTTCTCAACTAAGCCACGGACACACTTTAGCAAAAAACGTCATCAAAGTATACGATTGACTAAAGACAAACATTGATTGACTAGATTGACTAAGATAAACAGTACATTCAGTCAGCTCAAGTAATATAACTTCCATTTCCGTTATTAATCTACTAATTTTTATGTACGAACTTATTGGCTATTAACTTCCGTTCGTCTCTGCAAAATATCCGCTTCGTTAGACCCTACAGATATAATATTGGATCCAGAGTCAAGTGTCTGTGAATCTCGAACCAATAAGCTGAACTGAATGAAAACGTTTCGTTAACTCAAATTGGAAATAAACTACGAGAAAAAGAAGACACAAGACGAAGAAGAAGAAGAAGAAAAAGAAGTTCGACAAATTGAGCCCGTTTGCTTTCTATAAAGTCTATTCAGTTATCCATGTGAGATTTTATGAATGCATCTACTCGTAATAGAACTGAGAAGTCTTGAAGCACGTATAGGATGCTCTGAGGTAATTATATGGACCAGTGAAAACTCGAGCCTGCACAGTTGAAATTAACTATAATAAATACATATTTTTAAAATTTTACAAATGTAGGTTTGTAGCTACATTTGTCCCCGTTAAAATGTTTATCTCAGAAAATTAAATTGGAAATAAAAACAACACCAAAAAAATAAAACCTACTCTATGTAAAGTCTGTCCGCTCAAACGAAACATTCAGAGCTTATGGCCTATGTTTGTGTATTGAATCATTATAATCGGTTTGTAAACCAAGATTTACTAGAAAAACACGGTTGCCAATTTTATTATGACGGAAGTCGAAAGAATGTCACCCTTTGAAAGAAAAATTATGGCAAGGAAATGACAACAGTGCGCTGCCTGTTGGCCCTTTAAACCCTATTTCACGGTCTATTTTTGACAAACATTGGTCATTAGCTCTAAGCGTTTCGTTCCCACTATGAGCGGACAGGTTTTAAAAATGGCCAAAACATCTTTTGTAAAGCCTGTCCGCTCATAGTAGAAACGAAACGTCTAGAACTAATGACCAATGTTTTTCTAATAGACCGTAATTAATACGGTTTAAAGGGCCAACAGGTAGCGGCGCGCTTTTATCATTTCATTGCAATTATTTTTTCTTTCAAGGGGTGACATTCTTTCCACTTCCGTTATTATAAAATTGGCAACCGTGGTTTTCTAGTAAATCTTAGTTTAAAAGCCGATTATAATGGTTCAATACACAAACATGAGGCATTAGATCTAAACGTTTCGTTTCTACTATGAGCAGACAGACTTTATAAAGTAAACAGTAACTATTGCTGTGGCACCTAAAGGTCTTTCACACCAAGAAGTAAGGTAGTGTCAGGGAAGTCAGGACCGCCCACAATTGGTTTCCAACTTAACAAGTGCAAATCACTAACGTTTTTCCCGATTATCTAAGTTTTTTACGGTAACGTACAAGAAAACGTGCAAGCAGGTTTCCGTCAAAAAACTTACCGCAACCAAATTGTACTAGATAATCTGGAAAAACGTTAGTGATTCGCGCTTGTTTGGTTGGAAACTAAATGTGGGCGATCCTGATACTACCTTATTTCTTGCTGTGAGAGACCTATACCTGTGGCCAACGCAATACATGCCTGCGTCTCCTCTTATCGTGTGTCCTACGACCCAGTCGACCGTGTCCTCTTAAGCCATTAATTGTACCGGCGCGGTTACAATGTTGATAGAAGCGACTATCAACACTATATTGCATCAAACTATTGCTTTATCTTCAATGTACAGATGTACTTCAAGGCTATGCGTGGTCATCGCACTTGTTAACAACGTTACACACCACTTGTTTGGTTAGTCAATGTGTACTCGGTAATACTACAGAGCCCACGGTTTAGCCGCGGTCGCTCAGCCGGTTCCCATACGAACGCCGAAATTAAGCAACCTCGGGCTAAGTCAGATCCAATGATATTCAACAGCTATAGTAGGCTAGATGCGCAACCTAGCAGCCACAGGCGTGTCAATTAGAAGCCATCTTGAATTGGCCAAATAGTACAGGCGGGAATAGAAGTCTCTAACGCAACTTTTTGCCGCTCGCAGCGCTAGCAGTACTGAAACGTCCAGATAAGCATGTAAACTGCCCAATCCAAAATAGCTTCAATTTGCCACGCTCGCTACGGAGAAGAAGGTTGGAAGACTGGTGATCTAGCCTACTATAGCTGTTACATATCATTGGTCAGAACCATGTCAACTGAACCATGTACACATCTCTGACAAAAAACTCGAACCATGTATACATATCTCTGCCAAAGAGCTCGAACTATACATCCGTTCCAAAGAGCTCGAACCATGTATACACATCTCTGCCAAAGAGCTCGAACTATAGAACCGTTCCAAAGAGCTCAAACCATGTATACACATCTCTGCCAAAGAACTCGAACTATACATCCGTTCCAAAGAGCTCGAACCATGTATACACATCTCTGCCAAAGAGCTCGAACTATACATCCGTTCCAAAGAGCTCGAACCATGTAAACACATCTCTGCCAAAGAGCTCTAACTATACATCCGTTCCAAAGAGCTCGAACCATGTTTACACATCTCTGCCAAAGAACTCGATCTATACATCCGTTCCAAAGAGTTCGCGGAGATGCCAATTCAATAAAATGTCAAACAGCGTTCCATTCAAATAAGATACTCACCCATGCGAAGCGAGATTGGATTATGCCGCACGCAGTGTGAAGACGAATAGTAGAAATACGCGTATATATATATATATATATATATATATATATATATATATATATATGATATTCGGAAGAAAATATGTTTTGTATATTGTCTATTTTGAGGATGACGTTGTTTGCGTTGAGATGTCACGCATCAAAGTCATGTATATATATTTATTTAAATATTTATTCAACAAACATTCTTGTCGTGAATATAATGGTGACTCGACGTCTTCATAAATCCACCTACAAGAGGTTTTCTTGAAAAAAAAAATCCAAATATATATATAATAAATATATATAGTACGAAAACATTTTAAAAGTAAACCCAAACCAGCGTTTATTTTCACAAAGTAAATGTCAACGTTTCGACGACGTGTAGAGTCGTCCTTTTCACGACATTAAAAAACAAATAACAAATATATAATATAATATATATAAAGTAAGAAAACATTTTTCGGTTTAACCAATCCAAATTGTATTTAAAATAAAATAAACGTTTCAACGACTTGAGCGTCGTCTTTTTCAAGACATACAAACATACGTATGTTTGTATGTCTAGAAAAAGACGACGCCAAAGTCGTTGAAACGTTTATTTTATTTTAAATACAATTTGGATTGGTTAAACCGAAAAATGTTTTCTTACTTTACATTTTGCAACCAACAAAATCTAAGAAATCATATATATATATATATATATATATATATATATATATATATATATATATATGTATATATACATGTGTGTGTGTGTATAATCTACGTCACAACATATATATATATATATATATATATACAAAGAAACCAGAAATTAAAAACCAACCCCGACTGGGAATCGAACCCAGGTCTCCCATTTTGTTGTCAATATGCTACGATACGTTTTCTTCCCTTATTATTTGTACCAACATTAAGGGCTGGTCTGACAATCTCCTAAAAATAAAGTTATATGTAGCAATTTAGCTATTTGGAGGACTTCAAGGGTTTTGATTGGTCGTCGCCATGAAGAAAACAAGCTATTCGACGAATAAATAGTTATTGGAACATTGTAATACTGGACCTAAGTCTTTGTTACCGCCCACGACAAGGGTAACCTTACGTGTGTCAGCCGAGTATAGAAATAAATAAAATATCTATAAATAACCATCGAACATTCGCCGACGTCATCAAAAACACCCGTTTCTTTCCGAAACGGACGGGGCAACAAGACTATTCAATTCCTTCCTTTATGTCGCGTCGGCTTTGTCGGCGTTCCGACTATAGGAAAGCCCTCTACAAGTTTGAAAACATTTCGCGTTCTTTCCCCTTCACCGAATTCGAACGAAATGCAATTCAATATATACATGTGTGGGTGTATCACAGCCTACAAGGTTCAAGGATCGGATAAATCCGTTCCATTCTTCGAGTAGGGATAGAGGTAGAAGGAACACGGCCTACTATTCGGCACTATAAGTATAGTATTCGCCGCCAGAAGTATAGTATTCGGCACCATAAGTATAGTATTCCGCGCCATCAGTATAGTATCCGGCACCATAAGTATAGTATTCGGCACCATTATTAGAGTATTCGGCACCATAAGTATATTATTCTGCACCATAAGTATAGTATTCGGCACCATAATTATAGTATTCGGCACCATTATTAGAGTATTCGGCACCATAAGTATAGTATTCGGCACCATAAGTACAGTATTCGGCACCATAAGTATAGTATTCGGCACCATGAGTATAGTATTCGGCACCATGTGTATAGTATTCGGCACCATAACTATACTATTCGGCACCATAATTACAGTCGGCACCATGAGTATAGTATTCGGCACTACAAAGTATAGTATTACACAAGTTAGTAGTATACAAGTAAGGAGTAGTATAAGTAATGGCCGACAGAATAATTTTTCTTCATGACTGTAGAATTTGAATACATTTGTCAAAAATATGACTACCGTACCGATTTGTCTATCTTTGGTTCCCTACCGCCTTCTGTAGCTCTATCTGCAGCGTCGACGAGAGAGATAATGCAAGGAAGGCTGTGGGTGAGTGCGTGGAAGAGTATCAATCCGCAAAGCTCTTAGAGATCACGTCGTACATTTATTATAGAGAGGGAGGCCGAGCTCTTTGCAAACAAGAGATGATGTGTGGAAAAACTGTAGACCACGAGGAACGAACCGCACTCTCTCTCTCTCTCTCTCTCTCTCTCTCTCTCTCTCTCTCTCTCTCTCTCTCTCTCTCTCTCTCTTGACTTTCACTTTCTCTTTTTTCTTTTTCTCATTTCCTCTTTATATATTTATCTATTTAGCCATTTAACAATTTATCTATTAATTTTTTTATCCGTCACTTTATCTCTCTATCTTTATCTCTTTCTCTTCTTCTCCCTCCCTTCCCCTCTCGTTTGTACTCTCTTTGGCCTGGCCTTAATCCCGCCTTCAATAAAGACCATTATCTATCTATCTGTCTATCTCTCATTATATATTTATCTATTTATCCATTTATCAGTTTATTAGTTTATTTTTATATCCATTTATTTATCTCTTTATCCCATCAATGTGTCTGTTTATTACTTTATTATTATATCTATTTATTTATCTCTTGTGATCTCTCTTATGTTTTTCTCTCTCTCTCATTTTCTCCTTCTCACTTCCCCCCCCCCTCCCCCTCTATCTCTCTGTCTGTCCGTCTCTTCCGACGTAGGCTCAGTTCTGCTTCACACATTCTCTTTATATGAAACACGATCGGAAGAAAACCAATTTGGTGCGGTATTGAAGAGGGGGAGGGGGGGGGGGAGTGGGGGGAGGGGGTGTAATGGGATCGAATAGTGACGTATGGTTTGGCATCGCGGATTCAGAGGTGAAGTTCTCTTAGCCCTTCCTCCATATATTTGTAGAATAGAATTGTGGTGATTTTTCAAAATGTTATTGTTAGGTTAGGGTCAATACTCCATATATAGGCCATATCACATTAGGTTCCGAACTGACAATTGCAATCGTAGTTTCGACCTTACGATTGGCGGCGCATGCGCAGTAGCTCAGTTCGGCCAGTCTACGGTTGCAATCTTTTTATAGACGGAGCTCTAAAATAAGATTGGGAATCGTAGATCCGAGTCACGTGAACCAATCAGGAAGGAGAACGGTTAAATACGAATTGAGCACTGTCACAACATAACCTCAAGCAACAACTATTTTAATGGAAACAAAGAGCCAATAACTTTAATTATATATTTGTTTGTGATTAAGGCTTGTCTTTTTAGTTATTATTGTTGAATTTATTTCCTAGTTGAACGATTTTAGGATTGTCAGCTGGTCAAGTGTGATTGGATAATTGTAGATTGAGATTGCAATTGGCGACTCCAGTCTACGATTCCAATTGTAGTGTGATATGGGCTTATCTCATTGTAGAGACTCGTAGTATAGAACTCACAGCTTGTGCTGACAGCGGGGATTTAATGGATGTTTGAACTCTTTGCGTATGGTAAGGGAAGTTTAGGTGAGACGGTAGATTTGTTTGATACA
The DNA here is from genome assembly GCA_945910005.1 of Isoperla grammatica. Taxonomy (NCBI): domain Eukaryota; kingdom Metazoa; phylum Arthropoda; class Insecta; order Plecoptera; family Perlodidae; genus Isoperla; species Isoperla grammatica. The sequence continues at coordinate 32,662,256 of OX246747.1, forward strand.
TGGTTGATTCTATCGCAAGTGCATTTAAACATTCAAATTGTCATGCATATAATCGGTAATAAAAGTATGAAATATAATTATATCGTATAAAAACCTGCACCGTCCATACAGATAATTTGTGATAAATAATACTGCGGCGCTGTCGTTGGCTGAATTAAATAATAATTAACTATGCATGTACGGAAAAGAACGGAGATTCAGACAACTTTTTCGTATAGGTTACGTATACGTTGTGTAACAGTCGCATCACTTCGCAGTGTTCCAACTTTCTTAAAATTAATCTTTAACGTACCCATAAGTGGTTCTGGTTGTGTGTGTGTGAACGAAGCTTTACGTCAAACGACGGCGCCACACATACGTTTGTATCCATTCGCGTTCACATATATATTTATAGATAAGTGATTCCGAACGAAAGCGCGCGCCTAGGAACACACTTTTCAAAACGTTATCAATTATTCATGTCGCACACATTTCGTTTAGCCCAGAGCGACTTGTAAAACGTTCTCCCCCCCCCTTCCCCCCCCAATAAACTTCAACAATCGGGGCCCGCGCCAGAAAAAACGAATTTCCGCTGCACAGGTAAACGCATTCTAAAATTAGTTTTCGATCGGATTTTTTTTTTTTTTTAGGAAGAACTGTGTCAAGTAGCCGATTTTCAATTTCCACGTTCCGGTGCTAGAGTTGGTAAAAAAAAAAAAAAAAAAAACTAGTATACCTACTAATTCCTAAATTGGAAATTGTAAAAAGTAATCGGAATTGTGAAAAAACGTTTTCCTTGTCACAGAGGGGAAATTAACGTGGACCATTACGAACAGTTTTGTCTCCTACGTTAATGACTCATTATGTAACAAAGTGGAATATTTCTGGTTTTTTGTTTCTGAAACACTGAATTATTGACGATTTTCTGAATACAAAAATAGTTCATTCATGCATTTCCGTGTAAACGTTTTCATTCATGGAAATAAGCTGGAGATTCGACGTCGTGTGATTTTGGCGCTAACATTTTTTCCCCTCTTTTTTTAAGATTGAAGTCTCAAGTATTTCTTGTCCTACACATGAGCTGCTAACCTCTGATAACCATTCGTGACGTCAAGATGGCTTGGGCGACACTTGTGGGGTTTTGCTTTGCTAAATTTTTTGCATTTTGAAGTTACATTCGTAGATTTCTTTGCCAATATCATCGTCTTAACTTTATTGATAATTAAGGCCAGTGTAGGGCAAAATGGCCTCTTTATCCTGATGAGTGATGATTGATGAATGATAATGAGGAAGGGAGGAGGGAAAGCCTGGTACCGGCACGTAGCCTACTTCTGTCGAAAAGTACCAAGGGGACCATCGGCTTTACGTCCCATCCGAAAGGACGGTGTAGCTTTGACCAGTTGTATAGGTTCCTCCACTAATCTGGACTGCTGACGAGAAGAACGAAGCTTTTACACAATCTTTCGAACCCTCCAGTCTGCTCTAACCAACGGTAACTAGTGTTTTGGAGGTAAGTGGTGTAATTCTGTTGGTGGAATCAGTACATACCTCTTATCATAATTTAATGGTTTTTCATGCAATCAATCGAACATATAATTAACCAGTTTAAAAACTCATCAATTTAAAACTCGCGCCAAAACGAATCCAAGTAATGCGGGAAATCTCTGTAAAAAAAAAAAAGAGTCGAGTTGGTCAATCTTGGAATTGATTCTTTCTGGAACATGTGAGCAGCGATTCAGTAAGTACACTTGGATTAATCTCTCTGCTAGGGTAGATAAATTAGTAATCCAATAAATTCTGGTTCGCAGCCAAAACTCAACTCTTGTTTTCTAAAAGTATGAAAACAATCTTCTAGACTCCAATTCCATAAATCTATTTTCCGCCTTATATTATATATATCTTTATTGAATTTCGCGAGGAAAGAGGAGAATTTTCCTCCGTGTATGGCCCGTGTTTCACACTCTAGGGAAATTTTCGTCACGAAACGTTTTCACGTTTTTTCTTCCTATTTATTTATTTTTTATAAAAAGCTTCACGGATACTTTTATGCCTTCGTATTCAAACTAACATTGTTATTTTTTCGTAAGGCGTTGAAAGTCACATTCATATAACAGGACAGAAATTAACTATTAAACGACTATCATCTCAGATTTTGCAGCCATTTTGTTTTTAAACAAATAAATATCTCGGTTGTAATCATATTATGAAACTTCTTATCGGATCGTATTTATATTCGTGACGGGCGGAAATTTACTATAGTACCGGTAGGCTATGCCTCAAAAAAACAAATTTGAAAACACTTTTGCTGCCATTTTTTTAAATTATACCACCATTTTGTTTTGTAAAAAAATATATTTCGAATTAATCTATTGGTAATCACAGAATTTCTTATCGGTTCGCTCTAAAATTAACATTCTCGTGAAGGGACAAAAATGTACTACACCGCGTAGCCATAGCAAATTCGTACCGAATTTTGCCGCCATTTTGTTTTTGAAAACATATCAAGGAGAAGAATGTATTACATTTTGCCGCCATCTTGTTTTCGAAAACATGTTTCAATAAAAAACAGAACAACTCACGTGTCGCGCTTGCTGCGATTCTCCCAGAACTTCTCCCAGAAGGTCGACCGATGTTTGATGCGTAGGGCGCTCGTGCTGAGGGTGCGCGGCAGTCCGGGCACACTGGCCACGATCCCCCCCGGATCGTGATCGGGTGGGCCCGCCCCCCCTCCCGCCGGCGCGGACATACCCGACAGGAGGGACACCGAGGCCGATATGCCGAGCACCCCCCCGACCCCGCCCCCGCCGCCCCCACCCTCGATCAGAAGGGCGTCTTCATCCGACGAGTCGGCCAGTGTGTACGATGTCGGTAACTACAGTCGGGAATGTCGGTAACTACAGTCGGTTGTTGTTATCGGCCGCACTAGAACGCCCGCGTTCGAGCGCTAGCATTGTGATTCGGAGGACGACGTTGATGTATATTCCATGGCTGTTGATAATGTCACTTGTCGTTTATTTTTTTTTTCACTTATGACGATTTGATCACTGCTTTAAGATAAACAATATTGATTTATGAAGAGAAATGACAACCTCAAACTTCAATTTAAAAAAACGATTACTTTTATTAAATAATAATTAATTCCAACGGATTATTCAAAAATGTATTTTTATATATTTTAAATATCAATTGGTCCCATATTTTTCTTGTGTTTACATTATTGTTTAAGAATACAGTAACTATTTTTTTTTATTTTTTTTTTTACGGATTATTCAATATTTGATAAAATAGCTGTTTTCGAAAGATTAAGTGTTACCACACAAGGAAAATCATTATGAAGCTATCAATCAATCAATCAATCAATCAAAATAGCTTTTATTCGTTTATGTTTGAGGTTGTCGTTTCCTTTGAACACTAAAATAGAATAATAGCGAGAAAGAAGTGGATTTATTGTCGTTTAGATTCTGAAAAAAACGCGTAACAATTCGCTAGTTTTATTTTTTTTAGACAATGTGTATACATTATATCGCTGTATTTTAACTAGTAACGAATCTATTATGAGAGCCATGGAAAATTCGTTTCGGTTAAAACTTTGTAAATTATAGTATATCGTCAAAAGAAATCCAAAATTATGAAAAGTTAGGAATAAAGTTGCTAATTAAGTAAATAATTACTAAATTAAATTGTTATACTAAGTTATACTCTTAATCAAGTTAGTAGAGTTTTAATTCGTTGACTACGTATTAAAGTTGGAAGTAAAGAATTAGTTTTCTAATTTGTTTTAACGTATAAGTTACACTTGTCCCATGATTTGAGAACGCTATAGACAATATAAAAAAAAAGGATTTTATGCTAAAATTATGGTTTCGTAATAGCTGAAAATTGGATTAAAAAATTTGAAATACTATATTTTTTTATTTTTTTATCTAGTTTTTAGTTGTTACAAAACAACATTTCGGAGATTTTTCACTTTTTCAAAAAAAATTTATTTAGCTTTCTCAAGAGATTACTAAAAACAAATCGTTAATTTCTTGCGATTTTTATGGTTAAACTACCCTTTTTCATTAATAATTCCCCCTTTCCCCTTCGACATGAACACAATGAATGACCGACGACCGTAAATAATATTATGTCATAGCTCAAAGTCACGATAACTTTTTTGTTTTCGTTCAATGTTTACAACTTTGCTTCCTTATAAGCCATTAATGAGATTTCTTCTGCGCATTTCCACACAACTCCCCCCCCCCCCCCCCATTTCCCTCACAAAGTCGGACGGACCTGCACAAATAGATCTTCACTGACAAACGCGCCACAAAAACAGAAGAAGAAAATAACAAACCTACCCTTCCTAGAAACTTTTCATTTCTACCCCGCCCACCCCCACTCTTATCTCTCTCTCTCCCTCTCTCTCTCAATCGCCCTCTTCTTTTATTAAGTTTTAACAAGTTCTGTTCTGTTGACAAAAGACTTCAGACGAAAGATTAAGTTTATTGTTTTGCTTCACTATATAAATTGTGACAAATTTTCATTACATTTTCTCGACTCCGCTTGAACTCGTATTTATGAAAGTTTTTCATGCTAGTAAATTTTAGTTTGTCTTCGTCGAAGTGTTTTAGCGTTTTACACAATGATTGAAAACTTCATCTTCATTTTTCAGACTTGTATGAAGATTTTATGTATTTGGTGTGGCCTACGATCCAAGAACTATCCATTATATTTCAAAACTAGATAGTGGACCAACTTTAATAGCCAATAAAAACGGTAATAATAAATTGCGATACAAAATCTTGAAAACAACATCTTTCATGCAGTAGAATTGCACGACTTTCTTTTTTTTTTAAACAAACTAGACCTATATATGAACTTCAGTTATCACGATATAAGGTTTTAAATACTGTATGATCAATGCGGTTGTTAATAAAAGCTCAATGCGGTTGTTAATTTCATACCTAATAATTAAAGAATAAATAATTGGTAACACGAATAAAATAAATAGACAACTCATCAAAATTAAATTTTATAGAAATGTACTACATTATTACTGTAGGTGATAATAACGTATATCCATAAAGAAACATAACAATATAAACGTATACGTGTACATTTTTGTACAGATACTTATGAAAAGCAACTAACATAATGAAAGTCATATCTAAAATTTAATCTAGAAGATTAACTATCTGTAGAATTACTGATAATTGTAGGGATTCAACAACCGTATTTGTATTTTCATCTTCCACTACCGAGAAGTTAAAAATTTAATTATGAAAAATTTTACGTTGAGAAAACGTCTAATACAGATTTATACACACTATAGAAGAAAACTCGGCAAAACTTTTTAACAAGTATACAAAATTAAATTAATTAAGTTTTCTATAACAAGCTGATTTTATGCATCGAGAATAAGAAAGGTCGAAAAAGTTTCTCTAAGAGCTTTCGAAAGTTGTTCTAAACGGAACATTGAAAACAGCTAATTGCTTTCAAGGGGGGGGGGGATGTAGGGGTGAGGGGAGGGGGAGAGGAGATTGTTGAAGCCTTCGTAAGTCAGTTGTTTCTGCTTTGAACACTTGTCACGACTGAGTATAAGATTTAGCTTTGATTGGACATGGGGTGTATCTTCACTAAAGTAGAGTTAAGTAACAAGTTTCCATATAGCTATAGCATGAATTAACAAGATTTCTTATCGCACAAGCTTAATTAAACATTCAATTATTAAACAAATAAAAATAAAAAATTAATTAAAAACAGTATGTTATATTTACACAAAATGTCAATAAAATAAAATAAAATAAATTAATTCATATTTAGAGTCTACCCACTCAGTAACAATTACTGATTTTCAGTGGGAGACTATTTTAAAGTGACTAAACCAACCCTGTAAGCTCCGAACACCATCGACGAGTGAACGATAACCAAGCGATAACCCCGCCGTTTGTAGTTGTATAAATTACCCGAATACGAGCCTAAACAGTCTCCGTTTAATATAAACAGCATAAAAACAGAAATAGATCCCGCCCGACCGCCCCTATTTCTTCAGTCATAAACAAAAATCTCGTCTACTGGTATTTACCAAGAAAGAATGCGATGCTTATCTAAAATGTTAAGAGCGAAGGATACCTCTACGTCATAAACCGCACACAAGATTTTCATTTTTAAATTATATCTCAAGAATGGACTTTGAAATTGAAAATCCGAATCAACAGCGCACTGTGGTTTGGTGAGCTCTACATACTGAATGCTCTATTATGTGTCTACCACTATCATCCGTACTTTATTACTAATTATCTATTTAGTAAGCAAAGGAACTATGTTAATGGTTACAATACTTAATTCAGTATGTAGGGCTTATGAAAACACAGTGCGCAGTTGACTCAGAATTTCGAAGCATTCTTGAGCTAAAAAAAAAAAAACAACACTTTTCTGCGGTTTTTCACGTAGAGATACCATTCGCTCTTAATTTACATACTTTATCAAACAAAGGCATTTCCATATCAAGGTATAGCCATAACGTTATTCCTTCCCACTCAGGAATATATTTTTAGGTCGTAATTTTCCTTTCGTTGCCATCCTCCGCCCTTCCTAAATGAATGTTTTACTAGTCTTATTGGAGTCCCGCACGCACTGGGTTAGGTGGGTCGATAGTTTTAGAGATTTATGCAAGAAGAACTGGGCTGGGCTGTGAAGGGCTGTGTTAGTTTCCTTTATAGGCGTATTCAGGCCGGTTGAACAATGTGCTCTAGTGGCTCAGCGGTAAGACGCGAGACCAATTCGGGAGGTCGCCGGTTCGATTCCGACCACCGGCAGTTCTGACTGAAGGTTTTTTCCGAGGTTTTCCTCAGTCGTAAAGGCGAGTGCTGGGACTGAGTCCTTCGGACATTCCTTCCCAACTATCCGTACACCCTAATATACCTAGTTAGTCACCTGAAGAGGGGCACATCAGGTAAAGCTGGTGTGCACCCTATAACAGGGATTCCTACGAAAAATTAAAATTAATGCGCTCTATAAACAGTGGTGTATTCGAGCCTAGGCGGGCTTAGTTAGGCGCCGCCTAGGCACTTTTATTTGGAGGCTAGGCTAGCCTATAAGCACTTTTTCACAGTACTGTTGTTTAAATTTCACGAACCCATGTAGTATTCACAATATCTATAATTGAGAACAAACATGTTACCTCAACGTCTTCATGTATTCAGGTTTAATTTCTGTAAAATCTTTTTCCAGCCACTTAAAACAATGCCCCCCCCCCCCCCTCCCCCTTCGACCGCCTCGGCACTTTTTATTTTAGGAATACACCACTGACCCTAGATAATAAAAACCAGGGTATTAATACAAATTTAAAAAAATCTAAATTATAGAGTCTATAATATATACCCACTCAAAGACTGATTTTCAGTGAAAGAAACTATAGTTACTTCACAATATTATACAGCCGTGAAAATTTACGAAAACGCAAGCCTGGCTAAAGAATTTGATTTTAATGCTATTTCTCTATTTTTATGTCAGCTTAAACTGTGATTGAAGACTCAAATTTCTAATAGCAATTGTTACAAGTCTATATACAATGAAATCTGATTAACTATGTATTCTGTTGCAGATTATTCAGAATCACATTTCCGGTAGTCTAATAGAGTTAAACAGAATTTGATTTCTATGCTATTTCCCTAAATTTAAGTAAGCTAAAACTCAAATCGAAGACCGTTACAATGTTATGCACATTGATTGAGTAGCCTATCGCTTCAGTTGCAGTTTATTCAGATTCACCTGTGCAGTATATAGAGTTACATAACACCACGTGTGATAAAAACCACTTAAGCTGCAGTTTCTTACATGAACGTACGCGTGACTGATGCAACGCAACGATTGGAATGCGTCAAGAGTTTTCCTGTTGTTGCCTATCTAATACCAGTATAGATAGTATAGTAGAGTAGTATTGCTCATGCACTCAGAGAATCGCTTCCAATCATAATCTACATAACGAGAGTGTTGATAATATAATATAATAGGTAAATAATACTTGATAGTTTGTTATCGACGATGATGATGTTATGAAATCGAAACATCTGCGACAACTTATCAATTACCAGTGATTACGCATGTTTTAATATAGCCAGACGTCTGATATGGATGGTTTTATTGTCATAGTGTACAGAGAATTGATGAGGCGTGTTGAATCTACGTTACTCACATTTTAGCAATTATTGTATTTGTAATTATTATTACAATTAGTTATTACTTTTTCGACTTTGAATACGTCATTTTTTTATGGAGACAAATCAATTTTTGTGTAATGTTTAACAAAACACTTATTACTATACTAGCTTATGCACACTGATTTGAAGATGAATAAAGACGCTTTGTATTTGTATTTTGTATTTAGTATGATTATTATTACTGTTGTTACTATCAGAATTTAATGTCATGTTTGTAACTAGACTGCATTAATATTTTATTAAAGATTTTTATACTTATTACTATACATACTTATAAAAACAAATAGTTCCTACACGCATATCGTAATCACGATTTTTTGTTAAAAGTTTAGTAACCAACGCAATAAATTAAGAGCAATTAAAACAAACATGGGACTGATAAATTATTTTATCATTTTCCATTTGAGCAACAGTGATTATTATGCGCATTAGAAAATTAAAAGTATTTTCTTTCATATTTTGTTACAGATACATTCCAATAGTCTGTTTATATAACACCGTGTATTTTAATTGATTATATAACATTTAAGTATTTAAATAATTCTTTAAATCAGGATTTCTTTGACGATATACCATACATATATTATACAAAAAAAATGTATCTACATTAATTCAATATTCCGTCGCAAGCTTTTCACACTTAGGTGCGCGAGGCAAAAAAAAAAACACTTTTTTCCACTTACGAAGATTTTCAAAAAAAAAAAACTTTTTTTAAACACTGTCGCACCGAGCGCGAAACGCCGCGAAACACGTTTCCAAAACACCCGACGTTTCACACGAGTACACACGTTATAGTAGTAGTAGCACTGTCGTTTAGACTCGCGCGCGCGAGATTTGAGACACCCTCCTCCCTGGACGCGCGTCAACCACGAACTGGCGTTGACGCGTCGCGTCGATGCGCTTCGCCTCCTCGCCGACATGCGCACAGGTCTACCGCGCATCTACCGCTCTGGCTCTAGCTCGCTCGTCACAGTGGTTTTACTTTTATGAGATTACACGTATAGAGGCGGGTGTAATAATAATAATTTTTCGTAGGAATCCCTGTTAGGCCTATATAGGCTACCAGCAACATCAAAAGACAACAATGAAACAAATGAATTGAATCGATGGACAAACAACAAGCCGTCAAAAAATATTTTAGCCTGATTTTGGAAAACAAAACAAAAAACAAACAAATACACATACAAAACTTTCACTTAGTCGTTGTCTATCATTAAAAGTTTTAAATGGCGAGCAGTTACTATTGCTACACTTGTTTTTATTTCTATGGTTGCAATTTTATTATTTTGACAGCTGATGGTTTGTCCATCAGTTCAATTCATTTGTTCCATTGTTGTCTTTCGGTGTTGCTAGTGCCCTATAGCATTGGTTCTAATAAATATTAATTCATGTTCAAATTATTAAATATTTTTAAAAAAAATTGAGAAAAAAAAATATAATGTGAGAAATTATCTGCAAAACAGTGAGTGTTTCTCGTATAAATGATTGGTCGTTTATAATCTAAACGTTTGAAGAAATTCCTTGTTTTCCCGCCACAATAATATGTGAAAGTTAGAGCTACTTTTTTTTAAATAAATAAATAAAAACTTCTTATAATTATATTATTAAATATTATATTTTTTTTAAGAAGAATAGAAAAATAATAATAATTGTAATAAAAAAAAAATCGCGATTCTATTGAGAAAATGGTACCATTTAATCCATAGAATAAAAACAAGTAGTTTCCATGCTGTGTAAGCTTCAGTGACTCGGACTATTCATTCGATTATCCGTTAGCTTCAGTGACACGGACTATACATTCGATTATCTCGAAAGCGTAATAGCCGCCGCGGTCGTAATTGTTCAGTTCCTGTCCGCGTGGAGTCAATAATAGTCTGGAGTGGTTTATTTATATTGTATGCGTGGGTTATCAGGGCGCCACGTGTCCCCTCGTTATATAGTAGATGTGATGCACTGATAGGCCTACTGGCCATAGTTCCCACGTGACGTCACAGCGGCCATGATTGCGACGCAATTGCGAATAAAAGACGAATCTAAATAATCGTTCGTAAATAATATTCAAATTTAATAAATAAGCCTTGTTTAGAATTTAAAAAGTAAACGTTAGTAATAAAAAATATTAAACATTTGAAAAAAAATACCTAGGTTAAGTTGAAACACACACTTTACTTTACTTAACTGTATTGTAATTAAGGCCAGTGTAGGGCACAATGCCCTCTTTAGCTTGATGAGTGATGATTGATGAATGAAAATGAGAAAGGGAGGAGGGGAAGCCTGGTACCGGCACGTAGCCTACTCATTTCGAAAAGTATCAAGGGGACCATCGGCTTTACGTCCCATCCGAAAAGACGGTGTAACTTTGACCAGTCATATAGGTTCCTCCACTAACCTGGGCTGTTGACGAGAAGAACGAAGCTGTTACACAAGCTTTCGAACCCTCCAATATGCTCTTACCAAAGGTAAAAAGTGTTTCAGAGGAAAGTGGTCACCCATCCACCTCCTGACCTAACCCGAGGTTGCTTAACATCGGTGATCGTATGGGAACCGCCTAAGCGACCGCGGCTAAACCGTTGGATTGAAACACACAGTAGGTAGTGTGGTTTATTTATATGTGTGTGATTATCGCACAAGTTGTCTCGTTGTTTGTAAGGTGGAAATAGTCGATGTTATTCACCATAACAAGTGCTAGATAGATAGGGAGGCAAGAGTTGTGTACACACACACAAATCACAAGACTAGGCCTAGGTTAAGTTGAAACACACAGTAGGTAGTGTGGTTTATTTATACATGTGTGTGACTATTGTCACGTTGTCTTGTTGTAAGGTGGTAATAGTCGATGTGATTCACCATGACAAGTGATAGAGATAGATAGGGAGGCACGAGTTGTGTACAGACTCACACAAATCACAAGACTAGGCCTAGGTTAAGTTGAAACACACAGTAGGTAGGCCTAGTGTGGTTCATTTATATATGTGTGTGACTATTGTCACAAGTTGTCTTGTTGAGAGGTGGAAATAGTCGATGTGATTCACCATGACAACTGATAGAGAGATAGGGAGGCACGAGTTGTGTACACACACACAAATCACAAGACTAGGCCTAGGTTAAGTTGAAACACACAGTAGGTAGTGTGGTTTATTTATACATGTGTTTGACTATTGTCACGATGTCTTGTTGTAAGGTGGAAATAGTCGATGTGATTCACCATGACAAGTGATAGAGATAGATAGGGAGGCACGAGTTGTGTACAGACTCACACAAATCACAAGACTAGGCCTAGGTTAAGTTGAAACACACAGTAGGTAGGCCTAGTGTGGTTCATTTATATATGTGTGTGACTATTGTCACAAGTTGTCTTGTTGAGAGGTGGAAATAGTCGATGTGATTCACCATGACAACTGATAGAGAGATAGGGAGGCACGAGTTGTGTACACACTCACACAAATCACAAGACTAGGCCTAGGTTAAGTTGAAACACACAGTAGGTAGTGTGGTTTATTTATACATGTGTGCGACTATTGTCACAAGTTGTCTTGTTGTAAGGTGGAAATAGTCGATGTGATTCACCATGACAAGTGATAGATAGATAGGAAGGCACGAGTTGTGTACACACACTCACACAAATCACAAGACTAGGCCTAGGTTAAGTTGAAACACACAGTAGGTAGGCCTAGTGTGGTTTATTTATACATGCGTGTGACCATTGTCAGGATGTCTAAGGTGGAAATAGTCGATGTGATTCACCATGACAAGTGCTAGATAGAGATAGTGAGAAACGAGTTGTGTACAGACACTCACACAAATCACAAGACTAGGCCTAGGTTAAGTTGAAACACACAGTAGGTAGGCCTAGTGTGGTTTATTTATATATGTGTGTGACTATTGTCACGTTGTCTTGTTGTAAGGTGGAAATAGTCACTGTGATTCACCATAACAAGTGATAGAGATAGATAGAGAGGCACGAGTTGTGTACAGACTCACACTCACACTCACACAAATCACAAGGCTAGGCCTAGGTTAAGTTGAAACATACAGTATGGTAGGCCTAGTGTGGTTTATTTATATACGTGTGTGACCATTGTCACGTTGTTTGTAAGGTGGAAATAGTCGATGTGATTCACCATAACAAGTGATAGAGATAGATAGAGAGGCACGAGTTGTGTACAGACTCACACTCACACTCACACAAATCACAAGGCTAGGCCTAGGTTAAGTTGAAACATACAGTATGGTAGGCCTAGTGTGGTTTATTTATATACGTGTGTGACCATTGTCACGTTGTTTGTAAGGTGGAAATAGTCGATGTGATTCACCAAGACAAGTGATAGAGAGATAGGAAAGTACGAGTTGTGTACACACACTCACACAAATCACAAGACTAGGCCTAGGCGGACCGACGGAAATAGAACGAACGGTAGAATCGTCGTCGTGGTTTATTTTGAAAGAAGACTCGTGATGAGTTATGACGTCATTCACACACATGACGGGACGTGGAGTGGGCGGTGGGTATACTTCTACACCTAAGTTCTACACTAGTACAATTCGGATGAGATGTGAAGCCGATGATGGTCCTCTCGGTACTTTTCGACAGGAGTAGGCTACGTGTCGGTATCGGGCTTCTCCTCCTCCCTTCTTCATTATCATTCATCAATCATCACTCATCAGGCTTAAGAAGGCATTGTGCGCCCTACACTGGGCTTAATTACAATATATATATATATATCAAACACCCTTATCCAACATTCGTCGGGTCAATAAAATATATAAATTCAAAACTGCGCAAAAATAACGCGATTTTACTAGTAATAGCTGGGGTAACGCTGCACGGCGTATTGAAAAAGTGATTAAAATTACTAAAATTTAGTTTCGTAAGAACTCCGAGCATTGGATTAAAATAGTTTGGCAATGTTTCCAAAGAAATCACATAATTAATCAATGATTTTGAAATTCTTATTGTTAAAAGTTGTGTGTATCCAGTATTCAGTGACTGTTGGCCGGATCGCTCGCAACGCTCTCTGTGCACATTGCTACGCCTATTCCAAACAACGCCTTCTAAATGTCACTCGTCCGTCCCGTGCACCGCCAACTGTGCGCCGCGTGTAGCGACGACGGTGGCGGTGGGTAATGGCGACCGACCGACCGCCCGCTTAGTTCACGCACTCCCCGCCAGGAACCCCCCGGGAATCCCCCCAGCCCGACCATTGTAATCTACACTAGCGCCGCCGTGGTCCCGCTGCGAATAAAAGTGGTTCGTTCCGTTGCCGCTGTCGCTTATCCGGCGCTCATGTCGTCGTTCTAGTTAAACAGAACTAGGCTAACAGTTTTGATTGCTTTGGATTCCGAGAGCGTGTGTGCAAACTCTGCGTCTAGTATATAAACACAGGGTAGACAGAGAGCTTCTTAGGCCCGGTTTTTCAATCGGTCATTAACGGGGCCGTTAGCTGACGGCGGTCCGTTATCTGCATAGGGTTTGTTCGATTACAGATTACGGGCCTATAGGAACTCGAGCCTAACCCAAAAAGATGTCAATTGTGTAGGTTCCTGAACTACTACTACTGCATATTTGTTGGCGGCTGTACGTACACCCTTCGACATTTAAGGAAATCAAGGGTAGTCACGAATTCTCTTCTATTCCGACACCTGGTCGGATTCGCCATCTCTAGGACGAATTATCGTGACGTCACGGTCTAACATGGCAGATACAAAGAGTACTTGCGTGCTGGTCATTGTTTATAAACAAGTGCAATGTCGTCCAATCCGCACAAAGCTACAGACGATGCGCGCCCTACGTCGGTACTCCTTGGTTTATAGGGACAAGTTTTCCCGCTAGGAAGCGCATTTTAGCTCTACTATCGCGAACAGATTCGTTAGTGAGTGACAGAGAAGCAGATACACGCATAAAGAGTGAAAGAGGGAGAGAGAGGGCGATAGAGGGAGAGAGAGATCGATAGACAAATGTCTTTATTTTCAGGCGTGATTAAGGCCAGTTGGGCCTTCTCTTAGATCCAACCTACTATTACTAAGTAGAAATACCAATTATTGACTTATTTAATTAAGTACAAATGGATACGAATTGATTACAAATAAATAGAGAGAGAGAGAGAGAGAGATTGATTGATTGATTGATTGATTGATTGATTAATTGATTAAGGTCTTTTTATTTATGGAGGGATTAAGGCCAGTGAGGCCTTATCTTCCATCAAAGAGAGAGAAAGAGATGTGTGTACAACAGCTATATGATAATAGTTATCAACAAATCTAAGCTACACTTGGCACCCCCAGCTACAACGTTTAGAGACGGGAGTGTGTTTGTTTGTGACGTAGACAAGACCCGGGCCCGCTTTGCAGTGAGATCTCTGACGTATGAGGAGTCTCACTTCTGTTCTGTTGTACTCACAGGCGCTGCCCCGGGCAGACGCGAGTCAGCTGTTGCTGATGTTCTGTTGCTATACTCTGGTCCACGCTAACTTGCCTCACTATGACGTCATTGTGTTGCTATACTCTGGTCCACGCTAACTTGCCCCACTATGACGTCATCTATCAGTGCTTAAGCTGATGATCTGTTGCTATACTCTCGTCCACGCTAACTTGCCACGCGCGGTGACGTCGTTGTGTTGCTATACTCTCGTCCACGCTAACTTGCCTCGTGATGACGTCATCTATCAGTGCTTCATTCTCACATACTGTATTTTATCTATATATCTCTGATGATCGTTTACGAATGGCGTTTGTTAAGGGCGTCGTCATTGAAAAATACTATAGGGGCCGAATGCATAGTCGTTCCTCACATGCTTCTCAACTCATCCTTTCCTCAGGCTCGCCCAACCACCGATCACATGCAGCATTGCCATGTGAACTGCTCTGTGATTGGTGGTTGGGCCAGTCTGAGGAAAGGATGAGTTAAGGAGCACGTGAGGAACGACTATGCATTCGACCCTAGGTCTACTATATCCATTCCCCCAACCTCCCCCGTATTTCTCTCGATATACAGTTGAAAAGTTAAATTTTTTGTAACAACTTCTAGAAGGGTAATAACTTTGAAAACATGTATCTACGATGGTCGTAGGAGGACCTTTACAAACGCCAGTATCAGTATCTGTTTTGTACCGGGGATAAAAAAGAAAAACGTAGACAAAAACCTCCACCCCATAATTAATACATTTTTCCAAAATAACTAAATCTATTTTCTCCTGAACGTCATCGAAACAGTGGTTGCCACGAGTAGGGGAAACCAAAACGCAACAGTCCACGAAATTATCGCCCTAAAACCTATTCTAAAAAAAAAAAAAAAAACACTTTCCGAAAGAGCAAATCGTAAAACTGCCCCCAAGCATCATCATCATCATCTTATACCGCCAAATCGAAAAGTCGTAACGAACACCCGTGACAAAAAATATAAAGGTTTAACCAATAAAAACTCTCCCTCTCTCTCTCTCTCTCTCTCTCTCTCTCTCTCTCTCTCTCTCTCTCTCTCTCTCTCTCCCTCTCTCTCTCTCTCTCTCTCTCTCTCTCTCTCTCTCTCTCTCTCTCTCTCTCTCTCTCTCTCTTGGATGGAAGATAAAGCCTTGCTGGCCTTAATCCTACCTTCAATAAAGACCATTATCTATCTATCTATCTCTCTCCGACATCATTGTTTGTACTCTAGAAATATACGTGCGTCGTAGGATATTTTTAGCCGGAAAATCGTTCTACGGTTGGAAACGACGAAAGGAAAGAAGGAAACTTATGTAAACAAGACTCAAAGTCAAGTCAACATGAACGCGAGGCGCGTATTTATTCTAGAATGGACGCGCGCGTTTCGCATTTAACGAGCGGTTCTTAAACGACTGTTAAACGTGGGAAGTTCGTGACGTCAGAACGACCATAATGAAGGACAAAACGTGTGTGTGACATTTGAAGACGAATATGCTTATATAGTCGCGTCGCGTTAACTTGCAAGGTGTTGTCGTCACGGATTATGTAATAGTAAAGTGACGCGTGTGACAACTACCAACCTAAATCAAGTTGCATCCCGTTCTCCTGCCTCAGGTATTGTGGTGGTATAGTCGCGTCGCGTTAACTTGCAAGGTGTTGTCGTCACGGATTATATAATAGTGAAGCGACGCGTGTGACAACTACCAACCTAAATCTAGTTGCATCCCGTTCTCCTGCCTCGAATATTGTAGTGAAAATATCGCAAGCATGTTGTCAGACGTGGTGGGGTCGCATTCCATTCACGGTTGGGGCAGTCGATGCAGTGGACAATAACAAAGCAGGTATCGGGAAATCCCGCAGTGAATACCGTTGAAATAGACCGTGTGGAGCGACCGTCTCTTCTCAGAATTCTAGGGGACACCTTGCTTCTTACGTCGTGGCCAGTATATAATACTAGTCCAACCACCCGTTCATCCAAGAAGGGTACCTAAGCGACCTAAGCGACCATCTGCTCGTCTCTTGAGGGTTGTCCAAAACACAACAAATTAAAAACAAATTATAAAGGAATAGACTAAGATTGAGAACATAACGGAGATATAAAAAGTAAATTTAACTAATGAAATCAAATTTCAGTTATAATGTAAACTAGTAAGAATGGTCACAAAAATATGGAAGTATAGTTAAAAGTGTGTTTAAAAAAGTGTTTAATTGAAGTGGAGCCGCCAAACATTGGGGAAAAGTTTTATAAAAGAAGATTTTACAGAAAATCGTCTTAGATCTTCTTCTACATTGGTTTTTGATTCCTTACATTATTATTTACATTCAAACTCTTTGAATTGAAGAGTCGTATCGTATAGACATTTGAAAACGGTTGTTTCTCGTTTTGCTTTCAAGTCTTATTAATGGAATTTCGTTGGAGTCGACGAGCGCCGAAGAAGTTTATCAAAGCCTTGTGTTGCCAATTAAGCCAGAGTAAAAACACTTGTTAATTTATCAATTAAAAGCTCTCACAAACACAAACAAATATTAAACAAATTTTAAATAATACAACAAAGTACGAAGCGTGCGTGGTACAAAGTCAACACTTCGAACAAATAATGTTGCAAAGATGAGAAGACGGGAATGTTTATTTAACGCGAAAACAAAAGGAAAGTGTCTACAATTTTCATGTGTACCGGTATTTATTCCTACATCCAATACAGAAGGTTAAGGGTTCGATTCTTGGTTGTTGTAGTTCGAGAGATGAATAAAATACCGCCAACATTGCGAGTTGCGAACTACCCATTACAGAATCACATGTTATGATAAGGTCTAATGTCCATTGTCATGAACTTCGGATGAATATTTTAATAATCTACTAATTTGTTTTTCACCATGGCAACCAGGCTACTAATTGGTCGTTCAAATTATGGTGAAAAAACATGTTAAATAAACAAATAAATAAATTCACATTAAGAGTCTACCCACTCAGTAACGAAACTGATTTTCAGATGGGGACTTTAATTAAAAGCGACTAAACCAACCTTGTAAGCTCCGAACACCATCGACGAGTGAGCGATAACCAATCAAAGATCGATATTTCAAATACGAAATATATGAGAATCAGTGATTGAACAGTGCGAACACATATCAGAATCAACAAGGCCGATTTAGAACATTTTTGAATTTATTGGGTGCTTCGTTGCTAGGACGGCTCCAAAGTCATCGTTTACTTATTCCTAAGACAAGAAGCCGCGTCTAAATATTTATCCAACGTCCATAATACCGGCCCTAAATAAAGCTCGGTTTAGACATTTATTTAAGATTTAAGATTTAAGCTTTAACAAAATCAAATCAAATCAAAAGCATTATGGCGTTTACATTTTCTAATATTTAAGATCACTTCGTTTATCGCCAAGTACTCCTGTCGAAATGTGTAAATCTCAGACCACAATAACTATGTTTGCAGAATGGAGTCAATTATGAATCTCCAATATAATATACATCATACTCTATTGAATTTTTTAAAAGACCTACATAAGCGAGTGCTGCCGCTACAGTTCATGTTTATAGGTCGTTCAAATAGCTGTATGGCCAATCTAGCTAAGTGGTTGGCTGAATTGAACCGAGATATATCGTTCAAAAAAAAAAAACGCTTCAATGAAAACCCAGAGTTAAAAAACGAAAACGTGGACTGTGTTCACAACATTATTGATACCCTGACCAACTCAACCCATGTCTGAACTTCAAAAGAAAAGTCCAACTGACCTTTTAAAAAACAAGATCTACCCCGCCTAACATCTGTCACATGTTACATGATAAATCATATTTTAACTTATGTATACCCAGACATTTCAAATGTTGCATTAACCCTTTTACCTTATTGGACAGCGGATACTTGAAGTACAGAGTATGATCTTCACTGTCAAGTATATAGATGCGATGTGATGCTCCAGTTGTTGTCTCTACTCTATACACGAAGCATCCAGTTTGCAAGGCATTGGTCTCTATAGCCTTGCGAGCCTATCTATCTATCTATCTATCTATCTATCTATCTATCTAGCATTGCTACGACATATTAGACGAAACAAAATGGAGACGAATTGTCTGAAATGAATCTTCAATCCAAAAACAAAAAAACTGCTACATCGATTGACCTTATTGATTGATCGCAAGTATCCGAATCTTTTTAATTAATAAGATATTTCCAACGTAGAATGTGGTTCTCCAATCATTATTTATTTAAGATCGTTCCATTGCAACCTTGTGAATGTTGTCGTCATAGATGAGTTAGGCATTGACCAATCAAATGTCAGTATTTTGAAAAGCCTCCCGCTGATTGGCTCCGACTCACTCATCTATGACGTCAGTATCCACAAGGTTGTTGTGGAACCACTTCACGCATTAATGTTACAATTTTTTTTTTATTGAAGATTTTTGTTTTCTTTTGTTTCGTCTAATAATCTATTCTTCGTTATTAGTTCTAAACTAAACTAAACTAAACACTAACAACTATGGTGGAAAGAGTGGTTACCTACTAAGATGTTGGAACTGTTAAAACAAAATCATACAAATACACATATTGCAAATGAAAGGACAGAAACAATATTGCGTATACAGCCTATAACGAAAGCAGTTCTGACTTTAAGGCAGGTGGATACACACTGAACAACGAGACACAGACAGTCAAATAAGAGGAGAGTAAATAGTTGGTACAGTCAAAAGGTTTACGCAAGGTTATATGCATACAGTATGAATTTATGAACCATAGAATTGTGTTTTTTTTTTCAAGTGAGAGGAATGAAGTCGTTTGAAAATAAATTGATACTATTAAGAGACAAACAAAAAATATACCAGGGTAACAGACGGAAAGTCAAAGAAAAATATTGTTGGTAAAAAAACAAACAAGATGTAAATAATAAGATACGTAAATGTACCAGGAGATCAGAAAAAACACACCCAGATAACGAAAAGGAAACACCTAAATTTCTTTGCACAAAATAGAGCTTAAAACAGCTAGATAGTTATAATGAAATCAAAATTCAAATTTATGTGAACACAAGCACGTAGGTACCAAACAATACCGAGAGATAATGAGATTAGTCACGAAAACAAACAAACGAACAAACAATAGCCAGGGAGTAAGTTAGTCAGTTGAACATTTGCTGGTAACAAAAAGATGCGGGGGAAGAAAAAATGCGAAAACATATCAGGAAAACAGAATGATGTACAACACACATAGACCGTAGAGAACAAGGAATAGGTTTCATAACAAACAAACAAAACTCAGGCACCATTATGAAAAAACGGAAAACATGTAAAAAAAAAAAAAAAAAAAAAAACGGGGGAAAAGAACACAAACATGATAAAAAAAAAAAATGTTGGAGAATACAAACAAAAGGCATCACAATTCCACGAGCTAACAACTCATGGAGAGAAAAACAAAAGGAGTACGGTAAAGGAACCCAAAAAAGCCATCCACCACACAGGACTAGTAAAAGGTGCAAACGAAAACGGGAGGAGAGAACAGGAGGAAAACCAAAGAACACAAAGAACAGAAAGATAGTTTGAGTACATACGGTCTTTCCACCAAGGTTTCAGTCTCCTTGAATCTGAAAGCAACCACCACCAGCAAATGTGATTTTCAAAAAGGCTATAGAAATTTCTGTTTTTTTTTTCTCTCTAACATACACTGTACTAAACATTTTGTAATTTCATGCAAATGTTCTGTATGTGTCATGTCATGTATTGAATTTTAATTCCAAAGTGTATATATATTTATAAAGTATTCGAAAATAATTTTTGAAAATCTGTTTTGTCAAAATAACAAAAAAAACATATCGTGAAATCCGAGGAATTCAATCCAAAAGTCAAAAAGCGGAATAATGCAGTGTGCAAAAATGAAGCAGTGTGCAAAAACTGAAGCAGTGTGTGAGCTATTTAAGATTACCTACAAAGAAAAACATATGTACATAAAAATATGTCTAATTATCACGATCCCAGTAAAGTGTAACTGGGATTGTGAAAATGTACGAAAGAAAAGCAGCAATTATTGATAAAACACACACCTTTACATGAGCACCACATATACAAGAGAGAAGCATAGAGAAATGTACAACGGTGTAAACATAAAAATGTCCCACAAAGCAAAACCAACACATAATATAACTTAATTGGAACTCAGAACAAGATAAACATGTTCTAGTGAGGGAAAAGGTACAGAAGGACGACAGCTTATCTGAGAGAGTAGATAGGTCGCTTTGAGAAACATATAGATGAGAAGACGAATAAGTAAATATTTCGGCCAACTCGTGGTCTTGAGCACTCAGCGTAAGTAGAAAAACTAAACTAAACTTAAAACTAGGGTGAATTTACATGATAGCTTTAAGTTTCGTTTAGTTTTTCTACTAAAAACTAAACTAAACTTAAAACTAGGGTGAATTTACATGATAGTTTTAAGTTTAGTTTAGTTTTTCTACTCACGCTGAGTGATCAAGACCACGAGCTGGCCAAAACGTCTCAGTATATTTTTTATTTATTCTCATCTATATCTTTCTCTAAGCGACCTATCTACTTTCTCAGTGAAGCTGTTGTCCTTCTGTACCTTTCCCCCTCACTAGAACATGTTTATCTTGTTCTGAGTATCACAAAGTATAACTTATGTACACAAAAATATGCATCCTTAAATTCAGGACAACAGCTTATAGGTGGTTTCTTGAAGGAGAACAACAAAGCATGATGTTGACAAGGACACATCAAATACAACAGGCCAACTACAGAAACTTATAAATAATAATAATATGCATTTCATCGAAGTAATATCTGCCAGAATAAACCAACGGTATTACTTATTTGCATAGATTTTTTTAAATCAATTTCGATATTTGGAATTACAAGAATATAATGTTCTGCACGCCTACATAGGTTGTTTGCTTACAGTTCGATTTGTTATAAAAATAAAATAAAAACGTAAATAATATATTGAACACTATTATTCTTGATTGATTCATTGAATGATAGATATTTGGGCGCTACGTCCAATATTTTTGCAACTTGGCTAATCGAGACGATGAGTGGGAAATATTATTAAGATGACGATGATGAAGATTTTTTTTTTATTATTTGGGCGTAATTGTTATTATTTCTAATAGAAACAGGGACGACGTTTTGGTATCTTCATAGGACCAATTCGATTCTCGTTTAACTTATAAAGTAGAAATCTTTATATATTGTATCATAACGATGCGTGGATACAAATTATGTCCGGTCCATTTGGAGCCAACAGAGCAACAAAGCAAATAATCATTATTAAATTCATTCAATATAAATACGCTATAGATAATAAAAACAAATAATTAATTTATATTACGATAGAATTGTACTATTTGAGGAAGACTTGATGATTTAAAATGTAAATGCAACGAGGCTAATCGCAACTACGAGCAGTAAGGTTACGGGCATACAATTCGTATAACAGTTACAGTATTTGAATGATTTTATAATTATTATAAGATTGTATTATTAATTTTAAAAAGGCGATACTTTTTTAATATCTTGATGCGTTTTCAATATATCAATGAAATAATGCCTATTATTTTCAGGGGGGGGGGGGTTATTTAATAATGTGGGCTACCCATTGCCCTTTAATAACCTTCAGATGTAAATGAAGCTACACAAGATGGAAAACCGTTTTAAATTACCTATTCAATGCAAGAATATAAATAAATTTCCATCTCGTCCGCCGATGAATGAGATTACTTTTTTCTTCCAAAACGGGCATTGTGAATCGATTAATCGATCTATCGACGAAGGGCGGGAGATTTAAATTCAATCCGTTAGTCGCATCGCACGAACGAACGGTTATCAAATCGAATCGAATCGAAAATATCGAATATTGTATGAAACGGTATTGTTTTTTTAAATTTAGATTTACCCGGCTGATGAATTTTTCGCCGGGGGAACGCGTTTCTTTCCAAGGTTTGAATTAATTCCATCACTCGTGGAACGATTTAGGCTTCATGATCCATTTTCGTTTTTATTAACTTATTGCTTAAGGTTGCGCGGGTACGGTTTTTCAGCTATTCGAAAATATGCATACAACATAGCCTAGGTACCAAAGTTAAGCTTTGAATTGAAACCATGACTTTTGAAAGTTACCCTACAACATTATTTTCTTTTTGTAATTTTGATTACTGGATACCGTTACTGTAGATATTGCTAGATATACGCGTTCATTCAAAATCTAAATTCTGCCAGCCATCTTGGCACAAGAAGAAAAAAAAATTCTCATTTGTAGGTACCGGTAGATGAGAAAAATCATTACACAAATACCAAGACAAACAACGAACTGAAAATTCCTCACCTTCTAGAACAAAGTATGAACACTACTACAATAAAAATTGCCCATCACAAATGTGTGTATTTCTGGGCGAATCTAGGTTTTGAACCAAGCGGCGTACATTTAGCAATATCTACGGTACCGGTTCAATGAAAAGGTAATTATGGCCTGGAGCTGATTCGTTTTGAACTCACTTTTTTTCATTGAAAAACGCCGAAGTTTTGTTTGAAGTGTTATTTTTATTGATCAATGTTTAATTGCCTTTATTTTGATGTACATTATGATATAGTATTTACTTTTGAAAGTTATTAAATGATTGTTAAAGTTTTTATGGTAAAAGTTTACACCTTCTTCCATGTTATCCGCTTCGTGTTCGTTGCAGTGCTGCCAATCTACAAATCAAAGTGACTTTGCCCAGCTACCTGACATCCCACGAAATTCGGTTAGGTTAGGGGATCAGGTTGAGGATTGCCCACGAAAGTAACCGTACTAACTTTCGTGGGCAATCCTCAACCTGATCCCCTAACCTAACCGAATTTCGTGGGATGTCAGGTAGCTGGGCAAAGTCACTTTCATTCAGATGTAGGTTTTTTTTATGTACTTACGTTGGTAGCACACTTCTTGTGTGCTCCGAACAGCTGCGCACTCGTACGTACGCCATATTGCCATATTTAACGTGATTGTGTTGTGAAATCGATGCATCTTCAAAATGATAATTTAATATGAAAGAAGATACTATTTGTATTGAAAATCACTGTAGCTTACAGATAAATAATGAAATAACAATTATGTACTACGCAAATTATCAATATCGCAAAGGAATACATAAAAAAGGTGAGTTCAAAACGAATCAGCTCCAGGCCATAATTACCCACGGGGTAAATACTTCAGTGAGATCAAAAGAACATGTATACGTTTTTAGTGATTCACCTTTGCCAACCACCACCATAATTATCTGGACCAACGATAGGTAAGTTATCTATTTGATTAGGCCTATCTTACCTCTTATCTCCTGAACTCAATGCTCGTAACTGGTCAAGAAAATCGTCTGTTTCTTCCTGTTCCATTAAATAAATTCACGCCTTCAAATTATGTTAATATATAAATCAATCCAGGTAAGTTCCTCTCAATGTCATGTTGTTCAACTCAGAAAATAAAAACACGAAACAAAATATTTTTTATAAAATGATAACGGAAACAGAATTGTTCGATTCGTGGCCTGTTATAGTTTAAACCCGAGGTCCGCTTGATCTCCGCCTAGCGGAGGCTCGTCGAACTCTTTGCAAAACCTACGACGCGTTAACTTGCAAGGTGTTGTCGTCACGGATTATGTAATAGTGAAGTGACGCGTGTGACACCTACCAACCTAAATCTAGTTGCATCCCGTTCACTTGCCTAAGGTATTGTAGTGATAATATCGCCCGCGTGTTGTCAGACGTGGTGGGGTCGCATTCCATTCACGGTCGGTGCAGTCAATACAGTGGACAATAACTATCCCTCAATCTCGAGTTGAATACCGTTGAAATAGACCGTGTGGAGCGACCGTCTCTTCTCAGAATTTTAGGGGACACCTTGCTTCTTACGGCGTCGCCAGTAACCGCTAGTTTACATTCAAGGTCCGTCGGTCCCCTGGCGGAGGCTCGGTAAACCTTCGACCAGCCCGCGCCAGGGAATTTACGGACCTTGGTTTTGGTAAATTAAGAATTTAAAGCAATTTCCACACCGATAAATCGGGGTTTACGCAAGGTACGCGCAGGACATTCTGTCTGATAAAAAAAATAACTTGATACGCACATCCATTTTTTTCTTCCACATCGAAGACTTGAAACGATCGATCGATAACCTTCGAAGAAGTCCCATCTCGAAAAAAACAAAAGAGTTTCACGAAGAGGGATCTGAAGATTGTGTCCTTGTCCTCTCAAAGCTCTTCAATGCCGTGACGCATGATGGGAGGTTGGTAGTAGCAATCTAAGACCCGCTAAGAGGATCCCTTGGGAGGGGGGTGGACGAAGGGGGGAAGGGGGGGTCACCTATCTCCTATATTGATTACGTTGGGCAAAGCCTCTTCTTCTGGTGACCCCTCTCTTGAGCCCATGTCATCTATACACACACACATCCGCTACAGGAGTGGAGCTGCTTGTTAGTGTAAGACACTATCACTGGAGTTAGCAAGGCATTTCAATCCGATTTGAACCGAACCAGTTTGAGTTCAAACCGGGTTGAACTACCTATTTATCACGCATATTTGAAGCTGCTTTCAACAAATCAATTCGTAAGTGAATTGAAATCAAATCTCCCGCTTAAGCCTTCTAGATTTCTAGCTAGTTTTCTCACAGCCTTCTAAAACGCATGACGGTGGTATGACTGGTATCGACACACCCGTGTAAGAAGGCAGTGCAGTGCGCGCGCAGCTCTGCAGTCGCTGCAGTCGGTTTGACGTATTTATCAAGGGTTTTCAATGCGATTTGATACTTTCAATTCAATTGATCAACTGGATTGAAATGAAACCGATTTGGCCCAAATTCGATACGATTACCAAGGTTTTCAAATCGGTTTGACTCGAAGCGATTGCACCACGCCGGTTTGAAATGCCTTGCTAACTCCAGTGTATCACTGGAGTTAGCAAGGCATTGCAATCCGATTTGAACCGAACCAGTTTGAGTTCAAACCGGGTTGAACTACCTATTTATCACGCATATTTGAAGCTGCTTTCAACAAATCAATTCGTAAGTGAATTGAAATCAAATCTCCCGCTTAAGCCTTCTAGATTTTTTTTTGGTTGACAATAGGAATCTTAGTAAGTTGATATACAAGGCGTCCTCATAACCTTCAACTTTGAGGCTAGGTTGAAAATGGACAGTTATAAAGTTGTTGTTATGAAGGCAGTGCAGTGCGCGCGCAGCTCTGCAGTCGCTGCAGTCGGTTTGACGTATTTATCAAGGGTTTTCAATGCGATTTGATACTTTCAATTCAATTGATCAACTGGATTGAAATGAGACCGATTTGACCCAAATTCGATACGATTACCAAGGTTTTCAAATCGGTTTGACTCGAAGCGATTGCACCACGCCGGTTTGAAATGCCTTGCTAACTCCAGTGTCTGATTAGAACAGAATCTTTTCCTTGACGTCACAGCATAGACATATTGGTACGATTTAAACATAACCTAGACGATGACGATTGCCTACCTACCCACTGAGTTATACTGGCCACGCCGTAAGAAGCGAGGTGTCCCTAAAATTGCTAAAAAGAGATGGTCTCTCCACACGGTCTATTGCAACGGTATGAGATTGCCCGATAGCTGCATTGTTATTGTCCACTGCATTGACTGCACCGACCGTGAATGGAATGAGACCCCACCACGTCTGACAACAGGCGAGCGATATTATTACTACAATACCCGAGGCAAGAGAACGGGTTGCCACTAGATTTGGGTTGGTAGTTGTCACACGCGTCACTTCACTATTACATAATCCGTGACGACAACACTTTGCAAGTTACTTTGATGAGACTATTCATAGGTTACACGTACGTCACATCTTTGCGCGTGGCGGCCACATTTGTGATCAAACTTTGACGTTGCCATGGAGAAACAATTGAAGGCTGTTGTGGTAGAACACAGAAATTCTTAGATCTTTAAATTCAGTCTGTTTTTTGAGATAAAATTGATATGTGTGTTAATATTTTATTTGTTTATTACTTATGTTTACTTTTTAAGTTATAAATTAGGCTTATTTATTAAATTTCAATAGTATTTGCCAATGATCTAGGATTGGTCCGCATCAATTGTGTCGCAATCATGGCCGCTGTGACGTCACGTGGGAACTATGAATACAAGAATTGATTGTGTGCTTCGTTGCTCCAAAGTCACCGCTTACATTATACCTATACGTAGTACCATAGTGATTGATATATTAAAGGCAAGTTGCAAATAAGAGAAAAAACGGATAATGACAAGGTTTTTAATTTTAAGAAATTTATCAGTCTTTGTGTAAACATCTTTGATTTATATTAAATCAATCACTTTGATGACTTTTTTTGCATGCCAAATTAAGATTTTTATAAAACGTATGCCAACCGACAATATGTTTCTAAAATGTACCTCTTCAAATTTAACGAATTGGCGACACAACAGGTTTTTGCAAAAAAAAAAATGCACTGTACTCGAAATGAAACCATATTTGCTAACTTCTTTTGAATCGACTGTCCGCTTACAACACAAAAAAAAAGAAAAAAAAAAACAGAACGGTGCTGACGTCAACGGTTGCTACGGTGGCGCTAATTAGCGTTAAAAACACGAACTAAACTTCCATTAAATGTCGCGATAATCTAATTCGCCCACGGATGCAGAAAACGTGCCAGGATATTTGCTTCTTTTTTTTTTTACTAAAAGAAACACCGTGTAGTAAAAAGAGAGAGAGAAAAAGAAAGAGCGAATAAAATGTGGGGGTTGACTTTTCTAATCAACAAAATTGTCTTCTGTCTTCTGTCTTCTCTCTCTCTCTCTCTCTCTCTCTCTCTCTCTCTCTCTCTCTCTCTCTCTCTCTCTCTCTCTCTCTCTCTCTCTCTTTCTCACACACACGTGTTCCCATACAATGTTGTTATTCGTTTATATTAGCATCTCCCCCACCCCCCACCCCCTCAGTCAAATCTAGCTTTTCCACGGACAAACCGTCATCCCGTTTAGCCCCCTCCCCCCCTCGCCCCCCACCCTCCCCCACACCACCAACCGAACTCACAGCCCGGGCAACGGTAATCGATGGAACACAACAAGCAAACTGTTGGACCCGTCTGTTAATAATAATGCTACTAAATAAAAAAACAACGTCGGCTAGTATTGTCTAACTTACTTACTTACTTACTTACTTACTTACTTACTAACTTTATTGTAATTAAGGCCAGTGTATAGGGCACAATGCCCTCTTTAGCCAGATGAGTGTTGATTGATAAATGATAATGAGGAAGGGAGGAGGGGAAGCCTGGTACCGCCACGTAGCCTACTCCTTTCTAAAAGTACCAAGAGAGCTTTACGTCCCATCCGAAACGACGGTGTAACTTTGACCGCAGTCATATAGGTTCCTCCACTAACCTGGACTGTTGACGAAAAGAATGAAGCTGTTATACACAAGGTGTCGAACCCTCCAATCTACTCTAATAAAAGGTAACACTAGTGTTTCAGAGGAAAGTGGTCACCCATCCACCTCCTGACCTAGACCGAGGTTGCTTAACTTCGGTGTTCATATGGGAACCGGCTAAGCGACTGCGGTTAAACCGTTGGCTAGTATTGTCTTTAAGTGTAGCCTATAGATAGGGAATATATTCACGTGACGTCACAACGCTATAATAATCGAGACGAAAATGTGAGCTCACATTTAACCTGTTCATAGAAAACAAATATGGCTACCATGAAATGTGTTTGTTTTAACAGGTTTCTATCCCGTGAATAAGTTTACAAAAATAACTATGTGTGCCTTTGTAAATCTCAAGAACAGTGGACCGGACAGAGGAGTTTCTTAACAGGGAAGGATACCTATACGTCAGCAACCGCACAAAATTTTCATTTTCAATTATATCTCAAGAATGGGCTTCGAAATCGAAAATCTGAATCAAAAGCGCACTGTGGTTTGGTAAGCCCTTCATACTGAATGCTTGAAGTTGTGTTTTACATTATAATCAGTAAGTTTATTATGTATATAATTAAATTTATTACTAATTATCGAATTAATATCAAAATAACTACCTTATGCTAATGGTTATAATATTTTATTCAGTCTGTAGGGCTTACCAAAACACAGTGCGCTATTGATTTAGATTTTCGATTTCTTGTTGCAATCTTGAGATTTAATTAGATAACGAAAATTTTCTGCTGTTTTTGACGTAGAGACTACCCTTCGCTCTTAAGGGTGTTGTTTAGTAGTAATATAGGGAACAAGTGTTTGAGAAGTGGTGAATTTAAACCAAGTTTAATCCACACCTCATTTCCCAAAGAAAGTATACCCATGCTTATGAAATAGTTTGTTCAATAGAGCACCCACTTAATTTTCTACTCCTATATTTCCTACCGCACAAAAACAGGTGAATTCGGGATAATTAACGACGTTCGGTTGGTTACCTGGAAATTCCTGACACATCGGGCGTGACTAATGAGGGCTGTGCACCGTCTGTGAAGCAACTCCATGAATCTATTGATTTTCAGTAAACAGAGTGCATGAAATGAGCGGTAGATTAGGTTCTTAGTACTGTATGCTACTAGTTATACGTTGGGACTAGTAGTAGTACCTATATACATGTTAGCCAACGGTTCAGCCGCAGTCGCTTAGCCGGTTCCCATACGAACACCAAAACTGAGCAACCTCGGGCTAGGTCAGGAGGTGGGTGGGTAACCACTCTCCTTTAAAACACTAGTTATCGTTGGTTAGAGCAAATTGGAGGGTTCGAAAGCTTGTCTAACAGCTTCGTTCTTCTCGTCAACTGCTCGACAGTCCAGGTTAGTGGAGGAACCTATATGACTGGTCAAAGTTACACCATCCTTTCGGACGGGACTTAAAGCCGATGGTCCCCTTGGTACTTTTCGACAAGAGTAGGCTACGTGCCGGTACCAGGCTTCTCCTCCACCCTTCCTCGTTATCAATCATCACTCATCAGGCTAAAGAGGGCATTGTACCCTACACTGGCCTTAATTACAATAAAACAAAATAAAAATATACATGTTCTAAAGCGGTTTGAAGTATTTGACTAGCTAAGGGCTTTGGCAGACAGACAAAACCTCTTCATCCGCGTAGAGCTTTATTCCACTTAGACGAGACGTACTAGATTCTTCACTAAGGACTTTGTAAACAATGGCGTTCTAAATCCACTAAATACAAAGTTCAGTCGGTGCTTAATACCTCGTTCACACTATGCTTCTTAACCTTAGTTAAAGTAACTGCAGTTATTATATATCACGTGACATTTTCTTAACGATGATTTGATTCGACTGCTGTTCACATTGGCATCACAGTAACTGAGTTCAGTGACATCGCAACAAGCCTTATAAACGAAAAATATTTCGAGTTCACAAGGCAGTGTCTTTTATTCTGTCATGGCCGACATTGTTTACCTTTCAGCTGTTTAATCATCTTTTAGTTTCGTAAAATTGATTTTCCTGTGATTTTTCACTGTTTCAATGTAACCTATTGTGTGTATATGCAACAAGACATTATAATACATGGGTATTTCACCATTTAAAGCAGTTGCATGAATCATGTACGGTAGAATAGTGAGAGTAGGGTTGTGTCTAGGCCTAGCCTGGCAATGACCTTGTAGATAACTCAGTTAAAAGCTTAACTGAGTTGTAGGAACGTAGTTAGGCCGTTAACTGCAGTTAAGTTAACTGCGTTCCGTTCACATAGCATTGGTAACTGGAGTTAACGTGTTAACTACAGTTAAGAACTGTAATGTGAACAGGGTATAAGGCTGCCTGTCTGGTTCTACTTTCAAAGCGAGTAATCCAGTTATTGTTTTTAACCTCATTACTCGTGGAACAAAACAAAATAAAAATTATTGTATAGCTGCTTGTGTTTCATTGTACAAGATTTTTGTTTCGTTCTTGCGATCTCGACTGGCAACTAACGATCAAATTGGAAACCTAATAACTCATATTTCATTCAGTCTGTAGCGCTTATCAAAACACAGTGCGCCGTTGACTCAGATTTTCGATTTCGAGTAGCATTCTTGAGATAAAATAAAAAAAAATAAGGATTTCTGCGGTTTTTGATGTAAAGGTACCCTTCACTCTTAAGTTAGCGTCTTATGGGTCCCCTTTGCCCTTAATCATGGATGTATCTAATATACCTAACAATCCGTCACTCATTCTTGCGGCCACACGTCAATATTCCTCATCTTAACCTCCTCAAATGTCTGCTACCCTAATTAATCCGCTGCTAATAACATCAAACACAAGATCTAACATAATAGATACCTAACGACCTGCCAACATTCTTGCGGCCACATCAATATTCTCAACCTCCTGAAATGTCTGCTACCCTAATTTATCCTCTACTAATAACATCAAACACAAGCCCTAACATATACTATACATCACGGACGGGGTGGGGAATATAGGTAACTTGTACGAAATTCAAATCACCGGCTTGCTTGAGTACACGCAAAACATGCCCCAGGGAGGAACCCCCTCCCCTTTCCCCTACCCCCCCCCCCCCCCTCCCCTACCCGGCACTAAACCCACCCCGGGCCCGCTCTGGTAATCGATATGTACACGCATATACATATATATATTCCCATTTGTCAAAGCATTTGAATGTATATATGTGAATACGTAGGACGTGGTGACGTAGGCCTAGGCCTAGGTCTATGCATAAACGATTCCATTCGTGGAAAATCTCATACTTAGTTTGGAGGAATTCGTATGCGCGGATGGGTGGGCGGGAGGGGATTGGTTGAATTTACTTTGAGAGGAGACGGGAGGATGGGGAATAAGTTTTCGATTTACGGGGATGTGCGAGATTTAGATTTAAAACTTTTGACTTCTCTCTTGGGAGTTGAAATGTCGGTACGGTTCGACGAACTCTTGCGTTGCGGTATAGGTGGAATGAATCGAGGTGCAACGGTCGGTCGGTTTGTGAACGGCGATTTTAGCTTCGTCGTTTGACATAACGGATTAGTGTAAGGAAAAACGGGTTTTTTTTTTTTAAGTGAAAAGGGGGAGCGCGGGGGCGGTGGGTGTTTTAAGGGCGTACGGCACAAATAGGCCTAGCTTGAAATGCGTATGAGAATAGTTGAAGTAAAAATGGCATTCGGTGAATTTAAAAACACTATCAAATATTGCATAATCTTTACGATTATTTTAACAGTAATTAATAATTAAAGGTATCAATCGTAACGATATAACAGGTGTTTTGTTAGGTCGGTATTCACATTTATTTAAGATTTAAGGGTTTACAAAATCAAATCAAGCAAAATGCATTATGGCGTTCACACTCTTTCTTAATATGTATGATATAAGGAAACCATTGCAGTAACGTTATCTCTTATACCTTGAATTCTTAACCCAGCCAATGAGAGGCGACGTTTTATAAATCCTGCCAATGGAAGCGATCCTAAGTAAAACAGTTTGTATAATAAAACCTTAAACCTTGAATCTAAGTAGGGTGTGTAAACCGACCATTAACTTTGTAAATCCATTCTTTGACTTATACCAAACCTAATCCCTCACTTCTGTACTCAAGATATCAATAATTAAGCATTAATTTGGGGATAATTAGTCTAGGTCTCATATTAAACCTTAAATACTTGTTTGAATTGACCATAAATTGTATAATAAAAGAAACATTAAAGGATTGCCGGTGGCCGACATCGAACCAGCGCCCCTGATCACAGACGATAGCCACGTGTTTGCTCTGAAACGTTCTGTGCGACGCAAAGATTGTAGTTACGGTCGATCGTTCCTCGTGAATGATTTCCTACAAGACGCTTCACGTGCTGCGCTCTAGCGACGGTTGTGAGAACTGTTTCGAGCGCTCCACTAGCGCCACTCGCGGGAAACTAAGCAACGACGTGTGCCCAGTCGGTCGGTAAATGTAGTACATAGATTTGCTTTGGAGATTGGATGGTAGAGGGCAGCACTGCATACGAGAACGCGTTCATCAGAAGTGACGTAAATAAATAGGGAAAGTGCATGAATTTTCTAGATCTCTGTAAGCGTGGAAAATAGATAGATCTTCACATCAAAAGGCAACGGAAACCTAGTATTAAGTTATATTAATACAATTACTACATTTCTCTAAAAGTTTAAAATTTTCCGTTTCCCCCACTTTTATAGTTTTCAACGTTTAGTTAATAATTTGTCTTGATTGATTGATTGATATTTGGGCTTAACGAGTTTACAATCAATAATGGTCTATGATTTAATTTTGATTAAAGAAATACAGATAAGATCTCTTTTTTGACAATTTGTTATTTCATTGTTTTGCACGACATTTTAGAAAAAAGGAAAAATGATTTAAAATAGATTCTAGATTTTAAAAGTGTGTGTTAAGCAGTGTCGATAAAACAAAAATAGGCATACACTTATTAATTATAATTTTCCTTCAATCCATAACACATCTTTCTGATATTTTAGAATTTACAATCCCAATTTACACTTAAAAAAGATAAAAAAAAGATTTAAAAAATGCATGCCATTGTATCTTTTTTCACGTTTTTCATTCAAATTATTAAAACAAACTCACATCGAAACTAAAGTAGCATCATGAATCGTCATAACTTCAAGGGAGAGCGACGTCCGTCAAAATAGGTCAACAGTTTAACTAATAATCATCACACAAAATAACGCAACTCATCACTACAAAAAAACCTCACGAGTTTTGCCTCGCAAATGTGTCCACGCATCCTTAGTCCTCTACAAGTCCTCTAGAATTGCGTCTTAAGAGTCAACCTAACAATCACTCTAGACTCTCTATAGAGAAACCATAAAATAATAACATGTTATTAACTCGCGAAAACCTCTCTTTCCTTTGACAAATACGTCATCACTAACTCTCGTGACAATTCCTTTGTGTGCATTTTTCATACATTATCCTTATCCTTACAAATCACCATAATCACGAATCCGTGGACTAAATTAAGAAACTACGTCTGTCTCTCATTCACCAACATAGTTATTTATCTAGGCTATAATAACCGCCAGCTAAAATCTCAAGGTTATTTGAATAAATATATTTCGCGGCGAGCTGTAAACTTCCGCAAAATAATAATCGACAATCATTAAGTTGTTAATATTATTATTATTTAAGTGGTTTTTCAAAACGGTAGAGTTAAATGGTCTATACTAAGGAGTGGCTCTGAGATATAGCACGTGCTAATTATATACGAACACGAAGGTTAGTGGTTCGAGTCCCGCCACAGGCAATAGTGTATCAAGGTTGTCTCAAGGTTTTCGCGTAGTCTGTTATTAGGTTGATTATGGGATTTGGTCCTTCCTCTTCTCGTTTGCAAACTTTAACATCAAGAGAAAAGAGTATAGCGCAAATATTTACAAGAGGACCTAACTAGCTAAGGGCCGGTCTTACAATCTCCTAATAAGAAAGTTATTTGTAGCAATTAAGCTATTTGGAGGATTTCAAGGGTTTTGATTGGTGGTTGCCATGGAGACAACAAGCTATTCGACGAATAAGTAGTTATTGGGACATTGTAAGACTGGACCTAAGTTGGGTTCGTATTAATCCCGAAAACTCTTTAAGCGAAATTTTCACATTTCTTTCATATTTATTTACTGCATTTTCACTTGATTTTATTTTATTTTATTTCTCAATTATTTTTTCTTGTTCTTGGTTTTTATGTACCGGTAGTACAGTACCTAGTTAGTTTTGTTTTGTTGTTATTGTTATTTATGATTTCATTTTTATTAATCGTTTACAAAGACTTTCTATTCATTGTCCTCCTTTGTAAATCAGTTTTTATAACTGAATAGGATGGACAAATAAATAAATAAAAGCGAAATTTAATATGATATTGTATCTGGAGCCCGATTCTCTAAATCTGTGGTAAATTTCTAACCGGTTTCTGACGTTACGGAAGACGAATGGATGGCTGTGATTGGGTCACAGCCTTCTCATAACGACCAAAGCCGGTGATCACCTTATCGTTGACCATAGAGAATCAAGGCCCAGCTAGGCAATTAATTAAAAAAAAAAACTGACAAATATTGTGATTGCTGGGATTATATTCCAATCATTTTAAATTATTGAATTAATAACAAAAAATTAAAATCGGAACCATTACAATATCTGAAGTTTTTAAGCTCTTTGTTTAGATGATACAAAACTAAATTCTGCGTAGGAATCAATTTTTTAAATATCTTGAAACGTTCTCTAGCTAGAATATATAATTTAAAAAAAAATTAAATCTTTCATTCTCTGTGATTTAATATTTCGAGCTAACCATTCCCGTTTACGTTAGTAAGTAACCCAAGCTCATATTGTTTCAACAAACAACAGTGTAGTATTTAGTTCGTTGTGTGTTTAGTACATAATAAATTATCTGAATTAAGTCTTTAGCAAATACAGCATTCTACCTCTCCTAGGGTTAGTTTATATACACTGAACTTAAGCTAGAAGGTAATAAATAAGTCCAATTATTTCAAACCAGTTTCGTGTTTGAGATAACATATTGAACATACTTGTCCCATTTATTACTGTTCCGTTAGATAAATTGATAACATAATTGTATACCTACCGTATAAATATTACTAAGGTTTATATTATTTATGTATACCAAGTACCAACCCTATCAATATGCGGTTAGAACGAAAGAGGACGTTTTGCCCATAGGGGAAAAACGTTTTCTATTCACGAAATTTCAGTCTCTGAAATCTAGCATAGTTTTATATAGATTGAAAGACAAATAAATAGATTTAAATGTTAAATTAAAATAAATGATCGTTCGTTTTAAAACATATCACTAAAATAACGTATTTTGATTTTTGACCGTTATGAGTCTACACACTTAAGAAATATTCATTAGTTTTTTTCATAATTGGTGCGAGATAATTTAAAAGAATAGGCGTACATTACTGTAAAAGAAATTTTGGTTTAAGTTTATTGTAATTTTTATCGGTATGTAAATTTGTGTAGATATCTCTAGATGAAATTCGCAAACATTTCAAAAATACACATATCTAGAAACGACCCAATGCAAAAATCATGTACAGTAGGCCTATCTACAATATAACTAACTAGACCTAGCTACGTAAATGCCCAGATATTTTCGCGGCCTGATAATTTTTAGAAGAAATCAAGTGACCTACTCGTCATGTTTTGCCTAGCCTACGTCACAGTAGAGTGATTTGTACTCGACGTTTTTTCTCCTCTACACTAGATAAGTTCAAGAGAAGTCACTGTTTTCTGGCAAAGTAATCTACTTTGCAGTTCCTCTTATAGATTTGCCTTCCAAAAAGATAGAATTTTAGCCTTTGGAGCTTTTCAACCATTATTAAAGCTAAGCTTGTAAAACTTGAGACATTTAGCCAGAAATTGGGTTGTTCTTTAAAAATGTTGAATATTCTTGCCGAAGAGTGTTGTGACTTTTTAAATTCCAACCCTTTGCCATTAAGTAACCGAATTAAATAAATAAACATAACACATGATTATATCTAACTTATGTTCGTTTCACGAATCGTCAAGTTAACACCCCGTTAAGAACACGTATCGTCAGTATTAGCCTCGTTGCATTGATGATGTTTACACGAAACTCGGCACCATTTGATTGTGATTACGTATTATGCACATTCGACAATTTAAAATCTAGTAGAACGTAGTAGTAAAATTTACGACAAGTACATAGATGTTAGTCTTAAGTAAGCTTTCCTCGAAGATTGACCTGATACGACCTCTAGAAAACTAGAATTTGACCCTGAAATAACCATCCCAACGGATTGACCTTCAACAACGTCTAATACACAAAATGTCGAGTTTGAGTTAACATTCATAAGGGACCTAGATAAGGGATTGATCTAAAACGACCTTTAATAGGGCACTAGCAACACCAAAAGACAACAATGGAACAAATGAATTGAACTGATGGACAAACAATCAGCTGTCAAAATAATAAAATTGCAACCATAATAAATAATAACAAGTGCAGCAATAGTAACTGCTCGCCATTTAAAACTTTTAATGATAGACAACGACTAAGTGAAAGTTTTGTATGTGTATTTGTTTGTTTTTGTTTTGTTTTCCAAAATCAGAAGAAATTATTTTTTGACAGCTTGTTGTTTGTCCATCGATTCAATTCATTTGTTTCATTGTTGTCTTTTGGTGTTGCTAGTGCCCTATACAAAAAAATGTATCATCATAAGAGACTGACCCTAAACGACCTCTAATACACAAGTGTTGACCTAGAAATGACCTCTAATACACAAAATGTTGACCTAGAAATGACCTCTAGTAGACAAATTGTCGACCTAAAAATGATCTCTAGTAGACAAAATGTCGACCTAGAAATGACCTCTAATACACAAAATGTCGACCACTAGAAATGACCTTGACAGGACTCACCTCTCGCTGGCGATGGACGAGTTCCTCGACATCGACTTCGGCGACATCTCGAAGTCGGAGTCCGATCGATAGAGAAAGGATTCTCTTCTTTGTGGAAGGTTTTGGAGGACGAGCCCAGCCGAGGGGCTGGCAGCGCCGTCGAGCGGACTTCGGCCCGGACTTGCGCCATTTTCGACGTCGAAACTGCAACACAAAAGAAGCAACACCTCGTCAGATCATGGACCTTTCCAGAATCGATCTAGGACCTAATCACGGTCCTCTAGATATTCAATAACAATAGTGCACAACAGTGAAAAATGCACCTTGACATAACTATCAAGTCATAATAACTATATTAAAAAACAAACATAATCCTATTGAAATAATTTTTTGGTTTCTACTACAATGGCTTCAACTGTTTCTCCATAAACATAACAACGGTATATTGTTGTAAGGTTCCTGCAATAGGGAGGCGTAACAAGTGCACAGAGAGCGTTGCGAGCGATCTGACCAACAGTCACTGAATATTGGATACATTAAACTTTCAACAATGAGAATTTCAAAGTCATTGAAAAATTTTTCTGACTTCTTTGGAATCTATTTATGTTTTGCCAATAATAATGAGTGCATTGCCTCCTCGTGGGGTTTTCGGTGAATAGGCAACACGCGTACGATTTTTTTTGTTAAACCAAACACTTAGTTTAATAGTATTAGATACAAAAAGTATATTAATGCAAGTCGCACGTAAAAAAGAAATTTTTAAATAGGTTTAATGTGGTCGCATTTATTGAAGTTTAAACTGGGGATCTGAAACGCGTACAGGTGGCTGTGACGCAATGGGTCTGTAGACTTGGCAGAACAGACCAATCGCTGAGGCGGTGAGCGTACACAGTACAAAACCATGACGTCAAATCCACTCTACATGGCGGCGGCTCGTTTTTCGCGCCCTTTTATTTATCGTTACTAAACCAATTATTTTGAGACATAGACTGATCCGTTTTTCAAAATTCAAAGACACAAAATTATTAAATGAGAGACAAGGTATTTAAAAATCGATAACAATTTTCATACACGTGTTCCCTATTCTAGAAGGCATAGCTCAGTGGCCGAAGCGCTGCAGTGTAGTCGTTTGTTGTACGCCACTTCATAGGAACGCTCGACACATGACTAGCTAGCACCAGTTAATTGTTCAGTATAGTAGTACATAGTATGTATACATGAATATGGCCTCAGTATGGCAATTGTGACGTCATATGAACACTCCCTCATTGTTTGCACCGCCGCAGCTACAACAATGGCGGCGGATGTCGCGTCTAAAAGAGAGGCGGCAGTGTGTGTTACATGGTTGCCTGATTGCATGGTTGCGCCGGAAGAGTGGCTGACTGACTTGATATATAGCATAGTGTGTCTATATGCAATGCTGTGAATGTCAAGGTTGAGGGTTCGATTCCTGGACTAGGTCGGCACGGGCTTGACTTACATTTTTTTTATACATATGTTTCGTATTTGAAATATCGATCTTTGATTGGTTATCGCTCACTCGTCGATGGTGTTCGAAGCCTATACAGGGTTGGTTTAGCCACTTTAAATTAAAGTCCCCCACTGCAAATCAGTTTAGTTACTGAGTGGGTAGACTCTAAATGTGAATTTATTTATTTTTTTTACTTATTGGAATTCATAGTCGGCCCCTACACCTAGAGGCGCCCATTTTTACCAAGGTAACAGTTGATTGAATGTTTTTCCCATCAACGAAACAAATCCATAGCAACAATGGATGGCCCTAGGTGTAGGGGCCGACTATGGATTCCAACCTTAGGGTCGTATGCAGGCAAGAGTCAAGAATCAAGTTAGGCCTAAGTACCTGATTTGTTGCTATGGAATTGTTTTTTTATGACATGCTTTTTTCCATAAGAACAACAAACTCCATAGCAACCATAAACCAATCCCATACTTAACACGACTCTACATTCTGCCCATGTCTGTTCCTGCAAGTGTCAGGCTAAAAATTACAATAGACCTTTTGAAAAACTGATCTAGGGGGGTCCTTAGATAAAACAAATCACGGCACTCTAAACCTTCAATGACAACAATGCACAACAGTGAAAAATGCACCACCTTTAGATAGATATTAACTATGATAATGAATTTCGTGCTAGATTTTTCACTGTTCCTCTATGATAAAGAATCACCTTACAAATATATCCACTATTCGTAAACAAAACACCATCACGGTATATCCACATTTCAAACGGGTTACACATACTTGTCATATTGTGTACAAGGTTTTTATAGCTGTTGATAAAAAAACAAACAAAAAACCCGCGCTATATCGTTCGTTAATCGAATTATAATCGCGAGTATTTTAGTTTTACGTCAACTGGGTCATATAGACACGACACGTAGCGCTTCCCGTGGTAAACGTATAATAGTCAGGCCAATATATTGTATTGGAGTGATGTGGTATAACGTGACATACATTAGGGCTGAACACAGATGAATTGATAGAGATATGTGACAGTGGAGCGTGCCTAGCCTAGCCTAGCCTAGCCTAGCCTAGCCTAGCCTACCATAGTCTAGCCTAGCCTAGCCTAGAGTAACCTTACACATAAAACTAGCCGTGCCTAGCCTGCAGCCTAACCTTAGTTAGCATATACAACTCCATCGTAATGTAGCCTACATCCTACTATAAAATTGCCTACAGTAGTCTAGTATAGACAAGTCTAACCTGGAGTAACCTTACATAAAACTAGCCCTGCCTAGCCTGCAGCCTAACCATCGGACCTAATATTACATATTATACAACTCCATCGTAGTGTAGCCTACATCCTACTATGAAATTGCCTACAGTAGTCTAGTATAGACAAGTCTAACCTGGAGTAACCTTACACAAAATTAGCCCTGCTTAGCCTGCAGCCTAACCATCGGACCTAATATTACATATACAACTCCATCGTAGTGTAGCCTACAGCCTACTATAAAATTGCCTACAGTCTAGTTTAGTAAATCACGTCCCTCTAGATCTTCAATGACAACAATGCACAACAGTGAAAAATGCACATTAACATAACTATCAAGGATCCTTAGATAGAACTAATTATACGGCCTCTAGATCAATTCTGAAAGTCTTCTTTTTGACATTATTTTATTTTCAATTAGCAACAGTATATATACACGATCCAGTTCGTACTGCATTATTTGCCAAGCCAGTGACAAACTAATCTCCTAAAATGTCATACAAGATAATGATATCGCAACACAAATCAATACAGATAAAACTAGTGGATTTGCTAATCTGTTTTCCATTACAGACCACTTATCTGCAGGCCTGTGTGATGAATCAACTTTACAAATACGCGAGTGATTTTTCTTCAATGAAATCAATTTCTCTAGAAATAATGACTGTTTTTATTACAAATCTTAGGGCTGGTCTTACAATCTCCGAAAAAGAAAGTTATTTATTTGTAGCTATTTGAAGGATTTCAAGGGTTTTGATTGGTCGTTGCCATAGAGAAAACTAGCTATTCGACGAATAAGTAGTTATTGGGACATTGTAAGAGCGCATGGATCTTAGCTTTTTTAACACCCGACCCCGTCGAAACG
>OX246747.1:32705302-32732549 GCA_945910005.1 Isoperla grammatica
CTATCGAAACACCATTTTAGGAACGTATTCGGGGTCGATTCACATTTAAAAACAAATCACTCTATTTCGGTTTGTCAGGATAGATTCGAAAATAATTTTTTTCACTGGGAACTTATGGCAGCATCGTTTAATGGACGTATTCAGGGTAGATTTAAAACTCGTATACACGACAACGATCACTTTCAAAACACAATCATTTGATGTACTAATGGTTCAGGTTAGATTCTAAAACACTTTTAGACGCTTTTATCATCGTTTTGTTTAATTGTTCACGGTCAATTACGAAACAGTTCTTGGCATTGTACAAAACATTTAATTGAAATGTCTTTTACACATGTATAATATTTATACCAACAAGAACCGTATTCAGCATTAACGGTGCGATTTTCAATGAAAATGTTCTACAATCGTTGTCAGCATTTTTCACGAATATCGTCAACGTTTTTTGTTAATGCTGACGCAATGTTATTGCTGTTATTCCCCTTGGTTAGTTATTCCTCTAACTATTTTAGTTCTAAGAATCTGCCAGACCTAAACAACAACGTAAAAAAACACAGTTATTACAAATTTCGTGTTTGGCCTTCAAAAACAAAACGAAAAACGCTCTAAATATACACTTTGTCCAAATGTCAGCGTGTTTGATGAAAAAAAACGTCTACGCTAACAAAAAAAATCAACGTTTTCTGTTATACCGTATAATTTAATTTAGACGTACTACGCATGTAAATGCGAACAAAATCATAAGGTGTAAAATGCCGCGGGTAAAAAGTTTCAAATTAACTCAGGTGTAGTAGAAGATAATTCTAGAGCTGTCTAAAATACTTCCTTATTGAAACTGGCAGTATATAGAATTATATCTGGCCACCACATGTATAGAATAACTCAGGAATGTCTACTTGTTATGTAGCTTCCACTTCAATAGAAGTCTATAGAGGAACTGTAGCGTGGAAACGAGAGAGCGATAGTCTAATAATTATTATTATGATCCACTTTGCACCAATTACGCTCGGTGATTTAAATTACACACTTATCGAAAATGTCCTTCAATTTTTCGCGCAAAAATAGCTTCGAGCGTGTATTATATAGTGTACAGACGGACAATTATGACCAGCTCAAGGTGAAGTGCGCAAAAAAAAACTTTCCACACTGATTATTTTTGCACGAAACGTAGATTATATTCTATCTGCGAAAGTTGGATTTCTTGAAATTATCAAATTTGAAATGTGTTTGAAAGTAGGTATAATTGATTTGTTTATTGAAGAAGTACTTGGAATTATAGCTGCTATCGATGCTTATGTTTATTGTTTTCATTTCCGTTTTCAACCGATAAGGTTGGTCGAGAAAGTAAAATTCCGGAAATTATATTTCGCGATGTTTTTCAAGTAGGTAATTGATTTGGATATTGAAGAAGTATGAAATTATATATCTTTCGATGATTATATCCGTTTGTTTTTTTTATCCGTCTACACCCGATAAAGTTAATCGCGAAAGTTGATTTCTGGAAATTATATTTCGCAATGTGTTTTTTAAAGTAGATAATTGATTTGGAAATTGAAAAAGTATAGAATTATAAAGCTTTCGAGGTTTATATTTATTGTTTTCACTTTTTAAATCCGTTTCCAACCGATACATTATCGCGATAATATTTTTTATCGAAGTTTCGTCTAACTGACAAAACAATTTTTTTCAACGTGTTTTTGCTTTTTTGTTCATACCACAAAATGTTAACAATCCTACTTAAAAAAATAAAAAAAAAATGAAGTGAAATAAAATTGTAACGGGAAATTTACCATGACACACATTAACCGATAAAAATTGTCATATTGCGCGTCCATTGACATAGATATACTTATTTACAACAGTGAAATTACTTTAGTGCGGGTATGTGTTTTTTTCTTCCACATTATTAGACCAAAAAATACCAAGGTGCAAAATTTAATTTCATTCAAATATTAAATTTCGAATTCAATTAACAAAACTCATAATAATACGTCAAACCACTAAAACGCCGATGAAATCATAATATTTCCTTTGTCTGTACACGTTTATACAAAAACAGAAATACAATTCCTCACTCTAATATCGACGAGTATAAAACGACACCATAACCACTTTAAAAAACACACCTATACAACGAAACTAAACACAAAAAAATACTTTCAATTAAATATCGATCGTTGATTGGTTACCGCTCACTCGTCGATAGTATTCCGAGCCTACAGGGTTGGTTTAGTCACTTTAAATTAAAGTCCCCCACAGCAAATCAGTTTCGTTACTGAGTAGGTATATACTCTAAATGTGAATTTATTTATTTAAAATATATATTTCACATAAACACTGACGCACGCACAATAATTGTCGTACAAAATTTACTGCACCCGCAATCAAAACGGTAATTATCCCGAAAGTGTGGACGAGTTTTCAGGTAAACCACAACACACACGTACACGCACACGAGGTACGTGGTGGATAAAACGTGCGATCGCGTGCAGTACTACCGGCAGACTGACAATAACTGAGTACTGACTGTCGAGCGAGCAGGCGGTGCTTTTAGTCAGACACGTCATGGAGATAACCAAGGCTGGTACAAACAACTACACCCGTTGTGATGTGGTGTCTATGAAATTAGATAGATCAAAGATGTTGGAATAGTACTATACTCTAGGTTGGAATTCATAGTCGGCCCCTACACCTAGGGGCACCCATTGTTGCTATGGATTTGTTTTGTTTATGGGAAATAACATGGAAACAATTGTTACCTTAGCAACAATGGGCGCCCCTAGGTGTAGGGGCCGACTATGAATTCCAACCTTAGTCTAGATGACGTACTGGCGCTGCGGTCGTTATTGCATATTGAAGGCTGCCATTAATATGGAATTAACATGGTTTTTGTAATCCAGAGCTAACGTGGATCAACATTCAAATTTTCATAATTGGTGTTTTTAAATAATTGAAACTCCTTCAATAAAAATAGTATATTTAGACCACAGCTGTTAAAAAACTAAAGTGTTAAGGTTGTGTTGAGCTTAATACATTTTCTTCGTTTTAGGGCTGGTCCACACAGATTTTGTAA
The DNA here is from genome assembly GCA_945910005.1 of Isoperla grammatica. NCBI lineage: Eukaryota > Metazoa > Arthropoda > Insecta > Plecoptera > Perlodidae > Isoperla > Isoperla grammatica. Next base: position 32,708,376 of record OX246747.1, read on the forward strand.
GCATAAGATTTAAGGTTTAACGCGTAGTCGTAAAGTTGGATCATAGGAAACACGTACTGACGTTCACACAAAGTTTTAGTTTTAAGAGATTGTTTTCATTGTTGTTCTTGGCAACAACGTCTTAAAACCTTAAATCTTATGCTTAAAAAATCTGTGTGGACCAGCCTTTAAATAGATCATTTCAAATAAAAAAGCGTGAATGCCATAACAATGGCGGCATTCAATTTGCAATAGATTTTCACCGCTTACTGCTACGGAGTCATAGGGGCTTGAGATAGATTGATAAATGTCCTTATTTTCAGGCGTGATTAAGGCAAGTTGGGCCTTCTCTTACATCCAACCTAACTATTACTAAGTAGAAATACAAATTAATTAATTAGTTCATGAAGTACAAATTGATACAAATTGATTACAAATAAATATGATAAACTTAAAAATTTCAACTTAAATACACTTATAAAAATCAACGTCTCATTCATCCGTCCCAGTTCAGCGATTGATTGATTAATGAGGCTGCTTAACGCGTCTCATTTTTGTGCAACAATGGCTAATCGAGACGATAAGCGGGTGATGAGGAAGATGATGATGAAGAAAAAAGCCACATCCGAATCAGAGCCATTGTACGTCGCGTGGGTCGTCATGCAAGGGAGGGCAGGGCCGAGTGGGAGGAGAAATATTCAGTGGGACAGTGGGGGGGGGGGGGTCCTCTTTTCGCCTCTTACGACTAGCAGAGTCACTCTGGGCCTATGAAGTTTAGAGACCAGTGTGTGTAAGTACGGTGGGGTTATACAACAAAGAGTCATTGTCTATGACTATAACTGGTAACTTTATGACTATGACAGGTCATTGCAATAACCAAGGCTGGTACAAACAACTACACCCATTGTGATGTGGTGTCTATGAAGTTCAGAGACAAGTGTGCGGAAGTCCAGTGGGGTTATACACAAAAGAGTCATTGTTTATGACTATAACTGGTAACCTTATGACTATGACAGGTCATTGCGATAACCAAGGCTGGTACAAACAACTAATTGTTGTGATGTGGTGTCTATGAAGTTCCGAGATTGATTGATTAATGGAGCTTAACGTCTCATTCATTGTTGTGCAACTATGGCTAATCAAGACGATAAGCGGGTGATAATAATAATAATAATTTTTGTAGGAATACCCGTTATAGGGTGCACACCAGGTTTAACTGATGTGCCCCTCTTCAGGTGACTAACTATAGGTTATTAGGGTATTTGGATAGCTGGGAAGGAATGTTCGAGGGCTGTTAGTAGGACTCAATCCCAGCATTCGCTTTTACGACTAAGGAAAACCTAGACAAAAAACCCTTAAGTCAGGACTGCCGGTGGCCGGAATCGAACTGGCGACCTCCCGAATTCGAGTACCCCGTCCTACAGCTGAGCCACTTCTAACGGTTTGGTTGGTATTGATTTTCAAGGTCTTCCGTGTCAATATAATAACTTTCCACCCGAGTTCTGCTAGGTTTACAAGCATTCAATCAACCCGCCTACGATTTAATGTTTATGAGGTTGGCTGCCTGCTACAGTAGCGTGTACGAATGTACTCGGTTCACCCGTGTACGTACACGCATATCTCGTGCGTGTACACGTGTCTACAAGGACTGACGGCCAATGAAACAAGTACCAACCAGCAAACAATAAATTATTAACATTAATAACATAGACATATTATAATTTTTGAGTATGTGATAATTTGAACGATTTAAAACATTAAACGCATGTTACTTTTTTATGGCAACAGTCTACCACTTGAAAAACGCTCTGAGTGACGCGTTGATAAGCGAGCTCATCCACATCCACGAACATTCTGACAAACAGGATGTAGTATGTATGTACAAGTGTAATGTAGGAATCTGCATATATTTATTTAAAATCAACAATCAACAATACCAAGAAAGGGCATTGCAATTTAATTCCCAATATAAATTATGTTACTTAAATAACAAATATAATTATATAGAAAAATAAAATAATAAGGGACACAAGGTGACGAGAGACACGTTACGGATAGAGACAACGTTTATAAATTGCAAAGGACTTGGAAAGAGTAACTCAAAATTCTCAGAATTTCATTGAAAATTGAGATCGTTGCTAAACTATTAAGAAATTTAGCAGGGGATTTTATGATATCGAAAAACGTACCTAATGCCGACATTACACGACTCAATACTTACGTCAAACTTATTGAATTCAAGAACAAAAGCGAATAAAAAACAGTTTGTAAAAAACTGCAACAATATAGCTTCTATTAATTGATGTGTTTTTTGTCCTTGAATTCAATAAGTTTGACAAAAGTATTGAACCGTGTAATCTGGGTATAAGTGGTGGACCAAAAGTGTAGAAACTCATACAGAATTAAAATATTATGAAATAGAATGAACGAGCGAGTATTGGACTTTGAGTAAATGAGAGGATTCCTCGATTTTGGTGGATTCAGGCAAGATAAAAAGAGAGAGAGAGAGAGAAAGAGAGAGAGAGAGAGAGAGAGAGACCCAACAGTCTGGCAGGCACGTCAGCGTTTCTCACAGCTACCGTGAAAACCTTGGCCTGCCTCGTCTAACCGTATCGATCGTGTGCACCAGCCTCGACGATAACGCGAATCAACTCCGTCTGCTATCTAGCGGCGATTACCCGAATTATGTCGAGTTTATGGCTACTTGTATATTGACAGGGCCTTATCTGCTCTTAAACAATGGATTAACTGTGTTATCCAAATAATATTAAATTGTGTACCTTTCACTTTTAGATTTTAATAATTTCATACCTATGAAGATAGGTTATCCAGGTTTGACACCATTCCACTTGTTTTCAAAACAAGTTGGCTGTGTTTTGTTCATTCCCGCAGAAATCGTCATTTCTAACTCAAAAAATTACTTTAACATTGCGGCAATTATGTAAAACTCAATTTAGGTATCTCCTTTCATGACTTATAAATTTACCATATTTATGACGATTGAATTGCAGACAAAGCTATAGTTTTGCTGTAGCCGAAACAATGTACTGAAATTAAATAAATTAATTTAACACGCAAACAACTAATTCTAATTTTTATTTCTGTATGTGTAACTATATATTAAAATTTAAATGTTTCTTTTGTTGGTTATACTCTAACCTTTCCTATAAATCAATGTCATCGTAGTATTGTTTGTACCTTGTCTTCGATTGGAATTCCGTCTAAAATGAGTTGATTCACACCGATACAATAAGTGATAAGATAACAGCAGTTGAAATAGAGCACAATTACTATCATTAATAATAGCACTTGAAATCCAGTAATCGTTGCAGTCTAACTGCTATGTTGAAAACGTCCGCAGACAATTTTTTAAATAAATTAATAAATAATAAAAAAATTAAATTCACATTTAGAGCCTACCCACTCAGTAACGAAACTGATTATCAGTGAGGGACTTTAATTTCAAGTGACTAAACCAACCCTGTAGACTCCGAACACCATCGACGAGTGAGCGATAACCAATCAAAGATCGATATGTCAAATATGAAACACATGAATCAGTGATTGGACAGTGCGAACACCTGCGGACCAATGCCAGAATCAACAAGGCCGATTCAGAACAATTTTGAATTTATTGAGTGCTTCGTTGCTAGGACGGCTCCAAAGTCACCAATTAGTTTCTTACATTCTTACGATATTATTTTGGAAAAAAAAGAAAGATTTGGTTTTTTCAAAGACCTACATTACACATTGTCATAATTTTTATGTGAATTGCATGGATCATTTAAAAAACGCACCCGTAAGTGAACTCAAAGCAGTAAAGAATTAGAAACAAAAATTATGTACTTAAGTGAAAAAATTTATATGAATGAAAATATGATCGAACTAATGAGAAGTGGAGACAATTCGTAAAAATTATACTCATCAGATACGAAGAGGTAATTGACTTAATTTTTCCTCTCTGTAAAACAAGATAAATGCAAAAGATAAAACGGAGAGCTGCATGTGTCAGCTAGTAATTGCAACACATTACATATCTTCCATTCAATTAAATATTAAATGCATTACTCATGTACGAATAAGATAAAAGATTAATATTTACTCCATTCATTCATCATGTACGAGTCATTCTTTCCTATCATAAGTAAGAGTAATCTCCACTTGAATCAATTCCAAGAAACAAATTAACTTGCGCGTAGTGTGTAGTGATCGTTTTTTCGAAACGAGTTTCTCTGACACTTCGTCAGATTTGAAACTTCCGTTTGACGAAGCGTCTAAACACGCGTCCGAAAAAAATACTCACATTTTTTGGTAAATGATGGAACCTAATTGGTGAGGAGGGGGGGGGGGGGGGTAATTTCTGTATTCCGCAGACTATTCGTTGTTATAAGAAGGGTAAACATATTTTTATATACATTTTGATTAACATTTCTACCTTTAAGTTTCCAAAATATTATTTTTGCATAGCCTACACAAGATTATTTGACTAGTGTATAATATTATTAACATTGTTGTACATAGTCACTCCCATATTTTTAATGAGTTTAGATGCTTCATGCTTGCTTTGTCACATTCACATTATATATAATTGTGATATAACATTAAATATAATCGTTTTCATAAAAATATGTCCAATGAGGGTGATATTATCACATTTCTAAAAACTATAATTAAAATTTTTTTTAAAAAATACAACATGACAAAATTATGCGCTACACAAATCCCAACTGTGTCACACATTTCCTTATAATTAAAAAAAAAAATTCTCATTTTATCACCCACAACAGTTCATTCACAGTCTTTCCTCATAAAAAAATAAAACCATCTTTGTAAACAATCTTTTTGTGTATAATAAGGCTTTAGTACGGTGGTTTAATGCGGCTCATAAAAAATGTGTGGGTGGGTGGGGGGGATTGTAAATTTATTTGGTGTATACACGACGTAATAAAAAATTAAAAACGACCGCGCAAGTTGGTTGGTTTATGATGGTAATAAACACATCTTAAAGGTTTCTTTAATTAATTAATTGAAGACGGAAGGTATTAACGGTTTATTTCGGGAAGAGATCATCATAACACGTGTCGCATGTTTGACGTCATCATGTGAGATACGCGGGAGGAAATTATCTTCCAGATCGGCCCAACGGAAACTGTTTTGTTAATGTGTGAACATATTAAAGGGAAATTGTGATTCTCGTACTGTTAAAAACGCGAGTAATAATATCTTAAGAAATATTCAAATCAGGCATATTGCATATTATTAAATCACATACATATTACATTATTAAACATATTATTTAAAAACATGTTTTTAATAAAACAAAATTTTTCGATAGAATAAAAAAACTGGATCATTATCGTTTGCCATTAGGGAACCAAATTAATTAAATGAAGTGATTTAAGTAAATAATATTATTTAATACTCAATTGTTTATTTTCGATAAAATTATCGAGATGCATACTTTCCATTTAAAATCGATCTGTAAAAAACTTTCAAATTCGATGGCTTTATCCTCAAAAATATCGAATCATTTCGATGATTACATTTTGATTGCAATAAGTTTAAATAAAAACGTCTTTGATGATATCTGCCGTCTTATCCGCGCCTATAATCGTCGCCCCGACAGATTATCTGTTAGCTCGACTTCACCACTGAACCGTGAGCTGCGTCACTACGATCCGATTAATCAATTAATCTGCTTCACCCTTAGTTAACATAATGGCCGTATTGATTGAGGATCTCTTTCCTCTCTCCGGCGTGACGTCACGGCAAGTCAGTTAAAGATGCTTCTCTCTCCCTCTCTCTCTCTCTCTCTCTCTCTCTCTCTCTCTCTCTTCCCCCCTCTACAGTCGTGTATCTCTTCTCACTCCCGCTCCCTTCCTTCACTCTTTCGGCTCGGTTCAATCTTTGGTTGAACTGCACGGGGACTTGAAATCAACCGGTTACGTCGTTTTGCGCCACCGATTTGTTGTTGTTTTGGAAGTTAGGCTAAGGCCCGGATTTCAACCAGTTAACGGAACCGTTAGCTGACGGTCCGTAATCTATAACCCAACAAACAAACCCTATGCAGATAACGGACCGTCAGCTAACGGCCCTGTTATGTACCGATTGAAAAACCGGGCCTTAGGCTGGATATCGTAGTCGTCCCCTTCACCTAGGGGCGCCCGTTGTTACCAAGGCAACAGTTTCATGCGTTTCCCATATAGAAAACAAATCCTTAGCAACAATGGGTTCCCCTAGGCAGGTGTAGGGGCCGACTATGAGTTAATTATTTAACCTTACTTGCAAAACAACAAACCGGTAGCGCAAAATGACATAACTGGTTGATTTTTCTCTAAGTGGACTGTAAGGACTAAAACGAAGAAGAATACACAACACTGCGATAGACAATATTCAATAACGATTCGGCGACTCGATAGAAAAAAGGCTTTTCTAAAACAAAAACAAAAGCATTTTTCCGCTGCGCCCGTGACCTTCCGTGACCGCCCCACAACCTTCAATATTTGAAAAGGTCCGTCATTGACGTCGTGCATGACGGCAGCAGCAGCAGCTGTGAACTCCCCCCCCCCTTCACCCACTACCCCTCACGTAACTTCCCCTCCAACGCGTCGGGCTGCCATTATGCAACAGTTGTTATATCAGCCAACTCTCAGTTCCCAGAACATTAAGCCCCCCCTCCCCACACACAGCGTCCGCGACCTAGGTCAATGCAGGGGTCACGTGACACCTTCCGGAGGTATCTGAGGTCGAAGAACTTTCAAATATTTGTTTTTCTTACCCCTTCAATAATTTAATGATTGAAATTACAATGATTACAATACTGATGATGATTGAACCGTATACTTTCACACATTCGTAAATGCATGCGGTTCGGCTTAGTCGAGTGCACAGGCGGTTTGGCCACACCCACCGTTACAGGCAACCAACGGAAGGTCTTAAATTATCACCAATGGACCTGTTTAGATTAGTTGGTAGGAATTAGCGAAGTAGAAAATAAAGTTGTCACCTTGGACTCGGCTGTGTCGTAAGCATCAGAATACTTTCGTTGGGGCAACTATAGAGAGTATGCAATAAACTAATTTCCGGTATCGCACGCTACTGTGAATATTTGTTTAAGTTACATTCTTCCGACACTGCATTGTTGCAATATTGCAGATGTCCTTTGACTGACACATCAACTGTTTTCAAACAAAGGTTCCGTATTATGACTGAAAACAAAATAAGAACGCGTATACTCTGTTTGAAGACAATCATTTGCATGTGTTATCATTTTCTTGACCTTTTACCTGCACACATCGATTAACTGTGATATCTCCTGGATAACCTATGTGTCTTCTATTGACAGAACAAATGTAAACAAGCAATTTGTACCTCATAATGGACGCCACGTGACGTCTATTGAATACTACCTATAACTGAGGATTGTAGTGCAACTAGTTTCGTCTGCAAGATTGTAGGGATGTAGAAATACACACCTGACTCGCCTACCAATGGTATTCGAGCAGAGATGGTAGGCCAAACAGGGCGAGTAGTCCTTAGAATGCGACGAAGCGGCAGCGCCAATAGTTTCATCGGAGAATTTCCGCGAAGATTTGCCAGACAATTGTGTATCGGTGCTACAGCCCGAGTATATCGCTTTCATGGCGTCCTTTTCTTGTGCATTCATCACTCTATATTAGTGTTCGAACAAAATACGAAGACATTAGAAGTTTGAACTTAAGCAATCGAGTTAAGGATATAGAATCTCCACTTGATAGGATTGCTAATACTGACTGTATGTCCACTAACCCTGTGAAATCCCTGATTTTTGTCGGTGAAAATTTCTTTTTTTAATGCTTTACAATAATAATGTCACAAAAGTAAACGAAATATTTTATCCCTTAAATAGGCCTTATCGTAATCCTCTTTTTATTAGGCCTACATGTTTTTCTATTCTCGTAAATTTTTCCGTTTTTCAAATCAACTTAATCGTCAAAGTTGTGTTAGAAAAACACATTAAAAAAGTTAAGTTAATTTGATGATACAAAGGAAATGTTTACAAGTACAAAGAAACCATCACAAGGAACAACACTAAGGGAACTTCATAGTATGAACTGTGAATTATGAACTACGAGATATAAGCTTCGGACAAATAATCAGTAAACTTTTTTCTTGTTTTATCCATGGCATCGAGGCTTCCAAATTGGTAGTTGCCATGGTGAAAAAACAAGTTAGCACAGCCTATTAAATATTTATCAGAAGTTTATATAAAACCGGGCCTATCTTCTTAAGAAGATGACTGCCATATTTGGGATGTTTTTTTTGACACTTCTTAAAGAACTTAAAAGCAATCTCAACCAGCAAAAAGAAATGGGGCGTTCTACAGGATGAGTCAACATTCAGCCTACATATTGTTAAACCTACGTACACCGATCAAGAACGTCAACATACTTCAGTCCCTCGTTGCAGCCGTGATACGGCAGACAGGCAGAACCAACTATTGGCTTCGGTGACGACGACGATTGAGAAAAGTCTTCTGATGACGTCTGTGAGGCTTTAGAAACCAGAGCCGCCGTTGACATCCGAGAGGGTTTCGAATCTAGTTCGGAATGAGACCTTCGTGAATCCTGCTTTGGTCCAATTGGTTCATCGGTTGCATCGAAGAAATTTTGTCCGGTATCTATTGATGAGACATCCTCATCGGATGTTTTTTCTGGGGAGCTTGATTTTGGATAAGTAGTTTCATGCGTGGATCTTCTATGCTCACCAATTTGTCCATCGGTCTCATCGAAGGAGTTGTCTCCGCTTTCTATTAATGAACCATCATCATCACATGTTGTTCTTGATGGGATTGATTTCGGATAAGGAGTTTCATACGAGGATCTTCTATGCTCACCAATTGGTACATCGGTATCATCGAAGGAATTTTCTCCGCTATCTATTAATGAACCATCATCATCACATGTTGTTCTTGATGGGATTGATTTCGGATAAGTAGTTTCATGCGTAGATCTTCTATGCTCACCAATTTGTCCATCGGTCTCTTCGAAAGAATTTTCTCCGCTATCTATTAATGAACCATCCTCATCACATGTTGTTCTTGATGGGATTGATTTTGGATAAGTAGTTTCATGCGTGGATCTTCTATGCTCTTCAGTTGGTCTTTTGGTTGCTTTACAGGATAGTTCTTCTTTATCTCTCGGAGAAGCACCACAACTAGATGTGTGGGAAGGTTTTGTGCGGTAGCATTCTGAACCAGATTTTAGATCAGTACTTCCCCGGATGGATGACGTTCTATCCCGTCGCAATGACATTTTGGAGTCTTGAGATGATTTTGCTGCTTTACCTCTTGGTGAAGCATCTTTGTCGGATGTTTTTCCTTTGTCGTTGCCGCAATCCGGGCAGGACGGTTCCATGCAGGATAAATCGCTATCCAGCGGCCTCTTGTACTTTTCAGATGCTTTTGTTGCTGCTTTACCTCTTGGTGAAGCATCTTTGTCCGGTGTTTTACCTTTGTCGTTACCACAATCCGGGCAGGACGGTTCCATGCAGGATAAATCGCTATCCGTCGGCTTTTTGCCTTTTCGATTTTTGTTTCGGTCACTTTTTGACTCCGCCATCTTGCAGCAGTTTCCCTGCTCGGAAACGTTTTAATTGACGTTTAGAAAGAATTGTAAAGAAATTTACAAACTGGATTTTTTTCCTTTGAAGCTATGGATATTAAGTTTCAATTGTAGCTGCGTTTTTACTCATGTATAGAGAAACAATTACGAATATTATTGTAGCCATAGAAATAACTAACTGGTGAATGTAACCCCCCCCCCCCCCCACTTGAACATCACATTAACCCATTTTAAGTGTGGAATTGATTCTCCTACTGGTCCAATATCTTTCCCCGATGTCATATGGAATAACGGCTGAGTACGTTGTTAAGCAGCAATAAATCAAAATAGAATAAATTGAAAATGTTAGCAGAAAAGATTAAAAATATTGCATTAAGAAATTTAAGTAATTCATAACGAAATATCTTATTGTATTTTATTTTGTATCTAAAACAGAATAAATACACAATAACAGATGTACTTACTTTCATTACACGACGACATTTTCTGAATGTGTAGTACAAATTTGAGTGACTTTTTCAATTGTTTGCAAACCATGAAATTGGGCTAGAATGTCCCAGGGGGGTTTACCCGCGTTTAAAACACCATTAGCTGATTTCTCTACGGACTCGGATATTTTCTTCACAGTGGCTCAACAACAATTTCAGTATATTTTTACAACGCCAAATAATCGTTTCAATATTTCCTAACTTTTAGAAAACAATTTGAAAACGAGAGATTTTTTTTTTTTTGAAAGTCAGTGGAACTGGTAATATCGTCTTTTACAGTTCTTTGGCTGTAAACTTTAGTTTTCTTTCCTTTAAACCGATATCTTATACCTTTAAAGGCGACAAGTGCAAAAACTTTACACTTTGGCTTCTTCACAACTTATTTATTCCATATAACATGATGAAAATAATTGTTTTCAGCAAGTTTTACTTTTGTAACCAAGAAAATGCGACACTTAAGCTACAATAATAACTGAATTGTATCCACACAATATTTATAACTAATATATATTAATGTAAATATGTAATTTTATGAACCAGAACCGTAAAAGGGTTCAAACTGACATGCTAAAATGTCCCATCAATGTTCCTCTTCATAATTCTTTATTAATGACTATTTTGGGGCAAGTTTTACTAAAGTTTAATCCGGCGAATTTCAATTAATCGGAGATCAAAAATTGCGCCCAGTAGAAGCCACCATGCATTTTGTATGTAATGTTTGTTGAGAAACCATGGTAACCAATCGGAGATAAGTAAATCGGGCGATTAAAAAGTTTTTTGAGTTCGGACCTTAGAGGAGAGTAGTAATAGCAGAATGATCAATGAACAACCTATACTTGGGCTGTGCCTCAAATCAATGTTTTTCGCTAGTCGACTAACCTAACAATTAGTAACAATCAGTAATAACAATTGGTAATTGTTTTAGTTGACGAGGTAGGCGAAGTAGGCCAAAATAGAGATTTGAGATACGCCCTAAGAATAGATTTAAGTTTGATATTTACAATTTTGTTCACCCTTACAATATAGTCTGTGTTTTACACACACACACTAACGTAAATCTAACACTTGACATGGTAGCTTAATATCATTAACCAAACCTTATCAGTAAAACCAACCTTAAAGCAGATAAGGACACCTCCTAAAATTAAACTCCATTGACGTAAGCAGTAATTAGGGCACTGTATGCTTATATTTCGTTGTGGATAGTAGTGACAATTTTACTTCCGGTTTAGTGATAGACTGCATGTGCATTAAAAAAAACAAGCTATTACGGATTTTCGAACATATTTCATAGACTGCTCTACCTGTATCATATCGAAAAAGTGAGAAGGCACCACGCAGTAGTTTTTAAAGTATTGCAGATTGATAAGAAGTAATAATTTTTAACCAATAAGGAAATGATTTTGCTACTTAAATTCAAACCTATTAATCAAAATTGCAATCAAAATATAAACGCTACATATCATAATATTACAGATATTTACCATGCATTCTGTAGGCATGTAATTTTGATTTGTTAACCGGCACGGTGCCGCATGGGCGGTGGAATGAGATGCGATCGTGAAGGCGGTGAAGTGGATGACTCACGAGATAATTACAGATGTCGTGACATTCTTAGCTCGATGTCTGCGGCACCACGGGTAGACAATAAACGATATTCAGATTATTGATCAAGGAAGAGCTAATCACGGCCCTCTATATCTTCAATTACAACAATACACAACAGTGAAAAATGCACCTTAATCAATGATCATCAACTATGATATCAATCATTTTTTTTATTTTTTTAACAGGCTGAATTTTAAAGAACTGAGGATTTATGACTGTATTCTTTGTCACAACATGCTTTAATTTTTTTCTCAACAATGACAACGTGTTAATTTGATCCCAAATGTGGCCGCCACGCGCACAGATGTGACGTACGGTACACGTGCGTGCAACCTACGAATAGTGACGTATTTAGGACGTATTTAAGACAGCCGGAGGATGTCTTTTGGATCTCCGTTGTTGTGAGTGGGATGCAGCGCTTTCTAGCGGCCATGTCGATAACTGTTGATGAATAGTGACGTATTTAGGACGTATTTAAGACCATCCAGTGGATGTCTTTTGGATGTCCGTTGTTGTGAGTGAGATGCAGCGCTCTCTAGCGGCCATGTCGATAACTGTTGATGAATAGTGACATATTTAAGACCTATTTAAGACAACCAGAGTATGTCTTTTGGGTGTCCGTTGTTGTGAGTGAGATGCAGCGCTCTCTAGCGGCCTAGTCGAGAACACTGTTGATGAATAATGACATATTTAAGACCTATTTAAGACAACCCAAGGATCTCTCTTGGATGTCCGTTGGTTGTCGATGTGTTGTGGTGTGTGGGATGCAGCGCTTTCTAGCGGCCTGGTCGAGAACTGTTATTCATGTCTAGTCAGCCGACAGACGTCGGAACTGTCTGCCTACAGTAATTGTCTAGAATAATAATTTATTATTACATGATGAAGTTGATGATGACAAGCACGCCGACATGATAGAGGAACGTTGAAGATGTCTCAGATAGATAAGAGTGACAAATTAATGTACTACTCGTCGTAAGACAAATGAGAAAAGGAAGCGGGAAAAAAAAAGATAAATGGAAATATGTTTTTCGACGCACGTTAGAATAGTTATGTATATACATAGGATTGAAGGCAAGTGTAGACGGAAAAAATAGTATTTTAGAAATAGAATTAGTTGTGTAGGACGCAATATTTTTATCTGGTATACTTTCAATTACGGATGTTGACAACCGGAAAAGGGAAAATAAAAGATAATTGAATAAAAGATAAACGTTGTTATCACATGAATCGTGAAAAACGTGACTGTTATAATAGTTACCTATGACAGTATTACATTTTGTTATGCGCGTTCTACACTGGGCAATAAACTATAATGCTGTATCATTTTTCCTTTCGTTAAATCACTAGTTTAAAAGTTATGCAAACCGATTGAACAAACTCTAATAAATTTCGGGGTTCTACGTTATATTAATTTCTTAACTGGAATACAAATATTTTTGTAAATTTTGAATTCAAGTACGTTTATATGTTGTGTATCTTGTAACAAACATTACTTATTGTCATCAAAACACATTAAAACAAATAAGTGTACCTAATAAAAAGTGTCTGGCCAGTCAGTAACTTGATCCACTTTTATGAAATCACAACATGCATTGTGTGGTATATCGCCACGGAAATAGTTGACATTTCAATACTGCTGTGTAAACGGAAAAGTGGACTTTGAAAGCGTAGAGGTCCATGTAGCGATAATCGTCGAGTAGTTTACTGTATCCAATCATGACGACATGAGTCTATTGTCCATTAAGAGTCCACCATTAAATTATTGTATTTATTTGAGTTATCAATCGAAAACAGCTACAAATATTATCGTCTTTCAACCTATCTTTTCGATTCTTCCTATATCCAATGCACTGATACCATATTCCTAAATTACAGCACCAAATAAAGCTAGTATAGATATTAAAACCGTATGATTATTACCTATTTTACCTGGCGTCTGTTATTTCTCCATAAAAGCTGATATATTGACTCACCAAGTTAGTGCCTATGCTATTAACATTATCTACGTTCTCGAACATTATGATTTCACGCCGAAGGTACTGAGTTCAATTTCCACCTAGGGTAATAATAATAATACGTTATTGTGTGATTGCCATAAAGTTTTATCAAGTCCATAAATAAATGTAAATCAAATCAGTGAGTCATAGAGCTCAATACGATGAGTGAGATATGAAACGGTGATTACTATACTCGGGTTCACGTAAGCTGACTGTTGACGTAAGCATAGAAAGGAAGTAAGTGCGAAAGTACGGTAAGTTGCCTTTGTGACGTCTCGTGAATACTCCCTATATAGCATGATTGCCTTTAATAACAGGAAAGGATCAAGAGTTATCATCGAAGAATGATTATTATTTCTAAATTTTAGTCTTTATAAGATTTGGAAGCAGATGAATAGATGCCCCCTAGATTGGGGAAGCTCTTAACCCACTGACGTATAAAGACGAATATAGCCCATGGCGGGCATAAGTGATGTTAACAATATGAAGCAATAGCTATGAAAGTGACAGAAAATCAAAGTTTGCTTGGAAAAAATCGAAAGAAACACCATGAGAAATTGAGTGTAAGGTAATTCTAATCTAACGCCATCTGCAAAATTTCAACAATCAATTGCCAGTCAAAAGTAAACATACATTGCGTTTTGGCAGACAAAATGGCCGCCACGCGCAACTAGGGAACATGTCTGCAACAGGGCAATTTAAATAAACAATATGAACACAATAAAGTTCTCCTAACTTCTTTATCTACTCTGCTAATATCAAGTTGGTCGCAGCCAAGGCGGGAAAAGGTGGCCTCCCAAGTCATTCAGCTATAAACAATATTCAAAGCATGGCGTTGCGATTACAATGACGTCATCAACATGATCTACCTTCTCCTGTCCGTCTGTATCCTCCTGACTGTCCTCCTATGTGGCGGCTTCGAGGAAGACCTCCTCCTCTTCTCCTCGGCCGGCTGCGTTGATGCGGCGGCGACGACACTAGCGCTGGCGGCGGCAACACTCGCAACCGCCTCGGCGGCCGGTGTAGTTGCCGGTATTGCCGACAGATCGGGACACAGTGACGGCGGGACAGTGTTGCCGCGTAGTAGCGACCATAGAGCCACGCACAGTGTTAACATCGTGTGGTCACTTTGTCACTGAACGGTTGTCGAGATTCGATGTGACATCGTATCACTTTGTCACTGAACGGTTGTCGAGATTCGATGTGACATCGTATCACTTTGTCACTGAACGGTTGTCGAGATTCGATGTGACATCGTATCACTTTGTCACTGAACGGTTGTAGAGATTCGATGCGACAGGCGACGACATTATCGTATCACTTTGTCACTGAACGGTTGTCGAGATTCGATGCGACATCGTGTCACTTTGTGTCGAACATTGTTAGAACCGTGTTTAACGTCAGAAGACTCATAATTCGTTTTATCAATGTCAATTTTTCAACACATCAATATTGTGAAGGGGTTTTTGTGCGGGTTGAAGAAGGGACACTAGGCTATAGGTCAAGAGAACAAATAGGTTAAAAGCGGAACCATTAGACATGATAAAAGTGCGTTTTAACGCAGTTCTTAGTTAACGTATCACTAGTAAAACCAAGCAAAATGAACGGGATGCACTAATAACGTGCATTTAATTTTGAAAAACAGGTAACTTACAAACATTCAGCTTCCAAAGAACTAAAGAACGGATTTAAAAAAATTGAAATATTTTTATCACTACGGTTGTTATTTTGAAAGCCAATTAAACATATAATCGAATTTCCTAATAATGACTGTAACAACTACAATATTTAAAACTTTTTTTATCCAGGGGTTAGCCCTAACGAAGCTTAATGTTGGATAGTAACCAGTTTTTCAATATTGTGCATAGCGTTTTACTATTTACTAAAAACACGTTGTGTTAGGGCACGTAAGTTTACAACAACAATGTTTCTGTTATTGACAAAATAGCGTAGATTACTGAAGGTCTTGGCTCTAGCTGGAGGAATTGAACAGTAGTTTAGGGTTAGGGGGGGTAGACACTGTCTCTCTCAATGTCTACCCCGACGCTACGCCACTGACTGACTAGATAAGTAAACACACAAGAAATGTTTCTTATATTTACAGGACGGCGTAGGCTATACTTGAAGTCTTGGCTCTCTAGCTGCCAGGAATTGAACAGTAGCTAAGGGGTAGGGTAGACACTGTCTCACTCAATGTCTACCCCGACGCTACGCCACTAACTGACTAGATAAGTAAACACACAAGAAATGTTTCTTATATTTACAGGACGGCGTAGGCTATACTTGAAGTCTTGGCTCTCTAGCTGCCAGGAATTGAACAGTAGCTAAGGGGTAGGGTAGACACTGTCTCACTCAATGTCTACCCCGACGCTACGCCACTAACTGACTAGATAAGTAAACACACAAGAAATGTTTCTGATATGTACAGGATGGCGTAGGCAATACTTGAAGTCTTGGCACTCTAGCTGCAAGGAATTGAACAGTAATGCGTAGTTCCCGGTCTGAATGCGAGTCACTATTACACAATACAAGTGCAACATCGCTTCAATTGTTCGATTTTTCGGTCTGTATACAACGTAGATAGATTTAAGTTTAAATGAGTATTGGGATTTGTATATTATATATTTAATGAATCTCCAAACTATAGTAAAATAAAACTGATTTACAAAGAAGGACAATCACTAAAACTATACAAGATACAATAAAATAAACAATGCAATTAAGTATAATAACCACGAAAATCGTAATTTAAACAAAAATGGATTAATAAAAATGCCTGGTTCCTATAAGTTGTCTTAGGTCCAGTCTTACAATGTCCCAACTACTTATTCGTCGAATAGCTTGTTGTCTCCATGGCAACCACCAATCAAAACCCTTGAAATCCTTCAAATAGCTAAATTTCTAGAAATAAATTTCTTATTAGGAGATTTTAAGACCGGCCCTTAGTAAAAAGCAAATCAGTGACATAAACCATCCCGAGTACAAATTCAGACATCAAGTACGATACAAGTTTTATTATTGATATTGTACTATATTTTATTTTCCTAAGTTTTCAGAACAAGATTCACTGTCATATCACTAATATTTGCTTAGATAATACAACGCCTAGGAAATAGACATCTTTATGTATACGCAATAATAATAATAACTTTTGTATTAATACCCGTTATAGGGTGCACACCAGCTGTACCTGTTTATGTGCCCCTCTTCAGATGACTAACTAGGTTCCTAGGGTGTTTGGATAACTGGGAAGGAATATCCGAGGGCTGATAGTATAGGACTCAATCCCAGCATTCACCTTTACGTCTGAGGAAAACCACGGAAAAAACCTTCAGTCAGAGTGGCCGGTGGCCGGAATCGAACCGGCGACCTCCCGAATTAGAGTCTCGCGTCTTACCGCTGAGCCACCTCTATCGGTTATGCGCATTGAGTCCCGGGAATAACTGAATTATCCAACCTCCCAAAACGTCAGCTTCAATAATGGAAACCGCCAAGAGGCATTTCGTGTACCACCAGCTTACCACGTACTCACTGACTATCTAATCTAGTGACGTCACAAATCACCTGTCGAGTTAGCGAGCGTCGACGCTTTCCTATATACGTTCTCGGCTCCATTTTGAAAAGAGTCTACGCTGCTAAAGGTCTCTCACGCCAAGAAGTAACATAGTGACACCCGGGGATTCAGGACCGCTCACAATTAGTTTCCAACTTAACAAGTGCGAATCACTAACGTTTTTCCGATTATCTATCGTACAATTTGGTTGCGTTAAGTTTTTTGACGGAAACCTGCTTACACGTTTTCTTGTACGTTACCGTCAAAAAACTTACCGCAACCAAATTGTATACAAGATAATCTGGAAAAACGTTAGTGATTCGCGCTTGTTAAGTTGGAAACTACAAATGTGGGCGGTCCGGATACTATCTTACTTCTTGTTGTGAGAGACCTATTCATAGTTCTCACGTGACGTCACAGCGGCCATGATTGCGACACAATTGATGAAGACCAATCCTAGATCATTGGCAAATATTATTAAAATTTAATAAATAAACCTAATATAGAATTTAAAAGTAAAATAAAGTAATAAAACAATTAAAAATACCACTGCTACCAATTTTATATAAAAAAACAAGCTGGATTTTAAGAACTAAGCATTTATGTGTTCTACCACAACAGCCTTCAATTGTTTCTCCATGGCAACGTCCAAGTTTGATCACAAATGTGGCCGCCGCGCGCAAAGATGTGACGTACGTGCAACCTATGAATACCATCCGTTTGGCCTAGCGTGGATTCACCGAATTGAAATAATGTATATGCCACCAAAGAACTTGGAGCTGCTGAATATGAATTGCTTCGCGCTCGGTTAGAGTGCTTTGCGCGCAGAAACGCAGTAGATTTACCTACACCGGCATCTTTTATCATAAGACGGCACCCGACTATTTTCGCCTCGCTCTCTCAAGGACGAATTATCATGACGTCACAATCAAACATGGCGGCTACAAGGAGTACTTGTGGTGGTATTTGTTTACAAATAAGTGCAATGTCGTCCAATCAGCACAAAGCTACGCTACACGTTAGTACTCCTTGGTTCTAGGGACAAGGTTTCCCGCTAGGCAGCGTATATAAGCTCTGCGATCGCACGATGATACATTTACGTCAAAGTATTCTTTAGTAGTTTGTTTTGTTGTTCTGCTAAGTTTTTCTATTTGGTTTTGTTCAGCGCCGGTATTAGGAACAGGTAATAAAAAAGTCACTAGTTCCCTCCTTATCTGCGCCATTGATGGTTTCAACAAATCAACGATGAGTAATCTCCTCTTTATAGAAGTGTATTTGTTTGCCGCCAGATTGCATCTAGTCTATTTTGAGTGGCCTATAATAACTTGTTTTCACGATGGTAAACACCAATCAGAAGCCTTTAAACCTACCTATATAACTCCTACTTAAATCCTTATTAGCTGTTTATAATACTAGGCCTAAGTGTATATCCAATTCTTTCATTATTTAAGTTAGTTATTGTCCACCTTTGTAATTAATCAATTTATAACCGAATATGATATACAGACATTAACTAACTTGTCTTGTGTCCGCTTTTCTACATTACATTTCATGGACGCTTGATTAACGCAAATCAACAGATTCCATGCGTTTATCATTCCACTCAGTAGAGTGCACAACAATCAACAGTATATTTTGGTGTCAAAGCATTTAATAAACGATCGTTAATATCACTAATGGAACATTATATAAAACCTAGTAGTTGGACTATACACTGTTCCTTGTCAAGATCAAAGAATTAAAACGCAATATTTCGAGCCCTAATCATAGCTCTTCGACGGGCGAAATCACACTGAATCACACCTCAGTGTGATTTCGCCCGTCGAAGAGCTCTGATTAGGGCTCGAAATATTGCGTTTTAATTCTTTGATCTTGACAAGGAACAGTGTATAGTACAACTACTAGGTTTTATATAACGTTTTACCTTTTATACTACGTTTCCGTCTTTTAATTAACTAATGGAACAGTTAGGAACTAAACAAAAAACTAACCAATTAATTTTCGACCTAATGGACTCGGAACTAATAATGTACGTTAAGTTGGCACAATTTTACCGGCGACTGACGCTTTCGATACCAAAGAGCTTAAGTTGGTGGTGGGAGAGAGCTTTGGTTTTGCACCGTGATGCATGCATGCATGCTTGCCCTCTTTGGCAATCGATCCCGGCCTTAGGTCACGCAGACAGGCCTAGGGGTGGTAAACCTTCACTTTCATTCACTACTAGACTGACTAGGACTTTTCACTGTCATGGGATGTAGTTTTTTTTTTTTAATTTCTCTATTCTATCTCGAGATAAAACGTTGTTTGACATACCTCGTGATAAACATTCTCTGCCAGTGCTGCATTTAATATTATTTAATATGTTGAATTTCCACTTGATTTGATTTTATTTCATTTCTCAATTATTTTTTCTTGTTCTTGATTTTTATTTTATATAGTACAGTAGTTTTTTTGTTTTGTTGTTATTGTTATGTATGATTTCATTATTATTAATTGTTTGCATAGCCTAGTTTTATTTAAGGTCCTCCTTTGTAAATCAGTTTTTATAACTGAATAGGATAGACATAAAAAAAAAAATCGAGTAGTATTCAATCTACACTCAATTCAAAATTTAATTAAATAATACTTCAAACTAATTTATCTCGAATGTGATCCATTCGATATCCATTTTTTTTTTTAAATATATCAAAGTCAAAAGCAATGGCAAATTCTTCTATGAAAGCTTTTCATGTACCCCAGTAGCTATAAAATTGATTTATACATTATAGATGATTTTTCCTTTGAAAAGATACAATTTTTTACTAAACTATTAACGTTTTGTATTGATTTTTGGAGTAATCTTTAATCTAGATATTGGAAACTTAATTCATATCTGGTATTTGGTTTTGAATCCAAAACTAACAAATATTGTATTTATTAGTATTGATATTTCTGTAATTAATTGTTTTTAATTTTATCTGTTAGTCTGTTTTGTATACATGTTATCTTTTGTTATTTTAATAGGTTCAGTGTTTTCCTTTTTTCTGTATTACGTCCTCCTTTGTAAATCAGTTTTATAACTGAATATGATAGACATAAAATCATTTAAAACATACATAAGAAACAACAATAACTTGCAACGTTTTACGAATGGCGTTACTATTCTCTCACACTCACATATACAGTCACCTATTCTCCGAACAATCACGTCTACGTTTTATCTCCGATCAATCATCCACTTTCTTGATGAGCCGAGCCAATGTCAACACTGATTTGTGGTAAGGCGCGCGAAGGTCAAAGGTCAACATATTCATTTACCAAACCACTCTCTCACGTCACGTATAACCTCTCTAACATTTTGTTTACGCCTCAATTTTGTGGGAGGAAAGGTGAGAGGTGATAGTATTGTTAGAGACGAGATATTTATTTATTTTCTTTCGCGAGTTGGCAGAACTGACATTTTTGACGGATGACTTTAACATGCACGTGTGGCCCGCCCGAAAACCAACACACAAAATGTCACGCTGGCGGCTCGATATAATTGTGTACACGCGAGGGGGGGGGGGGGGGGGGGGGGGGGGGGGCGTTGGCATCGAAAGTTCACCGCGTCAATTTTTCTAAAGGTTCAAATTGATACAGATTATGTTTATATGATGCGAAGGGGAATAAAAAAAATTAGGTGTTTTGGAATGTCAACGTGAATGTTCAAGTTGAGTGAGGTGTATGGCCACCGAAAGTGCCATAATAGATTTTGATGAAGTATTACCTACCCTGGAGGTGATGTGATTTTAGTGGTGTAGAACTGTAATTTATTCTTTTTTAGTGTTCAGTTTATGAACGTATTTTTTTGATAGTTCGGTTTAATTAGAAAAAAAAAATAAAAAAAATATACATACATTTTCAATTGAGTAATTTATCGTGAAAATGCAGCAAAACCTCTGAGATGACAAATTAAATAATAACGGTTAGTACAAAATGTTGGATATATATATATATATATATATCGAATATTAACCGATTTATCTCCCTACAGTTTCAATTATTATCCAACCAACAACAACAAATTATGTTCTAAATTTAATTTTTTCCAGACGATAAAAGGTCCATAAAAATAGTAATATACAATATATTATAAACTGAGTACAACAGCAAAAATAATAATTTTTATGACCAACTTTAATAACAAACAAATAATTAACTAAAAGTCTTAATAGACCTTTTTCAGAATTTATCTGGAACCCTTTTAGATAGAACTCATCACGGCCCTAGATCTTTAATGACAACAATGCACAATAGTGAAAAATTCACCTTAACATAACTATCAAGGACCCTTAGATAGAGCTTATCACCCCTCTCTAGATAAGCAGAAAATCAATTCTGAAAATCAAATCATCTATTGGCTCAAAATGAGATACTCAAGAATCAGATCTTGAACAGTCATGCAGTTACAACAACAGCGCACGCGAAAAGAACCAACCACGTGCCCAGCGCTTTGACATACTCTCGCCCGTCACGTGACGTAGGCCCATAATGACGTCACTGGTCGGCGAGACTGATGAGTGATGACGTCACATCGATCAACCGCGAACCTTCGTAGCGTGAAGGACTCTTTGTCAGCATCGTCACAGAATGATGATTCTAGTGTTTTCATACAACGACACAACGCATCATCTACACACACGCATGCAGCACGTTACGCACTAGTGCACGTGCACGACACGTGGTTAACTAGATTTGAATTTGAATTTTGATTTAAATTTACATTTTTTTTTATAAAAAAAATTATAATTTTGACCGAAAAATTAGTTCTATACATTAAATTTTATTTCCCCTCCTTTTTTTTTAGTCATCTTACAACTTTTGGGAATTTTCTTTAAAGAGTTGTTGGCGATAGAATCTCGAAAAAGTTGATGAGGACCTAACCTGGACCAAATGATTCTACCCCGGGCCAGCTAGAAGAAATAAAGTTCTTTTTGATATCTTTAAAATGACATTCACTATCAAAATGTTGATACAATACGGGATATCCACAGTTATATACAAACAAACAACTATGGAAAATCAATTTAAGTTTGATACAATTAGTCAATTTCAAGAATATCTCCCATGATTTTCTATTTTTTTCGAAACGTACTTACTACCTTCTTAATTTTTTTTAGGTTACCTATAAATCTTAATGTAGCCTGTCAAAAGTTTGAATTTTAATATTTTTTATCTAATTTGAAAGAAATGAACGTTCTAACGCTATTCGAACTCTTTTTATCGACCACTATTTAAGTTTTAAAAATGCAATCCGTGTGAAAATATCCGAGTGCGGTAGAGGGTGACACAGCAAAAAGGATAAAAAAAACAGAGAGAGAAAGACACAGTCAGATAGAAAGAGAACTAAATCCAGCACTTAGCGACACGGAAATAATCCCATCTTTAGAAACACCTGTTCACCCGCCGCACAGCACAGCACAGTGTTTAGAAATAGCGCACACGCACACATATACACTCGTAGTGACGTCACTAGCTATAGTATCACGTGACCGCACCGGGCCGTGGTCGTGGGAGGACTGACCGTGCCTTCTAGGAGGCCGTGACATTACGATATGCAGCCCGGCACGCAGCCACGCGAGACGGGCTGCAGACCCACAGGGGTAAAGGTCTCTCACACCAACAAGTAAGATAGTGTCAGGACCGCCCACAATTAGTTTCCAACTTAACAAGTGCGAATCCCTAACGTTTTCCCCGATTATCTAGAACAAATTGGCTGCGTTAAGTTCTTTGACGGAAACCTGCATTCACGTTTTCTTGTACGTTACCGTCAAAAAACTTACCGCAACCAAATTATGCTAGATAATCAGGCAAAATGTCAGTGATTCGCGCTTGTTAAGTTGGGAATTAAATGTGGACGGTCCTGGTACTATCTTACTTCTTGTTGTGAGAGACCTATAGCATACATATTAACTTCCTAAAAAGTTGCCCCGACGAAAGTATTCTGATGCTTACGACATAGCCGTCCAAGGTGACAACTTAAATAAATAAATAAAACAAATTCACATTTAGGCCTACAGTCTACCCACTCAGTAATGAAACTGATTTTCAGTGGGGGACCACTTTAATTTAAAGCGACTAAACCAACCCTGTAGGCTCCGAACACCATCGACGAGTGAGCGATAACCAAACAAAGTTTGGTATTTCAAATACGAAACATATGAATCAGTGATTGGACAGTGCGTGGAAACACCTGCGGACAAATGTCAGAATCAACAAGGCCGATTCAGAACAAGTTTGAATTTATTGAGTGCTTCGTTGCCAGGACGGCTTCAAAGTCGCATTACCAAAGCAAGAAATCTTGTACTTAACTTGACAGTTTGTCTATGCACATGGCTCTTAATGTTTTAAGTTTCAGAAGTTGGCATCGGAAGTGGCCGCTTAATAAAAACCAGTAGAGCCGAGAGCGCGTGAGTAAAAAACAAAAGATGCACCAAAGACCTCGGAAAGAAATACACACCATTCGTCTCGGCTGGTATAGTCTTAAGTGTCTCATATTACTCAGATGTGATATTGATATCAAGTATTTTTTTACCAGAGACATGAGCAGAGCACCTTAATCTTGCGTGAAGATGCAAGGAACATGTATTATGTAGTCCTCTCCTTTAAAAGAAACACTACACAATTGAAAGCGTATTGCAATGCCATTATGCATTATGCATAAGATCTGGTCCCAGAACTTCACATTATGCCAAACTGTCCAATAACATAGCGGGGAAGTCACAACGGACACAATTAAATTACTGTTAAGAGCGAAGAATACCTCTCCGTCAAACACTGCAGACAATTTTCCATCTTGAGATATAATGAAAAAATGAAAACTTTCTGCGGTTTTTGACGTAGAGGTATCCTTCGCTCTTAATAATAATTATGTAGTACCCTGTTTAGCTATAGAATACGGGACATTGAATATCATAAGAATCAAAAAT